>CM062820.1:558798254-559998254 GCA_031772625.1 Pinus tabuliformis | reverse complement strand
ACAGGTTTAGGGGGAGCATCTTCTATTTTTCTAAATGTCCATTGTTGGCATTATGAGTTATTCAACAGTCCTTGTTGTATGATGATGTTTATGATGAGTACATATCATTGCTAATGTATGATTGTTTCTATTGCTACTACTGAAGACACATATGTTGTTGTCATCATGGTGCATGGATTGTATGTGGTGAACTTATGGATGCTACCTATGTGTTGCTTGAGTTGTGCTTAGTGAAGTTTTTAATAGTGTATTAATCCTTCTTCATACACTTGATGAAGAGGATATGTATGTTATGGTCATTATTGATGTTGGTTGATGATGTTGCTAATCAGTTCTATGTCCTGTGATGTTGGAGGTACTCTTGGTTCTCACTCATGTTGTTGATGCATGGAAAGAATATGTATATGTTTCTTATGGTGATACAAGAGATTGATATGTCTTTGGTACTTGAGGATTGTGGTTTTTCCTACAATTTGAAAGAGAATGTTGAACTTGTTGATGTGAGGTCAAGAGGATGACTTTATGATAGATATTTTGAATTATCTTATGCTTCTACTATATCTTCTTAGTGATCCTTGGAAGCAGTGCACATTTTGTCACATGTTGATGATATTGGAAAGGTTGCTGCTACACTATCTTATCTACCTGATGAGACATTTATTCCTGATGATGAGGATGTTCATGATGTTTTCATTATAACATTTATGTTGTTGCTATCAGATGAATACATTACAGATTCCTATAGGATGCATGGTGGTTGTTGATGACTATCATGCTCTTGCTACCTCATTGTTGAGTTCCCTGGTTTTTGTTATAAGTATCATATATGTCTCTTGTTGTAAAAGGTTGTGTAAAGACACATGTTGTATTCATTGTAATATTCATTCATGTATGGGATATTGGGATCATCTCATGTCATATATGTAATCCCATTATTTTGGGACATTGATGTAATATTTGGGTCAAATATGTAACCCCATTGTTTTGGGTCATTGATGTAATCATGAGTCATTGGTGATAATAAAGGTCATATATAGTTGAGTCATAAAGCCTTGTACTTTATTTAATATCTTCAAACGTTTCAGCATATGCTCAGGGGGAGCATGGTTAGTATGGATATTTCATGATTCATATTCAGCAAATCAGACCTATGCAATCAACACTACAAGGGAAGAAATTCATTCGTGTTGTATCAACACTTTTTCCTTGATGTCAAAGGGGGAGATAAGATTAATGTTAGGAGAAGAATTCTTGGAGAGAAGCTTGGTGTGTTTTGAGAGAAGACTTGTTGTTTGCAGGTGTTTGTAGGTGGTGTCAAAACACCAAAGTGGTTGTCATCAAGTCCAAAGGGGGAGATTGTTAGCATTAGGTCTAATGTGTTGTCATTGATGGAAACCTACTTGATATAGATGCACTTATTATCAACATGGTGATAGTATGATGATTATGGAACTCATGCAGATTGGTACAGATGTTGTGGACAATGAAATGACACTACAGTGATAGATGTATGTTAAAGGTGAAGTTTTAAAAAGTATACGCAGATCGTATGAAAAAGGGTCACATACATACTCGAGTATTGTGAGTCAAAGTCACATACAAAATCCAAACCATGGTATTCTAGACATGAGGGGTATTTACCATGGTACTGGCCCATAGTAATTGGTACGAAAATGGTTGTTTGATCTCGTCAAAGAATATTAATTACATTACCAAGGGGTTTACCTAAGGTATTTACTAAAGCTAAAAATATATAAGGAGATGGCTATTAAGGTGTTATCAGTGAAAGTGTATGGGTTATTCATGTGAAATCTAGAATAGGGATGCACTAGGAAGAAAGGATATGACTCATATCTAAAAGATCTGAAGATATGTTGAAATATGGTTGATTCACTTATTGTAAATGTATAATTAACTAACAATGATAGATCTATGGTCAAAATGATCTTGTGATCTGATTGATTTATTCAAAACATGAATGTGTGATAGTGAAGTTTCCAGAATGTAAATTGTTCTTGCGTCTAAAGCTTTCAGATCAGTATCTTGGTTTTCTACTGAAAGGTCATGTACATATGTAGATAAAATTATGGGTAATCACATATATATTTTGTGAAATGTTTTTACTATGATCATATCTGTAAGTAGTTGTTGTGAATCGTAAACATGTACATATGCGAATACGACTTGTGAAAGTAGTGTATGTAACTAGGGTTTGAAGTGATTCATTTCTATGGAATAAGACTAGAAGTATGAAAATATGATGAAAGGTGGCTTATAGGTATTGAGGTTTTGAGTCAGGTGGATCCAGTATGAATTATTATGAAATATGGCCCACAAGAGGTGTTGAGGGTTGGAGCATTCATTAATGGATTCGAAGCTTCCTTCCAATGGTAGCTGATAAAATTGTTAAGGGGGTAGGTTCTCCCTTTCGGTAGGATATGGTAAATGAGATCAAGGGTTGTAGCTCCCTTCTAGTGGGTGCTAGAGAACAAGAGAAGGTTATAGCCTTCTGCAGGTGGGTGTACACGTGCTGGTAAGAGTTTGTGCCAGTACAAGATTGTAAGAATATTTTATTTATATAATAAGAAAGAATATAGAGATGACGACATCAATAGTTTTCTCCCACATTGGGTTTCCACCTAAAAATCATAGTGTTCTCATGTGTTGTTGTGTTGCTTATGTGTGATGGTTTCTTCTACTATTATTGCTCATTGTTACCGTATAATTAATGGATAATGAAATAATGAAGTAATGGTTAAATAATAACATATTATGAATCATATAAATGGTTAAAATGTAGAAAGAAAAATATTAGTTTTATTTTCCTTTGTTAAGCTAGAGAAATTTTGAATTTCCATTTGAGCAGACAACCTGGATGAGTTAACTTGAATGAGATGGCTTGTGTCACCTAGTTAACTTAGAAAACTCGAGTTGGAATAATTGAGTTCAATTGAGCATGAGTGACTGCTAATTTATAGCATTCTAATTCAGTTAAATTCAGTGATTTTCAGTTAAACGAGTTCGAACTGTTAGAGGAACTAGGAAAGGTCAAGTTGTATAGTGTGACATAGTGATAAATCAACCCATAATAATTGTTTTGTACATAGAATACAAGTTAACTAGTTTAGGTGGAGCTTCCAAGGTAGTGCACTATCAGTTTTAGACTATTCTAAAGTGTATAGGCGGTGCATGCAGTCAAAGGATCATCCTAGATGGATTACACAATTCCAATTGAGGAATTTCCTAATTAATAGGGGCCTAATTCCTCAAGGAATAATGTAAGGAAATAAGAGCTTGGAGGGATTGAAAATTGGTTGTGTTAGATAGAGTTAGTTAGTCACGCAGAGGGATAGACTATATACTTACGTGTTATGCTCATCCTTGAGAAAGAGTATGTAGTCATCCATATTCTTTGACTAATGCAATACATATAGGAAGGGGTTTTGAGAAATTTCTTTCCCCTAGATAAATCTATGTGTATATGTGTTTAATTTTGATGCATTTTTATGATTTGATCTCTTGATTGTGAATTGAATTTCGCAAATGAGTAGAGTAGATTTGAGACCTTTGTTTTAGTAAATTACATGAGTAGTTTCATATCTACACATTAATTTCTACATGGAATTAGAGTATGATTCACATTAGAGGAGAAAATTTGAAGTTGTTATTGCCGGAGGATCGAATTTGTACAATCAATTCTTCATAGCTAGCATGATGGACTTCTATGGTCTGAGACTTGAGTATACCCTTGAGGGAAACTCAAACAATATTTCTTGGAAGGACCACATGGAGGTGGTACTGGAGGAAAATGGGTTGAAGGAATTTGTCAAGATTGACATTCCAAAACCCTGATCATATGATGTTAAATATCTAGCATAATGGAAGACTTGTGTAACCAATGTGAGGAGAATCATGTTGGAGGGATAATAGGACAACATTATGTCCAATATCCATGGGAAATAAACCTCGTATGCAATGTCGCAGGCACTGATATATTTTTTCTAGAACAATAATGACCACAGGAAGCCAGCGCTCAAAGATAAGCTTCGAAATATCAAGATGTTGAAGAATGACTCTATTCAGTAGTAGCTAAGACGGTTCAAACAATGTTGTGATGAACTTGGTAGGTTTAGTGTTACTGTTTTAGAAGATGATTTGGTAATTCTAGCCCTTCTAGGCCTTCCCAAGACGTGGCATAATTACCAAGATTTGGTGAATGCGAGGGAGAAACTACCAAACTCAGAATGCTTATGGTCTGATTTGGTTCAAGAGGAGATAAGGCAAAATACCAGAGATGGAATTTCCTCCAAGTGTGAGCATGAGGAAAATTTCTCCTTGGCTAGAAAGGAAAAGAAGGGGAAAGGGAAGAAATCCCAATCCAAACCAGAGTCTAGTCAAGGGGGAAAGAAGAAACACTTGTCCAAAATCAAATGCTTCAATTTTCATGAATTTAGGAATTATGCTACGAAGTGTCCACACAAGAAGATAAGCAAGAATACCTCAGGAGGAGGGGCATGTGAAGCTTTGGATTCATAGTTCGAGCTTGACTTCACCCTTATTGCATGCATGGTGAGCACAGTTATGGGGAGCGTGTGGTACTTTGACAATGGTGCCTCTTTCCACATGATAGGAAACTGATATATTTTTAGTGACCTAGAGGATAAAGGCCTCTTGATCAACATCGAGATGGGAGATGATGGAGTCTCACTCCCCTCTCAAACTCAAGGATGTCATGTTTGTTCTGGGCCTAAATAAAAATATCATGTCAGTTTCTATGTTGGAAGATTGTGGTTGCGATGTGATCTTGAGCGAATGGAAAGCATTCCTAAGACACATATCCATCGGGTAGGTGAAGAAGATCAGGGTTCATGTGAAGAACATGTACACACTAGATGTGGAATATTGTGGTGCATTAAGAGAAAAGGCAAAGAAGGTGTATATCCACGATGTCGGTGAACTATGGCATAGAATACTTGGCCATTTGCATCATGGAATCCTAAAGATTGTGCAATAGATAACCACAGGACTCCCCAAAGGATCACTTGATTGACAAGATAGATGCAAATGGTGTACCTTGGGGAAGTACACAAAAGCATCATTCCATGATTGGGACAACAAAGCACATGCAGTCCTTGAAAGGATCCACTCTAATTTCTATAGACCTTTCCCGAAATCCTCCACTGCGAGGCATAAATATTATGTTATCTTTATAGATGACTTCTCACAGAAGTGTTGATATTCTTCATGCAGAAGAAGGATGAGACATTCTCCAAGTTTGTAGAATTTAAAGCATTGGTAGAGAAGCAAATCAACAAGAAGGTGAAGGTTCTCATGGGAAATAATGGAGGTGAGTATGTGTTGAATTAGTTTAAATTTGTTTTTGTATTATAAGGCATTTGACGAGAGTTGACAACACCCCACAACCCACAATAGAATGGGGTGGATAATAGAAATAACTATAGTGTTGTGGGAGCAGCGAGACTGATGTTGCATGACTAAGGGTTGCCACTACATTTATGGCTAGAGGCATGAAACACAATAGTATACTTGCAAAACCATAGTCCTCATTGGATTCTAGGAATGATTACACCAGATGAGGCTTTCGCAGGGAGAAATCTAGATGTTTCTCACTTCAGGTTCTTTGGGGAATTTGTTTACTACCATGTCTCCAAATACTCTAGGAAGAAGCTTGAGCCAACAACTAAGTTGGGGGTATTTTTGGGTTACAAATAAAGTCCTAAAAACTACTTTGTGTACTTACCATCCCTCAAGATGAAAAATGTTCGAAGGGATGTGAAGTTTGATGAGGAGAAGGAAATGAGATCTCTGTTGAGAGTGAACTTTAGTTGTAGCTAGATTAGGAGCTTTTGGCTCCAAAGGAGGAACCTCAGGAAGTTGTAGAGCAACCACAAGTTGAGGAATAGAGAGTGGAGACATCCACTAAATAAAAAACATCTAGCAAAGGAAGAAAACGAACTAGAGAAGCTAAGAGGATTTTGTGTGATTCTAGAGAGACTTTGGGAGCACCCACTTCTCCGTGCAGGTATAGAAAGTTAGCAGTTCGGTAAACTGGCTACATGTCTCTAATGACTGAGTTAATTGAGACCAAGGAATCCTCTTTCAAAGAAGTAGTAGAGAAACCTATGTGGGTTGATGCAATGGTAGAGTAATATGATTCTATTGTAAAGAACAATGTGGGAAGTGGTCCCAAGAATAGCAGATAAAACAGTGGTGGATTCAAGATGGATTTACAAGGTAAAAAATGCAGGAGGCATAAGGTCATATTTGTGGCCAAGGGATTCTATCAAGTTCAGGGAATTGACTATCAGGAAACCTTTGCACGAATCGCAAGATATTCATCCATTAGATCTATACTTTCTTTGTCAATGTAGATGGGGTGGAAGATCCACCGGATGGATGTGAAGACATCATTCCTCAATGGATTTATTGACAAAGAGCTGTACATTGAGAAATCAAAATGTTTTTATACCTTTGATTGAGATTCTCATGTGTGCAGAATCAAGCAAGCCTTGTATGACCTCAAGAAACCACCTCATTCTTGGTACACCATGATAGACAACTATCTCACCAGTTTGTGCTTCATGAAAAGTGAAATAGATGAAAACCTTTATCATATTATGGTAGAAGGTAAATTTATGATTGTTGTCCTATATGTTGATGATTTGATTTTAATGAGTGATGGTAAGTTGATCAGATCTTGCAAGGAGGACCTCGCAAGAGAATTTGAAATGAAGGAGATGGGACTCATGCACTACTCCCTTGGATTAGAAGTATGGGAAGGATATGGGGAATTGTTTGTCTCTCAAGGCAAGGATGATAATTAGATACATAATGGGTTTCACATGGAGAGTAGAAAACCCATGGAGACAGCTCTAGCCACTAGTTGGTGAAAATAAGATGCTACTTTAGGCGAAGTAGTGGAGGCTACCATCTATCGACAACTTGTGGGTTCACTAATATATTTGGTGAACACTTGGCTAGATATGTGTTATGCAGCCAACCAACTTAGTCAAGAAATGGTTAGGCTAACGAAATTTTTTTGTAGGGAAGCTAAGCATGTTCTAAGGTACCTCAGAGGCAACACCTAGTTTGGACTATGGTATAAAAAGACAGAGGGATTGAAGTTGTCTCGCTCCACAGATGTAGATTGGGTGGGGAGTCCACTAGATAGGAAGAGTAAATCAGGAGGAAATTTCAATGTTGGGTCTCTAGCGGTTTCCTGGTATAGAAGGAAGAAAATATCAATGACGCTTAGCTCATTAGAAGAAAAATACATTGTTGCAAGTCAAGCAACATGTGAGGTGATCTGGATGCGAAATATTCTGATGGAAAATTTTGTTCAGATGATGGATCCTACTATGATATAATATGAAAATTAGTGTTGCATTAAGCTCTCTAAAAATCCAGTCTTTCTCGATTGATCCAAGCATATAGATATTTGGTATCACCATCTACGAGAGTGTGTGCAGAGGAAAAGCATGTTGCTTGATTACTTCCAACACAGGAACAAGATGCATATATTTTGACAAGGGGTCTATCAAAGGTTAAATTCAATTTCCATAGAGGTAGGATTAGGGTATCTAATAATTCCTTTCTTGTTGAGAGGGAGTGTTGAAAATGCAGCAAGAAAAATCTGTATTTTCTTTTCCTTAGTCAAACTAGAGAAAAATCGAATTTCCATTTTAGCAGACAACTTGGATGAGTTAACTTGAGTGACATGGCTTGTGTCACCCAATTACCTTAGATAATTCAAATTGGAATACTTGAGTTCAGTTGACAATGAGTGATTGCTAATTTCTATCAATATAATTAAGTTAAATTGAGTTATTATCAGTTAAACTAGTTCTAACTTTTAGAGGAACTAGTGGAAGGTCAAGTTGTCCAGTGTGAAATTAGTCATACTCATTGATCTACTAATTAACTGATCAATTATCCCAAAATAATTGTTGCATTGAGAGAATAGAAGTTACCCAGTTTAGGTGGAGGTTCCAAGGTGGTGTGCTATCAGTTGTAGACTATTCTGAAGTTTATAGGTGGTGCATCCAGTCAGAGGATTAACCTAGATGGGTTTCACAATTCCAATTGAAGAATTTCCTAATTAATAACGGCCATAATTCCTCAAGGAACAATGCAAGGAAATAGGAGCTTGGAGGGCTTGAAAATTGGCTAAGTGTTGGCCAGAGTGAGTCAGTCAGGAAGATGGATAAACTATACAGTTGCAAGTTGTGCTCAAGCTTGAGCAAGCATATGTATGCATCCATATTATTTGACTAATGCAATAGAGATAAGAAGGGGTTTTGAGGAGTTGCTTTCCCCTAGATAAATCTTTATGTATGTGTGTTAAACCTTGATGCATGCTTATGATTTGAGCTCTTGATCATGAATTGAATTTTGCATATGGGTGGAGTAGATTTGAGTCTTGTGTTTTAGTAAATTACGTGAGCAGTTTCATATCTACACATTAATTTCTACAATAAAAAATTAGCTATCTGAATATACACTGTTTTCATCTACCACAGTCGTGTACATACACAAGTTTCATGAATGATAGTAGCATACATAAATCATAATATGAAATGAAAATTTAAAGTGAGTTCAAAATACTGATTCAGCCCCCCCCCCCCCACCCACCAAGTATTTTTTCCTAGCATCTTTAATAACCCAATCCATTTGGAATAGTTTCCCCTGACATGTTTTACAATTATGTTACTTGATATTTTTTTTCTCTTTCCAGAACGAAACATTTAAGGCTCAACTTGATTTCCTATTGCACATATGTACAACTAGTTAGGGGAGAGTTAATTAATTATATACAAATATATAATGAATGGAAGAACACCAAAAGGTTAACCCTAACTAGAGTAGAATAAATTAGTAAAATAATGAATTATATTTTAGAAAAAACAATGATTATAAAATTCAATTCAATTTTAGTGTAATGTAAATGTAAAGATATCAATCAAGAACACAACTGTACTTGTTATTTCTTTACAAAAATGAAATAACCTTCAAGTTTTTTTTATAGATCTTACATAAAAAATGAAATACAAAGTTATAAATATCCCTTGGCCAAGTGAAATATATTAAAATGTGAGATTGATTATGTTTCCTATTCAATTTCATATCCATCATTCAATTAATCACTAAGTAGATTCATCACTTGATGATAAATGAAAGACAACAAATCATTATAGAAAACACAACAACCTAGCTATATTTCTATATTTTCTTGCATTCATATACATATGTGTAATAAATTTATCTTATCAAAACATGCTTCATAAATTCAAATATCAAAACATATGTCAATTAAATTATTTCCCTATGGAAAACAATCATTAGAAAAATAACTCAATTTGAAGGACAGGAAAACTAATCAATTTATGATAGATAGTTGAACAAATGTATTAATAGCATCTCAAAGCGAGACAATCATATGAGAGATATTATTTAAATTACAATATTTCTTGAAACACACACGAGAAATCTACAAAATTCCAAAAGTAAAAATGAACTTGTTAAAAAGAAACTATAAAACTTTATATTAAAATCATTCAACATGAACTTATAGTATGTCCATCAAAGTATCAATGTCACTCAAAAATTAAGCTTTGTCTATCTACCCACCCTTATAAAGTACTTAGGCCTGCGCATTTTTTCAAAGTTTCCATGTATTTATACCAAAAGGATCCCGAGATAGAATAATAACAAAACGAAAAAAGATTTGTATTCCCAATATCTTGGTAGTAAAATCCATCATACACATATCACCCACTGGTTATAAAAACGTTATTTTATTTAAAAATAAATAAACATGATGACTCAACATGCCATGTCCGTAGGAAATGATAATCCATAACTCAAAATAGGAAAGTTACATTCGGCCACCCAACTATAAACAATACATGTAGGATAAAAAATACATATAATTAATAAATCATCATTACCTAGATTAAATAATAGCTACACAATCACAGATTTTTTTTTAGCTATTATTGTAAAAATTATTTAAAAAATGAGAGTAATGCATACCTCTTTATAGACAGAAATAAAAAATATTATTTTAAAGAAGCAAATCCTTGCAAATATGAAGTGATAATTACATTCACACCAAAGGACTTGATAACGACTTCCTTGTTAGTGACTTGTAGCGTTTCCGTAAGTTTGGTTGTTTTTTTATCCTACTTCTCTTTAAGGAATTCGTTCTATGACCTCAATTGTTCTTTTCTATGACCTCAATTGTTCTTTTTTCCTTGTAATTGATGAATTTGGTCTTTCAAGTGAGTAACTACGACAACGTATTTTTCTTTCCAATAGCGCATCTAGAAGAATTTGTGAGAATCATTGTGTTTTTTATGGTTAGTATTGACATTATTTTTAGGTTTACTGAAAATGAAATTGTCTTCACAACCCTTAATAGGTTCATCATGTGGCTTATCCTATTTTGATGAGGACATTTCAAGAATCGCAACCTAAACATTTGGAGATGATTTCATTTTATGTCTATTTCTTTTATCCCTAAAAATCATCCTAGAAAGTTTCTTACTTCTTACATGAGTTGATGACATGACATTTTTCTCACATTCCCCTACGTCTTTTAGAGGTTCTGAATGATCATCATGAAAAAGTCATTTGGTTCATCACCAAATTTATCTACCAATGTCATATCTGAGTTTTTCTCATTTGACCTAATCATAATCATTTTAGCCATGTTGTTGGGGGATTTGGGTAGGATCTAACTCAATGCATTTTCATTAAAACCACATGGTGTATCATGTGAAAGAGGAGAGCTAGGATTATTTAGCTGAGATGGAGAAATAAGATTTTCTTAAAAATATTCTCAAAAACCTTGTGCATTTTCCTTGACTTGTAGCAATATTTCCCCTCGACACTTGCCCGTGAGTTTAATGAAATTATTTTGAAACAAGAGACTATCACAAGTATCTTCCAATAGATTAAACCTAAATGAAAGTGACATACAAATCAATATGTAATGAAATAGACTGCACTGAAGGTTCTTTAGACCACTTTGATAAAATTTGGCAATTTTTGTGAGGTTGTTGTGCAAGTAAAAGGGAAAATTTAGTTTCTACCCTAAGAACACCATTAATAGCCTAAAGTGATGATAAAACACTAGGGTGTGTCGACCTTCACATGTTACATATCTTCTAACAATTCACACTAATTCATAAGAGTACCTTTTATGTTATACATTATTTCGTTTGAAAGGAAGAAATTCTCCCATGACATGTCATTAATTGGGAAATTATTTGACCAATGTTCACCTTCGACATAAATTTCATTACCTTTGCAATGAAAGCATCACTCACTACAAACTCAACATCCCCAAACCGCACAATTCTCCCATTATAAGTCTATGTAAATTGTATCACGACATCAACATTTGATGTCCTGAATGACTGTATGAACTCCCACCAACCCACTTGCTTGGTTAGTGCAAGGTATTATTTATATGCCTCAACAATTTCTCCTCCAATAGGCAAAGTTCTCATAATGGGAGCCACGGAAAATACACCAAGTTATTTGTAGGGGAATGGTATGGATTTAAAACAAGGTATGAGTGACAGAGCAACAAAAAACATAGTTAGGGTTTGGGAGCGCATATATCGGTTGAACGACATACCGAGAGCCTATTCTAAACAGACATGTTTTCAAAAGAAATGATAGTAAACAAACTATGATGGGATTTTGTAAAGCAGTTTCGAATGACAAGAAAAATAATACACTTAGAAGAAGGAAACAATGAAAGTGTTTCAGAATCATAATGAAATGAAGCTGACCTTGAGATATTGATTTAAAACCCTAGTCCACATATAAAACCTGAAATGTGCCACATAGTCATTAACCATTGCTAAATGACCATTGGCATTGCCACATAGTCAATATATCGATGAATGGATTAACTACCATCCCTTCCACATGTATAATGATATGACACTCATAACTCGTCACCAACATAAGAAGTGTAATGATCAACATCGTAATATAATAAATGTTATCAATAAGCCATGGAATGGGTAAGTCTCTATAGTGTAAGTTCGATTCGAGGTTACAAAAGGGTTGGGACCATGAAACAATGAATTACACCCCTAAAACATTATATATCATCCTTAATACATATAAGAAGAGTCAATCCATAATATTATCTGGGAGAATTAATATAGTGATATTATTACAACATAAAAGTGATAAAAACATCAATGTTTTTATCATTTTACAAAAAAGATCAATCATTAATTGTATGATAAAAATGATATTAGGTATTGAAATAAACCATGGTGTATTATAAATTGAATAAAATGAACATAACCATCGAAAAAACAAAGGAAACATATTGCATAGTTGATATATGTCTCAAATCAAAAGTAATAAAAAAATAAAGGCTTTCCACAAAATAACATTCTACAAGGAATATTAATTGAGCAATGTCAAAAGTCAATACAAGGAATATTAATTGAGCAATGTCAAAAGTCAATACAATGATGAGGCATTCAAAAATTTAGTGCAGGGGGCTATTTCATTCAAAAGGGAAAATGAAAAAGGAAGTTTTAGGCATCCAACACATCTGCGCCAATACTTTATTACAATAACCTTAAAATTTATTTAAAATAATAATAAATTTTAATTAGTCATTTACAAACCTTTTTGAAGACAAAATATTTATTATTTTTTTGAAATTTTTGAAAAAGAATGTTGCATGGATAGAATCTGACTTTTCATATTGCATTGTGTAAAATATTCAATATAGATAAATTGATTTTAATATAAATCTTTCACACTAAAAAGTTGTTGACAATTCTAAGAAATATAGTTTGGAATTCACTTCCATGAACCAATAACTATGAATCAATAACTACCAAACCGGCAAAGACTATGTTGCCACGCAACTATCCAACTATATTTATTTTACATTGACATTTTCATTATATTTCAAAAACTTTGATTCAAGCTTAAATTACTTACAAAACATCTGAATGATTTCAAATATTGTTTCCACCATGTACAATCAAATAGTTCTGTCTATGTTCCAAGTAACATACTAATTAGTCTCATGTATTGTCATCACCATGATTAAAAGTAAAATTATAATGCAAAAGCAATAATTTTTTCGGATAAATGTTAAAATATGTATGTAACCACCATAACCATTACCCATTATCACTATATTTATTTTAAATTTAGATAATCTTCTAAATATACACATTATTTTTTAAATTTTATTTACTTTATTTTTTTTTTTTTAAATAATTTCATTTCAACTAAAGAATATTAATCTTTATATATAAAATTGTAATCACGGTTATAAAATAAATTCAATAGGAATCTCTTAGTATGTAGTATAAAATTAAACAAACACATATATATTAAATAAAATCATTTTTATTAGTCCTACTTTTATAAGAATTATACCATTTTAAGATATTTTGAAAAGGTTTATAAACAATAATTATATATAATTTTAGTTTTATTACATTTATATATTTGTATATTTTGAAATAGGTTGTTGTTGCATTTATAGATTTGTATATTTTGAAATAGGTTGTTGTTTTCCTTGTCGTCATCGTCGTCACCGCCGTTGCCACCGCCACCATTGTTTAGATGAGCGACATTTAATAAAGATGGTACAGTCTTCATTGTCTAAACAAACGATATTAACCTATAACCCTAATCTTCATAGTTGACCATTCTTCTTTTAATTTAGTATCAATTATTTTGATAATAACACATATGCCCATTATAATTATTCCGGTAAATAAAGAAGAATTAAAAAATAGGATAAAAATGTGAGATTAGAGTGGGAAGGAAGCATTTTTGTAAAAAAGTAGGACTAAATAAATCATACTTGATTGTATAAGGATACAATGTAACTTGAATGATATTGGTTCTATCGTTTAACCTACATGAGTACGTTGGTTGAATATTTTGCACAATTCATTAAAATAAGAGGCTACCACCAAAAACACTACTACAAGAAACCTTGTTAGAAATTTCTAATTGCTAAAATGCCATATACAAAATGTGTTGCCATTTTTAAGTTTAAAATATTCAAATTTCTTAAAAGATACTATATAGTTTAAAAAAAATTATGATCTATATATTAAATGCTTCTCTTCTATAAAATTTGTGTAAACAAGTTTTGAAAAAAAGGAAAATGATTAATTTACTTGGGAAGAAAATATGGAAATTTGGCCATGAATGGAATTTATCCCCAAGAAAGTTTCCTAAAATTTTCCATATAATATTTAAAAACAAAATAGTATCTAACAAAAATATGATGAAGAAACTCTATAGAAAAAGATATATTAGTTTTGGTTATATAAAATTGTTGGGAAATTTAGAATGACAATGACGTGTGAGAATTTAAACAAACTTCTCTGGAAGTAACAACATGAAAAGAAAGGGAAACTGAAATTACTTGCTATGTCAAATGAGATGATTATGTAAAAGTACTTATAGAGAGGGAAGGCAACAACTCTACAGATGATTATGTAAAAGTATCAGTGGAGAGGGAAGGCAACAACTCTATTTATTTATAGTGTTATGGTTTTGGCTTTATCCGTGAATCATTCTTCTTCAGAAATTTCCTGTCATTTCATAATCTAAATTTAAATTAAATTTAAATTTAGCCATAGAATATTAAAAACTACTCAAAATAACTTAAATTTTTAGCTCATCATAAATTTTAAAATTGTATTATGAAAGTCGTATTTAAAATTCAAATTATAGTTATTGTAAAATATCGATTGTTATAAAGTTGAAAATAGAAATAAAATTCATGTTTACTGAGAAGTTTAATTTTATCAAAGTTTCAATAACAATTGTTGTTATTAATGACAAATCACCATCAACCTAAACCATAATATAAAATTAGTATGCATGTATTATTAGATAATTTCATGTGAAAATCTAGTGAAAGACAGACATAGTAAGCTTCGCAGGGCACCATGGGTAGCTCTAATTAAGAAAAGATTATATTTCTTGTTTATTAGTTTGTTCAAGGCACATGATTTCCTACCATTGATTTATCACATATCATACAACATTGTAAGGTCACTAAGGCATTTGTATGTCCTCTTTTATGTTAATTGTCTTCCAATCCTAGCAGGAATCCTTACCAATAGGCAATTGTGGAGGAACATGCCATCCAATATTTGTAACGAAAAATTCTTAATAAGGAAGAGTAGGTTATTAAGGCCCCCATGTATTTAAATTATTTATAAAAATATGATTTGTGTATGAGGGTGAAAGATGACTAATAATTCAAATGAATTCTTAAAATAAATCCATATCTAGGTGTAGGAGTGAGGAATGTGTGAAGTGTTTACCTTCCATAGATTATTTGTTCACGAGACACAATAAAGAGCATTAAATATATAAACATTGATCTACAAATTTAGAGTACGAGGCATGCATTACATAATAAATAAATACACCTTTGGCACCTCTTGCCAATAACATTCCATTTTGTTTGACCAAGTTTAATTGGTCATAGATGATATATTCATGGCATATCTAGAAATAAAAAATATAGTAATCAATATTCAAAATTGGTATTAATTGAAAACATACCTATCAATATCATTCTTATAAAATTATCTATTTATATTGTGATCTTAAGCTCTATATAATAATTATAAAACATAGGATCTCGTTAATGACATCTCTCCTTATGCAATTTCCACATATATGGTATTTAACCATTGTATATTTTTGCAATGAAATTGCTTGGCTACAACATGGAGGAAGCCTGTACACAACTAGAGCTTAACATCACCTCAATTCAACATCTAAAGTAGATAAATCTATTTTATAGAATGAAGGTATATGAATTGCATGGAATGATTTTGGGTGGATTGGAACACCATCTACGTAGAGAAAATCACCATTTTTGTAGCTCATTTACATTAGATCACACTATTTTGTCCACTAAAATGTCATTTTTCATCACTTATAGGGTTTTCATCCAATTCACATCCATTTTAAGTGCAAGACTTCTCACCTCATCCATGTGAGCTAATAGGAACAATATGATGCAAACCATATACTCGAACAATACTATAAACTTTATTTCTTACTTGTGCATGAATTTTCATTCCACAACAAATGTATTTATACAAAATAATGACAATTAGATTGAATAATGAAATATTAGTTTTTATCCCCCATTTCTATAATATAACAAATCTAATAGCTTGAATATTTATATCCCTAAAATTACTCAACCCCTCCAACTATATGCTTACTTAGGACATTCATTACATTACGAGATATCTGAAATAATCCATCTCATCCCTACATAGATTATCCTAGAAATCTATGCGTCCTATTACACCTAAAGAAATAAAAATTGAAATGATGCTCCTACATCAACCTCCCAAGGAACACAATTGTTCTAAATCAAACTCCCATGGAACACAATTCTTCATTGACTCCTATCTATAAAGTCTTTATTGCCATCATTTTCCCTCATAAGTATGAACTAAATTCAAGTGATTCTATAAATTAATTTATTTTTTTTTTCAATTATTTTCCTCTTAGATGGCAAGTTCCATCTGTAAAATGTAAACTTTTTTATTTGCCATTGTATTTTAGTTTTTCCATTTGGAAACTTGATTTCTTCTTGAAACTGATCAAAACATAATAATCACTTACGAATAATTTCTTTGCGTGATTCATTTCTTTACTATTTCACTTCAATCCCTTTTTGTCTTCATTGATTACAACTTGAAAGCAAGTCTTCTTCTTATTATTATGTTTTTCCTTCCTTTCTTCCACATATGTGTATTCCATTATATCATTATGTGCCTCATATCCATGAAATTGTACATTCTTCGTTTGTTTCTACTTCTCACTTCTCAGATCCATAATTACTTTCTCTTCCACAACTTTCTCACAACAATATTTACTCATGGAATTCCCAATATCATCTTAATATTTCTCACATAAAAATGACTTTTTGTCACCCAAGGCAACCTTTTTTTCTTCATTTTTCTCACTTGTTACAATTTCTTCAATATTTCCTTCCATCACAACCTTTTTGGAAAATTAAATTTTAAGGTAGATATCATTGGATAATATATGACCGCTCTTATTAAAACTTCACTCGACAATTCATTTTTCATCATATTCTCATGCTCATTTAACAAAATCTATTTTTCTAAACGAAAATCATTTACCTTAATGTTTGCAACCACTGCCTTTGGTTTATGAAGAAATGTATAGTGTGTCTCATATTATTTTCCCTAATTCAAAAACTCCTTGTCACTCACCATCAACACATTATTCATCTCTATTGTTGCGGCGTCAAACTGCAATAGTAGAAATGTTTATTTCTCACAATCGTGATTTTTATAGTTTTCAAATTCCCATGGTCTACCCAATAGAACATGATAACAACCCATAAGTATTGCATCAAAGGTACATCTTCTTGATATCTACCTATATTAAAATCTATTTTACATTTTTCATTTAAAAAAACCTTATTTTATTTTGAAACCATGACACTTTATCAGGTGCAAGCTGAACAAATAGTTCCAAACTTAATTTCTCTACCATTTCAAGAGATACTAGATTATTTATACTATCACTAGTAGCACTTGCATTTTGATTCACATGTAGTCCTAAACAAATCATTTATTTGTATTCCTATTTGATTTATCTGTTTCCCTTCAGAAGTGTATTTTTTATCACCAATGATGATCCTATACATTTTCCATCTTTAAGCTGAAAAATATGATTATTATGATATTCATGTAGAAAATTTGGACATTCCTAAGATTTATAACCATATTCATTGCATATAAAACACTTACCACAAAATATTCACCTTTTCAAAGCGTTCTTCTTTTGTATGAATGACCTTGGCTTGGACTTTGATTTTGGCTCGGTGGACTTATTTCTCTTCCTTCATAAATTTGAATTAAATTGTTGTCATCATGTTGCCTCATACCTATAAAATATTTTTTTTTTCTCATGAATACTGTGTTTGTTTTCTAGAGAACCTATTCTTTTCCTCAAGAGGAAATTGATAAGCTTCCTCCACTTTTATTGGAGATGACAAACAAATCCCATATTTTCTTATTCCTCCATTGTTACAATATTTTCTTCTACTCTTGTCAGCTATTCTTTCACTATGATGTCTTTTAGTGCTTGTTATTTATCAGTTACATAAGCTGCATCAATCCCTCTTCTCTGAGCTATCTATATGGTCTACAAATATTCTTCCATGTTCCTCATCTATGTCATTAATGTCAATATTGTTGGTTGACTTATGTGAGTTTTTCTAAAAAACCTTATCTTAAGTGTCATATTTGCAAGCTTCTCTTTCACATGTGTTCTTCTATTTCTTCAACTTTTCTTTCACTTTCTTATGGAAATTGAGTTTTATTAAACCCTTCACTTCTTGAGGTTCATTGTGCTCACATTCACTATAGATTTCAATGTGTTTCTCCTCCATAGCAAGTTTGTTTCACCCTATAAACACAATATTTGACCAATTTTTCCTTTGAACTTGTTTTGTTGGTATTTATTTTGGTTGATATTATCCTTCAACCTTCTCTTTGAACTTTACCTACTCCTTACTCTTCAAAGTTCTAGATTCAGTAGCTTGAAGGCTTCTTCTTGTCATCAAAGTCTTATTTTCTCTTCTTGTAGTTTCCTCTACTTTCTGCTTCTATCATGAAGTTACCATATTCATAATTGTTCATCATTCATGGAGTATTTATATCTTTTTCCTTCAATATTCTTCATAGCCATGTTTTTTGCTGAAGTTGATAAAGATCCAAAAACAACACTACTAATACTTTATTGTAACTCCAAATTGAACTAAACTCTTGGAATTCTGGAAATCTCAAACAACTTTAACTATTGAACATAACTCTTATATTTCAAATAACATTGATCATATAACCTTCCCCATCAATAAATTTTTTATAACTATTAAAATTTAACTTTAACTTCAACTTGAACTTATCTTCAAATTTTAATTTGACCTGACTTCATTTAACATAAAAGACTTTACAATTATCTAAATATCACAAGGCTTTATTTAACATGGTTACTAATGAACCCTATGTCAAACCATAACATTCATTACTTAACCCTAAAAACATCATTACTTTTACAAACCCTTCTCCTCCATTTTTTTTCATTAACCATTCAACAAAAACACTTTAACATCAATACATACACATGCTTTTCTGAAAATTTAAAAATAAAAATAAACAAAGATTGACTTTCGTAGTGCTCCACGTACAACATAAAATTGACGTGAGTAAAAAGGCATTAAATTAAAAATTATCTTCTTTTAGTTTTCTCATTTGTCAACCAAAAAAATTCTTAGTTTTCTCCACTATACATATACCATGTATAAAGGAACTCAATTTTGATGTTTACTTAACAAAATTAAATGTTGTGTTCATTTGCATGAATTTGAGACTTCAATTCTTGTTGTTTCACAGTTTTTCCACTCTGATTGCTTGTAATTTTTTTCTCTACTACAACCATTTCCATGCTTCTCTTGAGAAGTGGTTCAAAATTTTCCGGCCATTGGAAACTTCCATCTTTCATATATTTTCTACTCTCATGTGGTCAATACAACTATAGTTGATACGCTCAATAGGATAATGCAAATTCAATCTCAAAACCCATTATTCTAACCTTTGATGTCAAAGTTTCCAAACCAGATAACAACCGACTTGTAGCCATTATCACCGATCATCCAACCCCAATTCTCTAATCTTGAGGGTTATGTTATCCTTCACAATATACCAAGCCTGAGAAGGGAGATCGAAGGAGGTAACCTCAAACCACTTAGGGTTCAGAAACTAGCCCTGCTAAACCAGAGAGGGATCTCTCTATGAATTCACAACCAATGACGAATGGAATGGGAAAAGATGTTAGGCTAGATATTACAGCAAAAGGCTTTAAATATTTTAAGGTTTTGACGTTGGATTATGGATGAAAACCAGGTAGCTAGGTCAAAGGATCAAAGGGTTACAACAACAAATATATAGAGAATCAAGGTAGCAATACTTTTGCGATGGCTTTAGGGTTTTGTCCATGTACTGTAGTGTTTGAAAGAGGAAAAAGGTCTTGATGAACATGTTCACCATGAATTCATTAAGTAAGAAGGAAGATTACACAAACTGATATTCCTATCAAAATAAAGAGTTAATGAAAAGAATTATGCTTATAACCTTTAAGGAGAATCACTAAAGAAATAAGATATGCAAATCAGAGATGTATATAATTCATAGAAGACTATAATAAACAAAATACGTCATCACAAACTCACTGCACATGAATTCCTAGATAATATTTGCAACCACTCCTTTCATTTCCTGAATAAAAAGTTGAAGTACGAGCTACAAGTGTTTCCACCTCTGATGTCCAACCCCCATACTTCGAAATCTCTGAAGTATTTATATAGTGTTTTACAGAAAATATATTGAAACAGATCTCAAGATTTATTACAAAATTCCTAAAATATATCAAAACTACTTAAAATATCATTTTTTGAGTTTTGGTGTTGTTCTGGTGCAACTGAGGCCTTGAATAATCATTCTGTTAGTCGTGTTTTTCGACCAAATGGGTTGTTGTTCCTTTTTTTCTACATTCAGTTCTGAAAATGATTGGACGAAATGTGCAATGCTGGCTTCCTTTTGCTGTTCTTTTTCTATTAAAAGTGAGGCATGATACCATTTCTTACTCTGCCATTGACCCTCATCACAATTGCATTAGGATCGGGTTTTTGCTGTAACAGAACCATAATACAAACAAAGAGTTGTTTCCGCTGATTTTCCGTGATTTTCCATAACGTCAGACTTGAAAAAAATAACATTGTGATATATGAAATATCACATCCATGGGTTGATCACAATTGGAGATCGGATGGCGGAATTTTTCTTGTTCCATAGCATTTCGCTAATGGATGAGACGTGAAACTTTATTTAAGAACACATTATAATATATCACATTCGTCCATGGCCAATTTCAATCGAGACTAGGAGGGATGCGATATCAGAGTCGGGAGTGATATCGGCGCGGAGAGTGATATCGGTGCGGGGAGTGATATCACAGTCGGAAGCTGTTGGGTCCCTATAATACTAGTGATTACCCCATTACTATTGTAGTTATACCCCTTATTTATATTAATGTACCCATGTAGTGCCCATATTGTTACTATTGTGCCACATAGAAGCCCACTATTGTTATTGTTGTGCCCTACAATATTATTATTATGTAGGCTTTGATTGTATTGGGACCACTTAGACTCCTATATATAGAAAGGAGGTATTTTCATTTGTATCATCCAAGAATTGTTCATTTATGTAATGTAAAGGAGGTTGCCCCCTCGAAGAGGCTGAATTCTAAGGCGTGGATCTCTCTTTTCTATCTTTTTGTGAGCTGGTTTCATAACATTTGGTATCAGAGCTTTGGATTCTAGGGTTTCGCTGCTCCAAATAGGTCATCGTGGCATTTTCGCTATAACGGTTTTTCTGTGACGTTTCAGAAGTCACAAAAAAAACCCATTTGAGAAGAATTGGCGCTGAACCTTGGGTTCGAATTTAAGAGATTTTCGCACGATATTTTCGGAGATATGATCTAAGGAAGTTGGCCTTTTTGCAGACTCCTGAATTACATTCAAAACGGGTGACCTAGGGAAAATCGTCATAACTCTCTCTCTGAGGATCAGATTGAAATTTCGTAAAAAGGTGCAAAAAGAGGACAGACTGTAGTTTCTTGTATGTGTGTTTTAGATTCAAAGGTTGAAACAGTGGCTCGTGGCACGTCGTACAAGTTCGCTCTACTGAACGAGTCTAAAAGCAAGTCACTGTGGGAGATTTCACATAACTCTTCCTTGGAGAATCCAATTTGGCTCAAAATTGTGGCATTGGAAAGAGGACGCAGAAGGCTACTTCAGGTAGCAATTTCAGAACTGGATGATTCGAAATTACAGAGACACATCAGATTAAATATCAGGCTTCTATAAAGTGAAAAAAAAGGTGTGTAGTTTTTTTTTAAATTTTTGTGTAAGCTTGGTTTAAAGGAATTCAAAGGGCATAGTAAAGAATTATTATCGGTAACTGATGCCCCGAGGAAAGAAAATGAAAACACCTAGTAAGGAACTTGAAAGCTCTAGCATGACTCATGAAGAAGAAGAAGAAATGCTACGTGATATATCAAAATTACAAGAACAAGTGCAACAAATGTCACGATCACAAAAGCTAACAGAAGCTAAGATAAGTGGCGTGGAATCTAAGATAAAGGGCATGGAAGCTAAGATGGATGATTCAAAGACAGATTTGAAGAAAAACATGGCAGATTTGAAGATAGATTTAAAGACAGATTTGAAGAGAGACATGGCAGATTTGAAGATAGATTTGAAGACAGATATGGAAGAATTGAAGAAGTTGCTACAAGAAAGTGTCACTAATGGTGAAAAGGTAGTAAAGGAAACTCATGATGAGAACAAAAGAAATGTTAATCATGATACCATAGATGCTAATGTTGGATCGAAGACTCATCATGTTCCAAAAATCGATATGAGGAAGTTTGATGGCAAGGATCCCGCCACATGGATATTACAGATGGAGCAATTCTTCGATCTCAATAATGTGCAAAACACACAAAAGGTACGTATGGCAACTTTATATTTGGAACCAAATCAGTTTGTATGGTATCAATGGCTTTGTTCTCGTAAACAATTTATCACTTGGGCAATTTTTACGGAAGAATTGATAGCACATTATGAGGATACAAAAAGCAACACTTTTTTTAGCCAATTGATGAATCTCAAACAAAAGGGTTCAATAATGGAGCACATTGAGGAGTTCCAAAAATTGAACATAAGGATAAAAGATATTCCAGAGGAGCATAGGATTGATGTGTTCATAGGGTATTTAAAGGATAATATCCAACATGATGTGCGCCTTTGGGAACCTGATTCATTAGAGAAGGCATTCAGGTTAGCAAGAAAAATGGAAAGCAAAATTATGGCAACTAGGAAGCATACCATTCACAACTATAAAGATGGAAGTGTTGTTGCCCATAGTCTTCCACAACCTACAAGGTTGACACCACAACAATTGGAAGAAAAAAGAGCAAAAGGGCTTTGTTACAATTGTGATAGCAAATACACAAAAGGTCATAAGTGTGCTGAGAAGAAATTATTCTACATAGATTGTGAAGAGGAAGAAGAAAAGGAGCAAGAAAGGTCAAAAGAAGAGGATATATTCCAGGAACAAAGCCTAGATGAAGAACAAATAAATCCGACCATATCTTGTAATGCATTGGCGGGAATTACCACTCCTCAAACCATCAAGATAGAAGGACAAATCAAGAAGAAAAAGGTAATAGTGTTGATTGATTCAGGAAGCACCCACAATTTTATTCATTGTAGGGTAGCAAAAGAATTGAATTGCTTCCTATATCCAGCACCAGAGTGTCAAGTGATGATTGCAAATGGAGGAACAATAAATTGCTCTGGAAAGTGCCATAATATCAAGCTATCCATGGGAGAATATGTATTGACTAGCCCAATGCTTTCCATTCCAATGGGAGGTGCTGATGTTGTACTAGGAGTCCAATGGCTACAATCCTTGGGTACAATAGCTTTTAATTTTCAAGAACTTTTCATGAAATTTTCTGTGGAAGGAAAGGAAGTTGAATTAAGGGGTATTGCAGGGAAACCAGGAAAGATAATCAGCTCTAATGGTATGACAAAGCTTCTAAAAAAGGAGCAAAGGGGTGTAATTGCACAATTATGTTCGCTAGATGTTTCCACATTAGAATCATCTATTTCTCCAGATCTCCAAAAAGTCCTGGACAATCATTCCAAGGTATTTGAGACTCCCAAAGGTCTCCCACCTATGCGTGATCATGATCATGCTATTCATCTGATTCCAGGAAGTGTTCCTCCAAACATCAGGCCGTACAGATATCCCTATGTCCAAAAAAGTGAAATTGAACGTATGGTTGCAGAAATGCTAGAGGCTGGTATAATTCAACCGAGTCAAAGTTCTTTCTCTGCTCCAGTAGTATTGGTGCACAAGAAGGATGGATCATGGCGCATGTGTCCGGATTATAGGGAGCTCAACAAGCTCACTATTAAAGATAAGTTCCCCATTCCTGTCATTGATGAATTACTGGATGAATTGCATGGATCAATTTACTTCACCAAGTTGGATCTTCGTTCAGGATATCATCAAATCAGAATGAAGATTGAAGACATTTCGAAAACGGCATTTAGAACTCATGAGGGTCATTATGAATTTTTGTCATGCCTTTTGGCCTTACCAATGCACCTTCAACATTTCAAGGTTTGATGAATTCAATTTTCAAACCATTCCTTAGAAAATTTGTGTTAGTATTTTTTGATGATATACTTATCTACAGCAAGTCTTGGAAGGATCATGTTGAACATGTTGACAGGGTGCTACAACTATTGGAAGAGAAACAATTATATGCCAAAAGATCCAAATGTTTCTTTGGAGTCCAGGAGGTGGAATATTTGGGTCATATTGTATCTCATGAAGGAGTTAAGGTAGACCCTACCAAAATTAAAGCCATTAAGGAATGGAAAATCCCCACATCCATAAAGCATTTGCGCGGATTTCTTGGGTTGACAGGGTATTATCGCAAGTTTGTTAAGAATTATGGGAGAATAGCAGCACCTCTAACGACATTATTGAAGAAAGATGCATTTTCATGGACTCCGGAAGCAACAAAGGCCTTTGAACATCTTAAAGAGGCAATGTGCCAAGCACCGGTCTTAGCTACAACGGACTTCACAAAAACCTTTATTGTGGAATGTGATGCTTCAGGAAATGGAATTGGTGTTGTTCTAATGCAAGATGAAAGACCCATTGCTTTTGAAAGTCGTCCAATCAAGGGAAAGTTTCTAAGAAAAGCTATTTATGAGAAGGAAATGTTGGCAATACTCCATGCACTTAAGAAATGGCGACCCTACCTAATGGGAAGACACTTCAAGGTAAAAACAAATCATGATAGCCTTAAATACTTTTTAGAACAAAGATTATCCTCTGAAGAGCAACAAAAGTGGGTCACAAAGATGTTGGGTTATGACTTTGAAATCATCTACAAAAAGGGGAAGCAAAATGTGGTGGCAGATGCACTCTCAAGGAAGGATGAGGATGTGGAAGCATTGTTGTGCGCTATTTCTATCATCCAACCAGATTGGATAAATGAAGCAAGGGAGGAATGGAAGAATGACAAAGAAGTGTGGGCACTTATTCGAAAGCTACAACAAGATTCCAGTATGTCTGATACATTTAGCTGGAAAAATGATTCGTTATGGTACAAAGATCGCTTATACCTCTGTAAGAATTCCCAGCTAAAACAAAAGATTCTTATGGAATTGCACACTTCTCCCTTAGGAGGGCACTCAGGATTTTTAAAAACTTACCACAGGGTGAAGAAGGAATTTTTTTGGGATGGCCTTAAATCAGATATTCAAAAGTTTGTGGCAGAATGTTTGGTTTGCCAGCAAAATAAAGTTGAAACAATTAAGACACCGGGTCTATTACAACCTTTATCCATTCCAAGCCAAAGTTGGGAGGAGGTTCAATGGATTTTATCACAGGTTTACCCAAGTCTGAGGGAAAGAGTGTCATCATGGTGGTAGTTGACAGACTTACCAAGTATGCACACTTTTGTGCATTATCACATCCATTTAAAGCCAGTACAGTTTCTACTGCATTTATGGAAACAATTCAAAAGCTACATGGAAACCCAAAGATTATTGTAAGTGACAGAGATCCCATTTTCACTGGAAATTTTTGGACAGAATTATTTTCTTGTCTTGGTACTCAGTTAGCTCATAGCTCATCTTATCATCCTCAATCTGATGGGCAAACTGAGATAGTAAAAAAATGTTTGGAAGGATACCTTCGTTGCTTTGTATCTGATAAATAGACACAATGGGTCAAATGGTTGCCTCTGGCTGAATGGTGGTATAACACTTCCTTTCATACAGCAACAAAAATGACCCCATTTATGGCACTTTATGGGTATCAACCACCATCCATCACATCATATTTAAGAGAAAATTCTAAGGTTCAGGCAGTGGAACATCACATCGAACATCAACAACAAGTCCTCCAACTCTTAAAGGATAACCTTGTGTTGGCACAGAATAGAATGAAACAACAGGCAGATCAACATTGCAGTGAAAGAAGTTTTGATGTAGGTGATTGGGTATTCCTAGGGCTACAACCATATAAGCAAATGTCCCTCAAGCAAGCTAAGAAGGATAATAAATTATCACCAAAGTATTATGGTTCGTACAAGGTGTTGCAAAAGATTGGTACTATGGCATACAAATTGGAGCTTCCTGCAGCTTCTCGATTGCACCCAGTTTTCCATGTTTCATGCTTAAAGAAGGTTATAGGCGACAAGCTCCCAGTTCAAACAATATTGCCAGAACTTGACGAAGAAGGAAAAATTATATTGGAACCGGAAGCAGTTATAGAAACAAGAACTCGACAGCTACGAAATCGATCAATTTCAGAGTACCTTATCAAGTGGAAGAACTTATCCGCTGAAGATTCCACATGGGAGGACGAGAATTTTATGCAGAAGTATCCAGAACTACTCAAGCGTTGAGGACAACACTTTTTTGAAGGAGAGGGGCATGTTGGGTCCCTATAATACTAGTGATTACCCCATTACTATTGTAGTTATACCCCTTATTTATATTGATGTACCCATGTAGTGCCCATATTGTTACTATTGTGCCACATAGAAGCCCACTATTGTTATTGTTGTGCCCTACAATATTATTGTTATGTAGGCTTTGATTGTATTGGGACCACTTAGACTCCTATATATAGAAAGGAGGTATTTTCATTTGTATCATCCAAGAATTGTTCATTTATGTAATGTAAAGGAGGTTTCCCCCTCGAAGAGGCTGAATTCTAAGGCGTGGATCTCTCTTTTCTATCTTTTTGTGAGCTGGTTTCATAACAGAAACCCAGGATGTTATGTTTCAGGCCTGCGATACGAGGTATAAAGTGCACAATCATAATCAAATTGGGAATGGAGTATCTACGGGACCTAAGACAGCAGGCAAGACATAATGTTGTGATGCAATGCGATATATGCGGGACTATGATCACAATCGGCCAACGGGTAAAGAAATTTACATATGGAAAACAACGACCATTGTGAATTGTGATAGTGGGATAATGTGGGCCCATTACAATGTATCACATTGTAATACATTATAATGTACAACTTTTTTAGTTAAATAGACTATTTATGTATCGAGTGGACAATCAGCTAGAGTTTTGATATATCACAACGAAAATGCAGTTAAAGGTGTGTGCAAAGGGTTTTTTTGGGCTAAGGCTAGAGTTTTTGAATTACTCCAAATGTTTAAGGCTAGAGTTTGGGAATATGAAAAAGGGAAAATGGTTTTACACTTGGGATTTAGAATTCCTCGAGGAAAAGGGATTTACAAAGGAAAAATGGGAATAAGGCTTATGCCTAATTTTGAGGTCCAAACTTCATTCTAATCTATCGTTCCATCTAGAAATAGGATTTGAGCGTAGGATGTACAGTTGGAAAGCTGTTTCTCAGCATGTTTTGAGGCAAACACCGACATGATGATTTGATCCAAACATAGTTATTAAAAAATCTCCTTGAACATCACTTCCCCTAGTTACTACTCACATAATGATTTACCACAAGTGATACCATGATGCTTTTAAACATTTTGATGACTTGATCTCAATAATGACACCTAATGGAATATGAAATTGATGATTTGGACCTTGAAACATGACTAACCTTGACATGAGACTGAGATGGTGACCAAGACATTCACTGATGACCAACAATAATGAGTAATGACACAACCAAAATGGCATTTTGAGCATGAGACATACAGAGTAGTAAAAAGCTAGAAGTCACCAATGATCAAATTTTATTTGAAAATATAACAATTTGACCTAATAACCCTATCAAAAACTTTGAAATAGTACATTTGATCACCGATGATTGGAAGGACTAATAGACACTAATAGGTTAAAAAAAAAATCAATTTCAATGCTGCCATTAAAAGCTTATTTCTTTATTGTTTTATTCGTTATTGGATTCATGGTATTAACAACCAAAGATTAGGATTTGGACTAATAAGAACTTCAAAAAAGACTTCAATTCAAGTCGGAACTCCACCACTTTACAATCATCAGCTACTTCAATTGAATTAGTAGTTCTCTGTCATAATATGACACCATTGCTCTTCATCTAGTCCTCATTGTTGCTTTGATTGAATATTCAACAGGAGACTGTTATACTCAATAATCCTTGAAATCATTTCCACTCAACTTTATTGATTTGGAGAAATTTAAAGGATAGAAATTTATTTTATATTGTATAAAATGTTTAGTAATATTTTTGTAAATATTGTAAAAAAATATAATATCTTTGAAATAAAACAATTTTGATAAGAAAATATTAGAAAATTAAGAAATAATTGTTTGAGGAAAAGCATAAAAAATTAGCAAGCCACTCTAAGGTATTCCAAGCAACTCACTCAAGGGCATCCCAATTTCAAGAAATTATTTGTAGTAATTAATCTATAGATATTGTGGAACGATTATGATATGTTTCACTCATGTCAAGGTGTTGGTGTATATGCACATAGTTAGCTTTAATTAGCTTCAGTTAAATTCTAGTTCTTGCATGTGATGTGCACTAAGTTAGGTTTAGTTAAATCTAGTGCTTACATTTGGTGCGTCGTTTGCCTTTAGTTAGTTAACTCTAGTGCTTACATGTGGTGTATGTGAACATTAACATAACATAAAGCACACTTAGCATTACTTAGCTTTAATTATCCTTAATTATTGCATGTAAAACTAAGCTTAACTTAGTTGTTTTATGTACTGATTCTCAAATCAATATTCAGTAATCAAATTCATTCTCTATTTTAATTCTATTTTTCACTTTTTGCAAGTTTATGTAACTATTCTTCAACTAGATATTTATCTATGCTCTAATAATTTTATAGAAAAGAAAATAACAACCATGGAATAATTTTATAGAAAAGCACATAACAACCATGGAAAAATGGGTTTTTGTAGTGTAGAGAGGTATGCCCATCATAGAATGAGAAAAGTGATCATTCCACTATGGAAAACTTCAATGATTTGTGGGGGCATTGCACCAACCTCAAATAACAACATCCACATGACAACTCGTATTGTAGAGAAAGTTATTTGATACATAGTTTGTTCTTAGAATTAAAATTTGTAGTAATGGTCAGTGATCCGAATTGGATCCTCAACACTCTTACAATTTCCTGAACTCTGTAAAACTCATACCAAAGTTTCAAAGTTATATGGACGTCGATCTTATCAGAAATAACCTCTAAAAAATGGCAATTTGTGGTCAGCACAAAGCAACGAGGACCCTCAGTCAAAGCGCGCAGACCATTGGCCCACGGTAACTGCGTACTGGTGCAAACTGGAAAAATGGGAAGTTAGATCCAGAAACAGAGGCAGTTTCTGATAAGCGATTAGCGCTAATAGCGTATCACAGGGCATCCACCTCAGTGAAGGAAAGCCCCGAGTGCTCACTGACGAGGAAAAGCATATAACCATACGGAAATTGCCAATTCTGTCAGAAGGTGGGCCCCGTGCTAAAACCGGTAGGATATCGTAAGGCCCTCAAGTAGTAAGCGGGTTCGATCGAGTCTCGCACGATTCCATACAACGGGTGACACACGTCCAACGAATGAGAGAGAAAACTGCTCTCATCGCATGGGTAAAGGTCATGCTACTTACCCGCGCAATATGGATGGAGATCGTAGGATCTGGAGGCCCGATATGAATGGCGAAGAAGAAATCCGATGGGTGACCAGATTAGATAGGGAAATAGGCCGAGGTGGATAAGATTTGAGATCCGGCATGACCAATGAGTTGGCAGAGGAAACAATTTCATAGGAAATCTTGGAGCAACGGAAATAACGACCGTTCAAAGAGGACTGACACTCAGTTCGTGAAGAAACAGGTGGCCACCTCTCTGTGAAGCGTTACAGTGATTATGACACAGAGTAGGGGAATTCAAGTAGACATAGGTAGGAGATCCAGAGAGCTAGGAAGCAGAAACGAACAGTTAAGGAGCAGATTGGCTTTAAGCCATGAATAGACAGAGAAAGCAGGAGGAGGAGAGACAGAAAAAGAGAGCAAAGAGAGAGAAGCAAAAATTGCAGAGAACAGAGAAGCCGAGCTAACCTGTAGAGCTAAGGTAGCATCGAGCAGACAGAGACAGAGAGAGTTTGAGAGTCTGTGAACTCCAGAGAAGGCTTGAGAGGTTCAAGCAACTCCTCTTTGTATACCTGTCAGGTATTGACTACCAAATTGGACTCACACCACTGGGACAAGTTGAGGTCGAGTTTCAATAAGGGGATTCTGTGTACTCTAGAGACATGGGGGATCCAAGTATAGCCCTACTAACCATTATTTGTTAAGTGAGACTCAATTTGAGTTCACTGTTGTAAAACTATGCTTTTTAAGACACAATAGAAGGGCCACCACTGAAGGCTGGACTAGGAGACGTAGCCCAGGAGGATTGGATGAACTCCTTATTAAATTTGTTGCATTTATGTGTTTGCTTACTATGTTCTCTTATTGTTTCAGCGTCTGTGTATTTCACAATATTATCGATCCGTTGCGTAAAATAACATAGGCACACCCCAACACTTGAGTCTATAATACCTTCATTAATTAACCGAGATCATTCACGAGTGATTTCAGATCAAGTGGTATCGGAGCTTCTAGGTTGTTTAAGGTTGGACAAGCTTGTGCTGGATTTTGTTGTTGAATGGTAACTAGATCAAAGCTTAAATTAGGAGAAGGAGAGTTGGCGGAAACTAACCCATAAATTTGAAGAGCCTGTCCTAAGAAGAAAATGTCAGAAGAAAGTCCCTTGGGACTAGACCCACAATTCATAGATAGTTTCCTGGCCTTGTGGTCCATGGTAGAGGAAATGTATAGGGAGTTTAAGAAAGGTAAAGATGAAGATTCCAAAGAAAAAGGAGAAGAAGAATCTCTCCTCCATGATCACTCAAAAGGCAAAGGGAAAGAACAAAACTTTCTCACACCTTCTAATAGTGCTGAACATAAAAAGAAGACATCTTTGATTAAATTAGATGTTAAATTTGATTTACCAATATATGATGGAGAGTTGAATGTAGAGAAGCTTGATAATTGGATCAAACAAATTGAAGTTTATTGTAGAGTGCAGAGTATCGACTCAGACAAGAGTAAGATTCAGCTGGCCAGCCTACACCTCGGAGGCACTGCCTTGGTATGGTGGGAAGGCAGGACCCAAGCTGACATGTAGAAACATGATAAGATTCTTTCTGTCTGGAGTGAATTTGTTTCTGCAATCAAAAAGCAGTTCTATCCACTAGCTTACATGCAGCAAGCCATGATGAGCTGGAAAACTCTTCTTGAAAGGGAAAAGTGTACAAGGTTACACCTAAGAATTTAATAAAAGAGCCTTGATTCTAGCAATTTCATTAGACTCACTTGAGACTTTGTTGAAGTACGTAGGTGGTCTACACAGCTACATGAGGCACACTATCCTCATGTTTAATCCCACTAGTATAGATGAGGTATCTATTCAAGCTACACATCTAGAAGCTAGAGGAAAGAATGGGAACCCAGAAGTTGGAGGATCATCCAAGCCCATTGCAAGCAAGAATAAGTAGAAAAGAAAACAGAAATGGAAAGAGAGGAAGGCCAACATTGCACAAAAGAGCAAGCCTTCATGCACTCACTATAAGAAGGATGGGCATGATGATGAGCACTGTTGGATTCTGCATCCGGAGCTGAGACCTAAGAAGTTCGAGGGCAAGAAGAAGAAGACTATTGCAGCTATTAAAAAAGATTTGGGGTCAGACTTAGGAGATGAAACAACCATTGCAGCCACAAGTATAAAAGGTAAAAATTCTGAAGCATATCTACTAGTAATTCTGCACAATCTATTAATGATTAAGAAAATGAGAGAAAAAGACATGAGCTTTTCCATATTCGAGTTATTTACAAGCATCAAAAGATTGATACTTTGTTTGATAGCTCAAAAGTAAATTTAATTTCTAAAGCAATTGTAAAGAAGTTGGGATTACTGACTACACCTTACAAGAAACCATACCCATTAGGTTGGTTAAGTGATAAAGCACAAATACAAGTGACTAGACAATGTAAACATAAGTTTTCTTTTATGTCAGCATTTGTAGATGAGGTTGAGTTAGATATAGTTCCTCTGGATATATGTGGAATTGTTTTAGGAAGTCCTTACTTGTATGATAGAAAAGCTATTTTCTATAGAGCTGAGAACAAGTATCCACTCATTAAAGATGGAATCGAATACTTTGTAAGGGCTCATGAGCTCAAGAATAATTTTACTCTCATAAACTCAGGGCAGATGAAACGAATTGTAAATTCATGCAAACAATTTTTACTGATGGTTGTAAAGGAAAAGAAATCTGATAAAACCAATGTATTTGAGGGATGTGATGCTAAACAACAAGCTAATTTAGAAATAATTGTTTCGGAATATGATATCTTATTTCAAGAACCTAAAGGTCTGTCACCCAAAAGGGAAATAGTGCATGATATTAATTTACAACAAGATGCTCCATTGCCTAACATCAGAATGTATTGGTTCTCCGCTTTAGAGAATGCAAAAATCAAGAAGCAGGTGCAATAGTTGCTCGAGAAGGGGTTCATCAGACCTAGCACATCACCATGTGGGTCTCCAACCATTTTGGTGAGAAAGAAAGATGGCTCGTGGAGAATGTGCATTGATTACTGAGCACTGAATAAGATAACGATCAAAAATGTTATCTCCTTCCTCGCATAGATGATCTATTAGATCAATTGAAATAATTTGTTTATTTTTTCAAGTTAGAATTTCATAGTGGATATCATCAGGTCGAAGTTGTAGAACAAGATGCATGGAAGACTGCTTTCAAAACAAAGCAAGAATTGTATGAGTGGCTGGTTATGCCTTTTGGCTTAAGTAATGCTCCTGCTATTTTCATGAGAATAATTAATGATGTACTTAGACCTTTTCTTGATGATTTTGTTATTGTATATCTGGATAACATTCTTATATTTAGCAAAACGTGGGAAGAACATTTAAAGCATGTTAAGCAAACACTAGATGTTTTGAAAAGAGAAAAACTTTATGTTAAACTCTCAAAATGCGAATTTGGTAAAACATCTTTGAATTATTTGGGTCATATAGTAGGGGGTGGTGAATTGAAGATAGATCCCTCTAAAGTTGCATTCATTGTAAACTGGCCTAAACCCAAATCTGCTACAGAAATTAGAAGCTTCTTAGGAGAAGCACAATTTTTGAGAAAGTTCATTTCTAACTTTTCCTTAATTGCAGCTCCCTTACATGCTTTAACGGGATTGAACAAGGTGTTTCAATGGGGAGGCAAACAACAGAAAGCCTTTGACACCTTGAAAGAAAATATTAGGACAACACCAGTACTAGCACTACCTGATCTTCAAAGACCATTTGAGATCCAAATGGATGCTAGTGACTATGCCATGGGAGCAGTGTTGATACAGCACGATAAACCCATATGTTATCATTCTGAGACATTTAATTCTATAGTATTTAACTATCCCTTTTATGATAAAGAATTGTATGCATTAGTACAGAGTGTGAAAAAGTAGAAACATTACTTAATGGGAAAAGAGACAGTTATACAAACTGATCATCAACCACTCCAATATCTACACTCCCAATTGAAGTTGCAACAATCAAGACACTATAGATGGATGGGTTTTCTACAATAGTTCCATTTAGTCATCAGATATAAAAAGGGCACACACAATAAATTTGTAGATATGTTATCTAGATCAATTGTAAACACATCTACTATACTTAAGCATAACTCAGTATTGCATGAGAGCTACATTGAACAATATGCTCAAGATATAGGTTTTAGAGATGTGTATGCAACTTTAAGTCAAGGCAAATGAATAGAAGAATTGGATTATCACATTAAGAACCAACTCTTGTATCATTGTGGGAAGCTATGCATTCCACAAACTGAAAGAGTAAAGATAATTTGAGAAGCACACACTTCTCTAATATCAGGCCACTTTGGAGTAATTAAAACGGTTGCACAACTACAAAGATTTTGTTATTGGCCAAAAATGAATGAGACAATTTCTAGATATGTAAGAGGGTGTACCATGTTTGCTAAAAGCAAGCCTAGCAATAGAAAACTAGGCTTGTACACTCCACTGGCAGTTCCTTCTCATCCTTGGGAAAGTGTTTCCATGGACTTTGTTGGAGGACTGCCTAAATCTAGGAAAGGTCATGACTATTTATATGTTGTTGTGGATAGGTTCAGCAAAATGTGTATTTTGATACCTTATAATAAACATATTACAACTGAACAAATTACAAAGTTGTTCTTTCAACATATATGGGTTCATTTTGGATTACCCACTTCTATTGTATCTGATTGAGACACCCGATTTGTTGGGAAGTTTTGGTCAAGTCTATGGGAACTGATGGACACCAAACTGAAGAAAAGCACAACCTTTCATCCACAAACAGATGGCCAAACAGAAGTGGTCAATAGGACAGTGATCTAGTTGCTCAGAGGATATTGCAGCAAGAATCCCAAACTTTGGGATGAACATTTGTGTTATGTGCAGCATGCTTACAACCGAGAAAAACATTTTTCTACATAGAGATCTCCTTTTGAGACCTGTTTTGGTTTCACATCAAGGTCTCCCTTGGATTTTGTCTTTGGTAAAGACATAGCAGTTGATGGACACAGTGATGTGGACAAGGCAACCAAGTTCATTGAACAAATCCAAGAGATTCACCAGGCAGTACAGAAACATCTGGAAAAGAGCCAAGCGAAATACAAGGCAAGGCATGACAAGCATCAGATGGGGCATAGTTTCCAATTTGGTGATCAAGTCTGGCTATATATCAGCAAAGACAGAATGTAAGGTGAAGCTAAAAATCTAAAGCCAATAAGGTATGGACCTTTCAAGATACTTGAGAAGATTGGTGAGAATGCTTTTCGCCTTGATTTACCAGCTTACATGCACATCTACTCAGTTGTTAATGCAGACAGCTTGAGACTATTTGAACCTTCAGTAATTGAATATCCCGAAGAGCAGAGTCAATTTCCTTTTATTGATGATTTGCTCCCTGAATATCTCAATGAATTGCAGGAAGACACAGTTCTGGATAAGAAGGTGAGGATGATGCACAGGGGAGATGTTGAGTACCTCGGGATTGGACTCAAGGGTTCAAAGCCAAGCAGTGCAAAATGGATAGAGATTGGACAAGTGAGACAGTTACACTCACTTAGTCGATGCTTGAAAACCAACTTTTGGTGGTCCAAAAGCTTTTTCAGTGGGAAGGTTGTGATCTGAATTGGATCCTCAAACACTCTTATAGTTTCCTGAATTTTGTAAAACTCATACCAAAGTTTCAAAGTGCTATGGATGTCGAGCTTATTAGAAATAACCGCTGAACAATGGCAATTTGTGGTCAACACAGAGCAACGAGGACCCTCGATCAAAGCGTGCAGACCGTTGGCCCATGGTAACCGCGTGTTGGCACAAACTGGCAAAACAGGAAGTCATATCCAGAAACGGAGGCAGTTTCTGATATGCAATTAGCGCTAATCATGTATCGCAAGGCGTCCCCCTTAGTGAGGGAAAGACCCAAGCACTTGGTCACGAGGAAAAGCATAGAACCATACAAAAATCATTGATTCCATTGGAAGGTGGGCCCCGTGCTAAAACCGACAGGATATTGGAAGGCCCTCAAGCGGTAAGTGGGTTCGACTGAGTCTCACCCGATTCCATACAATGGGTGACACGCGTCCAACGGATGAGAGAGAAAACCACTCTCATTACGGAGGTAAAGGTCACGCTACTTACCCGTGCGATATGGATGGAGACCATAGGATCTAGAGTCCCCAGATCAGTGGCGGAGAAGCAATATGATGGGTGACCGGATTCGACAGGGAAATAGGATGAGGCGGATAAGATTTGAGATCTGACATGACTGATGAGTTAGCATAGGGAACAGTTTCATGGGAAATCTTGGAGCAACAGAAATAACGACCATTCAATGAGGAATGACACTCAGTTCGTGAGGAAATAGGTGGCCACCTCTCTGTGAAGAGTTACAGTGATGATGACGCAGAGCAAGGGAATTCCAGGTGACAGAGACAGGAGATCCAGAGAGTCGAGAAGTAGAAATGAACAGTTAGGGAGTAGATTGGCTTTAAGCCATGAACAGATAAAGAAAGGAGGAGGAGAGACAGAAAAAGAGAGCAAAGAGAGAGAGAAGAAAAAATTGCAGAGAACAGAGAAGCCGAGCTGACCTACAGAGCTAAGGCAGCATCGAGCAGACAGAGGCAGAGAGAGTCCAAGAGTCTATGAACTCCAGAGAAGGCTTGAGAGGTTAAAGCAACTCCTCTGTGTATGTTTGTCAGGTATTGAGTACCAAATTGGACTCATACCACTGAGACTAGTTGAGGTCGAGTTTCAATAAGGGGAGTCTGTGTACTGTAGAGACTTGGGGGATCCAAGTACAACCTTACTGACCATTATTTATTAAGTGAGACTCAATTTGAGTTCATTGTTGCAAAACTCTGCTTTTTAACACACAATAGAAAGGCCACCACTGAATTTTGGAACAAGAGACGTAGTCCAGGAGGATTGGGTGAACTTCTTATTAAATTTGTTGCGTTTATGTGTTTGCTTACTGTTTTAGTGTTTGTGTATTTTGCAATCTTATCGATCCTTTGCATAAAATAACATAGGCACACCCCAACACTTGGGTCTGTAATACCTTCATTAATTAACTGAGATCATTCATGAGTGATTTCAGATCAGTCAATGTGGGAATAGCAAACTTATTCTTCTAGCATGGGAATCAAGGTTAAACAAAAAAACATTTAACTAGATTGTATGTTGTTAGAATTATTGGACATTAGGTGATTATTGTTACGTAGTTATGATTGTGCTTTTTTTGGTCATTAAGTTCCTATCATTCAGGGATTTGATTTACTATCTAAAAAAGTGTATCTATTTATTATTGGAGTTTAATGTGAAGCCCAAGCGACGTATTTGCTTGTAGGAGCTCCTGGTGATCACACCTGTGAACTCCTCTTGTGTTTTTTGCCAATTCATGTCTTCCATGTGCAACTGTTGACATGGTATCGGAGCACGGGACTGCGAATCCTATAGGCTAAGCAAGGGCTCGACTACTACGGAGTCGTCACGAGTATTCGGTGGGCAAGCGCGAAGTCTGCACTGTGATACTTCACACATTCATTTTTTCTGTGGCTCGTCATGAGTCCTTAGGTGACCGACACAAGTCTAATCTGTACACCTGCAACCCTTTGTGACTGTCAAAGTAACACAGCACGACAACTATGTTGTGGCTTGAAAGTTGCGTGGGCTGCATGGTGGCTTGGAAGCTGTGTGGTGGCTTGGAATCTGTCAGATGGACCTGCGTCGAGGAGAAGGAGGCCTAATCGCTGGTGGAGGCCAATCAAGGCTACGTGGAGGCATTCGAAGGCTGAGTGTCGAGATTTGTATGTGTTGTTTTTCTCTTCTTCTCAACAAAGCACTGCATTTGAGTTGGTTGGTGCTCTGCCGTTTGCATAGAGGAAGTCTATTGACCGAGAGAAGCTCAGTGACTATGGCAGCATCAAGTGATTCAAGCTCCTTGGTGGAAAGAAATTAGAGGGAACGTAAGGATTCAGATCTATAGCATGAGAAATGAATGCCGTAGCATGAGAGTGAAGATCTGTAGCATGAGAGAGTGAAGATTTGATGTGTAAGAGGCACTGCGATTGTATCAACAATCAAAATTGTAAAGATGATGCTTGCGAAGGAGGCTTTCAGCGAGTAAGAGGAGAGCAGCCACAGCTGTGGAGTGTGGTTTTTCTGGAGCATGCTCAGTGTGAATAAAGAGTTCTTAGAAAAGTGGTTTTTGTTTGCTACCTCTACGAGGTGATGCTATTTGCTGCATCGTATCAATAGCTCATCAACATTTGGTTTGTTGTTCCTCCTCCTCCCCAAGGTGGTGCAGAAATAATCATTGCTTAGACAATTAAATTTTTTTTAATTGAAGTTTTTTTTAAGCTTTAATTAAAAAAAGAAATGGAATTCTTTTTTGATTGAAGGGATTATTATCGGATATTGAGGGGGCAGTTTTCCTTTTTTAAAAGGAGATCCGGGTTTCTTTAAATTACTGGAGATTTTATTCATTCAAGATGAATAATCAAATTGCTGAAGCTTATCTCAATGAGACTAATAAGCTTGATGGTTCCAATTACACTAATTGGAAGTTTAAGCTTCAGACTTTGCTTAAGGGACATAATGATTATGGCATTGCCACTAGTGATGAGGTCAAGCTGACTACTGCAACTGGTGGATCGAATAACAATTCAAGACTGGGAGAAAAGGGAGATGAAGGCGAAGTTTCTTCTTAAGTTATTAGTCAAAGATTGCATCATTCCTCACATTCGAGATTGAAAGACAATGAATGACATCTGGAAGATTCTCAAAGAGATGTACGAGATCAAGAACACCAGTCGAACTTTGTACCTCAGGAAGAATATTCTCTCCATCAAGATGGAGGAGAATGAGTTTGTTTCTTCATTTATATCTTGGATAAAGTAAATTAAAGATAAACTAACTGATATCGGTCAGACCGTGGAAAATGATGATCTGGTGACAATTACCATGAACGACATAATGGATGATTATCAGATGTTTATAACGGGATTGAATGCAAGAGAAAAGCCTCCAAGCTTTGAAGAGCTAACTAGGATTTTGCTACAAGAAGAGGAAAGGAGGTTGTCTCTCAAACCTCAAAATCCAGATCTTGCTTGATGACAAAATTCAAGCCAAAGGGTAAAACAGTGGTTGATCACAGGAAAGGAAGCACATCAAGAAAAAGGACACCACAAGGTATCACCTAGCATAAATATGACTCTGCTCCTAAATTCTTTTATTGTGGTCAGATAGGCCATATTGCTAAATTTTTCCATAAGAAAAATGTTGGAAATAGTATTGAGAGGGGGGCGTGAATCAGTATTAGCAATTTAACAATTTTGATTTCCATAAACAGATTTATATATGCTACTTATGTTAATGCAACTTACGTATATATGCAACTATGTTTAGAGAAAACAACGTATACCTTGCAAACTTATAATTTAGTTAGTTGATATTTAATTTGTGTATCAGAACCATATAAACAGTAACAAGTATAGTAAACACAGAGCAGACAATCACACTCAAGAACACAAGATATAAGGTGGAAACCTAATGTGGGTGAAAACCACCTACTGCAATTCATCTCTATCTTCTTTTAATAAGAAACTTCTTTTTACAATATTTCTGTACTGGTGCATTCTTATACCAGTATGCAAGCTTCTACATGCAGAAGGCTACAACCTTCTCTTTTCTTCTAGGGACCACGTTTCATAAATTTTCAGACCACATCCATCAATAACATCAATCAAACATAAAATACATCTAGATCAACCAATCTCCTTTGTACCAACCAAAACTGAATCAAACAATCACTTTTCTGAAAGCTGTAACCAGAACAGAGTAATAGTAACCAGAGAACCCAAGCCAGAACCCAGAACACTCCAACATCAAATAAAAGTAGCTAAAACATATTTTATAAGGTGCATGCTACTTCAATGTGTCAAACCTACGTGCATATGCACTTCGCTCAAGACAAACATGTGAATACACTGTTTTGAAATTCTGAACCAGTGTGTATATGCACCCTTGCTGTAATGAACCTGCATACAGATCTGTAGAATATGATTTAACCTTTACAATTATTCAGACATCAGTTATACCCAGATCATCAGATTTACAGATTACGACATGTGCCAATTATTCATATAAAAGATCAAAACCACATAAAGATACTTCTCTTCAAGCCTTAAGATCTTGACCCATCAATCGAACTTATCCTTCTTCTGCGCTCAGGTTCCTCCTTGATTCAAATCCAACTATGCACCATAACCCAATGACCAGTATTCTAGATCTTGCTCTTCATTAGATATTCCATTGCTTGAGTGCCTTTGCCTAATGATCTTCTCCTCCTTTTATAGTCTTAGGCCTTAGTCAATACCATGGTCCAAAACCACTTAGACTCAGTACCTTGGACCAAATACCTGGGGTCAACACTTTGGACAAGATACCTTGGACCAATACCATGGGTCAAAATACCATTGTCCAAATACCATGGACCAAAACCAAATTCTCCAACATGTACACGCCTTTCCTTGCATGAAAATGTGTGTATATGCATACATGCCTTTTGGTCGGCGAACCCACGTGTATACATGGCTTGGTCATGAGGAACCTGCATATATCTCTTTTTCCTTCATTCTGAGAGCCTGAACTGTGATCTGTCATCTGGGTGAGTTTCCATCAAGGACAACACCCATGTCATATCACCAAAATTATGTCATAATGCCAACAATCTCCCCCTTTGGACTTGATGGCAACCCCAATTCACTCTCCCCCTTTGTCATCAAGGGCAAAGGGTTATGCTCCCCCTGAGTACATGCTGAACTCTCTGATATGCTGAAGTGTGCTAATCATGCTCCCCTTGACTGTAAGAAAGGTCTGCAAAAAGATGTTCTACAAGAAGAACATGACTCTATACATCACAAATGACCTTCCTATCACCAAATACTCATACATACATCCATCTCCCAAATGTTTATACATGATAAAACAAGAACATTACATCATCCATCCCAGGCATAGTGGGGAAACAAACTAGGTCGTTACATGACCTTGATAATAAAAGATATACATGAAATGAAGACAAAATATTTAAAACAAGATTATGATAGTCATCAACAGCATTTGTCAATCACCATCCAGACCAGCGACCATGATCTCCCTCTACACCTGTTCCACCTGTATCAAGAACAACTGTGAAATTTTACCCAGATCTTATAAGATAATGCCAACAATGCATTATTAGAAGTATATTCTCCCCCTGAACCTATGCCAGATGATCACTGTCAGACCCATATTAGACTCTTTTCATCTTGAGTCTCGCCCACTATTTTTCTTCAAACCAAAATATACGCGACTGTATCCATAGAAACCAGTGTATGCACATGAATACGCTTCTTGAAACTCACATACAACCATTTTTCTCTGAACAAGATAGGTTTCAACAGCAAGATGATGCATCAACTACTCCCAACTTCTATCTGAGATATTCAAATGTCTCTCTGGGCAGTGGTTTGGTGAATATATCAACAATCTATTCTTTGGAGGGAACATATTCCAATTGGACCTTTTGTTGAAGCACTTGTTCATGGAGAAAATGATATTTGATAAGTATGTGCTTGGTCTTGGAATGCATGACTAGATTCTTTGAAATATTGATTGCACTTGCATTATCACATAGAATGGAGATGGGTAGAGTACATGTGATATGAATGTCTTGCAATGTTTGCATCATCCAAAAGAGTTGTGTGTAGCAAGATGCAATAGCCACATATTCTGCTTCAACTGTAGATAATGCAATTGAACTTTGTTTCTTGTTGAACCAAGATACTAATTTGGAACCCATATAGAATGCACCACACTAGTGATTTTTTTGTCATGCACGTTTCCTGCCCAATCTACATCTGTATATGAATGAAGTGTAAGATCTGTATCCCTAGGATACCATAAACCAAAGTTTTGTGTTCCTTGAAGATATTTGAAGATCCTTTTGACTGCTTGAAGGTGTGCTTCCTTTGGATTTTCTTGGAATCTTCCAACTATGCCCACTGCATGCATGATGTCTGGTCGGGTACCTGCTAGATAGAGCAGACTACCAATCATGGATTTGTAGGTTGGTTGATGTACTGCTACCGATTCATCATTAGTGCTGAGGCTGCATCATGTTACCATAGGGGTACATACTAGTTTCGAATCTTCCATGCCATATTTCTTCAATATCTACTTGAGATACTTGGTTTGTGATAGAAAAATACCATCTTTATTTTGTTGAACTTGTAAACCAAGAAAATATGTCAGCTCACCATGCAGGGATGTCTCAAAATCCTTCTGCATTACCAAAGCAATGTTTTGACTCATGGCTTCTTCATTGCTACCAAACATGATATCATCAACATACACAACAAGTATTAGCAATTCATCATTGTCAATTTTTATATATAGATTTCTATCAGTTGATCCTCTTGAAAAACCTTGTTGATGAAGGCATTTGTCAAGATGATAATACTAGGCCCTTGGAGCTTGTTTTAGACCATAGATAGCCTTTCTGAGTCTGCATACAAGTTTTCTATCATTTCCAAGGATGAATACATCTGGTTGCTCAATATATAATTCTTCTTCTAGATCTCCATTAAGAAAGGCAGATTTCACATCCATTTGATATACTTTGAACTTTTGAAAGCTAGAAAGAGCAAGGAACATTCTTATGGCTTCAAGTCTAGCAACAGGTGCAAAAGTTTCTTCAAAGTCTATACCTTCTTGTTGAGCATACCCTTTACAAACAAGTCTGGCCTTGTTTCTAATAACTTCTCCATTATCATTCAGCTTGTTTTTGAATATCCCTTTGGTTCCTATGACATTCTTATCATGAGGTCTAGGAACTAATTTGCAAGTATTATTCTTTTCAATTTGCACAAGTTCTTCATTCATGGCCTTGACCCAACATTGATCTTTGCATGCTTCATTTACATTTTGAGGTTTAATAGAGGAAAGCAATGCTAGATAACTCAAAGCTTCTGTAATAGTTCTTCTTGTCTGCACACCTGCCTCTTTCTGTCCCAAAATTTAAGTCTCTAGATGATTTTTCTGAGCATATCTGGATGGAGTCTTTTCTTCTACCGTTATCTACTCTTCTGGTGCTTCATTGGTTTCTTCTTCTTCAACATTAGTGAGACTTGATGTGGAAGGATAATCCTCATCTTCTTCCCATTCTTCATTTTTTTCCTGCTTTGGATTTTTGCTTGCTTCATCAACCACCACATCAATGCTTTCAACAATTTTCCCTAGTATTTTATTATAACACTTGTATCCTTTACTTCGGGAAGAGTAACCAAGGAGAATGCCTCCATCTACTCTAGGTTCAAACTTGCCAACTTTTTCATCAATCCTTTTGATGTAACATTTGCTTCCAAAAACTTTGAAGTATTTTATAGTAGGAGTCTTACCATACCAAAGTTCATGTGGAATTTGAGTGTTGTTTACCCGAATGTTTGTTTTGTTGAGAATAGTAATGGAAACAAATGCAACTTCACCCCAGAAGGTTGTAGGTGTTCCAGACTCATCTAGCATGGCACGAGCCATTTGTTGAACAGTTCTATTCATCCTTTCTACAACTCCATTTTGCTGAGGAGTCCTTGTGGTGGAAAATTCTCTTCTTATTCCATGTTCTTCACAAAAGTCGAAGAATTCATCTGAGGTAAATTCCCATCCTCGATCAGATCTGAGGCATTTGATTTGAGATTTGATTCATTTTCAACTAAAGCTTTGAAGGCTTTGAACTTTTCAAATGCTTCATATTTGTGCTTTAGAATTCCTATCCAGCACATCCTGGAAAAATCGTCAATGAACAATAAAAAGTATTCTTCTCCACAAGGTAACTTTTTCCTTGAAGGACCACATAAATCAGTATGAACAAGTTCAAGAGGTTTGCTAGCTGATCCTTCATTTTTTGGGAAATGTGCTCTTGTTTTCTTACCAAATTGACATGATTTGCATATTGTATTTTTTGGGATTCTGATGTCAAGAAGATCGCGAACAACCTAGAATTTGCATGCTTTCCTTATTTGAGGGAAGCTTAGATACCCCAATCTTCTGTGCCATAGCCAGTGTTCATCATTTTTGCTTAGATAGCACTGTTGTTTTCCTCCCTTGAGTATGTATAAATTATTTGGAGTTCTTATTCCTTTGATCACTGTTTCTCCTGTATCAAGCTCACGAACAACACATCCATTTGATCAAAAAACTACTTCATTTCCTTGATCACACATTTGACTAACACTTAGTAGGTTATGCTTAAGATCATCAACATACATAAAAATCCCAGCTTTAACATTTCCTTTTAAGAGAATAGAACCTTTACCTTTTATGACTGCAGGGGTGTCATTTCCAAATGAGACCTTCTTTTCCTTTTCTAAGGCACTATATTACCGAAGTTTTTCTTTATCACCTGTCATGTGTTTCAAGCATCCACTATCAATATACCCTTGATTTTCTTTTCCTTCTGCATACAAGGCTATACCACATCTTTCTATTTTTGGTTCTTTCTTTCTCCATGTTTTTGGACCCAATTAAGTTTTCTCCTTCTGAGATGTTTGCCGAAACTTGCTCCTGCATTCAAAATCTACATGACCGAAGTTGTTACAGATAGAGCATTCTATTTCATTTTCAAGAGGAGAAAAGTTATTGTAGGTCCTTTTCGTGATCCCAGTTACATTCCTTTGATTTCTTACTTCTCCAGTCATGATGGTCTTGTAAGCAACACATTGAGCAACTTTGTGTCAAAAGTTATGACATGAAAAGCATTGGACATTAAAGAAATTCGTGCGATTATCAAATCTACTGACCTCGTGATTGTAGTTTCCATTGACATTCATTCTTGAGGCAAATTGAGAATGATTTATGTGTGGTTGTTCATAGCTTCTGTTCATCCTTGAAGTGGATTGAACTCGGTTTACCTGGTGATCTTCTTTAAGCCTTTGCAGAAGATTATCAACCTGTTCACTTCTCCTTGTTGCATCAAGATAGCTTTTGGAGGTTGATGGCTTCTGGGCTTGAGATGATTCTTCAGTATATCCAAGACCTATCTTTATCAAAGGATAACACTGTACTTTGATAATTTCATCTAAATTTTCTGATCCTTTATCAAACCTAAGATTGAGAGCTTTTGTTTTCTCAATATCTTTTCTTAGACCCACAATTTCACATTCTAACTTTTCATTGTGTTTTTCCCTTTCAGCAAGTTGGAATGTCAGAGTATCTATAATAATAATCTTTTCTTCTAAACAGATTTTAAGTGTAGAAATTTCTTCATAGAGACAATCTTCATCTAAAGCATCCAAGAAATCATCATCTTTGAAAGCCATCAGAAGTCTATAATCATTACTATTTTCATCTTCATCACTATTTGATAAACCATCGCTATCTTCATGCGTATAGTAGCTCTTCTTATTTACCCTTTGTTTTCTATTCGATTTTACTGATTCCTTACCTTTATCAAGCTTATCTTTGTGAGGACATTTGGTAGCATAATTATCGACTCTTCCACAAGAAAAACATTTGAAAGGTAGTTTACCTCTGAATCTTCCAGAACCTCGTTGAAGGTTCTTGACAAAGTTTGATTCTTCCTCTCCTTCTGACGTATGTCTTAATTAATTGAGTTCTCCTCTTCCTAAAGCTTTGAATGTGGCTTCTCTCATATCTGATGGACCCCCTTTTCTCATTTCATAAGCAGTTAGGATTCCGTGCAGCTGTGACATAGTGATACTCTGAATATCTTGCTTTTCTTCTATGGCAAAAACTTTTGATTCAAACTTAGAAGACAAGGATCTTAAAACCTTTTCAACTGAAGTAACTTCTTTTATCTCTTCACCCAAGTTTTTCATGTGATTAACAATCTCATCTATACATAAAAAATAATTAGCTATACTTTCATCATTGTGCATTCCAAGAGTTTCATATTGAATTCTGCGAGATTGTAGTTTTTCACGTTTTACTTGATCGTCTCCTTCATAGCTTAGAATGATCTTGTCCCATATTTCTTTGGCGGTTTTGAGCTGAATAACCTTGACAAATTCAGATTGTGACAGACTCCCCAATAGAGTACTGACAACCTTGGCATTTGTTTCATACTGCTTTTTACTTGTCGTATATGTAGGAATTACTGATAGAAATGTGTATCCTCCTTCCACGATTTCCCAAACATCTGTTTGAAGAGATTGAAGATAGGTTGTGGTTCTTACCTTCAAATAGATGAAGTTGCTCCCATCAAAGATTGGTGGTCTAATGGATGCCTCTCTTTCGTAGTTACTCATGATGATAGATCTTCCTTCAAGCAATCAAGCTTCTTCTGAAGGACCTGCTCTGATAGCAATTGTTGGAAATAATACTGGGGGGGGGGGTGAATTAGTATTAGCAATTTAGCAATTTTTCATTTCCATAAACGGATTTATATACGCTACTTATGTTTATGCAACTTGCATATATACACAACTGTGTTTAGAGCGATCAGTGTATACCTTGCAAACTTATAATTTAGTTAGTTGATCTTTAATCTGTGTATCAGAACCATATAAACAGTAACAGGACAGTAAACACAGAGCAGACAATCACACTCAATAACGAAAGATATAAGGTGGAAACCCAATGTGGGTGAAAACCACTTGTTGCAATTCGTCTTTATCTTCTTTTAATAAGAAACTTCTTTTTACAATATTTCTGTACTGGTGTAGTCTTATACCAGTATGCAGGATTCTACCTGTGAAGGCTATAACCTTCTCTCATTCTCCAGCTTCTCCTGGAAGGGAGCTAGAACCCCTTTAGCTCCTGTACTAGCTAATGTACTAGTATGTAGGTGCTGACCTACAAAAGGCTACAACCTTCTCTTTTCTTCCAGGGACCATGCTTCATAAATTTTCAGACTAGATCCATCAATAACATCAATCAAACATCAAATATATCTGCATTAACCAATCTCCTTTGTACCAACCAAAACTGAATCAAACAATCACTTTTCTGAAAGTTGTAACCAAACACAGTAATAGTAACCACCAAACCCAAGCCAGAACCCATAACACTGCAACAACAAACAGAAGTAGCTAAAACATATTTTATGAGGTGTGCGCTACTTCAATGTGTCCAACCTGCGTGCACACGCACTTTTCTCAAGACAAAATTGTGTATATAGTATTTTGAAATGCTAAACCATCGTGTATACATGCCCTTGTTGCAATGAACCCACGTAAAGATCTGTAAAAGATGATTTAACCTTTACAGCTATTTAGACATCAGTTATACCCAAATCATTATATTTATAGATTACGACATGCGCCAACTATTTAGATAAAATATCAAAACCATATAAAGATACTTCTCTTCAAGCCTTATGATCTTGACCCATCAACCAAATTTATCCTTCTTCAAGCGCTCAGGTACCTCCTTGGTTCAGATCCAACTATGCACCATAACCCAATGACCAGTATTCTAGATCTTACTCTTCATTAGATATTCCATTACTTGAGTGCCTTTGCCTAATGATCTCCTCCTCCTTTTATTGTCTTATGTCTTACTCAATACCATGGTACAAAACCACTTAGACTCAATACCTTGGACCAAATACCTGGGGTCAATACTTCGGACAAGATACCTTGTACCAATACCACGGACCAAAACCAAATTCTCCAACATGTACGCACTTTTCCTTGTGTGAAAGTGCGTGTATACGCATGCACGCCTTATGGTCGGCACACCTGTGTGTATACGCGGCTTCGTTAAGGGGAACCTGCGTATATCTCTTTTTCCTTCATTCTGAGAGCCTGAACTGTGATCTGTCATCTGAGTGAGTTGCCATCAAGGACAACACCTGTGTCATAGTGCCAAACCTGTGTCATAATGCCAATAGAAAAGGTAGATGGGGAGAGGTACAAGAAGAGAAGACATGCAGGTCATTTGGTTGATGCAGATGCAAATCAGAATCAACATGTTAGATTGTTTATGGCTGAGGCTTAGACTGATTTAGATACTAAGCAGGATGAATCAGATATTTTGTTCGTAGATTCTGGAGCCTCCTCACATATGATAGGTAAAAGGAAATGGTTCAAAATTTTTAGAGAATCAAACATTGGAGTAAGAGTATACCTTGGAGATAATAGACGGTACGAGATCAAGGGACATGGAGATGTCCTTGCTACTCTGCCTGATGGAGAGATCATGAATATATATGATGTGTGGTATGTTCCTGGCATTAAGAAGTACCTGATTTTTGTATCAAAAATTACAAATCAAGATCTAAAGGTAGAATTCTTTAAATCTAACTATATTATTAAAGACTTGCTAGACCAGATGAAGCCTACAGGTATTTGTATAGGAGGACTCTACAAACTAGATGTGAAGAGTACACCATAGCAAGCGTTGATGTCATCAGATAAGGCTGTTGAAAATGTGTGGCATCAGTGACTTCGGCACATCAATTTCAACGAGCTTCTTCTATTTCAGAACAAAGGTATGGTAGATGGTCTTCCTGTCTGAAAAAATTACATATTGATTGTGAAGCATGTGCATTCGGTAAACATCATAGAGATGAATTTCTAGCTGTTAAAGATAGGAAACAGAGGGATATACTCGAACTTGTATACACTAATTTATGTGGCCCTATGTAGACAAGATAATTAGGTGGGGCATACTATTTTCTAATATTTGTTGACGAGTGTACAAGAGTCACATGGGTGTATTTTCTCAGACAGAAGAGTCATACCTTTCAGTATTCAAGCAGTTCAGGAACATGATCGAGAAGTAGATAGGAAAGTTCATCAGGATCCTTCGATCAGATTAAGGCCAAGAATTCAAGGAAGGGGATTTCAACAAACATTGTAAAGAGAATGGGATACAACAACAATTTACAACACCTTACACTCCTTAGCAGAATGGAGTAGCTGAGAGGAAAAACAAAACACTAGCAGAGTGTGTTTGTAGTATGTTGAAAGGTAAGAATCTAACTAATGGTTTTTGGTCAGAAGCTATTAATACTGCGATGTATTTGAAGAATGGGAGTCCCAATAAAAGTCTTGATTATAAAACTCCTTTTGAAGCACTGTTTGGCTTCAAGCCTACAGTAAGTCATCTTAGAGTATTTGGTTGTAATGCTTTTGTGCATGTTCCCAAAGAAAGCAGGAAGAAGTTAGATTCAAAGGCCATTAAATGTACCTTCATTGGATACTACAGTGAGTATAAGGCTTATAAAATATTTGATCCTTCTACTCACAAGGTGTTTGTCAGTAGAGACGTAGTACTCCATGAACATGTTGATGATAGAAATCGTATTCAAGATAATGAAGAATGGCATGTACCCTTACTTTCATATGAGGATATTGAAACAGGGATAGTCAACATCAGCAACAGTAGCAGCAGTAGCATGATAAAGAGGATGAAATTGATTTCAGTCCACAAAGAGAAGAACAAATCAGAATAGTTGAACCCCCACCACTCAGGAATTCTAGCAGGCCGAAACAATTACCAACTCGATATAGGGATTGTGCACTCATGACTGGTATGCTAAACATTGTAGAACCTTCTAATTTTTATGAAGCTAGTAAGAGTTATAAATGGAAGGAAGCAATGAAGGAGTAATATGAATCTATTATTAAGAACAATACTTGGAATCTAGTAAAGCTTCCCGATGGTAAACAACCCATAGGTTGCTTATGGTTATTTAAGTTGAAATTTAAAGTAGATGGGTCTATTGATAAGCATAAAGAAAGGTTGGTTGAAAAGGGGTATTCCCAGAAATGAGGTATTGATTTTGAGGAAACATTTGCCCCTGTTGCAAAATTAAATACTATTAGATTGATTATTGCTTTAACTACTAAGCATCATTGGAAGATACATCAATTAGATGTTAAATCTACTTTCTTAAATGGTGATTTAAAAGAAGAAGTATACTTAGTGCACCTTGAGGGGTTTGTTAAAAATGGAGAAGAGCACTTAGTATGTAGATTAAAGAAATATTTAAATGGTTTAAAGCAGGCTCCTAGATCCTGGTATGAAAAAATTGATTCATTTTTCCTCATGCATGGTTATAAACGGAGCAAAAATGATCCTAATTTGTATATTGTGTTTAATGATGAGGGGCAGATAGTGTTGATTACTTTATATGTAGATTATTTGATCACAGTAGGGAGTGTAGACAATCTCATTGGAGAAATCAAGCAGCAGTTATCATAAAAATTTGAGATGAAGGACCTTGGAGAAATGCATTACTATATGGGTCTAGAAGTATGGAGAGATTCAAGCCAAAATTTCTTATCCCAGGGTAAGTATGCTAAGAGTTTGTTGACTAAATTCAAAATGGATGAGTGCAAGGCTCCTTTTGTGCCTTTACAGCAGAACAACAAACTTCATGTGGATGATGGTTTGAAATATGCAGATGCAACATTGTACAGACAGTTGGTTGGTAATATTATCTATTTGAATACAACGAGACTAGATCTAGCTTATGTAGTGAGCGTTTTGAGTCAGTTCATGACTCGACCTCACGAGAACCATTGGATTGTAGCGAAAGGAGTACTGAGGTATCTGCAAGAAAATTCAAACTTCGTTATTTTGTACTTTGACTCATTTGATGTTAGTTTGACATGTTATATAGACTCTGACTGGGTTGGAAATTTAGATGATAGCAGATCAATTACAGGTTACACCTTCAACATTGGGTCAGGGGTCATCTCTTGGTGTAGCAAGAAGCAGCATATTATAGCCTTATCCTTAGCAGAAGCAGAATATCAAGCTATGTGTGCAACAACATTTGAGGTAGCTTGGTTGTGCAAACTTCTCCAAGATGCAGGAGAAGAACATACAAAAGCTATGGTTATCAATTGCGATAATCAAAGTTCCATCAAACTGGCTTACAATCCTGTGTTTCATAAAAACGCTAAGCACATAGACACTCAATTTCATTTTGTCATAGAAAAGGTGCAGTGCAAAGAGATTTGTCTTGAATATTGTAATTTTTGTGATAGTATGGCTGATATATTTACTAAGCCTCTCGGAAGACTGAAGTTTGAGTTGTTTACGAACACATTAGGTGTGTTTAATAACCCATTCTCCATTAAGGGGGAGTATTAGAACTAATGGAGATTAGGTGATTATTGTTACGTAGTTATGATTGTGCTTTTTTTGTTCATTCAGTTCCTATCATTCATGGATTTGATTTACCATCCCTAACAAAGTGTATTTCTTTATTATTGGAGTTTAATGTGAAGCCCAAGTGGCATATTTGCTTGTAGGAGCTCCTGGTGATCCGCACCTGTGAGCTCCTCTTGTGTTGTTTTCCAATTCATGTCTTCCATGTGCAACTGTTGACACATGTTCGACACTTCAACAGTGATCTTTAACTTCAACGATTTGCTGGGGCATTGCACCAACCTCACCTAACAACATCCATGCGACAACTCATATTGTAGAGAAAGTTATTTGATACATACGAAATTGAATTTGTAGCAATGGTCAACGTGGGAATATAAAACTTATTATTCTAGGATTGGAATCAAGGTTAAACAAAAAAACATTTAACCCAATTACATGTTTGACACATCAACAACTCCTTGGGTGTGATTTTTTCACCAATCTAGAGCTCTTGGCCGAGGTGTAGCCTCCACGTATTCATCCCAATTCAAAAGAATGCGTTAATTTATGCAACATCCAATAAAACACACACATGGAATATGAGACCATACGTAATTCATACGTAATAATGAGTAATACCATTTTAAAATCTTGCTATACTCCTCTCTTTATCCTTGCTAATACCATAAATTTTATTTCTCCTTTCTATCTACAACCACATTTATTAATGCGGTAAGGTGATGGTGTTATTTTCAAATATTTAGTGGTGTATAAAATTTGAAAGATGCAACTAATATGCTTATATCAAACACATTTGGTGCATGCGGATTTAATTTTTTTACCATGATTAATCATGGGGAAGATACTTGATTATTTTGAGCATAATATTAATGCAAAAAATGTTTATATTAATATTAATAGATTTATGTTAACATTGATATTGATATTTTAATATATTAACATTCATATTAATATGTTAACATTGTTGTTGATGCTAATATTAATATGTTAATATTAAGATTATTATTTTAATATTAATATTAAGATTAACACGAGTCTACAGGGTCTTGGATAGACGGTGATCGGGTGCTTTGTTAAGACACTCCTTGATGTGAATTAATCGGTTCAATTGCCCACTCCAATCACGACGATAAAATGGACATGATGAAGATGTAGTTGTGCCAACCTTAGAAAAAAATATATTAAGATTAAGATTAACATGTTAATGTTAATATTATTATCAGATTATAATATTAATGGGAATTTTAATATATTTATAATATTTATATATGGATTACAATATTGATATTGAACAATAAGTAATAATTTTGGTTTTACCATTATTGATCATGGTTGACAACAATTGGTGTTACATTAATGTTAATGTCACATTGGTTGATATTAGCTAATCATTTTTTACTATGGTTGACCATCATTACATATTTACAATAATGTTACATTAATGTTGACCATAGTTGATCATAGTTGATATTATATTAATTATAGTGCGAATGTTGATATTACATGAATGGTTGAAATGGGTTGATGGGGCTGACCATGGTTGAACATGGTTTCTAATAATTACATTGTTTGAACTTGGTTGAACACGATTAACAATGATTTTGATGGTTAAAAAGGAATAAGGGGATGATTATGATCAACCCTCGTTTACCAACAATGACCAATGTGTGTGGTGTTCATTTGTTGACCATGCTTGTATTAATATTGTATTCAATAATAATAATAATATACTCAACTTTATTATTATTATTATTAAATCTTTATTGTGACCAAGGATGACCTTAGTTGACTATAATTTCATATGGTTGAGTTAAATTGACTAAGAACAAGTAGTAATGAACAACATTGACTATTGCTAAATATGGTAAACATAGCGTTGACCAAATTTGATCATGGTCACTTATTTAAACATTAATTAGAAACATTGACTTTATTTGACTATGTTTGACTAATGTGGTTGACCTTAATTGTACATGATTACAAATTGTCACAAGCTTTCGGAAGTAAACTGTCTAGATGTTTACTGAGTCCAACATTTCGGGTGAATACTACACCCATCACTATGGACTAGAAAGTAAACATATGATAAGAGTGACTGTTAATTAGACCTTAAATAGTGAGATTGACAAACAAATTAAATTAATAGTAAAAGATATAAACTATTAAAATAAGCGGTCAAAAAATTATTAAATTATAAAATGATCAAATATAAATAAATGGCCAAAAAAAGAGAAAATTAATAATGGAAGGAGGTTTGTTAGATAAATAGGGAAATTAGATTATGTTACACATGCACACAGACACACACATATTAATTATTGAGTGAGCAATTATTAAATGAATTGATAGCATGTAATCATGAAGCGAACAACAAAGAAAAAATACTAGAGCAGAATGACGAATCAAAATAAGAATTTTGTAACTAGAAGGGAGAAAGAATACAAAAGGAAAAGGGATGAAAAAAGATAAAGAAAATGAATTCGGGGGGAATGAAGTACTATAATAAAAATATCATAGAGTAAGTTGATGGATTATTGGTTTCCATAAGTGGCTAAGTTTTTAGTCATCTTCCCTCTTCAGGTTATTGGAGTGCTTTTTGATCTCCTAAATTTTCCTAATGGTTCGAGCATTATAAAATGGGATAGTGTTAGAAAATTATATATTACAGAGAAATGGAACAAATAAAATATATTGTAGAAATATAAACACAAAAAACACATAAAACAAGAGAGACACAGATATTCGTGGTTCACCCAATTTGGGCTACGTCCACAGAGAAACAACGAGTCCTTCCTTTTATATTATCCAGCAAACTAAAGAGATACAACCTACAACAAATCTGATGTAATTCGCTGTTCACTCTCACACAATATCCTCTCTCTTTCTCACTCAGAATACAGATCTACATAGACGTAATACAATTCCCTCATATATAGCGAGGGGTTGCCTTCTAGGGAAAAAAAACCCTAAATTAAACATAACTTCTACCATCAGATCTCCACCCAATGAACAACCCTAGACCCCCCTTGCAGCGCAAATATTATGGGCGATGTTGCCACCACATTACGAACTGGGATCTAATGCAGTGATACCTCTGAATAAATAAGATAATCAGCCTCCACACGCATCAAATAGAAGCTAGGATTTTATCTTGGTCAAAATGAATAAGGTTTTTGGTGTTGAATGAGTTCTTAGTGACGAATGACTTGTTAATGGTTATTTGAAGATTCATAGATATGAGTTTCGATATCAATTTTTCAGAGCCACTATGTGGGTCCATTATCAACATATTGAAAAATGTGAAGAGCGGAGGATGATAGACTTATGACCCCATGATGGTTTGTATCTGCGATGTGCTCCTTAACATAGGTTATGACAAGGCGACATGTTTGTCGAATGTAAGGATTTCCAAATTAACAATGAATTTGGTAGACATTTAATCCTTTCATGGGATAAAATTTATTTTTGGCTTATTGGACTAATTTTCTAAGGGTTTTAGGGTGTTTGAATATCGTCTTGATGTTCTTTTTAGTTGAACTCTTGGAAATGATATCAACACTTCCTTTTATTTAAGGGGGGGGATATTTGGCCGACAGGATGGGAGGGATCAGAGTGGTTGGATTTAGGGTGAGATGTGACCTGGAATGATTTATAAATTTGAGAGGTAGAGTAGCCATTGAATTTGAAATCTTGGATCAAGTGGGTTTTCTTTGAGGAAAGGAAATGGGCAATACATATTTTAAGGGTTCAGGGGATAAGAGTTTTTAATACACCTTATTTTGGAAAGGGTGGTGGTGAGAATGGGCATTTAGTGTGGATATTTTCTTGTAAACTTGGTGGGTAGGAGAGCCATAAGGAAGTCAGGTGAGAAGCACATCACGGAAATTAAGTGAATTATTAGTTTCAATTTCCATTGTGAATTGAATATGGGACAAAATACTATTGATATGGATGAGAAAGGAATTGAGGGCTGACAAGTCGTGCTTCCAAATAACAAAGGTGTCATCAAAAAATATATAACAATACTTTTGCTTGTGATGCCATGAGTTAAAGGCTTTGGTTTTAAAAATTTCCATGAAGATATGAGCCATGACCGGAGATATGGAGAACCCATAATTGTCCATTTGGTCTGCTCATAGATGATATCTTTGAAAGCAAAGAAAGTTGAGGAGAAGAAAATATTGATTAAATTGAGGGTTTCATCATCAACCAACTTATAGATTAAATTTAGGGCTTCAGGGACTGCCCTTCCTCACCACCAACCCTCCCAAAAATCAGGTGTTGCTGCAAAAACTCTTATCTCTGAAGCACTTAAAATATTTCCTCCCTAATTTCTTTCCTCAAAAATATTTCACCTAATCTAAGCTTTCAAAGCCAATTGCTACATTGCCTCTCAAATTTATAAAGCATTCTTGGTCACCTCTCACCTTAAATCCAACCATTCTGATCAATCTCCTTCCATTGTCGAGATCTCTCTCTCTTACATAAAGGAACCACCAATATCATTACCGATGTTTCAGCCAAAAATAACATCAAGACCATATTCAAACCCCATAAAACCATTAGACAGTTATTCTGAACAGCCAAAGATAAATATGATCCCATGCAAGGATCAATTGTCTACCAAATTCCTTGTTCATGTAGAATGTCTTGCATTGGCCAAACAGGTTGGTTAGTTACAACCCACATTAAGGAACACATTATAGATAACAACTATGACTAGGTCACTATTTCTGCCATGGTTAAGCACTCCTTCAATACAAAGCACCTTATTTGTTTTGACCAAACTTGAATCCTAGCATGTATCCCATTTAATAATGCTTGAATCGTTGGGGAAGCTTTGAAGATTGAATTTAAGAACCCCAATAATTTCAAGAGGGAAGGTGAAAATAAAATAATCACTCATGGAAACTCATAATCCATCAACTTACTCTATAATATTTTTATTCTATTACTCCCTGCCCCCATCCCCCCTTTTAATTCATTTTCTTTATCCTTTTTCCTCCCTCATGGTTCAAAAATACTTATTTTATTCATCATTCTAATCTAATGTTTTTTGTTTATCGTTCCACTTCATTATTCTCTCTTGTAATTCATTTAATAAAATTTTACCCAATTATATATATATATATATATATATATATATATATATATATATATATATATATATATATATATATATATATATATAACAACTCCCTTATTAATTTTCATCATTTCTTACTATTTATTTATATTTGGCCATTTGATAATTTAATAAAAAAAATTTACCATTTAATTTAATAATAATTTGATTGTTTGTTTTAATAATTTATATTGTTGACCATTAATCTAATCTCTTGGCCAACCTCACTCTTGGCCATTGATCAACACTCACTCTTATCATATGTTTTCTTTCTAGTTTGTGATGATGGGTGGAGTCTCAACACGAAATGTGAGACAAGTAAACATCTACACATTTAATTTCAAAAAGATTTTGACAATATGAGTCACTATGGAAATATTCACTCTCAAAATGACTAACAATGATTATCATGCTTAAAAAATGAATATGGGGAATATTGTGGTTGACCTTTGTTTACCATGGTTGAACATGGGAGACCAATGCCTATGGTGTTCATTTGTTGACCATGCTTATATTAATATTATATTCAATCATATATTAATAATAATAACATAGTCAACCTTATTATTATTATTACTTTATTAATATTATTATTAATAAACATTTTAAAATATTGATTATAACCAACTAAGGATTCCCTTAGCTGATTAAGGTTGACAATGTTTGAATGGGGTCAACCATGTTTGAGTATAATTGAATATGGTTGAGCTACATTGACTAAGAATAAATATGAGTGAATAAGGTCGATTGTTGTTAAATATGGTAAACATAGTATTCGTGAGGTTTGATCATGGTCAATTACTTAAAAATTGACTATAAAAGTTGACTTTGTTTTACTAATGTCATTGAATATGTTTGATTATTAATGCTAATAAATAATATTAATAGACAGTTATGTCTGGCTGAAGTTGAGGAATTCAGATTTTCAAACAAAGTCAAACATAGTTAACCACATTAGTAAATTTGGTTGACTAGTTTTGTAATGCCGCATTGTGACGTTTAATAAATTTTAATGCAATGTAACAATGTGACATTGGATAGATTTCTATACCATTCTAATGGCACAACATGTTTGATTATTGATATCTATCAATATTATTAATATGATATTATGTTTGATCAAAGTTGAAGAGTGTTGACTATAAAACATAGTCATGCCTAGTCAAACATAATCAACTGAATTGTTAAATGTGGTCCTCTAATTTTGTAAAATCATATTGTGACATTGGATAAATTGCAATGTAATGCGACAATTTTTGCCCCATTGTGAAATTGAATAGATTTTCATACCACTTCAATGTCACAATTATTATTATTACTATTCTTATTAACCACCCTTATTATTATTAAACATTTTTAAATCTTGATTATGATTAATCAAGGATTACCTTAGTTGACTAAGCGTGACAATGTTTCACTTTGGTCAACCATGGTTGATCATAATTGAATAATATGGAGCTAAGTTGGCTAAGGTCAACTATGAGTGAACAAGGTTTCCTATTTTCATTATGGAAACTTAGATTTACCACAGCCATTTTGTAGGAATGTCTATGTTTCGGGTCCACAAGTGGATCCATCATGAGGGAAAAAAAATCTCTAAGGAAATAGTGTCGAGATAACCACACTATTAATATAAGAGATGAAAAGAAAAAAGAAAGAAATGAGGAATTGTGAGCTAATTAATAATACAAACCCTAATTTAAGTGATTAATCATATATTACATTGTAAATGTATTATTGATAATTTAATGACTAGATACATTACTACACTCAGAGTATATTAGTATATTAAAAATATGTATAGCATAATCACTTTTATTTTATTTTACTATTATTAATTAAGAAGATTAAAAAGATAAACTGTTATAATATTATAATGATGTTAATATTATATATTAGTTATTAATGGATCTTATTACAAAAAGTTAAATTAGATTAGTTTATTTTTTTTGGTCAAGTAAGATTGAAGCCTTCAATTAACAGCATGAAAGATTACATATGTTACAAGTCTTTACAAGTGTAAAGGCGAGCAAGGGGCAAACTCGTTGATGATTAACCATCAACAAAACCTGAAACAAAACCCAAAACATTACACATAAATATTACACAAAAATCTCCGCCCATTGTCCAACCCGATGGCTATTCGATAGTACCCCAGTGATACAATGGTCCGTAAATAAATCACTTCAGAGACTCGCACGACCCTTACCTGCTATACGGAGACGACAGAGAAAATAAATTGTTAAAGAATAAAACTTCGGGTGTCTTCTTAGACTTAACCTCCTCCCATGTTGAAACTCGATATCCTTTCTATCAAGATCTCGTAAGATTTGACGGTCATTAATGATATCAACTCGGCAAGATGTGCCCCTTTTACCCTGTTCACAAATTTGATAAAGATTATAAGCCCTTGGTATATAAAATTTCAGGTCCGGTCTAAGACTTAACCTCTGAACACTTTTAAAACATGATATCCATACGATCAAACCTCTGTTGATCTGACGGTCCTTCGAGATATCAGAATGGAAACTAGCTCGATTTTTACCCTCTTTATGGATTCGATGAGGATTATAAACCGTTGATCTATAAATCTTTGGTTCCGCTTGAAGACTTAACCCTCGATAAATTTCCAACCCGATAGTCATTCGATGACGAAGGCCATCAAAATCTAAAGTCAACGACCTTCCAACAAACCCGCTATTTACCAAGTACCCCTCCCCTGTAATTAACTCTATTTTAATCATTCTCTAAGGGATCAACAGTTATAATTTACTTATGCTTCCACTATCTCCTATTTCCACTAGTCCTCCTTCGATTCATTCCTTATGGTCTGGAAGTGCTCCATGTCTTTGGTCACTTGTCTTTGACAATCATCACGCAATTTCCCCAACGGTGTTGAATCCGAAGCATACCTACTATAACTTTCCTTGGAAAGTACTCCTTCATTCGCCAGCCAATCAGCTAGCATATTGAATTTTCTTCACACATGAACGAAGTTGGCCGTTCTCAATGTTCGCACGTGGGAATGAATGCGCTTAAAGACCTCCAAAAGCCGTCAATGTTTTGAAACTTTTCCAGGTGCCATTCCATTACATATCTTCTTGGCCGCATTAATAACCAATTCAGATTCTGCTTCAATGATGGACTTGTGTAAATTTGACTCGATCAATATTTCCAGGCACTACTCTAAGGCCATGAGCTCCACCATGTTATTAGTGGCAGTCCCCAAATGACTATGAAAGGTACCCTTTATGCGCCCCTGTTGATCTCTGATGACCCTACGAAATCCATCCATCCCTGGGTTACCCTTAGAGGCTCCATCTATATTGATTTTCAAGAAACGATGAGGATGAGGTTGCCAGAAGTCTTTACCCACAGTTATCTCACTCACACCCTTGTTTATGCTTTGGGGAACTAGCGAATGGAGACCCAACTACAACAGTATGCAGGCATCCTAGGGTAGAGTAGGTTCCTCAGGAGGTCTCCACAAAAGGGCTCCAACAATGTCATTGAGTTGTCATAATATTTGTGCAATAATGTTATGGGTTGATCTAGTTTTGTTCTTGAAAATCCTACCATTTCTTTCTTTCCAAACATCCCAGATTTTAAAGCCTGGAACAAGAGTCCAAGCTTTGTTGATGATTTCATTGCCTGAGAACTATTTTCTCCAATTCTTCAAAGTGTTAGTGATACTGAGTCTGTCCCTGTCAGTTTGCCTGAAGACTGAGGCCACCTAATCCCACAAGGTAGAGATGAATGGGAAGAGGTTGAGTCAGTGCTCCATCGTCTTGTCTTGTAAACCACATAGATGGCATTTGGATGGGCCAACAAAAACCCTTTCTAGAAGATTTTCCCAAGTTAGAATTTTCTTTTGTTGAACCAAACACATAAACATCTTTATTTTCATCCCATGTGGGTGCTGCCAAAGGTCCTTCCATACCTTATCAGGATTTTGATAGTCAAACCCTAGTGCCAATTGTTTAGCTTCTTTGAGGTTAAAGTTACCTTTTGTGTTTCTTCCCCATCTCAGTTGTTCAAACTAGGATGATACTAAAATCTTCCTTTGTTCCAAGTCTAGAGCAAGAGAGCATGCCTAGGCCTTCAAAGGGTTCTCTTCACTATAGCATATATCCTTCCATATTCTCCATTTACCATTTTTCCTTGCCTGATCCCAAAAGTCACTTACCATACATAAACCTTTGTTGTCAATGTCATTCTTAAGAGTGGTTAGTTCTTCCCTAAACAAGTTTGGTTCCTGTTGCGAGTCATCCTCCCAAAATATTGCTAGGTTCCCAGCTCGGATCTCCCAGAAGCTATGATACTATACAATGGCTCTATTTTCACAAGCAAGCTTCCAAATGTGGGAGCCCATGATAAACCCTGACATTCGGATATGATCCTTCTCCTGCCAATTATTTGCATATTTATGTTTCCAAAGTTTCGCCCAAGGGGTTTCTGATTCCTTAAGCCACCTCCACCAAACGTTTTGCCCCCAAAACTCTACTGAGGGTTTTGAGGGTCATGAATCCCCAAACCACCATGGGCCTTAGGTTTGCAGATCTTGTCCCAAGCTAACAAAGCTCACTTCTTCTTCTCTACCCCTTTGCCCCAAAGAAAATCTCTTTGAATATTCATGATTTGTTGCATAACTCCTTTAGGAGTAGGAAGAGCTGACAACATGAAAATGGGTATGGTCTGCAAGACAACCTTTGTAAGCACAAGACACCCTACCAAATTCAAATACATGCAAGTCCATTTCCTGATCTTGTCCTAAACTTTTTTAATTACTAGCTCCCACACTCCCTTGCTCAGAGCGTTGTCTGTAAGTTGGGTCCCTATAATACTAGTGATTACCCCATTACTATTGTAATTATACCCCTTATTAATATTGTTGTGCCCCTATTATCCCCATATTGTTATTATTGTGCCCCATAGAATCCCTCTATTGTTATTTTTGTGGCTTTATATTATTATTGTTAGGTCGGCTGGGTTATATTGTGACTCCTTAGACTCCTATATATAGAAAGGAGGTTTTGTCATTTGTGTCATCCAAGAATTATTCATTTATGTAATGTAAAGGAGTTTTCCCACTCGAAGAGGCTGAATTTTAAGGCGTTGATCTATCTTTTCTATCTCTTTCTTGAGCTGGTTTCATAACATTTGGTATCAGAGCTTTGGATTCTAGGGTTTCGCTGCTCCAAACAGGTCATCGTGGAATTTTCGCTATAACTCTTTTCTGCGTCGTTTTAGAAGCTAAAAAAAAAAACCCATTTGAGAAGACGTCGTGCTGAACGTCAGGCCTGACTTTTAGAGATTTTCTCGCTATATTTGTGGAGATATGATCTGAGGAAGTTGGTCTTTTTGCAGACTCCTGAATTACATTCCAAACAGGTGACCTGGGGAAAATCGTCATAACTTTCTCTATGAGCATTGGATTGAAATTTCATTAGAAGGTATAGACATAGGACGGACTGTAGCTTCATGTATATATTTTTCAGAGCCAAAGGTCGAAACAGTGACTCGTGGCACATCGTACAAGTTCGCTCTACTGAACTAGTCTATAATCAGGTCACTGTGGGAGATTTCACATAACTCTTCCTTGGAGAATCCAATTTGGATTAGACTAGTGGCATTGGAAAGAGGACACAGAGGGCTACTACAGGTGTCAATTTTAGAACTAGATGATTTGAATGTACAGAGATACATCAGAGGCAATATCGAGCTCCTACAAAGTGAAAAAAGGTGTGTAGATTCTTTTAAATTTTTGCTTAAGATTGGTTTGAAATTTATTTTGAAGGAATTCAAAGGGCATATTAGAGCATTATTATTGGTAACTGATGCCTCGAGGAAAGAAAATACAAACACCTAGTAAGGAACCTGAAAGCTCTAGCATGACTCATGAAGAAGAGGAAGAAATGCAACATGATATATCAAAATTACAAGACCAAGTGCAACAACTGTCCCTTGCACAAAAAGGAACAGAATCTAAGATGGATGGTTTAAAGAAAGATGTAGAAGCTAAGATGGATGGTTTAAAAAAAGGCATAGAAGCTAAGATGGACTGTTTATAGAAAGGCGTAGAAGCTAAGATGGATGATTTGAAGATAGATTTGAAGACAAACATGGAAGATTTGAAGACAGGTATGGAAGATTTGAAGAAAGATTTGAAGACAGATTTAACAAAGTTTCTACAAGAAATTTTTACTAATGGTGAAAGGGTAGTAAAGGAAACTCATGATGAGAACAAAAGAAATGTTAATCATGATTTCATAGACTCCAATGTTGGATCAAAGACCCACCATATTCCAAAAATCGATATGAGGAAGTTTGATGGCAAGGATCCCGCAACATGGATATTACAGATGGAGCAATTTTTCGATCTCAATAATGTGAAAAACACACAAAAGGTACGTATTGCAACTTTATATTTGGAACAAAATCAGTTTGTATGGTATCAATGGCTTTGCTCTCGTAAACAATTTATCACTTGGCCAATTTTTACGGAAGAATTGATAGCACATTATGAGGATACAAAAAGCAACACTTTTTTTAGTCAATTGATAAGTCTCAAACAAAAGGGTTCAATAATGGAGCACATTGAAGAGTTCCAAAAATTGAACATAAGGGTAAAAAATATTCCAGAGGAGCATAGGATTGATGTGTTCATAAGGTCTTTAAAGGATAATATCCAACATGATGTTTGCCTTTGGGAACTTGAATCATTAGAGAAGGCATTTAGGTTAGCAAGAAAAATGGAAAGCAAAATTATGGCAACCAGGAAGCATACCACTCACAACTATAAAGACGTAAGTGTTGTTGCCCCTAGTCTTCCATAACCTATAAGGTTGACACCACAACAATTGGAAGAAAAAAGAGCAAAAGGGCTTTGTTACAGTTGTGATGACAAATACACTAAAGGTCATAAGTGTGCCGAGAAGAAAATATTCTACATAGATTGTGAAGAGGAAGAAGAAAAGGAGAAAGAAGGGTCAAAAGAAGAGGATATACTGCAAGAACAAAGCCTACATAAAGAAGAAATGAATCCGACCATATCTTGTAATGCATTGGTGGGAATTACCACTCCTCAAACCATCAAGATAGAAGGACAAATCAAGAAGAAAAAGGTAATAGTGTTGATTGATTCAGGAAGTACCCACAATTTTATTCATTGTAAGGTAGCAAAAGAATTGAATTGCTTCTTATATCCAACACCAGAGTGTCAAGTGATGGTTGCAAATGGAGGAACAATAAATTGCTCTAGGAAGTGCCATAATATCAAGCTATCCATGGGAGAATATGTATTGACTATTCCAATGCTTTCCATTCCAATGGGAGGTGCTGATGTTGTACTAGGAGTCCAATGGCTACAACCCTTGGGTACAATAGCTTTTAATTTTCAAGAACTTTTCATCAAATTTTCTATGGAAGGAAAGGAAGTTGAATTAAGGGGTATTGCAAGGAAACCAGGAAAGATAATCAGCTCTAATGGTATGACAAAGCTTCTAAAAAAGGAACAAAGAGGTGTAATTGAACAATTATGTTCGCTAGATGTTTCCACATCGGAATCATCTATTTCTCCAGATCTCAAAAAAGTCCTGGACAATCATTCCAAGGTATTTGAGACTCCCAAAGGTCTCCCACCTATGCGTGATCATGATCATGCTATTCATCTGATTCGAGGAAGTGTTCCTCCAAACATCAGGCCGTACAAATATCCCTATGCCCAAAAGAGTGAAATTGAACGTATGGTTGCAGAAATGCTAGAGGATGGTATAATTCAACCGAGTCAAAGTTCTTTCTCTGCTCCAGTAGTATTGGTGGACAAGAAGGATGGATCATGGCGCATGCGTCTAGATTATAGGGAGCTCAACAACTCATTATTAAAGATAAGTTTCCCATTCCTGTCATTGATGAATTACTGGATGAATTGCATGGATCAATTTACTTCACCAAGTTGGATCTTCATTCAGGATATCTTCAGAATGAAGATTGAAGACATTCTGAAAATAACATTTAGAACTCATGAGGGTCATTACGAATTTTTGGTCATGCCTTTTGGCCTTACCAATGCACCTTCAACATTTCAAGGTTTGATGAATTCAATTTTCAAACCATTCTTTAGAAAATTTGTGTTATTATTTTTTGATGATATACTAATCTACAACAAGTCTTGGAAGGATCATGTTGAGCATGTTGACAGGGTGCTACAACTATTGGAGGAAAAACAATTATATGCAAAAAGATCCAAATGTTTCTTTGGAGTCCAAGAGGTGGAATATCTGGGTCATATTGTATCTCATGAAGGGGTTAAGGTAGACCCTAGCAAAATTAAATCCATTAAGGAATGGAAAATCCCCACATCCATAAAGCATCTGCGAGGATTTCTTGGGTTGACAGGGTATTATCGCAAACTTGTTAAGAATTATGGGAGAATAGCAGCACCTCTAACAACATTATTGAAGAAAGATGCATTTTCATGGACTCCAGAAGTAACAAAGGCCTTCGAACATCTTAAAGAGGCAATGTGCCAAGCACCGGCCTTAGCTACACCGGACTTCACAAAAACCTTTATTGTGGAATGTGATGCTTCAGGAAATGGAATTGGTGCTGTTCTAATGCAAGATGAAAGACCCATTGCTTTTGAAAGTCGTCCAATAAAGGGAAAGTTTTTACACAAAGCTATTTATGAGAAGGAAATGTTGGCAATACTCCATGCACTTAAGAAATGGTGACCCTACCTAATGGGAAGACACTTCAAGGTAAAAACAGATCATGATAGCCTTAAATACTTTTTAGAACAAAGATTATCCTATAAAGAGCAACAAAAGTGGGTCACAAAGATGTTGGGTTATGACTTTGAAATCATCTACAAAAAAGGGAAGCAAAATGTGGTGGCAGATGCACTCTCAAGAAAGGATGAGGATGTGGAAGCATTGTTGCGCGCCATTTCTATTATCCAACCAGATTGGATAAACGAAGCAAGGGAGGAATGGAAGAATGACGAAGAAGTGTGGGCACTTATTCGAAAGTTACAACAAGATTCTAGTACGTCTGATACATTTAGCTGGCAAAATGATTCATTATGGTACAAAGATCGCTTATACCTCTCTAAGAATTCATAGCTAAAACAAAATATTCTTATGGAATTGCACACTTCTCCCTTAGGAGGGCACTCAGGATTTTTAAAAACTTACCACAGGGTTAAGAAGGAATTTTTTTGGGATGGCCTTAAATCAGATATTCAAAAGTTTGTGGCGAAATGTTTGGTTTTCCAACAAAATAAAGTTGAAACAATTAAGACACCGGGTCTATTACAACCTTTATCCATTCCAAGCCAACGTTGGGAGGAGGTTTCAATGGATTTTATCACAGGTTTACCCCAGTCTGAGGGAAAGAGTGTCATCATGGTGGTAGTTGACAGACTTACCAAGTATGCACACTTTTGTGCATTATCACATCAATTTAAAGCCAGTACAGTTTCTACTGCATTTATGGAAACAATTCAAAAGCTACATGGAAACCCAAAGATTATTGTAAGTGACAGACATCCCATTTTCACTGGAAATTTTTGGACAGAATTATTTTCCTATCTTGGTACTCAGTTAGCTCATAGCTCATCTTATCATCCTCAATCTGATGGGAAAACTGAGATAGTAAACAAATGTTTGGAAGGATATCTTCGTTGCTTTGTATCTGATAAACAGACACAATGGGTCAAATGGTTGCCTCTGGCTGAATGGTGGTATAACACTTCCTTCCATACAGCAACAAAAATGACCCCATTTATGGCACTTTATGGGTATTAGCCACCATCCATCACATCATATTTAAGAGAAAATTCTAAGGTTCAGGCAGTGGAACATCACATCGAACATCAACAACAATTCCTCCAACTCTTAAAGGATAACCTTGTGTTGGCACATAATAGAATGAAACAACAGGTAGATCAACATCGCAGCGAAAGAAGTTTTGATGTAGGTGATTGGGTATTCCTACGGCTACAACCATATAAGAAAATGTCCCTCAAGCAAGCTAAGAAGGATAATAAATTATCACCAAAGTATTATGGTCCATACAAGGTGTTGCAAAGATTGGTACTATGGCATACAAATTGGAGCTTCCTGCAGCTTCTCGATTGCAATCAGTTTTCCATGTTTCATGTTTAAAGAAGGTTATAGGCAACAAGCTCCCAATTCAAACAATATTACCAGAACTTGACGAGGAAGGAAAAATTATATTGGAACCGGAAGCAGTCACAGAAACAAGAACTCGACAACTACGAAATCGACCAATTTCGGAGTATCTTATCAAGTGGAACAACTTATCCACTGAACATTCCACATGGGAGGATGAGAATTTTATACAAAAGTATCCAGAACTACTCAAGCGTTGAGGACAACACTTTTTTGAAGGAGAGGGGCATGTTGGGTCCCTATAATACTAGTGATTACCCCATTACTATTGTAATTGTACCCCTTATTAATATTGTTGTGCCCCTATTATTCACATATTGTTATTACTGTGCCCCATAGAATCCCTCTATTGTTATTTTTGTGGGTTTAATTATTATTGTTAGGTCGGCTGGGTTATATTGTGACTCCTTAGACTCCTATATATCGAAAGGAGGTTTTGTCATTTGTATCATCCAGGAATTGTTCATTTATGTAATGTAAAGGAGGTTGCCCCCTCGAAGAGGCTGAATTTTAAGGCGTTGATCTATCTTTTCTATCTCTTTCTTGAGCTGGTTTCATAACACCGTAAGAGAAATTCCAAGGTAGTTAGAAGGTAACTGATCCCTTTGAAACCCAAGAATTCTGGTGAGGTTCCTCTGAATAGCAATGTCAGTGATAAAAAAGAAGACCTTTGATTTGTCAAGGCTTACCTATGTACCAACGGCCATAGCAAAGTCGTTCAAGATTTGTTTGAAATCTTTGGATTCCTTAACTGTGGGAATAGCCTGTAGCATAGTGTAATCCAAAATTTGTTGATGAGTCGATGCAGCACCATCTATGGTTAGTTTCAATCCCTTGATTCTTCCTTTAGCATTTGGCATTTTGATGGCTCTGCCTAGCCCTTCCATCATGAGAACAAAGAGGAAGGGGGAGAGCTGATCTCCTTGTCTGGGACCTCTAGAAGACATAAAGGTTCTGGAGTGTGATCCATTAAGCAGGATTTAAAAACTAGCCATTGATACAAGGACCATAACCCATCTAATCCAGTTATGGTTGAAACCATAAGCTTTTAGCACTGCCTTGATGTAAGACCAACTTAGCTTATCAAAAGCGTTTGCTAGTTCAAGCTGTATGAAATACCAGCTTTCTTAATGATCTTAAGAGAGTGTACCACCATGTGAGCTTGTATGTTGTTATTGAGAATCTGTTTTCCTTCCACATCACTAGTTTTCTCCTCTGAGACAAGAGCTAGAAGAAGGGTGTTGAGTCTATTAGCAATCACTATGGAAATATTTTGTAAACCACATTACATAAAGCTATGAGTCTGAATCTATCCGGTGTCATAGTGTTTTCTTGCTTTGGAATCAAAGCTATGAAAGAGGCACTGAGAGCCTTCAAAACTATTTTGGATCTTCTTGAGTCTTCCACAACATCAAGGATATCTTGTTCGATTGTTTTTCAGCATGCTTTGAAGAAGTCCACATTGAAACCATCCGGGCCAGGAGCTTTCTCATTTTGCATCTCATTGATAACTTCACTGACCTCATCTTCAAACACTAACCTGCTAAGATTTTGATTGTCTTCCCTAGTTACAAGCCTCAGAATGTACTTTGTCAATTTGTTAATGAACTGTGATTTGTCGAGGAGAGGATCGTCTATTATAATAAGGAAGTTTTTAGCTAGGACATATTCCATTTCTTTGTGGGAGACGAGCTCTTTCCCTTGAACATATATGAGTTTTGAAATTACGTTATGTGACCTGTGATCCAAAGTTGATTTATAAAAAAACTTCGTATTTCTTTCCCCTTCTCTGATCCACTGCACCCTCGATTTATGTCTCTAGAAAATGTCCTCTTGCATGCACCTATCTTCCCATTCCTTCTCAAGAGAATCAGCTCGAATTTTCCTTTCCTCAGTAAAACCATCAGTGATGATGATCCGATTAATCCCTTCGAGTTTCTTTTGAACATCCTTTTTGGCTTTAAAAATATTACCAAACTCATTTTTGTTCTAATCTTTAAGTCTGTATCTGATATGTTTAAGTCTTTGTTGGAGCATGAATATTTTAGTGCCTTGAACGGACATATCTTCCATCTACCATTTGTCAATATTGTTGGTGAAGTCAAGGTGAGAGAGATAGACATTTTCAAACCTAAAAGGTTTGTTCCAAGGAGTACCCATAAAAGTGGCTTCAAGTTAGACAGACTAGTGCTACGAGCCTCCAAAGGGAAGGATTGAAGCTGACATGTCAAGGCCTATGAGAAGGAGGCTCTCTGAGATTATGAATCTAACTAGCTTAGAGGCAACTTGAGAAGCCCCTCCCCTCTTATTTTTCCTGGTGAAAGTAACATTTATCATTTCAGTATCCACTAGTCCCATGTTATTTAAGAAGTTCTGGAAGGCAATGGAGTATCTTCCTAGTATGTTGGTGCCACTTTTTTCTCTGTAAGAGATTTGATCATATTGAAATCCCCTGCCAGAATCTAGGACATATCAGGATATCTCTCTCTCAACTCCTTAAGGGAGGTGAGAATCTTGAGTTTTTCTTCTATTTTTTGTGGACCATAGACGTTTGTAATCATGTAGATCTCTTTATCACCCAAAGTTTGAATAACCAGTGATAGATAGTTCCTAGATGCTTCAACATCTAAGATTCCAAGTTTTTCGGGATCCCAAAGTGTAAGAATCCTCCCCACCGAGTTATCTGCCTTAACCTCTAGATACTCATACTTTATTAACCATTTTCCATGGCTTTCTCTAATCTTGTCCATCGAACACTTTGTTTCTTGAATAAAAACCATATCTTGTTTTTCTTCTTTTATTCTACTGCTAAGATTTCTTTGTTTCCTTTTACTTCCTAGACCCCTAATGTTCCAGTTTGTAAAATTCATTAAGAAAGGTTTGTAAAGGAGTAACTAGTGAGTTCTTTCATCTTACCTGAGTTAATCATAAGTTTCCCACATTTGGTCAGCAACTCATACTGTCTTTTCCTTCCTCTTTTCCTACCCGAGTTCTTGGAAGAGTATCCATGTGTTTCCTCCATTGTTTTCATCTCTCTATTCTCCTGGCTGTCATAGTTTCTTTTGACTCTAGAACCCTTCGATGGGGATCTCCAGAGGAAGAGCTGTTGAACCCTGTCAAACTCCTCTTTTGGCAGGAAGTCAACCCCTTTGGTAATTCCCTGCTCTAGAAACTTTTCCACATCTAAATTCTCCCTCTCTAGAATCTCTTGCAATTCCTGGTCCTCCATTCCCACCTCACTTAGGGTTATCTCATGGTCCATACTGAGCTCCATAATGCTCGGTATATCACCCTTTTTCTCATTGTTCTCTGGTATATCCTCCATGTTAGCATCCCTTTACTTCTCAGTGGGATTAGTCTCTGGTTGCTAGTTCCCCCCATTGTTTCCAACTTCTTCTTCTAAGATCTAGAAACAATTGTGGCTCAGTTACCCGTCCTTGTTCATTTTCTTTTGGTACCCCTTTCCTCCTTTCCCTTCACCTCTGACCTTAGTGAAACCCTCGGGATCTTTTCCTATGGTGGTTTTTGTGTTGCTCTCCAGTTTGTTTGATTGGCAGTCTCTGTATAGGTGCTCGTGTTCATGGCACTTATGAAACCTAAATGGGACATGTTCATAGTCCATCACGTGCACCCATTCTTCTTCATATATTTCTAAAACGATCTCAGCCGGAAGTGCCCCAGATAAGTCCACTTCCACACAAATCTTGGTGAAGGAAGTGTATTTTCCTCTTAGAGTTGCATATGATGTCTTTATAAAATGCCCTAGCTTGTTGCCGATATCCTTTAGAGACTCTGGCAGCCAATAATCTAAAGGAAGGGAGTAAATTCTTATCCATATTGGTATCGAATTGAACATTTCTCATTCTGGGACAAAATTCATCACCCATGGTCTCATGTAAAGGCCTGCAGCATTGTAAAGATAGTGTCCTCCCCCGAACATTCTGTCTTTATCCTCTAAGCTTGTCAACGCCACTGTAAAGAAGCCCTTGGACCCAAAGTGAAGGTTTATTTCTCCCATTGGTTTCTAGTGATTCGTTATCCATGTGTGCAAGGCCTTCTCCATCGGCCAAATCCCCATAAATTTGCATACAACCGCATGTTCCACCATGTGATCTCTGTGCACATGCATTGCTGAGTCACTTAAAACTACTCGAGGAAAAATGGTCGACTTGGGTTTACAGACCCCTGTCGCACTGAAAGGTGCAACTTTCTCACTACTACCCTTTATCCTCTTCTACCTACTATCTTCCGCACGATTCTCTTCCTGTCCCTGAGGTATGATACTTTCTGTGTTAATATCTTGAGTTGTCACCTTCGTTGGTTTCTTGAACCGACGCTGACCAGCTCCCTTGCTTTTGTTCGCAGCCACTTGACTATAGGAGGGAGCAGAACTCCCTCCTGTGTGTCTCGCCATGGTTACTAGCGGCCAAACCCTAACTGAAACCCTATTCAGATTGCAGAGCGCTGCTCCACAGTTCTTCCCTTGATAAACTTCTTTGATCAGGAAACTTTCACTTAAATTAGATTAGTTCAATTAAAAAAGTTTTAATGTTATAATTCTAGGTTAATAATATATATTATTTATAATGCGTTCACCTTAATATCATAATTTAAGTATTTATGTTTAATTAACGATATTATTGTAATTCAATAAATAATTTTAATGACGTATTAATTCATAATTATCGAAGAGAGGGAACAAATGCAGAAGAGGGAAGGGAAGAAGAGGAGAAAAGAAGGGGTGAGGATATTTCAAGGGAGAGGTAAGGAAGGTAGGAAATGGGGTTGGATTTAAATTTTAGAATACTTAAGAATTCTAAATTAGGGGAAACCTACATTTGTTCATTTCAAGACCATTGTCTCTATTTAGGTTGTTAGGGTTTTTTATTATCTCCAAAGCTTCTCTTAAGAGTCTTTTTAAGTAGTGGCTTTTCGTGGCAGTAATTTCAGTTTTCTCATGGTGTTTGGTATTGCTAGAGTGCTCGGCGATGGTGGAAGAGTGAACACGTTCATGTCTAATATTAGTAGCATGTTCTTTCATCCTAATTCCAAAGGATCTTCCAGTCTCCCTAATGTAGCATTTACCATAGGAACGAATTATTTTTTAGGTTCCTTGGCGTTGATGTGGGTCAATATGATCTTTGATGGACCTCATTTCATGATGGATGCTTTTCATTGGTTTGGAAGAAATGGAGAGGTGATTCTGTCTTAGAATTTTTGTAATTCTATATGTCACACCATTCATGTATGGTCATGTATGTAAGATAAATTTTTGTTTCATAATGGTTGGGGTTTACGTGGTTGTAGCCTTCTTTTTTCATCTTTTCTCAAAACTTTTATGATGTAATTTTCTTTGTAACCAATATTCTTGAAGGCTTTGATTAACTAGTTTTTTTGTTTGTGAGTGTGGTTAATGTGTGAAATTCTAAGTGCCCGTATGACAAGAGTGTTAAGAAAACCAATAAGGTTTCATATTGTTAAATATGATAAACATAGGGTTGACCAAGGTTGATCATGGTCAATTATTTAAACATTGAATATAAAAGTTGACTTTGTTTGACTATGTTTGACTATATATATATATATATATATATATATATATATATATATATATATATATATATATATATATATATATATATATATATATATTGTATCCGAGAGGAATCCAACAGTCTGCCTAACATGTAACTACTATTAAATCTCTCGGGGTCTATGTCATGTCCTCCTCTATGTACATCGGGTCACAACTGGGGATGATTTGAACCTTGGATCTCTTAGTTTTCTCATATTTCACAATACTTCGATCACCAATTCAATTGCCCCCCTCAGACATGTTTGACTATTAATATTACTCAACAAAAATAACAGGTGATTATATTTGATCGAAATTGAGAGTGTTGACTATCAAACATAGTGAACCACGTGTAAACCAATGTGTTTTAAACCATATCAATATTAATATTATTAAAAACTTTAAACAATGAGTATTGGTGGATTTTAACCATGGGTTAACATGGTTTCACTAGGTTCACCATGGGTGAACATGCTTTCAATAATTTGACCATGGTTGATAATAGTTTTCTATGAGAATCATGGGTGTCTATATTGATAATGAATGGCTATGGTTGACCATGTTCTACCATGGTGACCTGTGTTGACCATGTTAGATCATATTAACCATTCTTGGCCATGTTGAGTCTGGCTTTAACATGGTTTTCAAATGTTGACTACGATGATTGTAGTTGACCAAACATGACCATGATTAACCTTGGTTGACCTAGGTTTCCCATGATTGAACATGACTAACCATGCTTGACAATGATCAACCATGGTAACTAGAGTCAACTATGGTTGGAAATGGCTGACTATACTGACCATAATTAAGAATGGTCAATCATAGTTAATCATAGTCATCCATGGTGATGATATTTAATGATGGCTCACCATGGTTAGACTATGGTCGACTATATGTGAGCATTATTAAACATTGTTGACTATGGTTAACCATGGCTCGTTATGGGTGGATATGTTTTGACTATTGTTGACCAGGGTTAAACTTGGTTATCCATGTTCACCCTATTTAATCATCGCTCACTATGTTTTGACTATGCATGACTATGTTTAAAAATTGCTTGACTATAGCTGCAGATGGTTGATTACAGTTGTCCATGGTTAATCGTGGTCATCCATTATACACCTACATGGTTAACCATGGGTATCCACTATGGTTCAATATACATCATTATGACTCACTATAGGTTAGCTACAAATAGACCATGACCTTGACGTTACTTGTAAGTATGGTTCACCATGGTTGTCATGTTCACTATTGTTGACTATGATGCCCATGTTAACTATAATTGATCATGTCAACAATAGTCAACCATAATTGATACGTGTTAACGTATAAATTAATAGTTAAGTCATTATAAATATGTAAATTAGTATATTATTAATGTGTTATTAATATTATATTAAAATGTTATTAATATGTTAATAATATCTATATATATATATATATATATATATATATATATATATATATTATTATATTAATATTAAAATGTTATATTATATATTAATTTTTATTTTAATTGATTAAAATATTAAATATAACATTTGCCTAATAATTAAAACATAATAGATTTAATTACTATATATTAAATCATAAAACCATTAATAATATATAAAATGATTATATATTAAAAAAGTCTTATATTAATCATTATATATTAAATTACAATTTATTATATTAAATCAACATATATTAAACCAAAAATTAATGTATCCAAAAAGGAAATACAATATTTATCCACTAATAGATTTAACTTAATGGTAAACCACCGTATATTAAAGCACAATATATTTAACCATTATATTAAACCAATGCACATTAAACCACATTAAACGGCCGTAATTATATTAAACCGTTATACATTAAATCACAAAATATTGTATAAAACCATTATATACTAGAACAAAGTTCAATATTAAGTTAATGTATTTTAAATTACAAATTATTATATTAAATTAATGTATATTAAACCACAAATTATTGTATTAAACCAATGTATATTAAACCACCAATTATTGTATTAAACCATTGTATAGGACAGTGCTAAAAACTATACAGCATTATATTAAAACAATTTGGCATCTCAATCCCACAAGGAGAAATCTGGTTACTAAAAAGGCAATCCAGAAACTCGGCCATCCAACACAATAGATTTAACCACTGATAACTATAACATAATCTTTGACCACCTACAGATTTAACATAATCTTGGAGCATTCGAAATATCTAAGGTCTAACCAATCCAACACAATAGATTTAATCGCTAATAGATTTAACATAATCTCGAAGCATTCAAAATATCTAGAGTTTAACCATTCAACAAAATAGATTTAACCAATGTTCTGTTGTGGGAAGTTTGAGAGCATTGAAACTATACTATCTTGTTGATATGGCTGTCTAACACGACCATCTATATCACCGCTGTATCACAGCCATCTGTATACCTGCTGCGTTATTCTGTTTAGTGACTCATGAAGGAGACAAAGTCCTAAATAGCTTGTTGAAATCGGTGTAAGGTCACAACAGATAAATTGCTTGATATCACAGAAAGATCCATTCCAGTATTTTTCGGCATATTCCACAATCAATAGTTGATTTCAAAACCCTACCAGTTCTAATTGTGTAATTATTAACTTCATCATCTGCTGTACCCAGAGTATTGTGTTGTCCCTTTTGAGTCATTTTCGAATCCTATAACAATAGAATTAGGGTATTTTATGAATTTGTAGAAGAGATAGACATGGTAAGCCATCAAGAAAAAGAAGTCCTGTAGGAAGAACCGCCAAGTCTAGATTTATATATTGCGTTTCTGAAAACATCTTGCTTGAGCCACCTAATATCTTTTTAACAAATTAATTTTGTCCAAGCAGGGATCGAAAGTCCTCAGCCTTGTGGTTTACCGAGATTCTCAACTAGAGGCCCTGTAACAAAACTACCACATATATAACAATTCACCACACCGTCGTAGCTGACCCTCTTACAAGCGAAGAAGTCGTCACACGAATCGCGTGAACAAAGAAACCCTCGATGTCTCGACAACATAATAAATTAAATGCGCAGATTTCAGAGACAGGAGATTAGCCAAAATAGAATGGCAGGAAAGATCTACTATGAGAGGAAGTCACTACACTTTTACGCGACTGAGACCAACATTGGAAAATAAAAATGATAAGGATAATAATCGATCAAAACCTGTGAGCAGTTTTGGCTTACTAGCAAACCCACATTTTGGAACATAACCAGAGCACATATTCCTGTAGGTTGTCCATAAGCTGAATGAAAACGAACCTATGAATCGAAACCAATATTCAAATGGAACTATCCTCCTGGACGGCATGCTCGAAACGCGGAAATTGAATATTGAAACGAAACGATTCTGATAGGTTGTCCATAACATAACTTGAATGGCTATGAATTGAAACGAATATTGAAATGGAACTATCCTAATAGACATAACGGGCAACGAGGAAATTGAATATGGAAATGAAACGATTCCAATAGGAGTAGTCTATAATGAGACCTTTTAGAAGATTGAAAAGAAACTATTCCAATAAGAGTAGTTTTTAGTTAGTTTTTTTTTTTAAGATTTGGTCATCCAAAAAAAATACGCTATTCCCGCCATCCACCTTCATCCGTCACCTTGCGAGAAGGTTACTCGTCTCCTTTCCCTCAGCTCACACACCAGCTAGAGCATTAATTTCACCAACCCACGACACCAACTCAGCTAATGCATCAACCTCACCAACCCACGGCACCAACTCGGCTAATGCATCAACCGTCCCAACTCCATTTGAATTTTCTTGTGCTGGCCTCTCACAAGCATAGTCCGCCTTTGGTGTGTGTAAGAGATGGAATTCCCTCGTTCAATTCAAGAGATTTCAAACAGACTTATCTAAGGTTTCGAGTGACATGCCATGGTTCATTGTATGCATTATTCTGATAAAGAATGAGAAAAAAAGTGGAGGAGAGATTTCTTTTAAACAGATTACATTGTAAACATCAACAATAAATGACTAAAGTAGAACTCTACATCTATGGACTAGAACTGAAGTAAAATTGAATTGTATATGACTCATAGGAGAAAACAAAATCAAATAAGATGACACCTAACTTATTAATATTTCAACATCCCATGCAAATCTTAACTATTAGATTTAGAGATACTTATAATGCTTAATTGTTCTATTTGAAATTCAGATACGCTCTTGCTTAGTGGCTTTGTGAAAAGATATGCTAGGTGACCTTTGGAACCACAAAAAGAAAGTACTATGTCCCTATCATTGACAAGCTCATGGATGAAATGAAAAAGGGTGTCAATGTGCTTGCTCTTTTTGTGGAAAACATGATTTTTTGATAAAGAAATTGTTGCACTCTTATCACATTAGATTGGAGTTGGTTCCTTCTTAATACTTGAAATAACTTTGAGTAATCTACTCAACCACACAGCTTGACAACTTGCTGAATTTGTTGCTACACATTCTGCGTGTGTAGAAGATATTGAAATGATTGATTGTTTCTTGGATGCCCATGAAATGAGATTGGTTCCAAGATGGAAAAACATACCCTTAAGTGCTTTTGAGATCATCTAAACTCAATGTATAATCGTTGTCTTTGTAACGTGAAAGTGAAAACTTTTGAGAATGTGTATAGAACAAACCATAATCTATTGTACTTGCAATCTACCTTAAGATCATTTTTGCAACCTTCGAGTGAGTGATCTTAGGTGACTCCATAAACGTGGAGACAAAACTTGGCGCAAACATAATGTTAGGTCTAATTGTAGTTAGATACAACAAACAACCAGCTAAACTTTTATACATTGTGGAATCAACTTGTGGTGCTACATCTTCTTTGCTCATTTTTGCATCTTGGGAAATTGGTGTATTTGCAAATTTGCAATTGGTCATTCTGAACTTTTGAATGATATCAATGGCATACTTTTGTTTACTAACAAAAATGCCATTAGAAGACTGGTGAATTTCAATGCGTAAGAATTATTTCATGACTCCTAGATCTGTCATATCAAACTTTGTTTGCATTTTTTCTTTGAAATCTTCTAACATCATTTTTCCTGTATAAATAAGACCATCTACATAAAGGCATAAAATGAGAATTTTACCTTCATGCATTTTGGTATAAAAAGTTGGCTCATGATTGCTTTTGCAAAAACTACTTTTGATGATATAGGTGTCAATGCCACTGTACCAAGCTCTAGGAGCTTGTTTCAAACCATAGAAATCTTTCCTCAATTTATATACCTTATGCTCCTGTCCTTAAACATCAAAGCCATGAAGTTGCTCTATATAAACTTCTTCCTACAATATACCATTTAGAAAGGCAGATTTTACATCAAGTTGATAGATTTTCTATTTGTGTTGAGCTATTTTTAACAAAATGGTTCTCACAATATCTAACCTTGCTATTGGAGCAAAGGTTTCACCATAATCGACACCAAAACGTTGTGAGAATCCTTTGGCAACTATCCTTGCCATATGTTTCTCAATCTCTCATTTTTCATTCATCTTGGTCTTATATACTCATTTTACACCAATTATCATTTTCTCATTTGCGAGATCAGCTAATTCCGAAGTGTGATTCTTCTCTATGGCAAGATTTTCTTTGTTCATTGCATCTACCCAATGCTTTTATTTAATTGTTTCTTCAAAATGAGTTGGTTGAGATGAAACAAATGCAAACATATTTTGTTGGTCAAACTCATGCTCCTTCTCATATATTTCTTTGATGCTTCTTGTTTTCTGATTGTCTTCTGAAGATGTTGAATCACTTATAGATTCACTACTTGAAGATGTACCATTTTCATAATGGTATGGCTCTTCTTCAACCTAGAATATTGGTGGTTGTGGTGGATAAAAAGACTGATTTGAAGCTTCATCAACTTGATCAGACCAAGATTTATTTTCAAAAAATTTTACATCTCTGCTTAAAGAAACTTCTTGGTAACTGGATTATAAAGTCTGTAGGCCTTTGACTTCTCACTATAGCCTACGAAAATACATTTTTCACTCCTATCATCAAGTTTCTTTCTTAGCTTCTGAGGAACATATGAAAATGCTACTGATCCAAAAATTCTAAAGTGAAATACATTTACCTTTTTACCATCCCATGCTTCTTGGGGCACTTTCTGGAAACTGGTTGTTGGAGATTTGTTGAGGACATACACTGTTGTCGAAACTACTTCAGCCTAGTAGTTATTTGACAACTTCTTCTCACGAAGCATACATCTGACCATATTCATGATTGACTCATTTTCCCTTTCTGCTATTCCATTCTATTTTGGAATATATCTTGTTGTATTCTGGATTATGATTCCTTACTGTTGACAAAAAAACTTGAATTCATTGGAGCTTTACTCTCCTCCTCTATCAAATTTGAGTACTTTCAATGGGTTTCCACTCAGTTTTCTACTTCTGCTTTGAATTCTTTTAACCTTGAAAATGTATTTGATTTATTTTTGAGAAAATACACCCATGTCTTCCTCCTATAACCATAAATAAATGTCAGAAAATAGAGACTGTTGCAAATGGACTGTGTTTGCATTCGACCACATAAATATGTATGAACAAGCTCTAAAGGCTCTTTTGCTCTAGGGGAAGATGTAGGAAAGCTATCTCTTTTATGCTTGGACATAACACAAATTTCACAATTACAGTATTTTTCAATCATAGTAGGGAGACCAATGACAATTGACTTTTTCTGAAGTTGACTTAGATTCTTGAATGGGATATGGCCATATCTAGAATGCCATAGCTGAGATTCATCTATTCTTGACACATTGTGGACTAAAGACTATGAGAGATTTTGACTTCTAAGAGTCAAAGGAAACATCATATTCTTGGTTTTTTCAACCTTTGCTACGAGTCATCTATTGGGAGGTTTGTCATAAATATAACATATGTTCCCTTGAAATATTATATCATCACTGTTAGGCCCCTATACTACTAGTGTAACCCCTTATTGTCATTAGTACAACCCCCTTATTATATTGTTGTACCCATGTAGTCCCCATATTGTTACTATTGTGCCCCATATAAGCCCACTATTGTTATTATTGTGCGTGTCAGGCCAGGCTAACTCTAGAATGAATGAGCAGAAGAAAAGGCTGATTGCATTATTCATTAGATAACTATCATTTATATACATAAATATGATGGATCAGTTCATCTTCTTGATGACTGTCCAGTTCACCCATCCGTTGAGGATTAGGTGTCAACATTCCCCCCCTTAATCTGAAGGGATGTTGGTGAGTCCAAGCATCGTTCTGAATCTTTCAAGCTTTTCCCTTCGAAGCACTTTGATGAAGATGTCTGCAATTTGCTCGTTTGTGGAACAATGATGGATATGGATTGTTCTGGCCTCATCATGATGTCGAATCAGATGATATTTAGTATTGATGTGCTTAGTACGATCATGGAACTTTGGGTTCTTGGCCAACTTTATTGCAGAGGTGTTATCAATCATGAGTGGAGTTGATTGTATTTTTTTTACCTGCAAATCTTCAAGAATTTTCTTGAGCCACACAATTTCTTTCGTTGCTTCAACTGCTGCCACATATTCTGCTTCTGTTGTGGAATCTGCTGGTACTGGTTGTTTGCGTGATCTCCAGGAGACAGCTCCTGATCTAAGACTCATACCATATCCTGAAGTAGATACCCAAGTTTCTTTGTCTCCATCGAAGTCTGAATCAAAGTATCCAATCAAGTTGAAGTCATCCACCTGTGTATACTTGATTCCAAGGTCTTGAGTTCCCTTCAAGTACCTTAGAACTCTTTTTGCAGCAAACCAATGTCCCTCACAAGGCTTTTGCATAAACCTGGAGAGGATTCCAACAGCAAATGAAATGTCTGGTCTGGTAGTAGTGAGGTAGATAAGACTTCCTACAAGCTGTCTATACTTTGTTGCATCCTCAAATTCCTTTCCTTCAAAAGTTTTGTTCCATTGGAGTAGAAAGAGGATTGGACTCTGTCATGCGAAATCTATTTAACAAATCTCCAATGTATTTCTTTTGAGAAAGAAATATGGACTTTGGATGTTGGGTTACTTCAATGCCAAGATAGTAATGAACATAGCCCAAATCATTCATTTCAAAAAAATTTCCTAATTCTTTCTTTATGGATGCAATATAGCTTTCATTGTTCCCTGTCATTAAAAGATCATCTACATATACCATAAGATATACAACTGTTTTGCCAACTTTCTTGACAAATAAAGTTGCATCATCAAGATCAAAATGATTGAAGTTGAGTTTCAGAAGATGCTCAGTTAGTTTTTCATACCAGGCTCGTGGTGCTTGTTTGAGGCCATACAAGGACTTCACAAGTTTGCATACTTTATGTTCATGTCCTTTCACAGCAAATCCTTCAGGCTGGGACATAAAAACATTCTCTTTTAGATCTCCATTCAAGAATGTAGTTTTTACATCCATTTGATGGACTTTCCAACCATTCTGAGCAGCTAGTGCAAAGAGTGTCCGGATGGTGGCCCATTTTGCTGTGGGGGCAAAAGTTTTCTCATAATCGACCCCTTCCTTCTGTGCAAAACCTTTTGCCACAAGCCTAGCTTTGTGCTTGTCAAGTGAGCCATTAGCTTTGTACTTGTTCTTGTAGACCCACTTGCAGCCAATTAGTTTGGTTCCAAATGGAGGGTCAACCAGCTTCCAAGTGCCATTCTTTATGAGGGCATCATACTCCTTCTACATCGCTTCTTTCCATTCATCATGAGAAGCAGCTTCTTTGAAGGAAGTTGGTTCAAAATCTGTAGACAAGTTCAATTCACAATCATAAGTAACATCCATATCAACAGGTGAATTAGAGTTATCTACATCACCTCCATCTTGTCGGTTTGTATTTCTGGTTCCTGTTTTTCCAATTTCATCAGGATGAACACTTTCAAGTGTCTTTGTCAGCCACTTTTGGGGACCTTTCTGAGATGGTCCAGGCTGCTCTGTTGATTGAGTTGGGACTGAATCAAGATTAGTCTCCCAATTCTATCAATTGCATCACTTAAAACATCATCCGTTGTTGGAGTGTCATGCAGGGGAGATTGTTCTTCAGAAGAAGATTCCACATGTTGATCTAGTATACGAATCCCCCCTTCAAGATGTGGAATCTGATTATCAAACTCTTGAAATGATTTCGGTTCTGTGAATCTATCCAAGCGATCAAGTTGCCGCTCAACAACACTATCAGATTTGGATGATTCAAGAAAAATGACATCTGTAGATACAACAAACTTTTTATTTACTTCATCATAGAGATGGTATGCTTTAGATGTGTTTGAATACCCCAGGAAGATACACTTACGACTTTTAGCACCAAGTTTGTTTCTATGTACCTTTGGTATTAAAGCATAACAGGTGGAACCAAAGATCCTGAGATGTTTTACCGAAGGAACATGTCCATACCACAATTCATAAGGAGTCTTGTTTCTTATAGCACTAGATGGACATCTATTCTTTATATATGCAGCACATAGAACAGCATCAGCCCAAAAAATTATCCTTACATTTTTGAAGAACAGCATGGATCGTACCATATTCAAAATTGTTCTGTTCATTCTTTCAGCTACACCATTCTGTTGAGGATTATAAGGCACAGTTGTTTGATGTTTAATCCCATGTTGGTGAAGATAGTGTTCAAATTCATTTGATGTATATTCTTTTCCATTATCAGTGTGAATAGACCCAATATGAGATTGTGCATCATTTTCAATCCACTTATGAAAATTCTTGAATGTTTGAAAAGCATCATATTTGTTCTTCAATAAATAAACCCAACACATTCTGGTGTAATCATCGATAAATGTCATGATATATTTATTTCTATTTGCAGAAGGAACATGCATTGGACCACATAAATCTGAATGAATGAGTTAAAGCTTCCTATGTGCTCTTGAATGTGAATCATGAAAAGACTGTTTGCTATGCTTTCCTAGAATGCAAGCATCACATTGCTTATCTTTTCTAGGAATTGTAGGCAAACCAACAACACCATTTTTCTTCAACAAGCGGAGACTATCATAGTTTAAATGTCCAAATCTAGCATGCCATAATAAACTTGATGGAAGTGTACCTTCTTCATGATGAGAAATATATGAGAAATGTTGTGCATGAGCAGAGGTTCCTTGCAGTTTAAGAAGTCTTTCTTCTTCTATACCCCTCATGACAAGTGAGTGGTCAGATGCCTTTCTTACCTCAAGCTTTCCATCAAACATGTGAATGGAGTGACCTTGCTGGTGGATGTGGACGAGGGACAACAAGTTTCTCTTGAGCTGTGGGAGATATAGAACATGATCCAGAAGAAAGTCTGGAAGACCAGGCAGTTTAAGCCTGATTGTGCCAAGCCCTGATGGCTTGGTTTTTGATTGATCTGCAAAGTATACTGCTCCATCAACATTATCAGTGAAATCTTCAAAAAAATCTTTCCTATGAGTCATATGACAGGTTGCTCCTGAATCAAGCAACCAGTCATTTTTCGAAGAAGCAAGTGAAGCATTAAACAAATCTTCATTTACTCCAATGTTACATTGTGCCTCAATATAGTGAGTGGATTCAGGTGCTTTACCTTTGTCTGTGTCATCAGTTTTACCTTTCTGCTGATTTCTTCTTTGCTCAATTTTGTCCCATGGTAGCTTGCATGTAGAAGCATCATGTGATCCATTTCATTTGCAGCGAATGCAATGCAGATCTGCCTTTTCTGCTTGAGAATGTCTGCCCCCCCTGCCTCTGAAGTATCTTCCTCTTCCTATTCGTCCACCTCTTCCTCTTGTAGACTCTTGAGCAGGATGCTTTTCTTTATGAGCAAGGCAAACAGTCTCTTCAGAAGATTCAGGGATTGTTTTCTTTCCAAAGGCTTTCTCTCTTTCAGCAAACTTTATCACAAGAGACTCAAAGGTTATGTCTTTAAGATTTCCATTTGCTTGTAAAGACTCAAGATAATTGGAGTAGGTAGGATAGAGTGCTTTGAGAAAGGGAATAAGGGAGATATCCAGCTCAACCTTAGTGGATTTAATATCATGCATTATAGACTTTATTTCAGATGCAAGAGCAAGGGGATCATTATTTTTTAGTTCAAGAGTGAAGAGTTTAATCATGAGCTGAACAACTTCAAGTGCAGAATGTGAATCATAGAGTTCTTTCAGCTTTTGTAAAGCTTCAAAGGAAGTGGAATAGGATGAAATATGACGACTTACTTCTTCATTTACAGATGCTGCGATCAATGCATAGGCTTTGCTATTTTTATTTTCCCAAATGACAAGTTCTTTATCTAATGTAGGCTGCACAGGGTCTTTGTCTTCTTCTCCGACACACACTCCTTTCCACAACTCATTGTAGATGAGGGTGTGTTTTACCATCCGAGACCATTCAGAATAGTTCTCCTTGCCAGTGAGAACTATTCCGACCATAGAGATGATTGAATGCATTCTGTAAAAATTACTTCTGCTGATAAAAAATCCTTACGTTACAGCCTTCAAATCCTTCTGATATTTGCTAAAAGCATCAGCATTTCATTGTACATATCACTGCAATACTACTATGTTTTGAAAAAATGCTCAAGGGATCACTTCAATGTATTAATATATCTCTTCAATATATCAATTTATCATGTAACACTAAAAACACTCTGACTGATATAACTTTGAATGCTTTGAAAACTGCCTTAAATGATATATATGAACACTTTGAAAAAAACAGCGCAATGCTTTGAATGCTTTGAAAACTGCCTTGAATGATATATATGAACACTTTAAAAAAACAGCGCAATGCCCAATACTACAACATTATCATTCAAATGATAAAGAATTGTGCAATATTACTATTCACCTCCACAAAAAACAAGACTGAGCAATACAATTCCGTTGCCCTCGATTTACGTATAGCACTTGTGGATTGTGATGATGGCCGCCATACTTATGACGTAAGCCATTTGATACGTCCTCTCTGCGTTGCACTTGTCACTAATGTTTTGTGGACCTCCCGCTGGAGCACAGGATCAATACTTCGCTGTCGTTCTCGTTGAAGAAGAGCTTCTGGATGCAGCTGTCACGCAGGTAGGGCAGGCAGTGTAGTATGATCCAATTCGGCTTCCAATTTCGGATGACCCTTCTCAAATTCTTTATAACCGCAGAACGCTGGAGGCTATCTGGGACGGCAAACAGGATGCCATGAATCCATACACTCGGCAACCCTTCCATATTGGCGATGTCATCCCACAGACGGAGGTCAGGCAACGGATGTGCCAATACATTCTCAACAAGAGCAGCCAAGGCATATTTCTAGGGCTTCATGTCATTCCTGACTACACTCAAGTTTTGAATGAGACAGCTATGAAAGATCTGTTGAAAGAAATGGTTGCAGCTGCGATTCAATGTTCAAAGAAGGCGAAGAAGAGACGAAGTCCTAGAAATAGAAATAGAAAAGCAGATGCCGGTGAATTAGAGCTTTGGAACGCACTGTGGAGAAAACTGAATCTTGTACGTCTTTATTGCCAATACAGGGTAGAAAACAGAGAACCATTTTTTTGTTCAATCAAAGGATATGAATACTTGTTCAAGGTAATCACTATACCGCTACTAAATTCATGCTATTCACAAACAAGGAGAGGAAGCGGCAATTGAAAGCCCAGAAAAAGACTCTGAAATTAGCTGAAAAGCATAGGTTAAACGTCAGAGGCGGAGGCAGCGCTATGTAATGCATATGTGCAGAGAGACTAACGTCTATAGTATGCGTTGGTGTCTGTCAGAGGCAGTGGCAGCGCTATGTCAGGCATATGCGCAGAGAGACTAACGTTCATGCAGACAAAGGCGTTATAGCCAGGCAGACGTTTCAGGCAGAGGAGTTACAAGGAATCCCATCTGGGACCTGCGCTCTGATACCATGTCAGGCCAGGGTAACTCCAGAATGAATGAGCGGAAGAAAAGACTGATTGCATTATTCATTAGCTAACTATCATTTATATACATAAATATGACGGATCAGTTCATCTTCTTGATGACTGTCCAGTTCACCCATCCGTTGAGGATTAGGTGTCAACAGTGCCCTTAAATTAATATTTTTATGTCGGCTCTCATTACATTATGACCCCTTAGACTCCTATATATAGAAAGGATTTATTTTCATTTGTATCATCCAAGAATTGTTCATTTGTGTAATGTAAAGGAGGTTGCCCCCTTGAAGAGGCTAAATTCTAAGGCGTTCAACCATCTTTTCTATCTTTTTGTGAGTTGGTTTCATAACATTTGGTATCAAAGGTTTGGATTATAGGGTTTCACTGCTCCAAACAAGGCATAGTGGAATTTGAACTATAACTGTTTTTCTATGACATTGCAGACACTAAAACAAAAACCCATTTGGGTTGAAATTGTTCTCAACCTCGGGTCCGAATTTCAGAGCTTTTCATGCAATATTTGCGTAGATATGATTTGAGGAAATCGATCTTTTTGTAGACACCTGAATTACATTCCAAACAGGTGACCTGGGGAAAATAGTCATAACTTTTGCTTTGAGCATCAGATTGAAATTTCGTAGGAAGTTACATAAAGACGATAGGTTGTAGTTTATGTGTATATTTTTCAGATCCTAAGGTAAAAACAATGAAATGTGGCACTTCATACAATTTCGATCTTCTGAAAAGGTATATAATCAGGTCATCTTGGGAGATTGTGCATAACTCTTCCTTAGAGAATCTAAATTCAATCAGACTGGTGGCATTGGAAAGAGGACGCAGAGGGCTACTGCAGGTCACAATTTCAAAACTTAAAGATCCGAAAGTATAGAGTTATAGTCGTTTCAAGATCGAGTTCCTAAAATAAAGAAAAAACGAGATGAGGAAGTTTGATGGCAAGGATCCGGTAAATTGGATGCTTTAGATGGAGGAATATTTTGATCTACATGGTGTAACACTCTTAAAGAAGGTATGTATTGCATCTTCATATTTATAACCAAATCAATTTCTATGGTATAAGGAGCTTTTTTCTTGTAAACAACTTGTTATGTGGTCAATTTTCACGGAGGAAATGATAGCACATTATGAGGATACAAAGAGTAACACCTTCTTTAGAGCAACACCACAACAATTGGAAAGAGTAAAAGGGCTTTGTTACATAGTGGAAAGTAAAATTATGGCAACAAGGAAGTCTACCCCTCACAATTATAATAATGGAAGTGTTGTTTCTCCTAGCCTTCCACAACCTACAAGGGTTACACCACAACAATTGGAAGAGAAAAGAAAAAAGGTTTTGTTACAATTGTGATAGAAAATGCACTAAAGGTCATAAGTGTGCTGAGAAGAAATTATTTTACATAAATATGAAGAGGAGGAAGAAAAGGATCAAGAAACATCAAAAGAAGAAGATATGCACTAGGACCAAACCCCAAAGAAAGAAGAAATGAATCTGACCATATCTTGTAAAGCATTGGCAAGAATTACCACTCCTCAAACTGTCAAGATAGAAGGACATATCAAGAAGAAAAAGTTTCAAGAAGTGAAATACCACATCAATAAAAAAGAAATGAATCCAACCATATCTTGTAATGAATTAGCCAAAATTACCACTCCTCAAACTATCAAGATAGAAGGACATATCAAGAAGAAAAATGTTGAAGAAGTGAAAGATCACATTGAGCATCAAGAAATGAATTCAACCATATCTTGTAAAGAAATGAAATAAATTACCACTCCCCAAACTCTCAAGAAAGAAGGACATATCAAGAAGAAGAAGGTTCAAACAGTGAAATATAAGGAAGAAAAGTATCAAGAAACATCAAAAGAAAAGGATACTCCCCAGGAACCAACCCCAGAGAAAGAAGAAATGAATTCGACCATATCTTGTAATGCATTCGTCAGAATTACCACTCCTCAAACAATAAAGATAGAAGGACCTATCAAGAAGAAAAAGGTAATAGTGTTGATTGATTCGGGTAGTACCCATAATTTTATTAATTGTAAGATAGCCAAGGACTTGAATTGCTTCCTAGATCCAAAACCAGAGTGTCAAGTGACGGTTGTAAGTGGAGGAACCATAAATTGCTCTGGAAAGTGCCATAATATCTAGCTATCCATGGGAGAATATGTATTGAATAGCACAATGTTTTCCGTTCCAATGGGTGGTGTTGATGTTGTACTAGGAGTCCGATGGCTACAATCCTTGCGTACAATAGCTTTTAATTTTCAAGAACTTTATATGAAATTCTCTTCGGAAGGAAAGGAAGTTGAATTAAAGGGTATCACAGGGAAACCAGGAAGGATAATCAACTCTAACAGAATGACAAAGCTTATAAAGAAAGAACAACGAGGCGTAATTGCACAATTATATTCGCTAATTGTTCACACATCGAAATCATGTATTTCTCTAGATCTCCAAAAGGTCTTGGACAATCATTCCAAGGTATTTGAGACTCCCAAAGGTCTCCCACGTATTCATGATCATGATCATGCTACTCATTTTATTCTAGGATGTGTTCCTCCAAACACCAAGCCTTATAGATATCCATATTCCCAAAGGAGTGAAATTGAACATATGGTTGCGGAAATGGTAGAGGTTGGTACAATTATCCAACCAAATTTGATAAACAAAGGAAGGTATGAATGAAAGAATGGCAAAGCAGGGAGGGAAATTAATCAAAAGTTGTCGAATATCGTAGTTCCAACAATATTTCCAGAACTTGACAAGGGAGCACAACAATTTTATACAGAAGCATCAAGAACTACTCAAGCATCCAGGACAACACTTTTTGAAGGAGAGGCAGATGTTAGGCCCCTATACTACGAGTGTAACCCCTTATTGTTATTAGTACAACACCTTTATTATATTGTTGTACCCATGTAGTCCCCATATTGTTACTATTGTGCCCCATGGAAGCTCACTATTGTTATTATTGTGCCCTTACATTATTATTGTTATTTTGGCTCTGATTATATTATGACCCCTTAGACTCATATATATAGAAAGGAGGTATTTCATTTGTATCATCCAAGAATTTTTCATTTGTCTAATGTAAAGGAGGTTTCCCCCTCGAAGAGGTTGAATTCTAAGGCGTTCAACTATCTTTTATATCATTTTGTGAGTTGGTTTCATAACAATAACCATGTTCCATCAATTGTCCTACACTAATGAGGTTATGATTCAAACATGGAACATAATAGACATCGGTAATGTATTTTTGTTGATTCTATTTAGTAAGAATATGGACTGTACCTTTTCATTCACCTTTAATGTAAGAACAATCTCTAAGAGTAATTTATAATGTTATGGAAGCAACAACATAAGAAAGAAGATTTTTGTTACCTGTCATGTGATTGCTACAGCCACTGTCCAGCAAGCAAAGATCCTTGTTCTGACTGTCATCAGAAAGATGACAGGAAAGAAACATTTTTTAGAGGATTCTCCTTCACTGTTGGAGAGATGGAAATTGCCTCTTTGTTGATCTCACTGTTTCTTTCTACATTGATGTTCATAATGCCAAAATTTCCTGCAGTAATAGCATCGGACATTAGATTTTCTCCATGTTTTTCTTCTCTAATTTTGGCTTTGTGGAGATCTCCACTCCTCTACTCATCTACCTCTGCTTTGGCCTCTCCCTCGCTTTTTTCCACCTCTGAATCCTCTGCCAAAAGAGAGTTGTGCTTTGAAATCTTGTTCCATGGAATCCTCTACCAAGTTGAGTCTTGTTTCGTGTGCCAAAAGCGATCCAGTCAATTGTTCTACTGAGAAACTTGTAAAATCTATGGATTCGAGAGTGGCTGTTACAATCATGTCATATTTCTTGGGCAAACTTTGAAGGACTTTTTGAAAAAAAATTCCGATTTGAAATTTTTTCACTGATGAGATTGATTTGATTAACTATTCCCACCACTATAATCATGAATTGGTCCACATTACTCTGTCAATCATCTTTAGGGTTTCTAACTATGATCTCAATGCATGTAATTTCACTGCCTTCACTGTATCATTACCTTGATATGCAACTTTTAATATTTCCCAAATTTCATATGATGTCGATTCACCTATTATCTTATCGAAAATAGAGTCATCAAATCAGTTTTGTATCCAACATTTGGCTCTGTGTTCTTTCTTTCTGAGTTCAGTAGCTACATTCATCTGATTATTGGACATGGCCGCCAATGCTTCTTGGGTCGGCTCTATATAGGTAGTCTGAAGTGTATCCCAACACTCTTGAGCTTGCAGGAATGTCTTCATTCTCAAAGACCAAAACTCGTAATTTTTTCCAAGTAGAGTCGGGGTTTGTGGCAAAGCGCTAGAGGAAGCCATTTCTTCAAATAAAAATTTGCATGACTTTTGTCATTTTAAAAAAAAATCTCCTCCAAAAAAAATTCAGTGCCCTCTTTTTTATAACTAGTATCACCTTCTTAAAAAAATTCCTTTTTCTTTCCTAAATTTTTTATTTAAAAAAAAAAACATTTAAAAAAATACCAAACCATCTTTTTAATAGTCCCTTTTAAAACCATACATGAAGGGATTCCATTTTTTAAAATAAGCTCTTTTCAAAAAACGCTTTTCAACTCACGCATACCTCATAATCTCATGAGGGAATATCATAAGGTTACCTAAAATACTTTTAAAAAATAAAGGCTTTCATGATATAAAATAGAAACTTGTTTGTTTGAATAAGAAGGTATTTTACCTGCTTGAAATGAAACACTTAAAATAAAAATAGAGATACCTCATGACCTCGTAAAAAAATGAATCTCATGCGTCCTCATAGAACTTTTGAAGCTTGTTTGATTTGCCATAGATGAAACAAGATATAAAGCTTTCAACAAAGACTGTGGATTGAAAAATAGGAGCCAATCATACCTTAAAAGAATGTGCTTCAACTTTTTCCTTGTGCGGAGCTATGACAGGATCTTATGCGTGCGATTGTGCACAATTCTTTAAATGCACAGTGTGTGAAATTCAAGAAATTTGTAAGTTTACAAATTTCTACATAATTTCTTCTTAGCTGAGCTACGAACACTGCACTCTGGGCCTCTTTTACAGCTATGCAATTTCTCTAAAATCTCTTTTCTTTTCGTCTTCTCACTCTTTTTATTTGCAAGCCCAAACGATTTGAAGTGTTTCTCTATGTGGAGGTTCTAATACCATGACAAAGAATGAGAAAAAACTTGGAGCATAGATTTCTCTTCTCAATATTCAAAATGGTTAAATAGATTACATTGTAAACATCAACAATAAATGACTAAAGTAGAACTCGACACCTATGGAGTAGAATTGAAGTAAAACTGAATTGTCTATGACACCTAGCAGACAAAAAAATCAAATAAGATGACACCTAATTGACAGTGAGATTAATATTTCAACATATTGTAAGAGAATCATGTTTTTATGATCCCTCTGTGAACAAATGGCACATCATCATCAGGTCTCCTAAGAATGGCAAATCAATACTATGGCCCTGCATATCAATCTTTCCAGTATTAGGTAGCCCCATGTGCCTGGGGAATCTAATCTCAGAATGTAAAGTGGTATCAATATGAACACCAATAACAACATACTAGAGGAATCTACATCACATGCTACAAGTGAAAGTGAGCCTCATCCACAAGGTGACCATGATCACATACCTTGGATCGAACAATAATTGGTAAAATATCATGGTGAGTGGAGAGAGAGTGTTTCCCACCATGAGTCAGACCCTTCTGCGTACGAACTATTAACATAGGTGTATGATTCAGCTACCGATTCATGGAAGATTTGCGGGAGGCCATTTCTAGACGCCATGTTCAGATCTGATCTAGGTGTATGGTGCAACAATCACCTCTATTACTACATCACTGAACTTCGTTATGGCGTCATGGTTTTCGAATTGAAAATTGAGAGCTGAGATGAGCTAAGGGTCCAGATGCCTCCTATATCATCTCCATCCCTCATGGAATTTCATGGCCACCACTATTATTAGATAGCTAATCCTCACGATTAACCTTGGCTCATTTTAGGTAGTTATTGGAGACTAAGAACTCCCAAGAACTAGTGCAATTGTTTCCTATATGTATTTATATGTACAACATGTACATAATTCTTTGAGATTGACTAACATACATTTGGTTTGGTTTCTAGTCTCATGTGTTCTATAGTGGTATGAGAGCGGGTGAGATGCTGAGTTGAATGAGAGCAAGGTTAATTTGCTCTATCAAATAGAATGAATATGAGGCTTCAGAGTTAATTTGAACATTATCAAAGCCCTGGTTTAGTTGGGATAAAGTTGAGTTGTTTCTAAACTCCATGTATTTGAAATCTATGGTGTAAAGGAGACGAGGAACATTAACGCTGTGAGGATAATTGAATGAAGCATAAGGTTAACCCAGTGGGACACCCAAACCATTGACTCTATAACTTTCCATCATAATGAAATAAGATTGGAGAAATTCAGCAGTATAAAACTTTTTTTTTTTTTTTAAACATATCCTTGGAAGTTCGAATACATGTTGGAGTTTTGAGTCATTGTTATCAATAAAAATTTCCAATACTAAGTCGAATACCAATAATTTTTGGATTATTGGCTAAAATTCTAAGTTCCATGCACCCAAGGGCCACTTGTTATTTTAATTTTGGGAGGTTTTATTTTCATTTACTGCGTCAAACATGAGTTTACTTATAGTGAAAATTCTGAAAGATAGTATTTGCATTCACAGTAAAATTTCTAAAGGATAGTATTTGCATTTACTACATTAAAAAAGAATTTAATCACAGTAAAGTGTCTGAAGGATAGTATTTGCATTTACGACAGTAAACGGGAGTTTAATCATAGTAAGTAAAGTTTCTAGAGGATAATATTTACATTACTAACCAAGTTTTTACTAAAATATTTTTGAAGGATACAAAGTTTTTACTGAAGGATTTATGAAGGATACATAAAATGAAAGATATATATTTTTTGATGGTTTGAATTAAATTTTTAATTTAAGAGTGGTAAATTTTCTAGTTGTCATGGATTAGAAAAATATATTTTTTTTTTTTCAGTTTATATATGGGGTGGACGTAGATTGTCCCCAAGTGTGAAGGGGACTTTGAGAATTTTGCGTAGAAATCTCAAACCATTGAGTAACTGACTATGCAAAGCTTTCAATGGAGAGAGGAGGTATAATTTAGAGGTATAACGTAGCAGAAGTCAGTAAGCATGGAAGAAATGACATTCACATTAAATTGTGGTGAAATTTGAAAATTATTTAAATAATAATTTCTAATGTGAACGCTAATTTTTGAGAAAGCTCTGAAAAGTTTCATTAAATTGATAAAGGAATAAAATATACCCAGGAGTAACGAGTAACTCTGAGGATGCTACCATAATGTTCACATGTAAAATTAACTATTAAAAATATTAAAGTCAACAAACAAACTTTACGTAAAAGGAGCGAAGATAAAAGAAGTGGTAAGGCTTGCTCCTTCCTTCTCTTATTTTCATTAAATGGAGTAATTTTGATTGGTGGCAAGTGGAGAAAAGAAGCTTCTGGGGAATGACATCAAGTTTTAATTTTGTTTTTGTTGAAGTTGAAATAGCAGAGTTTATGGATATAAAATCAAGAAGAGAAAATGACTTTGTGGTTAGTTAAGATTATATAGTTATTTGGTCTATTGAAGGTATCAAGTTCAAATCTTTATAGAGACAATTTTGAAAGATATTTTTCTAAAAGCTAATATTGGGAGATATTTTTGGAGGTAGAGTTTATGGATATAAAATAAAGAAGGGAAAATGACATTGTGGTTGGTGAAGTTTATATAGTTATTTGGTCTATTGAAAGTCTCAAGTTCAAATTTTTATTGTGACAATTTTGAAAGATATTTTATTTTTTTAAGCTAATTTTGGGAGATATTTTTGGAGGTTGTGAACATGATTTTGGTTTCCATCAGTTGGTGACCCTGAGTATGTCATTATCTGATAAATTTTCAACTCGTTCATATTGGATATAACTCACAACAAACTTGAGGTTTCATGGTATTCATTGTATGGAATAAAGATAAAAGTTCCTAATTTTGTAGTTGTAGCTATATAATCTCTTTATTCTTAAATTTTCTTTGTAAATGGGTGAATTTTTTATTGAACCCAACACCCGGTTAATTCATCATAAATTTGTTTATATTGGGTGAATTTTCGGTGGTAGTTGACACCCCTTTTTTGTAGTTATTATATAGTTTAGTGTTATCCAGTATTCATAACAGTGTCCTAGTCAACAAGGACATGATCTATAACATCCACTCATGTTTGCAAAATGCTAAAAGCCAAATTGAATTTTTGGAGCTAGAATCTTAGTTTCAATAAGACGAATTACATGAATTTCTAAAGAATAATTATGAACCTGTTCTTGTTCAGAATAATAGATTGTTTGAGCGCAATCATCAACTAGAAAATGATCAGAGTAATGCAGTGGTTTTAGAAACAAATGAATGTTCTTATGAGAAACCTATTATTCCAAAAACTTTCATAAGGCCATGGCAAGGGATTAGACACAATAAACGCAGAATTTGTTTGTATTACAAAGATGATATTCTCGAGGTATCTTTTCATATACCAGATTTTGGTAAATTGATACAATTTTGAAAAGATAGATTTTTGGACGATGTTGTTCCAGAACAAGTTGATAGATGCCAACATTGTAACAGAGTTGGACATATGAAATATCGGTGTTTTGATCTCCACTTGTGTGAGCATTGTGGAAAGCGAAATCATCACACAAATAGATGTTCTAGAGAGAAGTCTACTACAAGAGAGAACCTGAATTTTGGATGGATTGCTTCTTGGGATTGGATGAAAATAACTAAGAAGATTTACAGGTTGTACCTAAGAATATGTTCCAGAGTGATGACCAACCTTGCAGTGATGAAGAGTACTTCTCACCCTGTATTTGACAAGGGGGGAATTGTTGATGGTATGCTAGAGGTTTGATTTCGAGATGTCAAGCGAGCCTGATCCAGATTTGAGTTGATTGAGTTGATTGAGCACTTCCATGTTTGGAATTGTTAGAGGAACTGTTGTGATAGTTCCAGATTTCGTGGTGACCTTAAAAGAACATTTTTTATTATTCTGAGAACCTCTATGAAGGTTCCAAAGTTGGTGTTGGTTGAGATTTTGAGTTCTCCCATATTGGTTTGTGGTCATCCTTGAAAACCATTTCTTGAGCGACATTCAAATCTTGGCTGAGATGGATCTTTTCATTTTGAGCTCTCATTCGTGGACTTTGTTATATCCCTTTTGATTAAGGGGGGACTGTTAGATAGCTAATCCTTGAGATAAACCTTGGGTTAGTTTGCCTAGTTATTGGAATAATGTAAACTTTGAAACGAGACCTATAAAGTCAAAATGGGAACTCTTGTTAGTAAAACCCCAAAAAACCATGAAAAATAGTGCTAAAAACGAAAAGTGTGTATACTCGAATGATTGTTTTTTTCTTTTTTTTGGTCAATTTTAAACATGTTTTAAAAATGGCAGTGAAAATGAATTTTTTGCGCAAAAATTGTCCAAAAAACACCCTAAAAATTAAAAGTGTTCATACTAAAACGATGGTTTTTTTAGGGTCAATTTTCAATATTTTTAAAAAATGACAGTAAAGCAAAATTTTTATGGGCAAAAAAACAGTTGTTTCTTAGGAAAAAAACACATTAATGTTTTTGGTAGAATAATATTTTTCTTTCCTAAGCATAATTTCAACATGTTTTAGTAATGACGATAAAGATAAAATAATGAGATCTGAAACACATTAAAATTCTATTAGTTTTCATCCATTTTGTTAAACATATAATAACATGACACTAAAGATCGCTAAAATTCTAATTGTTTTCGACCATAATGTTAAAGATACATTTTTTTTTTTGAAAATTTGCAACCATAAAATTAAAAAACCATGACATTATGAACAAATTACATGGTTAAATTAATCAAAATGTCATTATTTGTATATTGAATGAAAGACATTATATCTCTAAGTTATTGCTTCATTGTAGATATTCTAAAAAAAAAAAATAATCATAATTAAAACATATAATCCAACAAACATAAAAATGACTCATAACTTCTGATTTAACACCATATGGAAATCAAAAAAAATTATTTCAAGATACGTTGCAAACATCCGTTATATAAACTGTATTAGACAATTATTCAAAATCACTCATATTTTCTTGCACACCATCAAAACTCACATCTTCAGATGAATGACTCAATGTAGGTGAAGATGTTCCATATTCTCTTTTTTCATCAACTAGTGCCCCATATGAGTCCACATGCGTGCCCACAATTTCAAGTTTCAAAATTCTTCTGGATCTACGAATAGTTTCAACAGACTCCCATCTCAGCATTGTTCCTTATGGTAAAATCCTTTTCAGAATCTCTATCTTCTTGAAGCGAAGAGTTCCTCCCTTTGTTAAATTGAAGTCATAAATAAGTATGTAAACATCCTCCAATTTTAAGAGGCATGTGCAACAACAATTTATATGTGTACTCCTTATTTTTCTCTTTCTGCCAATTTTTTATCAACTACCATCTCTAGCTTACACACACCATTGAATGGGTGTGTATTTTTGGCATACCAATGTACTTCAACACCTTTAACACCTTCATTTTCTGTAATGACCTTTATAACCTTAGCAACCCATAATGGATAACCATTGGGATCTCCATCTGCTAGCATTGTGATCATTCAACCCTCCTTAATATCCTGTATTGAACCCCTGTAAAGGTCTTCCATGGCTTCACATTGTGCACGAGATCTTCTAGAACCAATATACATCTCTCTTTCCTCTGTGTGTGAAGAATTAATAATACCTTGATATAGTTCTTATTCAACAATGTTTCTTTCCACATGTTCATTTGACACATTTTGTGGCCAAATAAATGGATTTTTCAAAGGTATATCTTCATTTGTTGTTCTTGAAATGATATCACTTTGATTAATTAAAAAATACTCCCACCAAACTAAATCAGCAATATCAAAGTACTCATATGTATATCTAATACATTTCTTAATTTTTTCTAGGAAATCAGAATAATTTATATCTATATTCTGTGTGCATGCATTATGAACTCCAACAGCTGGTAGTAATAACAATATATTTGATACAAATATTAGATGATCTGGAATGAACTTCAAAAACTCCAAACCTCATGACGGTTCCCATTCTGCAATAGTTGAATACCTCTTGCCCCATATTAGTGTTTTCCCATCATGTTTTTGATAGGAAATTGATGTTGGAAGCTAATGCCATTAAGTTGTTCAATGAATTTCTCCTCACCATGCAATCCCAGAATAAAACTTCGCATGTCAACAGTTTCTTCCAACACATCAAAAGTAGGGTCTAGCATGTATGATTTCTTAATACATTCAATTAATTATGGAAATCTCCCAACTTCTTTCCTCCTCAATGTGACTGAAAAAATACTGAACATCTGATCAATTTGGTCATGAGTGTGCCCAACAATAAGGAAACCAACCTTTACCTTCTGAAAAATTCTCAATTCAACAACCATGTTTAGATATCTAAAAACAATCAGATTTTTTTTTCACGGCAAGTGTTGTCCAATTGTAGATATAAAACTTCATGAAGATTACCAGACCAATGAGAAAGCACATCATGAATTATGGTTATTACCACATTTTCTTCATTATGAATATTTGGAGCTGTGAAGTACACCATTCACAACACCTTCCCATTTAAGACCATACAACCCACCAAGTGATACCGAATAAAATTTTCCTCTTGTAAATTTTTGGGTGTGCAAAAAAAAAGTGGTAAAATTGTTTTCTTCTGGTCCATACCATCAATTATCAACCCCAAATATTTATTCGGATTATCATAACACTTGTTTCGATACTTGTACAACTTTTTCTTTCACTTGTTTTTTGTTCGTGATGCTCCTAGAGTTCTTTTACAATGGAATCTACACAACATAAAAGAAAGTCATTAATAAATACATTTTCATAGTTGACGGCTATTCAATTTTAAAAAATTAAAGTTATGAATGCTTACTTCTTTCTGACCCTTCACATTTATCCCCTTTTTCATTAAGAGAAGAACATGTACTGAAAATTCCCTTCCTCGTCTTCTTAGGAATAGGGACATTGTTGAATTCTTTCTTCCATACCTTCACAAAGTATTGATATGTAATAAATCAACCATGTCCCTCAACACCTTTTGTGTATTCTTTGTATAAGTTGTAGATTTATCGTCTTGAGAAATTATTTGGAATATGTATTATCTATCTATTTTGCGTACATTCTCTATGCTTTGAAAAGGAATATTTCATCCATGACATTGGAGTATTTGATAATGGCCCAAACTGTCATTTATGACGTACTTCTGAATAAAATGTGGGAAAATTTTCAAAATTTTCTTGGATTCTTGACAGACGAAAATTACCCATTGAATGAAACCTTTTGAAAGCCTTTCTATAGATAAATAAAGGCCCATTATGATAATCATAACCTGGAAATGCAAATTGCATGCACCCCACTAAATATGAATTTTGCATGCTTTTATTCATTGACAAATATCTCTTCCTTTTCTCTAATGAAAACTTGAAATCCATATGTTTCAAGCAATCTTTTTGACAACATTCACTTGAAATGAGAGCGTTGATAGCACTTCTTCTCATTAGATATTATGCTCCACCCCTTGTATAACTAGAACATATTTGATTGATATGAAAAGGTCTGCTCCTACTCCTCGATACAATATTTCCCCGCAACATCTCCATCATTAGATCATCATTTGTATAAGAATTTTCATCATCACTCTGAAGAATGCTATCCTCATGATGATCCTTTATGCCTTTTAAATACTGACTTCGAGGATATTCTCCATATTTCCCTTCAATAGTGCTACTCTCATAGTCCTTAGAATTAGGACTAAATGGAAAATTTGACTCAATGTTTACTGGATATTTTTCATCATGTGCATTGTCAATGCTGCTCCCATAGCCCATAGGATTAGGACTGTGTCGAAAATGTGAATCTTCACGTACTAAAAATTCTTCATCCTGCCCTTCGTCATTGTTGCTCTCATATTCCTTAAGATTAGGATTAAGTGCTACATCCTATCCTTCATCACTACTGCTCTCATAGTCCTTAGGATTAGTACTAAGTGGAAACTACGACTCTTTATTTACTTGAAAATATCAATCACTGCTGCTCTCATAGTCCATAGGATTAGGATTAAGCGGACACCGTGACACTCCATTCCTTTGAAATTCTTCATCATGATCTTCATCACTATTGCTCTCATAGTCGATAGGATTAGGACTAAGTGGACATCTTAACACTCCATTCTTTTGAAATTCTTCATCATGCTCTTCATCACTGCTACTCTCATAATCCATAGGATTAGGACTAAGTGGACACCGTGACACTCCATCCTTTTGAAATTCTTCATCATGCTCTTCGTCATTGTTGCTCTCATAGTCCATAGGATTAGGACCAAGTGGACACTATGACACTCTATTCATTTGAAATTCTTCATCATGCTCTTCATCACTGCTTCTCTCATAGTCATAGGATTAGGACTATGTGGACACTGTAACGCTCCATTCTTTTGAAATTCTTCATCATGCTCTTCATACTACTACTCTCACAGTCCATAGGATTCAGACTAAGTGGACACCGTGACACTCTACTATTTTGAAATTATTAATCATTGTTGCTCTCATAGTCTATAGGATTAGGACTAAGTGGACACCGTGACACTCTATTCATTTGAAATTCTTCATCATGGTCTTCATCACTGTTACTCTCATAGTCCATAGGATTAGGACTAAGCGGACACCATGACACTCCATTCTTTTGAAATTATTCATCATTCTCTTCATCTTTGTTGCTCTCATAGTCCTTAGGATTAGAATTAAGTGGAAGATTTTACTCTCTATTCGTAGTGGAAGAATTTCCGTTATATTCATCAATATGAATAGAGTTGTTACGTGACGAAGATGTTGATGCTTCACAAAGCGAAACTTCACTATCAGAATAATCCATGCCTTTCAAGCATAAGATGTTGAATGATACAGATTCACTCTCTCCTAATGATAATATATAGCTTAAAGAATGAAAATTTCCCTCCAAAAAATTTCGCCAAAATGTTTCCCTCCAAAAAATTCATTTCAGGTATTTCCCTCCATAATTTTCTTCTACAATTTATTTAAAAAATTTAACTAAAATTTTCTTATGAAATAAATATTTTAAATTAAATATTTAAATTAAAATTGTAAACTAAATCTTTTACTTAAACTAATTTTTTACTTAATCTATATAATATTTACTAGATAATTTAATGCTTTTTTATTTTTATTTTTATTATATCTTCTAAAACAAATTAATCCCACATTCACTGTGTTGTAAAACAATTATGTAATGTTCACTATATCATAGTTTACTATATCGCCATAACATGAATTATATGTTACAATCTTCTGTAATATTTGTTTTATCATAGTTTGTATATCACCATAACAAAATTTACATGTTAATGTTTTTATAAAAACAAACTAGTCCCATATTAACCGTGTGGTAAAACAATTCTATAATTTCCACTATAACATAAATTTCATTATCACTATTCCTCACATTACATCAAGATTTTCAAGGTTCGTTAAAATACTTGGACCAAATTTGTGGAGCAACTACATTGCTATCAACGGAAGGTTATCACATTTGAAAGGTTAGTTTTTCTTTTGTCGTGTGGAAGTTTTAAAATTCAGTATGTTTAATGAATTTTCTTTTTTTTTAGAAATTAAAAGTTTAAATGATTCAGGTTTACCCACTGCATCTGCAGTGGGCGTGGTAGGCTCGATCATGCTCCTCGGCAGCCCAATAGGCCTGTGGGGTAAGGGCCGGGGTTGGGTGCCAGCCCCCCCTACCCCACCCCGGCGGTCAGGCGATATCCACCGCGCCCCACCCTGCGGCCCAATGACCCACCACCTGGGTTGACCATTGGGTCGTCGGGGTGGGGCAAGGAGGTTGGCGCCTAACCCCCCACCCCACCTTGGCAGCCCAACGACCATCCTGGGTGGCGATCCGTTGGGACGCCATAGTGTGGATGCGGGGTTGGCACCCGACCGCGTATCCCACCCTGACGTACCAGCAACCCACCACCTGGGCCAGTAGTTGGGCCTCCGGGGTGGGGCGGGGGGTCGCCAGCCGGCCCTGATTGTGGGTCTATTTTTTGGGGTGGGGCGACAGGGGGCTGTATTTTTTTAATTTTTTTTTAATTGTTATGTTTTACAAAATTAATTATTATTTATCATTTTGTTTGTTAATTTAAGCTATTACTTTTTTTAATTTACTAATTTATATGTGTGTATTTGTTTTATAGGAAAATGTCATCAAAGACAATTTCTGTGAATCTTTCTGGACCAATGACTGCTAAAATTAAAGGTGGATCTTCAAAAAACATTGTTGTATGAACCAAACCTGAGATGATAGCTATAAATCGTTCAAGTGCCTCAAATGTTAAGAAGACGATTTCATACTGGAAGAAATCAAAAGAAGTGGGACTTCAAGAAAATATATGGCATTTGAAAGAAGGAGAAGGCGAAGAGGTCCAAATATATCTATATGTTGAAATCCCTAATGATAGTGGAATTTAAGAGGTGCTCGGAAAGGTCATAGACGTGTGTTTGGTACCAAACACTGAAGTTGTTTATATACTTACAAAACCACTGAAGTTGCATGACAGGATTACATATGAGTTATTATGTTCAGCGTATGACATGAGAGTGGTATCCACAAAGTTGTGCAAACAAATCAGAAATGAGATTACACAAGATATCGTAAGTATTGTTATTTATTTTTGTGTTTTGTGTTATTGTAAGTGTCTCATTATATTTTTATATCTTAGTTTTTATTGACATATGATATTTTGTTTAACAAAATTTTGTCCAAAGTCTTTCAATTATGTTGGGAGGCATTCAATTCATAGAGAAAGATGTTATGGATGCTATGGGTGGTTTCTACCCAAGGTTAGAAGAAGATATGGCAAACAAGAAAAAATTATTAATTCATGATGCTACAAAACTACATGTAAGGGAGAATGTTGGACGGTAAAATTCACTGTGTAAGTTTCTAGTTTCTAGGAGGATGGAGGGAATAGGGCTCGACCTGGGAACCCTAGGCCCTAGACCTAGGTGATGCAGGTGTCGCAGGCATGGCAGAAATAGTACAGGTTTTGGTCTGCAGCTGGCAGGGTCAACAAAGCAGCGTGAGGAGGACAGCCGTGTAAACCGCCAGCTGGAACCTGCAAACGGTGTTGGGGTCGTTGCGGAACGGGGTTTTGGAGACTTTCCGTAAAAGGCGGTTTCGATATGGTGAAACCCTTTTTGCTTTGTTACCATTTCTTGTGCATCCGGAGGTTTCGAAGACCAGGCTCTTTGCGCTGTGCACATCCGGTGACGGTTGAAGGGAGCTTTAAGGTAAACGGCGCCGTTTTTTACTATGGTAAACCCTAGAGAGTCGGTCGATTTGGACCCTTCCCCGGAAGATATCCTTTCCGTCTGGGGAAAGGAGGCCTCGACGGAAAACATTGAAGAATACTTTGGTCACGCGGTCAGTCAGGCGAACGCTCTGCTCACGGGAGGAGGCATTTGGCACTCAAACGCGGCAAAAGGGTTGTTGGATGAGAGCCTGGAGCTCTTAGGCGGGGTCGGAGTCGGAGGCAGAGGCACAGTAGAAGCAAACAATGCCGGAGGAAGGGGTTTGGAAGCGACAAACCCTCATGCATGGCCAGGCCTGTCCAAAAGCAAGAATGACGCTTTGCAAAGTTATAAGCCTATCTCCCCGTCAAAAATTTTCACTTCGTCGGGAGGCTTGGAGGACATTATAAATTTTCCAAATTTAAAAGGAGTATGGAGGACTGTAGGAGGGGTTCAGAGTGTGGGGAAAGATTTGGGGGAAGGAAGCAATCAGCCGGCGTTTCTCAAAACCCTGTTCCCAAATGAACCCTTGCAGAGACTTTCCAAGGAGGTAGAGGGTTTAGCTGGTGCGGGAAATTTCAATCCGCCGGGGGCTTCTGTCAACCCTTCTGAAACAGGGAAGGCAACCGAAGGATTTCATCCGGTTTCGAGTGAAGCAGGGAGCCCGGTGGAAGGGCTGGTTGAAACCCCAATCGAGCATCAGGATCAGAGAGTTGGGGAAGATGGAAGCGGCAAAACCGGGGATACAAGAAATCAAAACCCTATCTCAGAAGAACGAGAACCATCTAGAGAGGCAGCGAAGGTAGGGGAAAAAAGGAAGAAGGCAAAATCGTGGAAATCAAAGAAGGTCACAAATTTGGTACTTGGCATGGACGTTCAGGCTGAGGAGGCGCTGGATGTGGCGGAGAGCACCCTTGTGGGCAGAGTGAGAGGAAGATATATTTCTGGCAATTTCCTAAAACAGTGGGCCGAGAGCCAGTGGTCGCATACTCCGGCGAACACATTCACGACTGCTACGCTGTTGAACGGCTGGTTCATGGTGAAATTCGATTGCAAAAAGGCTATGGAATGGGTCGAGGAACGTCTATGGGCTTTTGGGAACCGACCCGTTTTCTTTAAACGATGGTCGCCTATGTTTGATGCATCCAAGGAGAAGGTAGACGAATTACCCGTTTGGGTCAGAGCTCCAAATTTACCTCCATATCTCTGGGTCGACTCAGTCTTCAAGTCTATTGGAAATCACTTGGGAACTTTTCTGGACGCAGACAGATCCTTCTTGCATACTTATGAAAGAGCGGTGGCGAGGATTCTTGTAAGGCTAAACCCGTCGGAAGGACTTGCAAAAACAGTTACTTTGCACTACAAGGATTATGTGTATGAGCAGAAGTTGGATTACGAACTCTTCCCTTTCAGGTGCTTCCGCTGCCATGAATACGGTCACCTGGCAAGGGATTGCCCTACGGGGAAAAGAAGAAGAAAGCTGAAAAGCAGAGAAGAGGATAAGGAGGGCCTTTCGAGGAAAAATGAGGAGCCGATGGAGGATATTAACCCGGAAGCAGAACACCAAAGAGCAAATCATGAGGCTCAGGTAGAAGCGGTCATGCAACGGGAGGAAGCGATCCCTTTGCGCATCAATGAAGACCAGCCTCCAAAAGGAATACCCTTGGATGTTCCAGACGACCCCTCTGCGGATGTTCCAACTGGTATGCAGACTTCTCCTCTAAATCTCTCTTCAATTTCTGAATCTTTAAAGGGTGTATTGTCTCCGGATTGTACTATGATCAAAAATCTTGAAGATCCCATACAAAATATTGAATCTCTTTCGGAAGCACTTCCTTCCTTAAATTTGAACTGTGAGGACCCTTCTAATCCGAGTCAGATCCCAAATAGTTCATCCCCCGTTCGTCATTACAATCTCAGATCCCACTGTAAAAGACCGGCAAATCATCAGTCTGTTCCGGAAACAGTAGGTGGCCTCTGTCCTGAGTCGTCGAAGAGCCACCCAAAAAAAAGTAGAGGGAGAAAATCTCTTCTATCCAAAGCACAAGTTAAGGCAAAATTTGATGTAGAGGATGGTAAACAAATGTCGATCCCTGGGGCGCTTAGAGCAGCAAAACCCCCTGAGACGGTTATCAAATGATCTGTCTTTCTTGGAATTGTAGGGGGTTGGCTAGTAAACCCAAAAAACTAGCGCTGAAAGACCTAATTTCATGCCACAACCCGGATTTGGTATTTCTCCAGGAAACTTTGGGCAACAGTACTGATGTGGAATCCTCCCTTTGCTCACTGTTTCCGGGCTGGGTTTTCACTGCTCTGGATGCTTCCGGACATTCAGGCGGTCTTGCTATTGGATTCAAAAAGGGAAGGTTAAGAGTGCTAAATTCCTGGGGGTTACCCCATGCTCTTGGATTGGAGATACAGTCTCCCGATTTTGAACAGCCTTTTCTGGCCATCAATGTGTATGGCCCCTGTCAGGGCCGAGTCTCCTATTGGAATGATCTCCTCTCGAAAGAACTGCTTCAAAACAAAAAGCTATTAATAGGGGGGGACTTAAATTTTTCCTTGGGGATAGCTGAAGCATGGGGACCAAATGCAAGGGAAGACCCTCTGGCCGATTTCTTCCTATCAACACTTCAGAATCATAATCTGATTGATGTCAACATAATAAAGGCAAAACCGACCTGGAGAAATAGAAGAACAGGGGAGGAGAGAATTGCAAAAAGACTGGATCGTTTCCTCATAAACGATTCGCTGGCTTCCCATATTCCCCTCTTCAGGCAGTGGGTGGGGGAAGGAGGAAACTCGGATCACTTTCCTATTTTCCTAGAATTCTCTAAGACCCCTCCCAAGCCGGCTTCTCCTTTTAAGTTCAACTCTTCCTGGCTTCAGGAGGAGTCTTATATTCAGATGTTCAGAAATACATGGAGGCATCCGGGCATTTCCACTCCGGAAAACAAAGGAGCTCATTTCATGGAGAATTTAAAAAGGTTGAAGAGGGAAACCATTGAATGGGCTGCGGAGAGAAGGAGGAAGTCAAATGAGGAAATGGCCAGCATCGATGAAGCCCTAAGTGCTTTAGAAGATCCTGAAGCTGATGCTTATATCACACAGGAGTCGAAGGATAGAATTTTGGGGTTAGAAAAAAGAAGAGCTAAGATCCTCCTTGACAAAGAAGAGGAATGGAGGTTAAAAAGCAGGGCAATCTGGTTGAAAGCCGGGGATGAGAACACAAAATTCTTCCATAATTATGCAAAGGGGCGGAAAAATGCTAATACAATTTGGAAACTAAAGGATGCAGAAGGCAGGGAGCACTCCACCTTTGAGGCAGTCTCTAATTTGGGAAAGAGTCACTTTCAATCTCTCTTTGCCGATCCAGGGGGAATCTCAATAGCCGAAATCATTCGCACTGCACAAGCTTTCCCACGTTTTGTGGAGGAGGAGGAGGCAGAAAATCTGTTCAAAGAAGTGACTAAAGAGGAGGTAGAAAATGTCATAAAATCAATGCCTAAAGACAAAAGCCCAGGTCCGGACGGCTGGACCATAGAGCTGTTTATTCATTTCTTTGAGCAGATTGGTGATGAGCTGACAGATGTGGTGGAGGAGTCAAGGAAGAGAGGAGAAATCTATGGGCCCTTCAATGCAACCTTTATAGCACTCATCCCGAAAAAGGAGGACCCGGAATCCTTTGAAGACTTCAGACCTATATCCCTATGCAATACTATTTACAAGATCATAGCAAAAGTCATAGCGGTACGCTTGAAGCCCATACTTTCTGTTTGTATTTCAAATGAGCAATTTGGGTTTCTGGATGGCCGCCAAATACATGAGGCCATAGGGGTGGCCCAGGAAACCATTCACAGTATTAGACAAGCAAAGAAGAAAGGGGCAGTGCTGAAATTAGATCTGTCCAAAGCATACGACAGGATTAGCTGGTCATATCTCAGGCTATTATTGACACACCTCGGCTTCAAGGTGGAATTCATAAATTGGATAATGGGGTGTATATCAAATGTATGTTTTGCTGTTTTGATAAATGGGGCTGCCTCTCAATTTTTCAAAAGTCAGCGAGGCCTGAGACAAGGATGCCCTCTCTCTCCCCTTCTATTTCTTCTGGCTGCTGAAGGCCTCATCAGACTGATATCAAAAGCAAAGAGAGCAGGTTTGATAACAGGTTTGGAAGTAGCTGTAAATCTTTTCATTACACACCTCCTATTTGTTGATGATATTCTATTATTTACAAATGGAAATATAAATGAACTAAAAGAGCTCAAAGACATTCTTGACATATTTTTGAAAGCTACAGGGCTCCAAATAAATCCCAGGAAGTCTCACCTTATAATGGAAGCTTTTTCCAGGCAAGAGGAGATCCTGATCACTTCATACTTGCCCTTTGAAATCTGCAGTATGGATCAGCCATTCAAGTACCTGGGGTTCTGGCTAAAACCTTCTTCATACAGAAAGCAGGATTGGAACTGGCTGGTGGCAAAAATTGAGCAAAGGATATCCCATTGGAGCTTCAAATGGCTATCAAGGGCTGGCAGATTAACACTGATTAACTCTGTCCTTCAGGCCATCCTGGTCTTTTGGGCTGCTCTGACCTGGATCCCAAAAGGTGTTCTTCATAAAATTAAGCAAATATGTAGCAGATTCTTGTGGTCAGGTGCAAAAGAAGACACAGTCCTTCCATGGGTAGCTTGGGACAAGATAGCTAGACCAAAGGATTGTGGGGGATGGGGCATTAAGCAACTTGTCGATTTTAGTCAATCCCTGGTAGCAAAATCAGGATGGAGAATTATAGAAGCAGAAAACCTGTGGACCAGAGTGGTTAAAAGGAAGTATATTGACCCAGTTCCTCTTGAAGATTGGATTCGGAGCCCAAACAAAAAAGGAAGGAACTGCTCGGTAGTCTGGAAGGCTACCTCAGAGGCTTTCTACATTATAGAACAAGGCCTTGCTTGGCAGGTGGGGAATGGAGAAAACATTCGGTTAGGCAGGGATCCGTGGGTAGGGTGCAACGACCTATTTGCACTATCCCCGGGTCTCCTTGCACATCTAGATTCAAGGGGAATCCTCAGTTTAAGTCAGATAGCAAACATGGAGCTACATTCCATTTGGGGTCAGGAATGGAAATCTGTAGAGGATCTCGGTATTGACAACATATGGAGAAACGAGTGGCAGGTCTTCATCCATGAGCTTAAGCGAACAAGTGTCAGAATAAAGGATCGACCTGATTCCCTAGTGTGGGCACATGCGGAGACAGGTTTATACTCCCCAAAGGCTGGCTATAATTTCCTGATGAAGAGAAAGGGCTGGGATCCCCCCGTTTGGTGGGCCAAACCCCTATTCAAGCTGAAATGCCCCAAAAAAGCCAGAATCTTCCTATGGTGTGCGCTTAAAAGGAAGATACCTACTTGGGATGTCCTTACAGCACGCTATAAGGAGGGACCGAGCAGATGTCCTTTATGTAAGGTAGCTTCAGAATCCATTAATCATTTATTCGTGGAATGTTCCTTCACAAATCAAGTGTGGGACGAATCGAAAAGGCTACTGAATATTAATGCCAGATGGGAAGGGGGAGATCTCAATGCTGCCTGGGAAGGTTGGTGGTCCAATCACCCCGAGAAGAACCTGAGGAATCTTCCTCCTATCCTCTGTTGGGGCATTTGGATAGCCCGAAACCGCAGCATATTCAAAGAAAAATCAACTCCGGCGGAAGCAATAGCAATCCAGAGCATAGCTATCCTATCCAGCATTCCCGAACCAGAGACCCCTTCATCCTCAAACCAGCGGGCAGAAATTCAGATCAAAGATGGCATCCCCTGGGCTTTCTTCGACGGGGCAGCACAAAACAATATTACTGGGGCAGGAATTATTATTCACCTTAGCTCTACTCATTCTCTTAAAGCCTCAGTGGGGCTCGGGACGGGCACAAACAACTTTGCCGAATTATCAGCTTTAAAACTACTCCTTTGTTGGCTCATTCATAGACAAGTCCTCACAGTTCAGATTTTTGGAGATTCATCAAATGTTGTAAATTGGGTCAATGGGAAATTTAGATGCAGAAATTATTTATTGATGCCTCTGCTAGAAGAAATTCAAAATCTAAAATCTTCTTTCACTGTTTTCTCTCTTGATCACATATACAGGGACAAGAATGTTGAAGCAGACGAATATTCTAAGGCAGGTTTACAACAGGCTGTGGGTTCGTGGAGGATAAAGGAACAGGTTCAGGACCAGATTCGTGAGACGGATTTGGCCCCTTACACTTAATGTTTTGTGCATCATGCTGGGAAGGCGTCAGAAACAAATGTGTCACTTTAATTTGTTTTTGGCGGTTTATGTTATATGAACATTCACAACTCTTACATTACAGCTCCTGTATTGGAGAAGCTCCCGGAAAAACTATGTTTTCTTTTGTTATGACGCGGGTCGTTTTCCTTAATGGAGGCCCAGTTGTTCTAGACAACCTCTGTTATTTTTTGATGCGGCTGTGACAGGCCGAGTTCGTTAGAACTTGGTGTTTCTTGTTTTTTATATCAGTCATTCTAGATGACAGCATGGAGATGGACGGTTTTTACCTCTCTGTTTCAAGCAGTGTTTATATCTGATGGATGTTAACTCATCGGATTGTAGCTCTTTTATTTTTATAATAGAAAAGCTCGGCTTTTTTCCTTGGAAAAAAAAAACTACATCTAAGGGATAAAAAAAAATGCCTCGAGTGTATAAATCTAGCAAAGGTAGATAGGTTACTTTCGAAGATGAGGAATTTGAAACTGACACTGAATAATATGTTTTCATTATTGAGGATGACATTAGAACTAATGTTAGAAAGCAGAAGAGCCATAAAAGAGCAAAAGTAACGATGCCCAGGAATGTATCTGTTCTAGTTAATGATGAGAATGTTAGGATGAAGAAAAGTAAAGTTTAACATTCTCAAGTAATCATTACCAATAGTGAGGATCGTAGTGAAACTTCAAAATAAAGCAGGGAAATAATTACACCAGGAGCTAATTTAGGGGATGGCATTATTAAACAAAAAAAATCCATTCGACAGAACTTGCCAAAGAGAAACTTAATTGACGGTGGTCATACATTTCAGCTTAATGTGAGACAAATTTATAATCCAACCATGAGGAGAGTATGAGAAGCCCCTATTTGCGCATATAAACATTTAGGTGATTTCTTACTGTATTTATCTCTTCCAGTGGGCATTTCAATAAGAAGGATAAGTTTGGTTCCACTTCTTTCTATTTGACTTGTTTAGATTGATGCTAGTTAGTCTTTGTGGTTTGCTATATTTATTCATCTTATTGCTTATTGAATCACATGTTTACTTGACTATTGGGTAGTGCAACTGAAAGGCAATGTAAATATCGAATCAAAAATCCACACCACCTGCATGTTCACAACTTAAAGTCATTGATGAGGTACAATCCATATGATCATGTTATTAATTATGTGCTTCTCATTTATTTAGTTCAAGTTACCAACAAAGAAGCTTTTGATAAGTCAAAATGTTTTGAATACAATTAGTATGGGCTTGGGGGAAACCATTCTATAAAATCTCAAAGACTATTGGCACAGGAATATCCCAATAACCCACATTTTGAAACAATGAAATGTATCATTTATGGTGGTTTATGAGATACAAAAGCAAAACTAGTGGCATGGGATCATAATTTAGATAATGAGTATAGGATATCTATAACATTCATCCAAAGGGTCAGATTTATTCATTGTGAATTTGAAGAAAAATGTGGTGGGGATAAAATTAATGTTACTATAGATTTCTGAAAGGAATGTTGTATTTAAATAAGCTATCAAATTGAGGAGAAAATCAATTCAAAATGTGGCAGAGTAAATATTGATATGTTCACTAGTATTTATAACATTTTCCAGTTGGGATTTAGAACTAGAGAGATATGGGAATTGATTAATGAGATTTTTAGCATGTGGGAGAACATTGACATTAAAAACCAGAAGGCTAGAAATCCTAAACCATTGATATGTAGCAAAAATAAATTAGAATCTGAAATGAAGCAGCTTCCAGAAGATATGACTATCACACCTTGGAGAGGATTGCAGAGTGAAGGATGAAAAACTTGTCAAAGAAATATTATCTCATGTGATTTTAGGGGAATTAACATTGGAGGAAATGTTTGAGGAATTTCAAAATTATGTTTGTTGAATTATTTTTACTTATTTCTAGATTATAATTTCCTTTTAAATGTAACATATTGTTCTTGGTAGTATTTGTTATACATATCATTATATTAATTTTTTTTACTTTATCTATTCAGTCAAAAATTTTACATTAAAATACAATAACAAATGGTTAAATTGTTGAATCAAGATAGTTGGGATGATGTTGTATGCAACTATCCAGATTCAAGTTCTACATCAGCACTAATTATTTTTTATCTTGCATTTAAAAATGTTTGTTGATTTATGCATTCATTTTTATTCATCTGTATACTATTTTTATTTTATAATCTATACATATATTTGTTCATTTTATTAAATATGGGGAAGGATGCAAATGGAGTACTAGATAGTTTCAAAACCTTTTTTGAAAAAATTAAGATCGAAAGACTGAAGAAGCAGCGTCTTAAAAATGTTGAACTTGATCCAAATCTTACTCAGGTCATTTGGAATGGGCTTCACACTATTCAATATCAAGTAATACAAGGCAACTTCTAAGACATTGCTAAACTCATAACTAAAAGGGGTTATGCCCTAGTTATTGTAGATATTCCCCATGGTTTCAGTATCCCAAACATTGACTATGATAGCGACCCTTATACTTATCAATCTTTTAATAAAGTGGATGCAGGATTTGTAGAAGTCACATCATCACCATTATGGAGATTTATGACATTTCATTCAAACACACAATTGGCAATGTTATTGTCAAACTTCAAAGGGAAAACAAACTCAAGGATGCAGCTTACATGGTAAGACGTTGAAAATATATGTTTGATTAATGTTAAAAAAATCATTTATGTACAAGTTAATTAAACTTTTATTATTTGATGTTACAAACAAAATTCAAATCTTCTTAACCATGAAGATAAACCATTTATAAATGATTTTGAGTTCATCCATATTGAGAGTTGAGCAAAAGATGATAACTATATGTCTATGCTTTTTAATCGGGTAGATGGAAAGAGTCATAGCCAAGTACTAGCTTATGATGTTGTTGTGATAAAACTAACATATGAGGACAAAGAAGAAAAATGAGAGATAGTAATATTTATCAAAAACCACAATTATTGATTAACTACCTTATAGACATATGTTCAAATGAAGGAGATTGGGTTCTAGATTTATTTCCTGACTCAGGTAAGTTTTATTATTTGGAATTGATTTCAATATCTTATTTTTAAATGTATATGTCATTATACTAATTTACTTCATTATTTCTTTTGTGCTTGATAATTAGGTACAACACTAGCATGTTGCCTAGAAAAAAGAAGAAATTGTGTTGCCATTGAAAAATATCCAGTATAATGCAATTTTATTCAGAAAAGAATTAATGCTTTTCAATTTATTCAAGATGCAATGCAAGAAATTGGGTTGAATAAAGGGGGTTTTAGTGAATCACATGTGGCAAAAAAGGCAAAGGAACCTCAACCACCATTACATGGAATTATTGGAAAGGCGTACATTGGGAGATTCACAGACATCAAAGATCCACTAGAAGAGGAAAATGAACAAAATGAGGCAAAGAATATTGTCGAAGAAGACAATGATGAAACTCTAGAGGATGAAGAGTTTGGATTATGTGATATTGTTGATTAAACTTAAGTTATGCTTGGAAATCAAGCTCTTTTTTTGTAACTATTAATTAGTTATACTTGTAATGTTTTGACTTTGACATTTGATGAGAAGAATAAGCATTCAATTAATGTTGTTATGTGTTCAATATTTGTATTATGTCATTTTCACAGTAATTTTTTATGTCAAACATTGTTTTTTGAAAAAAACTGTGATTATTATTATTTTTTTGACATGAAATTCATAAAAAATATATTATTTAACCATTTTTTGTTAAACATTTCCTATAAAAATTGTTATTTTGACATGTCATTTCTAGCAAAAAATTATCAAAATGTGTAATTTTTTAGTTATATTTATATTGAAAATGGTTATCTTTATGTCAATTGTTAAAAAATATTGTTTTTTAGAGACAATTATTTAATGTGCATTGAAAAATTAATTAACTATATATAAATATGTAGAATATCAAAACTTTAAAATATTGACCTTCTTATTTAAATATGCAAAACAATAAAAGGCTCACTATAAAAAAAAAAAAAAAAAAAAAAACAAGAAAATATGAAGAAGAAGACCACTTGAAAAATTGTTAGATTTAGAAAATAATTATTTACGTTTCATACATTAGAAAATTTAAAGTCAAAAAATAGGTCTTTTAAAAAAAGGGCCTAATGCAGCATCACCACTTTTTAAAATGAGCATGCAAATCACTAACATTCTAAAAAGTAATGTACATAAAAAAATTTAAAATGCCAAAAAATATGCTAAAAAGGAATGTGTATCCTGCACTGCCACATTTCAAAATTGGGTCACTTTTTTTCTACTTCTATGATCATATGAGTTCCCGTTTCAAAGTTTACATTGTTTTGGAGTCCAAGAACCCCCGGGAACTAATTCAATTGTTTCCTATATGTATTTATATTTATAACATGTACATAATTCTTTGAGATTGATTAATATACATTTGATTTGGTTTCCATTCTCGTGCACTCTACAACTGTTCCATATGGATCAAATAAGCGTACCAGCACTTCAAACTAAATCAAATATACCAAGAACTATTATATGTGAGCTTGATATTTGTCATAGGGAATGGGTGGAAATTTTAAGAGTTCCCACAGAAATTTGCAGGGATTTCTCGCTGAATTGTATGCCCCCTTTGTGTGCTCGGGTCTAGGAAATCACCTCATTTGATGGGATGTTCAAAAAAGAAAGACATGGGAATAATGGCATCACAGTTAGCCTTCCCTGCTTTGACAACACATTGGCAAGTTCGTTCAACTAGTTCTCACTTTTCTTGAAGCCAAGAAATGCCCAAGCCCAATCAAGGGAAAGATAGACGAGAACCTTTGTACCATACCTTGAACAAGTCATTGTGAGAGGTTCAGGAGTTTTTGGAGTGATATTTCTTGACCAAATGGAATATCAACATGTTTAGATGTACCTATTTGAATGCTTAATTTTAATTTCCTACTTGTTGTCTTAGTTTTTCTTTGTGTTCATCTTCATTAATGTCATTGGCTACTTTTGGAAACTATTTTAAACAATTGAACACACATGTTTTCCCTTTTATCAAATAACACCTGGAATGTTTCTTGTGCTAATCCAATTTCTTTGAGCTTGATTATTTAACACAGATTCTTGTGGTAGTCCAATTGTCTTAAGTTGGAACATAGATATAATATCACAGTTCTCCCCTCTCCATTAGTCTCTTTCATTCATAGTAAATTCTTGGGTATATAAATCCAAATTCAAGTATTGTGCGGCTTTATTTTTGCTGGAAAATATTCTTTTTAGCATTTTTAACATAAACTTTCTTAATTGTATATCATCCCTCCTATTATGCCTCCAATATAAGGCATGCACCAGAATAGTCTTTCAAAGGTAAAATTAGACATGTGATTGAAATATTATCTCTGAAATTATTGTTTTTATTCCTTTTTCCTGTTTCTCTAGCAACTTGATAGTTGCCTTCAATACAATACTCTGTTATGGAAGCTTATTTGTCTTCCAGAAATAGTATGACTCTATCTTCGGATTCACCATTGTTTGGTAACCCTAATAATCTTGGAAATTCTTAGGACTTGAAATAGATTAGTCCTTTCCTGTGCATGGATTCATTTAGCATGGTTTTCATTTGTAATCATGTTTTTTTTTAAGAAGAGAGATATTTTGTATTAGAAGGTTTCTAGTGAGGATAATGATATGAATATATTACAATTGTCCAAAAAAACCCAAGAATTGTCCTTTGTAATTTACTAAGTAGAAAGCAAAAAATCCTTGGAAACGATTTTATTTTTTTGTAAGGTTAGGCATTCTTCATTTTAGAAAACATCAAAATACATCAAACTAGAGTTTAGGTGGTTGGTCTGCCCGAAGGAAACCAGACCGCAACCTTTTGGCGTTAAAGCCTGACCAAAATTTAAAAATTTTTAGTTCCTTCTTCCTATCGTAACCATTATTCTGCTTATTAAAAGCAAGATTAACTATATTAACATAATACGGCGGAAGAAATAGTTCAGATTCATCACAAAATACAGTAGAGAAGACACACACACCACTAATCTTCATCAGACAAATTAACCGGGGCAGGCTTAAAATCGTTTGCGCCTAGCTTCAGGATCTTCTGCTCGATGGCCCATTTGAGCTCCAGCATCATTTGCTCCATATCCTTTAGCAGCAGATGATTTCTGGCAACCTGGACTTGGACAGTCGGTATCTCTTTTAGGATAATGTTCTTTATGGAGGCCGATTCTTCCGACAGTTGGCGTTTGAGGAGTTCTTCTACATGTTTGCGCTCTTCATCCTCCTCTTCGCGAACTGCCTGATTAACCTCCATAGCCCTGCCGACCACATGCTTCATGATCCAATAGAATTGTAACGTTCTATTGAAGAGCGTGTTCATGCCTCTGGTTGTGCCCGTATCCATGATTACTTCCCAGTCCTCACGGGGAATCTCTTGGTTTGCATTGATTTCCCTCAGCTCATGCTCCCATTCATGGATAAGAGCGCAGACCTCGGGAGAAATGCCGACCATGTAACCATCGATCAGTTGGAGGAGCTTGTCGAGGTCAGGCTTCCTGCCCCTTTTGTTCGGTTGACTGTTGGTTCCAGCTTCCCTTTTCTTATCAGAACTGGTCTTTCTTGGAGCCATCTTTCCTCTGGTCTGGGGCTTGGGAATAGAGGAAAGTTTCCGACCTGTCATAGCAGAAAACCATAGGTCGGTGCAGAAGTGGTGGAGCACAATCGGGGTATGTTCCTTTGTAACAACAAACTCAGCATGAATGGACTCTCGGAACCTTGGAGTAATTCCATTTTGGGCACAGTGGTTGAACACCCACCACCATCTCACAGGAACCCGAAGAACCCCCTGACCAACAAGGTGGCGAAATCTGAGGGCCTTGGCTAGCAAAAGGGGAAAGAAGAAGAGGAGCCAACCATGAGTGTAGGCCCAAGAGGAGAAAAGACCAGGGGTGTGAGGACCCTCCAAAAGCGTGACGAAGCCTGTTGAAACCTCACACATAGCCTCACTCTCAGAGCAGGATGAAGGACTAGCATAAATCAAAGTGTTCCCCTCATGGGGTTGGGAAAGGAGAAACCAGAAGGAGCCTAGGGAGCTTTTATCGTCGCAGCAACAGGGAGTCTGCCCACAAGGCCAGAGCATATCCAACCAAACCAAGAGAACAGAGAAACAAGCGTGCATGTTTGAAGGACGAGGACTATAGGAAACATCCCACCGTTTCTTGCCGAGGTAGAGGAGGAGGGCTGGTCGCAGAGGTGAGCAGGCGCCTTTTCGTTCTTTTTCATCGTTCTTACCAATCTGAATGAACCTGCCATCTGTTTCCTCGGGATTATTAACGCATTGCCATGTCAAAAGGGCCGCCACTTGGCTGGTTGAGTTCCCGGCCTCCGCTTGGCTATTTATTTTTCCGTCACGCATTCCAGCTTCCCCATCTCGGGAAATGGCGTGGCTTGTCCTTTCCACTTTATGCTTCATTATTCCAACCTCCATTTGGCTACTCTTGTCGTAGCCTTTCTTTACTCCTGGTTCCACCTGTCGTCCTTTCCCTGTCCATTATCTCAAATTCCGGGGCTGGCTCTAGATCATTCCTTAATGATGTCTCAGCTCGCGCGTCCCCTCCGTTTGTTCGGCCATTCTTGCCATGCCCCGTAACCTGCCTACCATGTGCCTTCCTTTCACCTCTACCTATTCCCACGGGTGAGCTGTCTGATCCCTGTTGTTGGAGATTATCTCCGCCTCCTTTGCGTGCCGCCTGATCCTGACTGTTCATCTCTTTCATGCCATTCCAACCTTTATCTACGTTTAGCAGTTGCTGAAGTTGGGTTTTCTACTCCTAGTTCAGATGAGGCAGACCCATGCTGTCAATTTCTTTGCCCCAGTTCCGGCATCACCAATTCGCAAGCCAGTCTATCGGCTTGTTACCAGCGTGCCTGGTGTGAGTCGGGAGGAGGTAGTCTATTTTGGGAAGGAGCTTCCCAATTTCGCCAACCAGCCAAGCGGTTCTCCAGCTTTTGCTAATCCTTTCTGCTGGTATTTGCTACCGGAGCTTCCTAACCATGTCAATTGCCAGCTTCAAGTCTCCCTCGATTTCGAGACGTTTGAAGCTATCCCGAAGAGCTATTTCCAGGCCCCGTTTTAGGGCGTGCAGCTCAGCTTCATTATTTGAAGCTTCCCCACAGTCCATTGCGAAAGTTCTTAGAGTGTTACCCTCTGTGTCTCTCAAGACTCCTCCAATGTCGGCCTTGCCTGGGTTGTGCTTTGCAGCGCCATCGAAGTTTACTTTTATGAAGCCTGGTGGGGGGTGTCTGTACTGGTTGCTTCCGGCATCTGCTTTGGCCAACTCTTTTCTAGAACCTCCGCAGGTGACCATACTCTGTCTGACCTCTAGTTTATTCAGGATTGTTTCTTCCGCAGTCAAGACCTGCCAATCCTCATCCCTCCAGCTTTCCGATAGGATTGTTTCCCGAATGTTTCTGATGAATTTCTCCCAAATTACTACGAGGGTTCTGGTTTCTAATTTGAAGATGACCCCGTTCCGAGCTTTCCAGATATTCCAGAGGAGAAATCCGACGGAGAGGAGCTAGGCGCGGTTAACTACTGGGTTCAAGTAAGGCTTTTTCGGCCAATTGACAATTGTGCTTACGATGTTTTGATGGTTTCTGTGTTGTCGCTCAAACAAATTGCGGTGTTTTTCCCATAGGGAGGAGCTGACGGAGCAATGGTTCATCAAATGCTCCATGGTTTCCTCTTGGGAGTAGTAGAGGGCATAGCGGGATGGGCCTTGGCTTCCCTTCCGCAGAATCTGGTCCCAAGTGAGCGCCCGACCATGTAGAATGGTCCAAATGAAAAAAGAGATCTTAGGCCAGTGCTTAATTTCCCAAATATTTTTCCATTGATTTGTTTCAGGTTACTGATTATGGTTGCTATGAAGGTGGTAGGCTTCTGCTATTGTGAAGTTTCCTTGAATGCGTTTGCCCCATCTGAGAGTGTCAGACCTTGTTTTCTTTGTTATTTTTCGAGAAGCCATCTCTGTATAGTAGTCTTGCCATCTTTCGGTTTCTAGTGCTCCTTCCCAGTCCTCTTTAGATTTCCAATTTCGCCAGTATCCAGCCTCGTCAGGCTTCCAAAAGTTACCGACAGTTGACGCCCCGGTCTGGGACGAAAAGGAAAGGATGGCATGGAGGTTGTATTTTTGTATGAGACGGTCTCTTTGCTGCCAGGATTCCTCCCAGAATCTAGCTTTGTCCTCTGCCCTAATTTCCCAGAAACTATGCTCCCTTATCAAGTCCTTGCTGCCTCTCGCCAGGTTCCAGATTGTAGAGCCTTTGGTCTCTGTCGTGCTTCTTAGTTTTTCTTCGATTTCCCCTGCCGCGTCGTATTTTGTTTCCCAAAGCACCTTCCACAGGTCAGGGCCACCCTGAAGCTACCTCCACCAAAGCTTCGCACCCATAACTTGGTTGAGGGAAAAGGGGTCGCGGAGACCTAGACCACCATCTTTTGGGAGTCGACAAAGCCACTCCCATGAGATAAGGACCCACTTTCTTGTTTTGTTGGTCCCTTTCCAGAGGAAGTTTTTGAACAGGGAGACTAGCTTTTGGCTTGCAGTCTTCGAAATTTCTTGGCATGAGAGCTGGTAATTTGGCATGGCCCGCAGAACAACTTTTAATAAGGTTATCCGACTTGGGGTATTCAACGAGCGGTGGGTCCAGTTCTCTGTTTTATTTCGGATTTTATTTAGTAGTAGATTCCAGTTGGACGACCGGCATTAGTGCTCATGTAACATGATACCTAGGTATTTGGATGGGAAGGATCCCCTGTTGAAACCTAGAGTATGAGCCAGGAATCTTTGGGCTGCCAAGGAGGTATTAAAGAAAAACACTTTCGATTTGTCTTTATTGACTTCCATCTTGGAGGCTTTGCTAAATTGAGATAGGGATTTGATAATTCTTTGGGCCTCTTTTAGAGTGGCTTGACCTTAAAGCATCACGTCATCTACAAATTGCTGGTGGGAGACCGGAACGTCTTCTCCGCAAATTCTGAGGCCTTTTATCTGTTCCTTGGAGACCTGATCCTTAATCAATCTGCCTAGGCCTTCTGCGGCTAGGATGAAGAGGAAGGGAGACAAGGGGTCTCCCTGCCTTAGCCCACGGGAGGGAGTGAAAGCTTCAGAGGGGGAGCTGTTTAAGAGAATTGACATGACAGGAGAGCTAACCATAGACAGGATCCATTTTATCCATCTTTGATCAAATCCATAGGCTTTTAGGATACTTGCCAAATAGTTCCAGCTGAGCCGATCAAACGCTTTGGCCATGTCTAGTTTGATTAGCATGCCAGGGGCACGGGAGCTTTTCAGGGAATGAATCACTTCCTGGGCGACTATTATGCCATCTGTGATCTTCCTTCCTTTGACAAAGCCAGTTTCTCCAGGACAATGAGATCCGGTAGGATCGGCTTAAGCCTGTTGACCATGATAGTTGCAAGGATTTTGTAGACAACGTTACATAAGGAGATGGGCCTGAAACCCTGCGGTTCATCTGAGAAACCGGACTTTGGTATTAACGCCAGGAAGGTGGCGTTCAGACCTTGGCGCATGTGCTTGGAGCATCTAGATTCCTCCACAAGATCAAGCAGATTGTTTCCCATGAAGCTCCAAGTCGCCTAGTAAAATTCGATGGTGAAGCCATCGGTCCCCGGGGGGTTGTTTTTTGTCATTTTGTTTATTTTTTCCTCCAGTTCTTCCTTGGTTATTACTCGAAGGAGGGCCAGGTTTTGGTCTCTAGTGAATTTCTTTGGAATATGGTGGCTGATTTTGTCTATGTCCTCAGCTCTGTTGATATTTGGTTCGGAGAGAATATCTTTAAAGTGCTCCACCAAGAGATGTTCTATTTCATCTTACTAAGTCACTCTGTTTCCTTCCTTGTCTTTCAGAGAGAAGATTCTGTTGTGTTGGCAATGGTTTATCATGGCTTTATGGAAGAATTTGGAGTTTTTGTCTCCTTCTTTGAGCCATTGGATTCAGGATTTCTGCTTCCACAGGATTTCCTCCTGTTTTCACCTTTCCTCTAATTGGGTGATGAATTTACCTTCCTCCTTTGCCAGATCCTAACTTCGTCCTTCCAAGATGATTTGCTGCTGAATTCTTTCCATTCTCGATTGGAGTTTGCCCTGCTCCTATTGGATATTGCCAAATTCTTCCTTGTTCCACTTTTTGATTTTGCTTTTTATTTCTTTGAGCCTTACCTGAAAACAGTGCATTTTGTTGTGGCCCTCCTTTCCACTTTTGTTGTCCTACCACCAGCCTCTTACTTTGTCTGGGAAGTCAGGGGCTCTGAGCCAAAAGGACTCGAAACGGAAGGGTCTCTTTTTTTTCTGATGATTTAAGGCTATTTCCAACTTGATTGGCCAGTGGTCCGACCCTGTTGAGGGTAGTATGGAGGCTTCATAGAAGATATCTAGCCCGATTATGTGCTCTGAGATGAGTAATCTGTCCAGTCTTGAAGCAATCTGTTTGGACCCGCCTCTTCTATTATTCCATGTGAATTTCCCGTTTATGGTTGGGATGTTGACCACTCTTAATTCTGTCTGCACTTCTCTGAATCTTTCCATTCTGGGTCTTCCCTGCTTATTCCACCATTTTTCTCTTCTTGAGAAGCAATTAAGTTGAAGTCTCCTGCCGGGATCCATCTCTACTCCTGGTGCAAACTTTGAAGCTTAGTTAGTTGAGTGAGGAATAGGTCTTTGTCTTCTCTGGTGTGGGGACCATATACCGTCGAGATTACCACCCATTCACTTTGTCCTATTAGCCTGAATCTCCTAGTGAGGATTCTTGGCATTCCTATCCACCAGCCGGCGAGGACTTTAGCTGGGTTCCAGAGAATAGCTATCCCTCCTGCACTTCCTTTGGGATCTATAGTGACATGTTCGTATCTTGGTTTTATTTTGCTGAGGATTTCATCCATTTTCTGGCCTAGGATTTTGGTTTCTTGGAGAAGCATAATTTGAGGTTTGTCTTTTTTGAGTCATGTTGCTAGACGTCTCTATTTTCCTTTGCTATTTAAGCCCCTAATATTCCACGATGTCAAAATCATTGGTTAACTTGGGAAAGGGTTTGGAACACCGCTGATAGCGGGACTACTTTTCCAGTGTTGACTAATGTTTCTCCCATGAGTTGTATGTAGTCCTTAATGTTTCTTCTTCCTCTTTTTTTCCCCCCTTTATTTTTTCCATTCTAATCTGGTCTATTTTCCTTTTGAGTCTCTTGGTTTTCTTCTGATGAGGCTTTTCCTTTTTCCAGTTTGGTTTTGTATTGTTGGAAGGTTTCAGTATATAGCTTCTTTTGTTCTTCGGGAATAAACCTCTCGTCCAGGTTCTTCCATTCATGCAGCAAGTTTTCCAACAATTCCTCTTCCTGGCTTAGGTCCTCCCTACTGGATTCCTGGTCTTACTCCATCCGAACAGATTGTTCGTCTGATTCCTTATCCTGTTCTGGTATCTCACTTGGAGCTTTTCTTTTAGCTGGGTTCCTTTCACTTTTTTCGCTATAGTCTGAGCCTTTATCCTCCTAATTTTCCATGACCTGATCTTCCTCATCCTCCTCTACCTATTGAGATTGCAACAAGATGATGGAGCTTAGTGAAAAGAGTCGCCTTCACTAAGTGGGCCCGCAGGCAAATTATGGCGCAAGTTCTATTTTTGATCACAGTGTGGATGATCACAGTGTGGGTGACCACAGTGTGAGTGATCACAGTGTGAGTGATCACAACGTGGGTGACCAAAGTGTGGGTGACCACAGTGTGGGTGATCAAAGTCTATTTTTAGACTGGCTGTCAAAAATAGAAAAGTCAAATATTATTGTCTCATAATAATATTTGGACTATAAACTTGATCTTATTCTCTTGGAGCACTTCAGTTTGAGCTACAGATGTGGCCCATGCAGCTGTCAGAAGGAAGTACGCTTTTCTTATGAGTCAGTTGAGTTGTTGCATGCATGACTTCAGTTAGAACTCAATTAGTTGAGTTTGGTGGAGTTGATTGTGGAGTTGATGGAGTTATGTTCAGTTTGACCTGGTTAAACTAGTTGTAGTTAGTCTAACTGCAAATAGACTAATGATGAGTTGTTAAACTAATTATTAACTCATAATACAACTATAGAATACATCAGTTAACTCAGTTGCATGTCAGTGCATGTTTAGTTCAGCAGGGACAGGTGTTAGAGAATCAGAATGCTATCAGTTGTGACTATAGTTGTGCATCAGATCTTGCACAATCAAGGGATTGAGTATGCCAATGAGTTTGCTCATGTATTTTCCCAGTTTGTAGCTTTTGCTCACATCTTACACATTGTGAGTGATCCTTTGGAGGTGAAATACGAGTTTGGTAGACCATTCTCATTCATTCTTGAGCAGGTATTGAGCAGTGGAGGCAGGCAAGTAGTGGAATAGATTTGGAGATCAGATCTTAGCCGTATTGTGTGTAACAGGTGGAGATGGTACTTGATTGCTTGTGGTAAGAATTGTACTTTGTAATGTTACATGGTCTCAATCATTAATATACAAATAGTGTGGGGTTTTTAGCGAGATGCTTTCCCCGGGTTACATACTGTGTTAATGTGTGAATGCTCTTGATGTTTTATTGTTATTGATGCTACTATATTGATGATCAACGTAGAGGAGCTTATGTATTGTGTATGTATTCCGCAATAGTACATGATCAGGATAATCTCTGTTGAATATGTGTCATATTATTCAAAAATTTCTACATGGTATCAGAGCTGTTGATCATCATATCTACTATTCAAGAAGTGTTTACATTCTATTTCTTCAGGCAGAGTCTGTAATCGGGCCAGGTAGCCTCTGGATTCATCCTTCCTTTGGAAGGTGAGATATTCGGTGAATGCCCATACATTCAATCTCTGTACGAGAAATATTGTGTTCTCACAAATCTTAGATCCGAGGCGGTTGAGTTGGTTGTTGGTGGAATTCGAATTTGCAGCAGTGTTTTCTTGGTGACAACACAACAATGTCTTTCAACGGATTGCGATTGGAGTATGCTCTTGAGAGCAGCTCAAACTATATTGCATGGAAGGACAGGATGGAGGCAGTATTGGATGATAACGGGCTAAAGGAGTTCATAGATATGGATATCCCAAAGCCTACTGATGCTGCTAAGGCAGAAGTTTGGCAAAAGAAGACCGCAAAATGTCGAAGGATTCTGTTGGAGGGCATGAAGGATCACATTGTGTCCAGCCTCCATGGAAAGGCTACTCCATATTTGATGTGGAAATCATTAATAGAATTATTCCAAAGTAAGAGCGATTAGAGGAAGCTGGCGCTCAAAGATAAACTTAGAAACATCAAATGCGAGAAGGGTGACAGTATTCCCAAGTATCTCATGAAGTTCACTCAGTGTCGAGATGAGCTGGGAAGTGTGGGGGTTACTGTCGATGATGAGGACTTGGTGAGCTTGGCTCTCCTTGGTCTTCCGAAGAGTTGGCATTCCTATCAGGACTCTGTCAATGGTCGGGATAAATTGCCAGGATGGGAAAGACTATGGTCAGATCTTGTGCAGGAGGAGATCAGGCGGAGTACCAGGGACGGATCTTCATCAAAGGGAGCTGATGAAGAGAATTGTGGTTTGGCTGCTAAAGCAAAGAAAGGGAAGAACAAGAAAGCTTCTCAGTCTGGTGCGAAAGGAAAGAAGCAGGATATGTCCAAGGTGAAGTGTTTTCACTGTCACCAGCACAGACACTATGCCACTAATTATCCGTAGAAGAAGAAGAACAAGCAGGCTGCTGGATCTTCAGCAGGAGAGGCTCTAGCCTCACAGTTTGAGCATTATTTTTCATTGATCGCATGCTTGGTTTCAAGTGTGATGGGATCAATGTGGTTCTTGGACAGTGGTGCGTCTTTTCACATGACAGGAGATAGAGATTTGTTCTCTGATCTGGAGGACAAAGATCTTGGAGTGCACATCGAGATGGGCGATGATGGTAGATACAGTGCGACCGGTATCGGTACCATTTCCTTTGAGAGGGAGTCTGGTAAACCCTTCGTATTGAAAGAAGTCATGCATGTTCTAGGAATGACGAAGAATCTCATCTCAGTGGCGATGTTAGAAGACAAGTGATGTGATGTTGTTTTCAGCGAGGGAAAGGCTTTCCTGCGCAGCAAGACAACTGGTGAGACCCGAAAGATAGGGGTTTGAGTGAGGAACCTTTATCAGTTGCATGTAGATGGATGCGCAACAATGGCGGACAAGGCAGAAGGATTGGTGAGCCGGGATGATGGTGAGTTGTGGCACAGGAGATTGGGTCACCTTCACCATGGAGCCTTGAAGATACTGCAACAGATCACTACAAGGCTTCCTAAAGGCACACTTGCGTAGTCAGATTAGTGCAAGGGGTGTACTTTGGGGAAGTTTGTGAAAGCCACCTTTCACGAGAAGGATAGTCATGCCACGACGATCCTTGAGAGAATTCACACAGACGTGTGTGGACCTTTCTCAGTTGCTTTGACAGCAAAACATAGGTTGTATGTGATTTTTGTTGATGATTTCTCTCGTAAGGGCTGGATCTTCTTCATGCATAAGAAGAGCGAGACATATTCAAAGTTCTGTGAATTCAAAGCACTGGTCGAGAAGGAGTCGGGGAAGAAGGTGAAGGCTCTTAGGAGCGATAATGGTGGTGAATACATCTCGGATGAGTTCAAGGATTTCTGCAAGGCAGAAGGGATTCGTAGAGAGCTCATAGCTCCCCATAACCCACAGTAGAATGGGGTAGCTGAGCAAAAGAACAGAACGATTGTGGGTGCTGCACGAGCAATGTTGCATGATCAGGGCCTACCCCTTCACTTGTGGGCGGAAGCATGCAATACAGCAATTTATGTGCAAAACCGTTGTCCTCATAGGATAGTTGGCATGAGTACACCTGAGGAGACTTATTCTGGTAAGAAGCCTGATCTTTCTCATTTGAGGATTTTTGGTGCTAACGTTTACATGCATGTGACGAAGGATGCCAGGAAGAAGTTGGAGTCGACTGCAGAGGTCGGGATATTTGTGGGGTACACTGATACGCCCCACAACTATCATGTGTATTTGCCAGACAGTGGTAAAACTGTTGTGCGACGGGATATAAAATTTCAGGAGGAGAAAGCCATGAAGTGTTCGCTTGAGAGGGAGCTACACTTGCATGCAAAAGAGGAGCTATTAGTTCCTAAGCATGAGCTTTAGGACATAGATCAGCCACAGGACGAGGTTCATGGAGTGGAAGAGACCACTCATGCAGCGCCAACCATCAGAGGGCGAAAGTGCTTGACAGAAGCTGAGCGACTGGCTCAAGATGCAGAGAAATTTGTAGGACCACCTATAGCCCAATGCAGGCAGAGACAGTCACCTGATCGGTACATTGGATACATGGCTCTGATGAGCAAGTGTGTTGTGACTAAGCCATCCTCTTTCGAGGAAGCTGTGGAGGATCCCGCATGGGTAGACGCATGGTGGAAGAGTATGATTCTATTGTCAGAAATAGTGCATGGGAGATTGTTCCTAGAACGGAAGGGAAATCAGTGGTGGGTTCAAGATGGATCTACAAGGTCAAGCAGGCAGCTGATGGAAGTGTGGAGAAGTACAAGGCAAGATTTGTTGCCCGAGGCTTTTCACAGATAGAGGGGATCAATTATGAGGAGACCTTTGCACCTGTCGGAAGGTATTCTTCCATACGGATGATCCTTGCTCTCTCAGCACAGATGGGATGGCACATTCATCAGATGGATGTGAAGATTGCGTTCCTCAATGGAGTCATTGAGGAGGAGGTGTACATTGAGCAGCCCGAAGGCTTTGAGGTCTTCACCAGTGAGTCGCATGTGTGCAGGCTCAAGAGAGCGCTGTATGGGTTGAAGCAAGCACCACGTGCTTGGTACACACGGATAGACAGCTATTTCACAGGACTTGGATTCTCCAAGAGCGAGGCGGATCCTAACCTATACCAGATTGTGGTGGAGGGTAAGTTGCTTATCATTGAACTGTAAGTTGATGATTTGATTCTCACGGGTGATGAGTTGTTGATATTGTCATGCAAGAAGGATCTTGCTACAGAGTTTGAGATGAAGGACTTGGGCCTCCTTCACTATTTCTTAGGATTGGAAATATGGCAGCACAGTGGTGGAATGTTTGTTTCTCAGGGCAAGTATGCTCGGGAGATACTGGAGAAGTTCAACATGCATGGTTGCAAGCCTCTTGATACTCCTCTTCATGGAGGTTGGAGGAAGGAGGATGACACTTCAGGAGAAGAAGTGGATGCCATTGTTTATCGACAGTTGGTGGGGTCGCTGATGTATTTGGTCAATACACGACCTGATATATGCTATGCAGTTAACTAGCTTTCACAAGCTATGGTTAAACCTACCAAGCTCTTCTGGAAGGCGGGCAAGCATGTATTGCACTACTTGAGAGGCACATCGGGATATGGTTTGTGGTACAGACAGGAGGATGAGGTGAAGCTATGTGGCTTCACGGACGTATATTGGGCAGGGAGCCCAACGGATAGAAAGAGCACATCAGGAGGGGTCTTCAGTATTGGATCGACAATAGTTCCTTGGTACAACAGGAAGCAGAGATCCGTGGCACTCAGTTCAATGGAGGCCGAGTATATGGCAGCAAGTTTGGCTGCATGCGAGGCTATATGGATGAGGAAGATCCTGGTTGGTTTGTTCGGTTCTCATTTGGATCCTACTGTGATTTACTGTGATAACCAGAGTTACATTAAACTCTCGGCTAATCCTGTATTTCATGATAGATCTAAGCATATTGACATCAGGCACCATCATATCAGAGATTGTGTGCAGTGGAGGATCATGTTGCTTTCATACATTCCAACGGAGGATCAGGATGTTGATATTCTAACGAAGGCTCTCACCAGGAGCAAATTCGAGTACCACCGAGGCAGGATAGGGGTTGCTGATAATCCATATCTTGTTGAGAGGGAGTGTTGAGATTGCAACAAGATGATGGAGCTTAGTGAAAAGAGTCACCTTCACTAAGTGGGCCTGCAGGCAAATTATGGCGCAAGTTCTATTTTTGATCACAATGTGGATGATCACAGTGTGGGTGACCACAGTGTGAGTGATCACAGTGTGAGTGATCACAATGTGGGTGACCAAAGTGTGGGTGACTACAGTGTGGGTGATCAAAGTCTATTTTTAGACTGGCTGTCAAAAATAGAAAAGTCAAATATTATTGTCTCATAATAATATTTGGACTATAAACTTGATCTTATTCTCTTGAAGCACTTCAGTTTGAGCTACATATGTGGCCCATGCAACTGTCAGAAGGAAGTACACTTTTCTTATGAGTCAGTTGAGTTGTTGCATGCATGACTTCAGTTAGAACTCAATCAGTTGAGTTTGGTGGAGTTGATTGTGGAGTTGATGGAGTTGTGTTCAGTTTGACTTGGTTAAACTAGTTGTAGTTAGTCTAACTGCAAATAGACTAATGATGAGTTGTTAAACTAATTATTAACTCATAATACAACTATAGAATACATTAGTTAACACAGTTCATGTTCAGTTCAGCAAGGACAGGTGTTAGAGAATCAGATTGCTATCAGTTGTGACTATAGTTGTGCATCAGATCTTGCACAATCAAGGGATTGATTATGCCAATGAGTTTGGTCATGTATTTGCCCAGTTTGTAGCTTCTCCTCACGTCTTACACATTTTGAGTGATTCTTTGGATGTGAAATACGAGTTTGGTAGACCATTCTCATTCATTCTTGAGTAGGTATTGAGCAGTGGAGGCAGGCAAGCAGTGGAATAGATTTGGAGATTAGATCTTAGTTGTATTGTGTGTAATAGGTGGAGCTGGTACTGGATTGCTTGTGGTAAGCATTGTACTTTGTAATGTTACATGGTCTCAATCATTAATATACAGATAGTGTGGGGTTTTTAGCGAGATGCTTTCCTCGGGTTACATACTGTGTTAATGTGTGAATGCTCTTGATGTTTTATTGTTATTGATGTTGCTATATTGATGATCAACATTGAGGAGCTTATGTATTGTGTATGTATTCCGCAATAGTACATGATCAGGATAATCTCTGTTGAATATGTGTCATATTATTCAAAAATTTCTACACTACCTACAGTATAGCGAAGCTGTTTGGTTTCGTTGCATTGGGTTGTTTGCCTTTCCTATCTTTCTGGGGGGGTCCTTGTTGGCTTTCCTTTTGTTTCTCACCTCTTGGAATTCCTCCTGGTCTGGATCTCTCTTTTTTTTTGGGGCCCTATGTTTTCTTCTTCCTCCCTGGTTATTGGGCACTCCTTTGCTTGGTGGTCGTGGGTATGGCACCTACAACACCTAAACGGGATGTGTTCATAGTCTATGTTCTGCTGCCAAATTTCTTCATGGTATTCAAGTTCTATAGTGTCAGGAATGGGGTTTTCTACGTTCATGTAGACACAGTTCTTGGCATACGAGTTGTATCTACCTTTCCTCGTAGTTTCTGCTATTTTCATGAAGCTTCCTATTGAGTTGCCTATTCCTTCCAGGATATCCGGGTCCCAGAAGTCTATGGGGAGCCCAAATAAGCGGACCCAGATAGGAGCAACCAAAAAGGTTTCTTTTTCAGGGTTATAACAGTCTTCCTAGAAGCGCATGAACAAACCAACATTATTATAAAAATACGGGCCATTATCGAATACCTTTTCTCTATCTTTCAGGTTAAAGAAGATTACCGTAAAGAAGCCTTTCACTCCCAGCTTGAGCTCGATGTGGCTCTGAGGCTGCCATTTCTGTTGTATCCACTTGGTGAGGTCTCTTTCCGACGGCCAGACTCCGACAAACTTGCAGATGAGGGCATGGTCCCTCATGTAACTTCGGTACTTTTCTAGCTTGTTTGCTGGGGTCACATATCTGGGTTTCTCTGTTGTACATGGTAGGCACTTTCCTCTGTGGCCTGATTGCCATGCCGCTCCTAGCACCGGGCCCGTGTTCTTCCGTTCCTTTGACTCCTGGCTAATCTGTCTGTCTCCTGCCACCGTGTCTCGGTAGGAGGGGATATCTCCCCTCCTGACATTATATGTCATGCCTTTGTTGCTTTAGACGCTGTCAGTTGTTGCTGGACTGGTCTGCGTTGGCTTTCCACACTTCCTTCATGACTTCCTTAGCCTTTCACCGCCTTGCCACCATGAGGGTTTGAGTTGCAGCCCTTGGAAATGATTTTGAATAGCAACTACTTGTATAAATTCTGTAAAAATTCCTAATATGAAGCAACATTTGCAAAACATTAAGCACATTTATTGAAAGAAGTCATGGTGACTATAAGATTTCTCCTCATTCTCTATGTTGGCCTGAAAGTTTTGATCTACAATCATCATTTCCACTTCTTCCTGTTGTTGTGCACAATCTCATTTTCCTTGAACTCCTCCACTACATGCACAACTGACAGTCTAGCCTTTCTAGGCAGCTAAAGTAAGATTTCTAGCCAGCAATCAGTTCTCAAAGGGCAACACACTCATATTGAAGATCTTCATTTTTCCTCTACTAACTGTGTAAGTTAACAAAATCAAGGCATATTCAAAATTTCTGGTTTCTTCCTAGGAATGCATCCTGTCGGTGATAGAGAAAATTGAATTCCCATTATCAAATGTAATATTCTTGTCCTCTCAGAGCTTTGTGAATAAAAATGGTCTCATACAATGGGTATGCAGAATGGGAAACTTGTGTGGCTGTGGAAACTTGTATTAAAGATGAAATTACACATACCATTGATAACCCATGGGGCAGCTAACAATTGTGGGATAGATTGAGAAATATCAACAAGCAAATAAGAGATATATGACTATATATAAGTGTTTCTTTAACTAAGACAAAATATCAATAGTATCAGCACCTTCCAACATGGACAATGCATACATATATGTCATCTTCAAATGTTTGAATGTCCCCAAAACTTATGTACATGTCTAGCAACTAGTTTTAGTATAGACACATGAATTTTATTTTAGAAAATATGATGGAAAAATTCTATTCTAAAGAAATATGACCACTGAGATTATATGTTTATATGATTCTAGTCATTTTGATATTTTTTCAAAGAGTTGGTTTACATACTACCGTAGGTGATTGTTTGAGATTTTATCTCCAAATAAGAAGGTACAATGAACATATATGCCAAAGAGACTTCAATACAAGTCAAATAACATAACAACGATATGGTAGTAAGATTTTTGGACATGCCAAGATCACTTGTATTAAATATGAGAGTAAAAATACCACTGATAACCCATGGGCAAACCAACAATTGTGGTATAGATTGAGAAATATCAGCGAGCAAATAAGAGATGTATGACTATATATAAGTGTTTCTTTAATTAAGATAAAATATCAATAGTATCAACACCTTTCAGCATGGACAATGCATACATATATGTCACCTTCAAATGTTTGAATGTGCCTAAATATTATGTACAGGTCCAACAAGTCATTTTAGTATAGACACATGAATTTTATTTTAGAAAACACCACAGAAAAAATCCATCCTAAAGAAATATGAGAATGCACAGTAATAGCTATTAATAAAGGTATTGGTAAATTTTATCTATTTTTAAACCAAAAACAAAAAAAGTGTTGTCAGAGAGACACATTTTTACAACTTCAAATCATATCCTTTACTTGATGCACCCAACTATTTGATTCCATGCTCAGTAAGCGTACACTCTCATGATATTGTCATCAACCATTACGATAATCTCCACAATGTTTAAAGGGATAAGAAACCAAAAAAAATTAAAAAACCAAAGCGGATAAACATGTAAGTTGCCACATTTCGTTGTTTTTCCTTTTCCATCTAGACTGATCCTGGGTCAATACCAGCCCCAATGTTTGATGGAACAACAATATTCCCACCTGTGAAATATACAATGCAGGAAATGAGGCTAACTTGGATCAGGGCTGAGAGCAAGGTGCTTTATTGATATGGATGGGTGGATAAATATTAGTCAATGATGACTTATAAACATTTTTGTTAGATATTCAATGGGTCCTCTTTTTCTTACATAAGTTATTGATCTAAAAAAAATGGTAAATATTCGGTTTCCCAATCTATTTTTCTCTAGTGGATAAAGAGGAGGTTGAGACCTCCAATGTCATGCAAATGTTGCACTTGTTTTCCATTTAGTTGGAGGTTCATAACAAAATGTTTTTTTAAAAAAAAAATTGTGTATATGGAATAATGTAGCAAAAGGAATTGGAATAATTTCATGGGTGTCATATTTTGTGAAAGTTGCTAGAGAAGTGTAGATGTTTATCCACAATCACCAAGCCTCCTTCACTATATAGAATTCTCACATGAGAAAGTAATTCATCAATTCTACCTATACCATATATATCACCTACTTCCCTTTTGTATAGAAATTGCTTGAGGTGCAAGAGGCATTGCAATATTTGTTGTATACAATGATTTATTGCAGTCTCTCATGTGAAATTGTCATTATAAAAAAATGATATAAATTACCCAAAGAAGAAAGAGAAGAGAAGCTCATAATCAAATCTGGAGGTACTCAATTATTGGACTATTGAAACACTTTATTTATATAGAAATGATGAAGTACATGTACATACTTGCAACATATCACAAGTTGGAACAATTTCAAGCTCTCCTAACCCTAGCTAGTGAAACCAAGAAAACCCTAACAACCAACTCCTCATATATAAGAATCACACCTAACGAAATCTATTCACTACACAAAGAATCCTCAACAATCTAGCATCATCAAACGCAATGAAATTCATGACATGATTGTTGGGATGTGGGAGATTAAAGTAGAAGAATCTTGCATTTTCTCTCACAACTTGTTTTAGAAGCCTACAAGTTGGCTAACCATTATGTCTTTTCCTCAACCCCAACGATTTATTCTATGTCCTGGTTCAATATGAAAACATTTAGACACAACATTAACAACATCAACAACAACTAGTGCACAATTTAGGAGAAAACTAAGAGCATAGAGATAGCAACAAACTTGGAAAATCACCAATTTTGATGTTTTCAATGAGCCAATCATGTTCAGATGGAGGGTGATCCATTGAAGAAGTGTATGTATCAATAAGATAACAATGCAATTTCCATTAGACGGAATAATATCATGTGAATTAATACAGGCATCAGAATACAAACTATATCAATTAGCAATCCGATTTAATGCAGCTTGACTCATGTGATCAATAGATTGATGGTGATTTTGTCTACTTGCTTCAAGGGAAGGAAAAATATTTGGATGGTTCACCCTTGCAAAAATTCAAACACTACATTCACAACATCAAGAACAACTAGTGCACACAATTAAGAGCAAAGACATAGCAACAAACTTGACAAATCACCAATTTGCGTTTTGTCAATGAGTGAATCATGCTCGGATGGAGGGAGATCCATTGACGAAGTTCTTTTATTTGTAACATAACAATGTAATTTCCATCAAAGAAAGTAATATGATGCTAATTTATAGAGTCATCGTAATACAAACTACATCAATTACGTTTCCCATCAAATGCACCTTGATTCATGTGATAAATAGAGTGATGGTGCTTCTGTCTACATGCTTCAAGTGAAGGCACAATATTGGGATGGTGCACACATGAAAAGATTCAAACACTACATTAACAGGATAACCAACAACCACTTAACACATTTAAGAGCAAAGGCATAACAACAAACCTGGAAAATCACTAATTTGGGTGTTGTCAATGAGCCAATCATGTTCGGATGGAGGGAAATACATTGAAGAAGTTATTCTATCTATAAGATAACAATGTAATTTTCATTAGATCAAATGATAGGATGTTAATTTATAGATGCATGGGAATACAAACTACACCAATTAGTTGTCCCATCAAATGTAACTTGATTCATGTGATAAATAGAGCGATGGTGCTTCTGTCTGCATGCTTCAAGTGAAGGCACAATATTCTGACAGGTTACCCCTGCAAACATTCAAACACAACATTAAAAACATCAACAAAAACCAATGCACACTGTTAAGAGAAAAGGCATAGCAACAAACCTGGAAAATTACCAATTTGGTTGTTATCAATGAGCCAATCATGTTCGGATGGAGGGAAATTCATTGAAGAATCTTTTTTATTTGTAAGATAACAATGAAATTTCCAAAAAACCAAATAATATCATTTGAATTAATACAATTATCAAAATACAAACTATATCAATTAGGAATCCCATTAAATGCACCTTGGCTCATGTGATCAATAGAGCGATGGTGCTTTTGTCTACGTGCGTCAAGTGAAGGAACAATATTGGGATGGTGCACCCCTAAAAATATTCAAACACTACATTAACAAAACAACCAGTGCACACAGTTATGAGCAAAGGCATAGCAACAAACCTGTAAAATCACCAATTTGGTTGTTGTCAATTAGCCGATCGTGTTCGGATGGAGGGCAGTCCACTGAAGATGTTGTTGTATTTGTAACATAACAATATAATTTCCATCAGATAAAATAATATGATGTTAATTTGTGGAGGCATCAGAATACAAACTACATCATTAGGTTTCCCATCAAATGCACCTTGGCTCATGTGATAAATAGAGCGATGGTTCTATGGTAACATGATTAGTTTTGATCATTTGAATTTGCTGATATAATAGGTTTTAATAGTTTAGAAATAATAAATGGGTCTGCAAGAGTAACTGCACCCTCAAAATGTAAATTTAAGTCTCATTAGTTGGTTTATTTAGTTAATCATGCATTTAAACATGATTAAATGATGTAATAAAGTAAATTCAAACATGGTTTACAAAAATTCGGGAACAAATTTTCAAAAGTGGAAAGAGGTTTTTGTTTATAACATCCTCATGTACAAAAATGTCTCTCATTTTTCTAACAGCTCTTACGATTTGGGAGATGCTAATGATTTTTTAAAGGCATATTTTCCAGAAATTTCTTATTTCAGTCACATTTTTGCAGCGCCTATTGTGGATAATTAGAAATGAATTGTGGTAGAAGGGAGGCCTTTGTTTTTCCTTAGATTCTAATCTACAAAAACCTCTCTCATTTTTGTAACAGAGGTTATGGTTTTGGAGATTCAGATGAATCTTTGGAGGCATATTTTCTTGAATTTTCCTGTTTTTAGTAGTGTTTTCAAATGCAGTTTCTGAGTAGGTGGAAATGTATTTTGAAAAAATGAAAGAGGTTTTTGTTGCCAACATCAACGTTTACAAAAAATTCTCTCATGTTTCTAACAGAAATTATAGTTTGGGAGAAGCAAAGGTATGACTGGACCCTATTTTTCATAAATTCGAGAGGAAAATGCTCAAAGATAGTTAGTGACTTGGATGCCACCTCATCAAATACGAGTTGCAATCAAATTTGAATTTCTCTTCTTTAGCAACAAAAATCCTCAAGGATAGTACCAAAACTCTAAATAGTTTTATTACCTTTATTTGTGTCCTATTTTTGTAATACAATTTTCAGATATTTGTAATAGTTCTTGATACTTTTATCAAGATATTTTGTGAGGAAATTGTATAAATACTTCATCAATTGAAGTAAAATTTATGGTCTTTTGATGCCAAGGCTCTTCACTTTGTAGTAGATTCTACTATAGGATTCCTAATGAAAGCCTTCTCGCTCCGGTTTGACAAAATTTTGTGTTTTCTAGTATGTTTTTCTAGTGTTTCATATCTTATTTCTACACATGTTCAAAGCATTTATATGAAGGTTTGGGTAAGTGAAGATTAAGTCTTAATCTCTCTGAAATCCCCTTTAAAATCGTAACCTTTAGAAAGAGGTTATCTTATTCGACTGTTTGTCCAAGATAACTCCTCTTTGACTGGTTATTTCATTATGCCTTATGATAGCCATTAAAGATATTAGCTTATTGGAACATCTATTTGAAATAGCTCCTCTTAGATTGGTTTCATTTTGCCTTCAGTTTCCTTAGTTTTTTTTTTTTTTTTTGGGTTGTAGAAATTTTCTACATGCATCCAAATTTCCCTAGTTGTTAAGAAGTTTGTCTGATTGCTTAATTATTAGGAATTTCCTTACATTCTTCTATCATAATCCTTGGAAACCTAAATCATTATGTCAAGTTGGAAGCTAACACGTTCTTAATGGACCTTATGAGAGAGGCCTTTAATCATGGATAGGGATTGTCATTGATTGCTAAACACCCCGAATTAAAACTATAAATCTGGCCCTTATGCTTCAAATGATGTTGTTCAGTGAGAGGTGAGCAACGTTAAACAAAGTCTCATAACACCTGAGGAGCCCCCTCTGGTTCAAGGGCCAGCTTGAGCCTAAAGGTTAGTTGAGTTGGTTTCTTGGCATAGTTTTTGTAGCCAAGGACTACCTTCAGGAAACAAGTACAACAGGTTCTTCTATCTACATGCTTCAAGTGAAGGCGCAGTATTGGAATGGTTCACGCCTACAAACATTCAAACAATACATTAACAACATCAACAACAACCAATGCTAAAAGTTAAGAAAAAACACATAACATCTCATATATCTTTAGAACTTACTTGGACAGTAGAGGATGCATTGTTGGAGTGAGGAATACCATGCTTGTTGAGGCGTTGAAATTGAAATGGTTCATATTCAGATGTAGGGACATTCAAATCAATATCCAAGCTGAAAAATTTTCTTCTTCTTTTATTTTTCCTTTTAGGACTAAGGAAACTCTTCTTCCTCTTTAAAAATGACTCTTAAGCACCCAACCCAAGGGTGAATTCGTAATCCATAATATAAAGATCACTAGTACCATCGAGAATTTTTTTAGCCAAATCAATCAATTGTTTTTCCTTTCTCACAGTAGAAGGAGGACTATTTCGAAATAGGTCTAGATAGCCAAACAAATCCTCTCTCAACAAAGTAAGTTCTTCAACATTGTCATCATCCATAACAATTGTGCTAGTATCTGCATCAAGGTTTGGTGCCTCTATACTTATCTCAGGAGGAGCATTCAATGTATTAGGTGTGGTATAAAGATCCAATAAAGGGTCTGAATCCATAAGGAGGAATGCAATCAATCCACCTTTATGGCATGCTTGCAAATGTTTCCATGAATAGACCATGGGAAATCACAAGTGATAAAATTTGTACGATGGCATATGATAAGATATTTCTTATTAGGTTTACTTTGACTCCTCACCCAATAAGTGTGAGATATGCTCCCATGAGGCCTACAATCACTGTCTAGAATTCTTATAGATTTTTCCATTGATGATTCAAGTTGCATCTCTTTCTTGTGGTTGTTCAAATATCATTCTTTTTTCATAATTTCCTTGAATCGATAACATGACTGAACATTTCTTATTAGAGTATAGAATAACTAATCCATCCTACGAGAACATTTATTTCGGCTATGGCATAAAAAGTTTGTATTGAGATAACCGTGGTATGACTCCACAATAGTATTTGTCTCCTAATTTGCATTAGGAAAATCTCGGAAACCTTTAACCCACATCCCTAAATCTAAAAATCAAATTAGTAAATATATATTGTTGTTATGAAACAAACAACGTATGAACTAAAAAAATTAGTATGCAAACTTACGCATATTGTCACCAACAACCAAATTATTGTGGAAATAGTCCAAAAACTTCTCATCAGTTTCAAATTTAGTGAAAAAACCATTGATTGTGTTATCCATTTCATCATTAGAATAATTTTTCATGATATAACCATGTTCATTGAATATCTCTTTTTCTTTTTCGAAAATTCTTGCCAACCGATTAACATTCTTTAGACATGCCCTCCTTACATGTCAAATACGAAAGATCATTTCACATCTGGTGATTATCCTACCATATTTAATTCATTTTAAGTGATAAATATTTAGAATGAATGAAACTTGCAATGTCAAATAAGAATACCGAATTTACCTCAAATGATTTCAGCGAATGCATCATAAACCATAAAGGAATTTACCTTACAGTGAGGACGAAGCTAAAAACACCTATGCATGAGGTGGTCCAGCCATATGCTATATCTTATGATGTATTACATGACATCAAAACCCATGTGACTAGCACCCCACTTTCTTGCTAATCAAATGTTGTGAACATGTACAACTTGCATTGTCGTATTAAAAAAATGAAGTTAATTTCAAGTCATTAATCATATTGAATCATTATAACCAAAATGATTTTATTAAATAAATTATTTCAGAAATACTCACTCCATATTTATTTTTACTGAATGTTGAGTCTATGGATATCAAGCTATTGTGGGATAACTTGACCATAGTTTCCAACATCCTTTTTTTTTGTATTAAAGTTATAAAATGGATCCCTCCACCATTGGGCTTATGGTAGAAGAAGAAATCATTATGGTGTTTTTAATACAAGAGATTCACACTCATTTCATCGTTTCTATGGAGTTGGTAATTTTATTTTGTCATACAATTATAGATGTTTACAATATCTTTTTTGTGTAAGAAAAAATCCCTATCCCGAGTTGTGGCATCTATGGCAACATATTTCTTAATATGCATTTTACAAATATAGGCAATTGGCACTTGAAGAAAAAAACAACTTTCTAAATATGGAATCATGTCTCTTGAAAGTCTTGGCTTCCTATGAGAACCATCATCACCTAAAGTGTCTTGTTTTCCATAAAAAGACCATCCTTGCCCATATTCGTGATCACACGTGTTGTATTTTATTATTGTAGAATTAGGATATTGAACCATGACCTTTATACTAAAATGGCATTGCCAAACCCTCTTTTTGACAACTGAACGCCTTGGTTTGGTTTTCCATTCTTCTCTCTTGTCCTCTAGACCGTACGAGCAAGTATAACTACAAGATAAATTTTGAAATGTCAAAACATATGACAAATGATAAAGCACTATTAATATCAACATGTAAACAAGGATTTTTCTAAAATACTGATAGTTCCCATAGTAAGGCAACACTAGGCCTTGAGCTTGTGGTTTTTTTTTTCAACGCTAGAAAGAACATGGAGAATTTGTATTCAATTCATCTCCTTGAATAAAATCATTAATTCTTAGTTTAGGAATTTTTGCAACCTGGTCAATATTCATGTTCATCTTGTATACTTATGACCAAACTAAATCTTTACTAGAAAATATGATTTTCTCTTTAGGGTCTTGCACCTTAAGGCCCATAATTATCTTCCATTTCTTTTCCATGCTGTTTGAATGTCTACAAAAAGTGGAAACATATTAGGAAGTTGAATCTAAAAAATAAAGTTTTAAAAGCGAATAAATAGTTTCATTTACATGTAAACTATTGTCGTGGGTCCCCTTCATTGACAGATATGGAAGAAAAAAGGTGAAATATCAAAATAAATATTCTACACTATTTACCAAGCAAGAACCCCACATTATTCTAGTTTGCAGTACAAAAACATCGATGACAAATATCACCACCCCGTCGAAATGACGTTGTGAACATTGTACAAATTTGAAAATGTAACTATGGGCCTCTCCCCTTCGGGAAAGGATGCAGGAGCATCAAGATTAGCCAACAATGTGAAAACTAGTTCACATTATGTGGCTAAACAGGTTGAAATTCATTGATTGTTGGGTCAAAATCGGTTTTTACTGAGAGGGTTGGATCTCTCAGTAATTTGTTATAATGAATTATTCTAATAAGTTAGATACTATATTATTTTAGATGTAGAGATAGAGTTGTTGCCTATGTGTGAGTGAGAGCTAAGAAATAGAGGATTTGTTGTTAGATCTCTTGAGAATAGAAGGTTGATGTTAGATATTGCTAGAGGAATTGTTTGAGCGATAAAAGGAAAAAAAATGTAATGAGCACGAGGGAGGATAGGACTGTTGAGTGAAGCGAGAGCATAGAGCGAGTTTTGAATGCCTGTGTGAGACAGAGGTATTTCTCCCTGTGTAATCTGACCTTAGGCCAAGACTATGTGTTGTTATTATGAATAAAATTCGTATTCTGTGTAGCATTCTTTAGCTAGCCCGTGGAGGTCTTGTATGCTTGATTTTTCCTTTAAAACCTTATGTTGGCCTGTGTTTTCATGTTTTTTTTAACGGGATTATTATGTTAAAATATCAATTAGCGGTGCCTTTCATTGTTCTAGTTTAGTAGGTAGAAATAACCGAATACACTAAGTGTTGAGCTAAAATGTAGTTTAATAGAGATCCAGACTTCAACTGTTATAGGCAAATGGTCTTTTGATATCGTGTCCGGTAGATATCACATCACTTAAGGGAAGAGGCCCCAACCTTTGCGACTTGTGATCACCAACATATCGCATCGATGTATCGGAGCGGAGGTGATATATATATATATATATATATATATATATATATATATATATATATATATATATATATATATATATATATATATATATATATATATATATATATATATATATATATATATATATATATATATATAAGTGACCTTTGTAAATCGCCGCTAGAGATGGCAATATCGCATCAGAGCAAGGGAGAATGTCGATAGTGGAATCTTGTGCCTGCTAACCGCTAATACTATGATTGGATCTCGACCATTCGAATGGTCAGATCCGGATCTACGTTGATAATTCAGATATTTTCTTATAAAGGTGGAAAGCATTTCTGTAAGCCTTTTTCAAAGGATTTTGGAGTTTTGATAGGGAAACGCAAAGTGTTAAGGAAAGGGGTGGATCGGCGAGGTGATTTATCAATCAATTGAGATCCAATTGTTGGGCTGTAAAGATCCATTGTGGGTTTTTATTAAACCATTATTTCCGCTACACCAATTTCTGGTATCAGAGCAAAAGAAAGAGGTGTTTTCAGTGAAGATGCCACCAAGAAGAAGAATTAGTCGAGGAAGACCAGAACCAAATGCAATTCTGTTGGAAGAAGTGCAAAGTTTGTGTGCACGAATGGAGACAATGGGGATAGCCCAAAGAAGAGAAACTAATGATGGAGCTGAGAGTTCTTCAGAAGAATCTACTGCAGATGTGTGAGAAGTAGAAGAACACAATCAAACTGCCAAAGTCCTCAAGATGCTAGCAAAAGTAGGAAGTAAACCAAGATGGGGATCCCTATGTATGAAGGGAGTCTGAATGCAGAGGAGCCTATGGATTGGATCAGATCCATAGATCAATACTTTGACTATGAAGAGGTAGAGGAGAATAAGAGGGTGAAGTTTGTAGTCACCAGACTGATGGGTCATGTAGCCATCTGGTGGGACGAGGTACATACATCAAGAACGAGGAAAGAGAAATCAAAGATCAAGCGATGGGATAAAATGGTAAGACAACTAAAATCTAAGTCTTTTCCTAAAGATTATCATTTGAATCTTTTTAAGCAATTGCAAAATTTGAAACAGAACGGAATGTCTGTTAAGGTGTATACAGAAGAATTCTATAGACTAAGTATTAGAGCAGGGCATGTAGAAGATGATGTGGAAAAGATAGATACATAAATGGGTTAAGGTATGAGATACAAGATGAGATTAGCTTGTTATGTCTGAAAATTGTTGAGGATGCCTATCAAGCATGTTTGAAGGTGGAGGAGAAAATATTGAGAAAATGGAGTTAATGGAACATAGAAAAGAGCTCAGTGAGAGGAAGAGGAGTTGTTAAATCCAGAGGAACATAGCATAAACATAAAGCAGGAATCTCAAGTGGCAGATCACCACAGAGGGGTGAATCTAGTAGAGGAGGATTCATGCCAAGAGGAAGAGGGAGAGGAAGAGATGTTAGGCGTTATTCCTATGGAGAATGGGGACACATGTCGTGGGACTGTCCTCATAAAAATTCAGCAACCCAGAGGGGTGCAAATGTGGCTGAGGGAAAGCCAAAACCACCTCGACTTAAGGAGAAATCAGAACCCATGAAGAGGGTGAACCACTGCTATTTAGAAGAACTTTGTTTAGAGCATAAAAGGAGGCTAGAGAACTTGCACAAAGGAAGAACTTGTTCAAAACCGCATGTAAATCAAAGGGTAAGTGTTGTAAGGTCATAATTGACAGTGGGAGTACTGGAAATATTGTGTCCATAGAGATGGTGGATAAGATTGGGTTAGTGAAGACAACACATCCTGCACCCTACAGATTTTCTTCATTACAGAAGGGCCACCAATTCATTGTGACAGAGCAATGTAATGTTGAAATGTAGATCGTTACATACAAAGTCATGATTCTATGTGACATAATGCCCATGGATGTATGTCATATACTATTGGGGAGACCATGGCAATTTGACCGGAAACTGATTCATGACAGGAGAAGGAACACCTATACTATAGAGAAGGATGGAAAAAAGCACATGTTACTGCTAGTGAAGAATGATGTTGATAAAGGATTGCCTAAGAACAGAATCATGTTGATAAGTGGTAAATAATTGCTATAGGAGATCGACAAAAGCGAGGAGTTTCATTTCTCTATCGTGGGGAGGCCAAATGTAATCTTAACATCCATGAATTTAAATGATTTTCCTGAAGAAATTAAAGTTGTGTTAGATAATTTTATGGATATCATTATGGATGAATTACCGAATGTATTACCACCGGTTAGAAGTGTTAGCCACCATATTGACATAATACCAAGGGCAAGTCTACCCAATAAAGCTGCATATAGACTAACTCCTTAGGAAAATGCAGTTGTGTTGTGCTAATCAGAGAGAGTTTGAGCCCATGTGTTGTGCCAACAGTACTTAGTTCGAAGAAGGGAGGAGAATGACGCATGTGCACATATTCCAGAGCTATCAACAAGATAACGATCAGGTACATATTTCCTTTGCCTGGAATGGATGATTTAATGCATTGTTTAAGTGGATCCAGATACTTTACTAAGATAGATTTGAAGAGTGGGTATCATCAAATAAGGATTCAAGAAGGCGATGAATGGAAAATTGCCTTCAAAACAAATAGTGGACTGTATGAGTGGTTAGTGATGCCTTTTGGGCTCACTAATGCACCCCACACATTCATGAGACTAATGAACGAGGTCTTGAAGGAGTATGCAAGTAACTTTTTCACTGTTTAGCTTGATGCTATTCTGATTTTTAGCAAAATTAAAGAGGAGCATTTAGAACATCTTAAGTTGGTCCTGAGAAATCTACAAAAGGAGAAGCTACTAATCAATTTGAAGAAGTGTAGTTTCATGAAGGAGGAGATGGTGTACTTGGGATTTGTAGTTTCCAAAGAGGGCTTGAAGATGGATCCAGAGAAGGTACAAGCAATCCAGAACTGACCTACTCCCAGAAGCATATTTGAGGTAAGAAGCTTCCATGGACTTGCTAGTTTTTACAGAAAGTTTATAAGAGGGTTTAGTCAAATTTGTGCACCAATCCTTGAGACAATCAAGGAGGTCAATCAGCCATTTCGATGGACAGAAGCAGTAGACAGAAGCTTTAATCTGCTGAAGAAGAAGATAACAAAAGAACCAATTCTAGCATTGCCTAATTTTGAGAAAGTATTTCAAGTAGAAACATATGCAAGTGGAGTAGCAGTTGGTGCGGTACTGAGTCAAGAGCAAAGGCCAATAGCATATTTTAGCGAGAAACTGAATGATGCAAAGAAGAAATATTCTTTCTACGACAAGGAGTTTTATGCTATTGTGCCGGCATTGAAAAAGTGGAGGCATTACTTGCTACCTAAAGAATTCATCTTATATTCTGATAATCATGCTTTATAGCTTATTAATAGCTAGCCAAAGCTAAATTAGAAGCATCCCAAATGGGTGGAATTTTTGCAAAGTTTCACTTTTGTAATAAAGCATAAGAGTCGTAAGTCTAATAAAGTAGCAGAAGCATTAAGTAGGGTAGGTTTTATTTTTCAAGAGTTTAAAGTGGGTGTTGTAGGTTTTGAGGAAACGATAGAAATATACAAGGATGATGAAAATTTTAGAGATATTTACACAACAGTTCAGAATCTAGTGAGCCATAACAAAAGTGAGTGGATGGGCTACCTCATTCAACGAGGCCTATTATTTAAAAGCAACAAGTTATGTATTCCCAAATGTTCCATGAGGGAGAACATAATCAAAGAAAATCACAGTGGAGGGTTATCTGGTTATTTTGGATACGATAAAACTTTTTCTTAGGTGAATGATTTTTATTACTGGCCTAAAATGCAAACTGATGTTAAAAATTTTGTTGAGAAATGCAGCATATGTCAGTATGCCAAATGAAGGAGTTAGAATACAGGATTGTATCACCCATTGCCCATACCAGGTTGGCCGTGGGTGCAGTTTGCATGGAATTTGTTCTGGGATTGCCAAAAACTCATAGAGGAAACAATTCTATTTATGTTGTAGTAGATAGGTTTTCTAAAATGGTGCATTTTATGTCTTGTAGGAAAACTAGTGATGCAACACACATAGCTAATTTATTCTTTTCAGAGATTGGAAGATTGCATGGTTTACCTATAAGTATTGTATGAGATCATGATACCAAGTTTGTAGGGCATTTCTGGAGGACACTTTGGAAGAAACTGGGAACTAATCTCAGTTTTAGTTCAGCATACCATCCTCAAGTAGATGGAAAAACTGAAGTAGTGAATAGGATCTTGGAGAATATACTAAGGAGTTTAGTATATCAGAATCACAAACAGTGGGATTTGGCATTAGCTCAAGTTGAATTCAATTACAACGATACACCAAACCGAAGCACTGGAATGAGTCCATTTCAGATTGTCTTTGGAATGCATCTGAGATGAGTGTATGAGCTTAGAGATTTGGGAAAACAGGAAGCCAGGAGTGCAAGTGCTGAAAATTTTGTCGTATAGGTGCAGAGATTGCAGGAATAAGTCAAAGACAAATTGTAGGAGAACAACAACAAATAAAAGCAGAGAGCAGATCTGAAAAGAAGATAAAAGGAGCTCCAAGTAGGATATTTAGTCATGCATATTTGAGGAAAGAGAGATTTTCTACTAAAACTTATAACAAGTTGAAAATCAAGAAAATAGGACCTTGTAAAATTGAGAGGAATTTTCAGCCAATGCATATGTGATTGAGTTACCAGAAGGATTGGCATATCCCCCATTTTCAATGTTTCAGGCTTATATCCATTTAGAGAGGTAGAGACAGAGTTGCAAAAAGAAGAGACAGGTGATGAAGTTCAAATGATGGATTGGGAGGAACATGTACCAAAAGTAGTCAGGAAATAAGTTGAAGCTATCTTAGATCAAAGAATATCCAAGAAAATGAGAGTGTAGACGTATTTCCTGTATCTAGTCAAGTGGAAGGAGCAACCAGTGGAAGATTCTAGTTGGTTGACAGTATTTGAACTACAAAAGTATGGAGTAAGTCCTGAAAGCTTGAAGAACAAGTCTTTTCTTCCCTAGGAGTCTGATGCAAGAGCATTGGGATTAGCCAGCAATGTGAATACTTGTTCACATGTTGTGGCTAAATAGGTTGAAATTCATTGACTGTTGGGTCAAAAACGGTTTTTACTGAGAGGGTTGGATCTCTTAGCAATTTGTTATAATTCATTATTGTAATAAGTTAGAGACTATATTATTTTACATTTAGAGATAGTGTTGTTGCCTAGGTGTGAGGTAGAGCTAAGAAATAGAGGATTTGTTGTTAGATCTCTTGAGAATAGAAGATTGTTGTTAGATATTGTTAGAGGAATTGTTTGAGGGTAAAAGGAAAAAATGTAATGAGCGAGAGGGAGGAGAGGATTACTAAGTGGAGTGAGAGCATAGAGAGAGTTTTGGAATGCCTGTGTGAGACATAGGTCTTTTTCCCTGTGTAATTTGGCCTCAAGCCAAGACTCTATGTTGTTGTTATGAATAAAAAATGTATTCTATGTAGCATTATTTAGTTGGCCCGTGGAGGCCTTGTATGCTTGATTTTTCCTCTAAAACCTTACCACATTGACGTTGTCTTGTGTTTTCATGTTTTTTAATGGGATTGTTATGTTAAAATATTAGTTAGCGCCGCCTTTCATTCTTCCAGTTCCGTAGGCAAGAATAACCGAATACACTAAGTGTCGAGCTAAAACACAATTTAGCAGAGATCCAGACTTCAACTGTTATAGGCAGAAGTTCTATTGATATCGGGTCTGGCGGATATCACATCACTTAAGGGAAGCAACCTCAACCTTTGTGACTTGCGATTGCCGACATATCACATCGGCGTATCAGAGTGGAGGTGAAATATACATACATATATCTATATCTACATCTCTATATGTATATATATGTATATATATGTATCTATATATATGTATATACATATGTATGTATATATGTATATATATGTATGTATGTATATATGTATGTATGTATATATATATATATATGTATGTATATATTTCTGTATGTATGTATGTATATATATATATATATGTATATATATGTATATATATATATGTATATATATATATATATATATATATATATATATATATATATATATATATATATATGTATATACATATGTATGTATATATCTATATATATATGTATGCATATATATGTATCTATACATATGTATATAGATACATATATATACATATATATACATCTATATATATACATATATAGATATATATATACATATATACATATATATACATATATATACATATATATACATAGATATATATATATATATATATATATATATATATATATATATATATATATATATATATATATATATCCCTTGTAAATTGCCGATAGTGATAGCGATATCGCATCGGACCAAGGGAGAGCACTGATAGCAGAAGCTTGTGCCTGCCGACCACCGATACTGTGATTGGATCCCGACCGTCCGATCGGTCAGATCCGGATCTGCGGTGATAATTCATATATTTTCTTATAAAAGTGGAAAAGCATTCTTTAAGCCTTTTTCAAAGGCTTTTGGAGTTCCGATAGGGAAAGGAAAAGTGTTAAGGAAAGGGGTTGATCGGCGGGGTGATTTATCAGTCAATTGAGATCCGATTGTTGGGTTGTAAAGATCCATTGTGGGTTTTTAATAAGTCATTGTTCCTGCTGCGCTAGGAAAGATGATGGTGGATGTTTAGAAAGGTCAAAGTTGTGGTAGAAATTATATCTCAATACACATTAAAAGGTTAGGGTTAGAAATTTTATCTCAATCTATATGAAGAGGTTAAGTGGTATAAATGATATCTCAATCAAATGAGTATGGGACATAGACCTTGCATAATAGATGAGGCACACAAATCATTGTGAGAGGTTCATGTTGTAATATGATATATTTTAAATTTGTTAATGGTGGAACTTGTTACACAAGTCATTATGAGAGCTAATGTTGAATTGCGACATTATTGTGAGATTAATGTTGAAATATGAGATTTTATTAGTTTGTTAATAGTGACATTTGTTGATTCTCAAATATCTTAAAGATGTGTAATGGGTCAAGGGATGATAATTACACAATGATGAGAAAGTACTCAAATATAAGATGAACTGAACTTGTAAAGGGAGTCAAAAGAGACAAATAAATTCTTTATAATCCATTATTTACACATACGATAATTCTAAATTAGATGAGACACTAGGATTAAGTTTGTCTACCCTGAAGAAGAGTATGTTGGTGGTTTCAAAGTTTATTAGATGCTCACCTTTTCTTAGTGGAGCCATAAGGGTCAATCCTTGGAATATTGACTCAGTGGCTGATGCCATGGATGCAACCATTGTGATGCCTGAACCTGAGAAGCAATTAAGACATGAAAAACACTATCGATATGTTAGCACTCATGACGTGGGGTATTGGGCACACAATTTTCTGCAGGATTTAGAGAGAGTTTGTAGGGATCACGGTAGGAGGAGATGTTGGGGCATTGGCTTTGGATTACAGTCCAGCGTGTTCATGCTTGATCCAAACTTTAGGAAGCTTTCAACAGAGCATATTGTCTCTGCATATAAAAGGACAGGACCAAGAGCAGGGTGATTTTATTGGATTATGATGGTACTATGATGCCACGAACTTCTATTAACAAAACACCCAACCCAGAGGCACTTTCTATTTTGAAGAGTCTTTGTAACGATCCAAAGAACTTTGTATTTCTTGTATTTCTTTGTATTAAATCCATAATGTCCATAAAATTCTCTTTGAAAATAACCATGAAGTCCATAATGTCCTTGGAAGCTCCTACAATTCATGCACCAACTAATAATCAACTTTCGAAGCCTTCTCAAATGACCTCGTAAGCTCTTCACCAATGCATCAATAATTGGCAGCTCCTCCAATTCTATGCACTAGGTGGTGTTCAACATTTGAAGTTTTGAAACACCAGAAAGCCCTCTTACTCTCATCAATGCAAAATTGGTCTCCAATTTTAGGATTATTATATTTGTTAATGCTCCAACCTAATGAGTTAAAATGTTATTATATGCTTTTGCAAATCTCAGGTGGAACCAAGATGCAGAATGGGAAACTTGTGTGGTTGTGGCAGACTTTGATTGGAAATGAATTACAGATCCTATTATGAAATTGTATAATGAAACTAGAGATGGATCTACAATATAAACAAAGGAGAGTGATTTAGTTTGGAATTATTAGGATGTTGACCCAGTCTTCATTTGGCTAGCTTTGTGCTAGCAACTGCCTAATTTGAATTGCCTAGTTCAAACTCCCTAGGTCTCCAAAGGCTAGGGATGGGTTAGCAACTGCTTGGTTCAAATTCTTGGGTTAGGTTCCCAAACCGGTTTGAGAGAGATGCCATCCATCCATGATGATATCTATGATATCTATGAATATAGTGAAGAGTACAAGAAAATGAATGAATCTATTTCCAACGATTTTCTAAGGTTGTTTGTAGAAAGTTGAATTGAGGGCAGATTAGTTTGATAAGACATGACGAGAAAACATGTTCTCAAGTTGTAGGTGCTATGTTTGATAGAGATTTGAACATCAAAGCATGAGCTAACTCAAATCAGGAAAGTAGGAATTTTGTTAGATAAGTGTCAACAGATGGGGGTGAACAAAACATACCATATTTTCAAGAATATTTTGGATAAAATAGAGGATTTAAAAGTAGAGTGCAAGGTCACATTCTTTTTGTTCCATGGAAAGAAGGTTCCTTGTGGAAAGTAATTCCATTTCCCCTCTATGAGAATTCTGTTAATGATGATAAATAATTTGAAAATCAGGCATTTGAAAAAGTAGTTAAGAAGTGCCAATAAGGAATTGAACAAAAGGGAATGAAAGGTTCTAAAATTATAGAGGAAGAAATTGATAAGGAAGGGGCATCTATGAAGATATTTGAGCATCATGGAAGTCTAGAGCAAGAGAAAGTGGAAAGATCCATATCACTTCGAATTGGAGGGAATATTTTGAATGTTTCATAGGATAGGTTTGACGTGGAGAGGATCATGAACTCAATAGGATCCCAAAACAAGAGGATGGACATGGAAACTTCATTTTCGCTGGGGGCATATTTTAATGCTCATGCTCGAAAGTAAATACGACCCTAAGGTTTGAATTCAGTACAACTAAAATTATTTAAGCATACTTTTGAGTCTTTTCACATTTGGCCTTCATTCATGTAATTTTAAATTTTAAGTTTCTCGTATGAACAAAATTAGAGTTTGACAGACACCTCTCGTTACAAACTAAATTTTCCATATTTGAGTTTTGATAAATTAATAATGCAATCCTTGAATGGTTTATTTGAAGAAAAAATTCAAGCTTCATGTATATATTTTGTTAAGAAATAAAGGAATCTTAAGTTAATAAGGAAGCCCATTGTGTGGAGCATTGATAAAAATGTCATTTGTGCAAAATATTGGAAATAGGAAACATGAATGGCAGGATTGGCATTTTACTTGAAAACATAAGATATGGTAACTATGGTTACAACATCTTTATATCTATGTTAATTATATAGTTATAAATAAAAAATAAAATAAATTTAAAATATTTTTAAAAAATTATTTATTGTATTACATTTATTTACTAAATTAACAATATAGGTCTCATTTTATTCCTAATAGTTTGATAGTTTATTGTCAAGAAAGAAAAATTTTTGATTCTCTCACTCAAAAATACTCCACTAAATGTATAGTCAAAATGTTGAAAAATGTCAAATTGAACTTCAATGTTGTCAATTTATTCATAATAGTTTGTTGTCAATAGAAAAAAAATTGTTTTTCCAATTCTCTCACTGATAAATACATAGGCAAATGTATATAGAAATGTTGAAGATGTTTTATATTGAAATTCAATGTTGATGAACCATGGCTTCCTTAATTCATTTAACTTATATAATTCCCTAGTTTATTGTTAAAAGTAAATCCACCTTTTTTTAATGTGTCCTAAGATTAGCTGAGATTCAAAATAATAGATTGTATTCTTGAAACAATAAGAATTATGAGGAAGGATAACTATAAGAATCTATTTTTATTCTGATCATTCATATGAGAAGGGAATATGATTCATAGAGGAGAATACAAAACTTTATCGAGAGGTATATTTTTTTACTTAAATATAACATGAGTAGCTTAACAAGCCATCATTGGATAGGTAATGCTAACTTATTACCCATATTGAACAACTAAAGGAAGGATATCTCCAACAACTAGGAAATAATAATGTAGAGGAGTCCCTCCTCATTGAACCATTTGAAAATTAGGATCTTGAGTCATTTGAATCAATAACTACTCATGATTTTAATTTCAAATTACATAAATCGCCCATGAAAGACTATGCGGATTCTAATACCTCACTTTCAACTGCAGTATGCTATTACACATGTATCAAATCGTTGTGCTATTATTTGTTTTGAATTTATTAGCTAGTATTAATTGGGTGAAATTATGTTGTCTGTTTCAGGTTATCTTTGCAGTCTAAATTTTGATGCTCTTAAAACGTCATCTTCTGTGGTCACATTTCAAAAGGTGCTTCATATGTCTATTTTAACAATTTTATGATATCTTCCTTTGTAATATGTCAAAGAAAACTTGATCTGAGGAAAATTAAGGATGGACAATGTCAAAAAAAGCGATCATGTTCAAGTATACATATATGAACAATTACGACAGTTTATGGACAAGAAAATTCTGTGGTCTTTGTGAAATTGAGATTTCTTCAAAATTGTTAGAGATAATGTAGAATAGCTTAGAATAGTGAGTTGGTTCATGAGACCTCAGGATAGGAATTAGTTTCTATTTTTTAGGTTATGGTTCTAACTTCCTTAAATCTGTGATTACTATATAATGTGTGATGTACATGAACAATGTAGAGCGTTCTTCAAAGCTATACTCTCTTGGTTCAGACTCTGTTTTGTAGAGATAACCAGTGGGTTTCATTTCATTTAATACACATCATTGCATTTTTATAATGGTATCAGAGCGGCAGGGCTAAGAAAACCTATTCCCTGACTGAAGAACTTGCTAGGTGTGCCTAACACGAAATTGTCAAGTGTCTTTGAGGAAAAACCGCAAAGATCACACTGGGCATTTGCATTTTGTATATTGTCGCGGAGATCAAGTGTACATGCACGAAGATCTCCGCAACTCCGTGGTGGATAAGTGCCACGACCATGGTGAGAGAAGCTGAGGGAAGGCTACGAGGTTAGGAAACAATAAACAACAGAGAAAAAAGGGGCTGCATTATAGTAGTGGCTGCTAAGAGAAGGTTTCACGGAGGCCGAGGTCTACTGAGAAAAGACCAGAAGGAGGCCATTGAAAACAACAGAGATTGAACTAAGGGAGATAAGAGATTGTCTATCTTTGACACAGATCTGGGGTAAATCTAACATTGTTTTTACCTATCAAATTTTTTAAATCTCCAAGATGAATAATTAAATGTTTTAAGCATGCTTGAATGAGCATAACAAGCTCGATGGCTCCAATTATGAGAATTGGAAATTCAATACGCAGACTCTGCTAGAAGTGCAGAGTGCTTGGACAATTGCAAATGGGGATGAGAAGAAGCTAGCAGTTGAATCAGCAACAGTCCCAGATTGGGAGAAGCATGAGGGTAAAGCAAGGACGTTGCTAAATATGTCAGTGAAAGACTGCATCATACCACATACTAAAGAATGTAAATCAGCAAGCGAAATTTGGGGAATTTTGAAGGATCTGTATGCGATCAGAAATACAAATCGTCTTTTGTTCCTAAAGAGAAAGATATTATCCCTGAAGATGGAGGAGAATGAAACAGTTGTTGCCTTCATGGTAAGGATCAAAGATCTGAAGAACAAATTGTCAAAAATTGGTCATACAGTTGAATATACAGATCTTGTAACAATTACCATGAATGGTGTGATCGATGACTACCAAATGTTCATCACTAGGATAAATGTGAGAGAGAAAATATTGAAGTTTGAAGAATTGATAGGAATACTGATGCAAGAAGAAGAAAGAAGATCGACTCTGAAGCCCTAGAGTATTGATCTTGCACTGATGGTGAAAAGGAACTTCTAAAAAGGAAAAGGAAATCCGCAACATCAAAATGGAGGAAGCTCATAGAAAATACCAAATCTTACCCAAGGTCTGAATCCAAATAGAAACAACATTGTAATTAAGTTTTTTTATTGTGGAAAACTGGGTCATATAGCTAAATAGTGAAGGAAGAAGAAATATCATGAAGAACAACAAAGGCAGAAACGACATGCAGGTCATCTCGCAAATGATAATCATGATCAAAATCTCAGATTGTTCATGGAGGACCGTGATGAGAATGTTGATGCAGACATCTAGTATGTAGATTTAGGAGCATCAACAAATATGATAGGGAACAATCAATGGTTTGAGATTTTTAAGAAATCGATGACGAAGCACAAATCTACCTAGGTGATGATAGAAGTCATCAAATCAAAGGATGTGGGAAAATTTCTATCATTTTACCTAACGGTAATGTAAGAAAAATTTAGAATGTTATGTATGTGCCTGGTATAAAAAATAACTTGATTTTTGTATCCATGATTACAGACCAAGATATTAAAGTTGAATTTTTAAATCTAACTGCTATATTAAATATCTGCTAGATGGCATGAAGACAATTGCTACAGGAATTTGAGCAGGAGGTTTATACAAATTGGATGTAAGACCAGCACCAGTTCGAGCTTTAATAGTAGCGGGTTTAACTACAGAAGAGCTGTGGCATCAAAGATTTGGTCATATCAACTACAATGATTTGTTGTTACTTCGGAAAAAGGAAATGGTAAGAGATTTTCCTATGTTAAAACAAGTGCATATTGATTGTGATGCCTGTACATTAGGAAAGATGCATAGAGAAGAATTCCATGTTCGAGTAGAGAAGAAATAGAGAGATATACTTGAATTAGTGCACATAGATCTTTGTGGACCCATGCAAACAAATTCATTAGGAGGTTCATTATATTTTTTGATGTTTATTAATGACTAAACAAATTTTTCTTGGGTATAGTTCTTGAGTAAGAAAAGTCACAATTTTAATACTTTAAGAAGTTCAGAAATATGATTGAAAAGCAAGCAGGGAAGCAGATAAAGATTCTCTGCTCTGATCAAGGGGGATAATATAGGAGGGATGAGCTTATCAAGTATTGTAAAGATAATGGAATATTACAGCAATTCACAGTATTCCATACTCCTCAGCAGAATGGAGTAACAGAAAGAAAGAATAGAACATTGGTGGAATGTGCTAGAAGCATGTTGAAAGGTATGAATCTGTCGAATGGTTTTTGGGCTAAAGCATTGAACACTCCAATTTATTTGAAAAATACGAGTCCTACAAAGAGTCTTGAGTTTAAAACTCCTTATGAAGAACTCTATGGATTTAAGCCTACAGTAAAAGATTTAAGAGTATTTGGGTCTAAAGCGTTTGCCCATATTCCAAAGGAAGACAGAAGAAAACTAGATTCAAAATCCATCAGATGTACCTTTATAGGCTATTGTTCACAATAGAAAGCTTATAGATTATTTAATCCCTCTACTCACAAAATTTTTGTTAGTAGAGATACCATATTCCATGAACAGGATTGTGAAGAATCTGATAAGCACAATGAGGAATGGGATATTCCATACTTGGTGGAAGAATAAAGTGAAGAAATAGGAAACAATGAGGATCAACAGTAGACAAAGGAAGAAGATGAACATCAACAACAACAAATACAATAGTAGCAATAGCAACAGTAGCAGGAAGAAAGAGAGAATGATGATCGGACAAGGTTTGAGGTGTGATCCAAAATGGATCCTAAAAACCTCTAAGTTTTTCAATACTTAAACACTATCGCAAAGGATAAACCTTCAAGAATGGCAGAAAACACTATTGCAAGGGAAAATCATGAAGAAATGGTGAAAACAAATTTAAGCGGATGCTAAAGCAATATTGCACATGAGCCATCAGATTAGACCGATCAATGGTCCAGATCTAATCAGCATATCACAATCAGAGGTGGCAAGCGGAGTCCATCGTAGGCGGCCTAATGAGAAATCACAATTAAAGGAGGGTTGTTGATCAAGCATGCAGATCAACGGTCTAGATCTATTCGCAATATCGCATCACTAATACACACACAAAAGGAATTACTGGGGGGCCCAAGACCATGCAATATGCGATTGCGATATATCCCATCGAGGCCAATACAAAGTGTGACATGCGATAAATCCAGACCCGACGGGTTCTATGCATGCGGATATATAAATTTTGAGTTCCGATAAAAAGGGTTTTTCTATGTAATTTTTCATTTTCGTTAAATAAACGAAATAGAAAGCAAATGTTCCGAAGCGATAAAACATGCCCGAAAGGTTTATACATGCATCTATATATATTTTGAGTTCCGTAATGAGCATGATTTCGAGCAGGCCTTAGGTGGTAAGTGGTATTGGACGAGTTCTACCCTATCCCATACACTCGCTAACACGTGGCTTAGCACCGGAGAGAGAAAACCGCCTTTTCGGGTGGGTAATCTCTGTGCGCATAAGCCACCCGAAATGAATATCAACCATTGGATCAATGATCACATAGATCAATGGTGGACTTGTGATAGCGACTAAAGTAGGATCCGAAAGGATTATAGGGCGGATTTCATAATATTTCAAGTCCGATAAAACGCGTTTTGGTGAATTTTTTAGTGTTTCGGTGTATTTCTCTGTGTAGACAGATAAACAACTATTTTGGGATTTCAAACGCATCGATGATCCCTTCTGTTTAAAAACAAGTGGCCACCATACCTGAAGACATTACACCATGATTGGTTAATGCTCAGAGGGGATTTGAGTGGATAGAAGCCAGAAGCCAGAGAGCCCGAAAGGGAAAATTAACAGACAAGCGTCGATAGGCTTAAAAGCCACTCAGTGTCAGAGACAGAGGAAGGTAGTGCTAAGATAGAGAGAAAATAGAGATAGCGAGCAAGAGGGAGAGTCTGTGTACTCAGAAATACTTGAGGGATTCAAGAAAAACCCTGTTGTTTGTTCCTATTGTGTTGAGACTCAATTTGAGCTCACATTTATAAAAGCTTTGCACTTGAAGACATAATAGAGAGGTCACCACTAAAAGCTGGACCAGGAGACGTAGCCTAAACGTTTTGGGTGAGTTCCTTGACTATTTGTTGTGTTATGTGTGTGTTTCTGTTATGTTTCTCTAGCTACTCATTGTCTATATTATTCACAATCTCTTCGATCCGTTGCACTAAGTAATATAGGAAAATCCTGCACATGAGTTTGCAATACCTTAATATTAATCTAAGATCTCATTTTCAGATCAAGTGGTATCAGAGCTTTAGTTTTGCTAAGGTTAAACAAGCTTATGCTAGAGTTTGAATGCTAACTAAGTCAAAGCTCAAACTAGGAGAAGGAGAACTTGTTGAGGCTAATCCAGAGATTGGAAGAGTTTATTCTCAGAGGAGAATGTCGGAAGAAGTCCCATTGGAGTTAGAATCTCAGTTCGTGGATAGTTCTATGGCCATGCGAGCCATGGTGGAAGAGATGTATAAGGAATTTAAGAAGGGTCGAGGTGAAAGCACTTGAACACCCAAGCAAGACAAAGGAGCAAAGGAACCTTCTCTAGTAGCCCCTCCAGAGGGCAAAGGGAAAGGGGAAAAGCCTCCTCCCTCATCTCCTCCACCATCACCTCCATCATCCTCATCTCCTAGCTCTGATAAGAAAAAGAAGAAAGCATCTTTGATTAAATTATATGTGAAATTTGATTTACCGATTTATGATGGAAAACTAAATGCAAAAAAGCTAGATAACTAGATAAGACATATTGATGTATATTGTAGGGTGTAGAACATTGATTCAGAAAGGAGAAAGATTCAGTTGGCTAGCCTTCAACTTGGAGGAACTGCAATAGTGTGGTGGGAAGGCAAGACATAAGCTGATCTGAAGAGACATGGTAAAATCCTTTCTACCTGGAATGAATTTGTTTCTGCTATCAAAAAAAAATTCTATCCTCCAACTTATATGTAATAAGCAATGATGAGTTGGAAAACTCTTCACCAATTGAAGGGCCAAAGTGTACAAAGTTATACCTGGGTATTTAGAAAAAGAGTTTTAACTCTAGGCATATCTCTAGACTCACCTGAAAATTTGTTGAAGTATATATGAGGTTTCCATAGTTATTTGAAGCACACCATTCTCATGTTTAATCCTACTAGGCTAGATGATGTATCAGTTTAGGCTACACATCTAGAAGCTAAAGGCAAGAATGTGAACCTAGAGGTTATGGATCATCAAAACCCTCTGCGAGAAATAACAAGGAAAATAAGAAGCTGAAATGGAAGGAGACGAAGACAAATGTTGTACAGAATGCACTCATTGCAAGAAGGATGGACACGATGATGAAGATTGCTAGTCTTTTCATATGGAGCTAAAACCTAAGAAGTTCAGTGGTAAGAAGAAGAAGATTACTGCTACTATTCAGAAATACTTGGGGTTAGACTCAGGTGATGAAACAACACTCGTAGCGATAGGTATAAAAGGTAAAAATTCTGAAGCATCTACAAGTAATTTTGCACAATCTTTTGATAATGAAGATAATGAGAGGAAAAGACATGAGCTTTTTCATATTAGAGTTACTTTCAAGCACCAAAAGATTGATACTTTATTTGATAGTGGATCACAAGTAAACTTGATTTCTGAAACAATTGTAAAGAAGTTTGGACTACTAACAACACCTCACAAGAAGCCATATCTATTAGGTTGGGTATGTGATAAATAAAAGATACTTGTGACAAGACAATGCAAACTTAGGTTTGCTATTGGGTCAACATTTGTAGATGAGGTTGAGTTAGATATAGTTCCCTTGGATATATGTGGTATTGTTTTAGGAAGTATTTACTTGAATGATAGAAAACCCACTTTCTATAGAGCTGAAACAAGTATCAACTCACTAAAGATGGATACATTGTATTGTAAGAGCTCATAAACTCAAAAATAACTATTCTCTCATAAACTTAGGGCAGATGAAAAGAATTGTAAATTCATGCAAGCAATTTTTACTAATGGTTGTAAAGGAAAAGAACCCTGATAAAACCAACGTATTTGAAGGTTGTGATGCTAAACAGAAAGTTGATTTAGTTAAAGTTTTTAAGAATATGATATCCTATTTCAAGAACCTAAGGGTCTGCCACCCAAAGCGAAATAGTACATGATATTCATTTGCAGCAAGATGCTCCATTACCTAACAATGGAATGCACAGGTTATCCTCTTTAGAGAATGTAGAGATCAAGAAGCAGGTACAAGAGCTACTTGATAAAGGGTTCATAAGACTAACCACATCACCATGTGGATCTCCAATCGTACTGGTGAGAAAGAAAGATGGTTCATGGAGGATGTGCATTGATTATAGAGCATTGAATAAAATAACGATCAAGACTCGTTATCCTCTTCCTTGCATTGATGATCTATTAGATCAGTTGAAAGAAGAAGTTTAATTTTTGAAGTTAGACTTGCGTAGTGGCTATCATCAAGTCATAGTTGCAGAACAAGATGCATGGAAGACTACTTTCAAGAAAAAGCAAGGGCTGTATGGATGGTTGGTTATGCCTTTTGGCTTAACTAGTGCTCTTGCCACTTTCATGAGAGTTATGAATGATGTACTCAGACCTTTCATTGATGATTTTTTAATTGTATATTTAGATGACATTCTTGTTTTCAGTAAAACATGGGAAGACCATTTGAAGTATTTAAAGCGGACTTTAGATGTTTTAAAAAGATAAAATTTCTACGTGAAGTTGTCAAAATATGAATTTGGCAAAACATTTGTAAATTATTTGGGTCATATTGTAGGGGGTGGTGAATTGAAGATAGATCCCTCTAAGGTTGAAGTCATTTTGAACTAGCCTAAACCCAAATCTACTACAGAAGTTAGGAGTTTCCTAGGAGCAGCAAAATATTGGAGAACGTTTATTGCTAACTTTTCTTCGATTGCAACTCCCTTACATTCTTTAACATGATTGAACACAGTGTTTCAGTGGGGAGGCAAACAGCAGAAATCCTTCAACACCTTAAAAGAAAAAATTAGTACAACATCAGTACTAGCACTGCCAGATCTTCAACGACCATTTGAGATTGAAACAGATGCCAGTGACTATGCCATGGGAGCAGTGTTGATGCAACACGGTAAACCCATATGTTATCATTCTGAGACATTTACTTCTGCAATAGTTAATTATCCCACATATGATAAGGAATTGTATGCAGTAGTAGAGAGTGTGAAAAAGTGGAAACATTACCTAATGGGAAAAGAAACGATCATACATACAGATCATCAACCACTTCAATATTTGCACTCACAAACTAAACTGCAGCAATCAAGACATTATATGTGGATGGGTTTCCTACAACAATTTCATCTTGTCATCAAATATAAGAAGTGCATACAGAATAAGGCTGTAGACATGCTATCAAGACCAATCATAAATGAATCTACTATACTTAAGCATAACCCAGTAATGCATGAAAGTTGAATTGAACAATATGCTCAAGATGTAGATTTTAAATATGTATATGCAACGTTAAGTCATGGCAAGCAATTAGAAGAATGGATTATTATGTTAAGGACCAACTCTTATATCATTTGGGAAACTTATTTGTTCCACAAACTAAAAGAGTTAACATAATCCGAGAAGAACATACTTCTCTTATATCAGGTCATTTTGGTGTAAGTAAAATAGTTTCACAGCTGCAAAGATTCTTTTATTGGCCAAGAATGCATGAAACCATTTCTAGATATATAAAACGGTGTACTATGTGTGTTACAAGCAAGCCCAGTAAAAAAAATTAGGCTTGTACACTCCACTTCAAGTTCCTTCTTGTCCTTGGGAAAGTGTTTCCATGGACTTTGTTGGGGGATTGCCAAAATCTAGAAAAGGTCATGATTATTTATATGTTGTTGTGGGTAGGTTCAGAAAAATGTGTATTTTGATACCTTGTAACATGTAGGTTGCAGCTAAACAAACAACGAAGTTGTTATTTCAACATGTATGGGTCCATTTTGGGTTACCCACTTCTATTGTATCTGATCGAGATTCCCGATTTGTTGGGAAGTTTTGGTCAAGTCTATGGGAGTTAATGGACACCAGATTGAAGAAAAGCACAACATTTCATCCACAAACAGATGGTAAAATAGAGGTGGTCAATAGGACAGTGATCCATTTGCTCAGAGCCTATAGTAGAAAGCATCCCAAGCTTTGGGATGAGCATTTATGTTATGTGCAAAATTCTTACAACTGTGCCAAGCACTCTTCTACTCAGAGACTTCTTTTTGAGACTTGTTTTGGTTTTATACCCAAGTCTCCCTCGGATTTTTTCTTCGGTAGAGACACAGTAGTTGATGAACACAGTGATGTAGACAAAGAAACCATGTTCATTGAACAGATCCAAGAAATTCACCAAGAAGTGCAGGAACAACTAGAAAGAAGCCAGGCCAAGCACAAGGCAAGGCATGACAAGCATCGAATTGAGCATAGTTTCCAAGTTGGTGACCAAGTCTAGCTATACATCAAAAAAGACAGAATACAAGGTGAAGGTAAGAAGTTGAAACCAATAAGGTATGGGGCTTTCAAGATACTTTAAAAAATTGGTGAAAACACTTTTCGCCTTGATTTTCCAGCTTATATGAATATCTATTCAGTCGTTAATGCAGAGAACTTGAGACTGTATGAACCTTCATTGATTGAAGATCCTGAAGAGAAATGTCAGTTTCCTTCTATTGACAATTTGTTTCCTGAATATCCTAATGAGTTGCAGGAAGACACGGTTTTGGACAGTGAGGTGGTAACTACGTGCAGAGGGGATGTTGAGTACCTGAGAATCAAAATCAAAGGTTCAAAACCAAGCAGTCAATGATGGATAGAAATTGGGCAAGTGAGGAAGTTGTATCCTCACTTGATTGATGCTTAAAAACCAACTATTGGTGGTCCAAAAGATTTTTAGTGGGAAGGCATGATCCAAAATGGATCCTAAAAACCTCTAAGTCTTTCAATACTTAAACACTATCGTAAAGGATAAATCTTCAAGAACTTTGGAAAACACTATCGCAAGGGAAAAACATGAAGAATTGGTGAAAACAAAGTTAAGCGAATGCTAAAGCAACATTGCATAGGAGCCGTTTGATTGGACCGATCAACATTCCATATATAATCGGCATATCGCAATCGCAGGTGGCAAGCGGAGTCCATCGGAGGCAACCTTATGGGAAATGGCAATAGCGATCAGCGCAATTAAATGAGGGCTGTTGATCAAGCGTGTTGATCAATATTCCAGATCTACTTGCGATATCGCATCGCTAATACACACACAAAAGGACTTACTGGGGGCCCGAAGACCATGCGATATGCGATTGCGATATATCGCATTAGAATATTGCTTCACAACGATACAAAGGATAAGGGCTGATACAAAGTGCGAGATGCGATAAAGCCAGACCTGGCGGGTTTTACAGACGAAAATATATAGATCTTGAGTTCTAGTGAAAAGGGTTTTTCTATGTAAGTTCACATTTTCGTTAAATAAATGAAATACAAAGGAAATGCACCTGAAGTGATAAAATGGACCCGAAAGGTTTATACATGCAGCTATATATATTTTGAGTTTCGTAATGAGTGGGATTTTGGGTGGGCCTTAGGCGGTAAGTGGTATTGGACAAGCTCTGCCCAATCGCATACACTAGCTGGCACGTGGCTTGGTGTTGAAGAGAGAAAACCGCCTTTTCGGGCAGGTAACCTCTATGCGCATAAGCCGCCTGAAATGAATATCAACTCTTGGATCAATGATCACACAGATCATTGGTGGACTTGTGATAGCGACCAAAGGTGGATCCGAAAGGATTATAGGGCGGATTCGATAGTATTTCAAGTTCGATAAAAGGTGTTTTGGAGAATTTTTCAGTGTTTCTGTGTATTTCTTTGTGCAAACAGAGAAATGACTATTTTTGGATTTCAAACATGCCGATGGTCCCTTCCATTTAAAAACAGGTGGCCACCATACCTGAAGACGTTACACCGTGATTGGTTAACGCTGAGAGGGGATTTGTGAAGACAGAGGTCAGAAGCTAGAGAGCCCGAAAGGGAAAAAGAACAAATAAGCGCCGATAGGCTAAAAAGCCACTTAGTGTCAGAGACAGATGAGGGCAGTGTTGAGACAGAGAGAAAACATAGACAAAGAGTGAGAGGGAGAGTATGTGTACTCAGAAATACTTGAGGGATTCAAGCAAAACCCTGTTGTTTGTTCCTATTATGTTGAGACTCAATTTGAGCTCACATTTGTAAAAACTCTGCTCTTGAAGACATAATAGAGAGGTCACCACTGAAGGCTGGACTAGGAGACGTAGCCCAAGAGTTTTGGGTGAACTCCTTGATTATTTGCTATGTTATGTGTGTGTGTCTGTTATGTTTCTCTAACTCCTCATTTTCTATATTATTCATAATCTTTTCGATCCATTTCACTAAGTATAATAGGAAAATCTTGCACGAGTCTGTAATACCTTAATATTAATCTAAGATCTCATTTTCATATCAAGGCTACCCCACCATATAGGAGATTAGGTAGGAAAGCTCAATTTTCTACAAGAGATAGGGAAAATGTTTTTATAACTAGTATGATGAATATTTTGAACCTTCTAGTTATAAGGAAGCAAATGAATGTAGAGAATGGAAAATAGATATGGAACAGGAATATGAATCTATAATCAGAAACAACACTTGGGAATAGGTTGAGCTTCCTAGAGGGAAACAAGCCATAGGTTGTAAATGGTTGTATAAACCAAAGTTTAATGCAGATGGAACTATAGATAAATTAAAAGCTAGATTGGTAGCAAACGGGTATTCACAAAAAGAAGGCATTGACTATGAAGAAACTTTTGCCGCTGTAGCTAAACTTAATACCATCAGAATGTCGATTGCTTTAGCTACTAAGAAACATTGGATGATTCACCAACTAGATGTAAAGTCTGCATTTTTAAATGAAGAATTGAAAGAGGAGGTTTATTTAGAGCAACTTAAAGGGTTTTTCCAGAAAGGGAAAGAACATTTAGTCTATAGATTAAAGAAAGGACTTTATGGACTAAAGCAAGAACCCAGGTCTTGGTATGAAAAGATTGATTCATTTTTTCTACAATTTGGCTACAATAGAAGAAAAAATGACCCTAATATTTATACCATGCAAGATGAACAATGGTGCATAGTGTTGATTTCTTTGTATGTAGATGATTTGATTATTACAGGTGATGCTACATATTTGATCAAAGAAAGCAAGCAACAAATGTCACAGGTGTTCGAAATGAAACACCTTGGTGAATTAATATACTATTTGGGTCTTGAGATCTCGAGAGATTCAGGAAAAACATTTTTGTCCCAGGGAAAGTATGTCAAAGGAATACTAGGAAGATTTATGATGGAATAGTGTAAGCCTGCAGCAGTACCATTACAGTAGAACATCAAAATACAGAGTGAGGATGGCTCTAAAGGGGCAAATGTGACACTTTACAGATAGTTGGTTGGGAGTCTAATCTACTTGACAACTACTAGACCAGATTTGGCTTATGCAGCTATTGTGCTAATTCAATATATTTCCAAGCCACTTCAAATTCATTGGAATGCAACGAAAAGTGTTTTTAGGTATCTACAAGGTAAGAAATAGAACACAGTTTCCTTGTCTTCAACAGACGCAGAATATCAAGCTATGTGTGTAGCAACATGTGAGGCAGTTTGGTTGCAGAGACTTCTCTAGGATGTTGGGGAAGAACAAAAAGATGAAAAAATTATCAAATGCGACAATCAGAGTTCAATCAAACTTGCCAATAATTAGGTGTTTCACAAAAGCACTAAACACATTGATACACAGTTCCACTTTGTTAAGGAGAAAGTGCAATAAAAAAAAATCCATTTGGTATGTTGTAATACATGTGACAATCTTGCAAGCATTTTCACTAAGCCTCTTCGAAAAATCAAGTTTGAAATGTTTCTGGAGATGTTAGGCATATTTGTGAACCCCTTCTCCATTAAGTGGGAGTGTTAGAGATAATCGAGAATATCTTAGAATAATGAGTTGTTTCATGAGACCTCAGGATAGGAATTAGTTTCTATTTTTTAGGTTATGGTTCTAACTTGCCTAAATATATGATTACTATATAATGTGTGATGTACATGAACAATGTAGAGAATTCTGTAGAGCCAGACTCTCCTGGTTCAGACTCTCTTTCGGAGAGCTGACCGGTGGGTTTCATTTCATTTAATACACAACATTGCATTTTTATAAAAGAAATTGGTCGGCTAAAATTCCAAACAAGTTCATATAAATAAACTTGTCAGAAAAAACAATGTATTGAATCATCATTCAAATATCTTATGTTTTCAAGTAAACATCTTATTTAACCAGATGCCAAGATAAAAGGGATTGCTCATACATGGGGAATTTAGTAATTTTTCTAATAAAATGTTTGGAAGCAAGGTGATATCATCATAAATGCACGATGAAAAATGGTGGTAAAAAAGAGAATAAATTGTCTATATTTCTACATTGATCATTGACCTAGCCCCCATAGATATCTTTTAGGGAAAGAACTCGTTCAAAGTTTTTTTTTTTTCATTTTCAACTAATGGAAACACATTTCATTGGTGAGTTGTCTTGTGAGTTCTATTTTGGTTTTTGGCCCATCACTATGGATGACCTCTTTCAAATATGTCCGGGAGATTTAGAGATTGGGTTTGTGGAGGAGAGAGAAAATGTTGGACATAATAAATTGGTACATAAAGCATCAAAAAAGGATATTTTCTACAGTTGGTGACCAATTAATTTTCCAAATATGTAGGAAAGAGAAATATGATGAGAATATCAGTGGGAATGAGAAACCCGCCACAGAGGTTTTGCAGAGCTACAATGATTATGTTACTATGTGGGGAATTCCCTGCTTCTCACAAAGAATGATGAGAGGACTATTGTACTTCTAAAATTTATTCGTGCCAAATATTTCAGGGTGAATAAGATCAATAGGCACTTCACCATTGTTATTATGTTGGGAATAACATCCTCTAAAGGAGAAAAAATATGCATCTATCAGGAAGGGGGAATAACTAGTATCAATAGATATAGAGAATTTGAGGGCTCAACTATCTTAGATCAAAGAAAACTTGGATCATTCAGAAGAATAATAAGAAAGAGAAAATAAAATGTAGGAATTGATTAATTAATAAGTGGGCGATCAAAGGAGGAGGAGATAGATCGTCAATCTACAACAATTAGCTAGATCTCTATAAGATCGAGCTAAAATAGTCTATCTGAATCCACCAATGCCAATGGTAGAACTATTAGGATGATTCACATAGTTGATGCATCCCTATTTGATGCATGGACTAGTAGCTTCTACCTTGTTATTCTCCAGTCCACTATAGCCTCACTATTTTAAAAAGATTCATTACGTTGTTTTTAATAAAATTTTGTCTTTCCTGAGTTTAGATTGACCCTCTCCCTCCTGTCAGGCTTACCACATATTATGCCAACTATGCATCAGATCTTTAACCCACTTAGGTCCAGAGAAGATTGGTAAGGATTTTAAGACAACAGGTGAATTTTGGATGGGGGGAATCAAAGATGAAGTGCTTGCATCTCAGAGACACCACTTAGAAGGTCTAAGTGGAGATGGGGAGGCTACGATCAATCAATCTCGTGCCTTCTAATCTCCACAAATCTAATGTCTAGATTTCATCACCCACCAACCTAAAATTAGACTAAGGGGTTTCTATGAACACTTTAAAGTCACACTCTAATAGGTTTGTAAGAGTTAGGATTTCACCAAGGGACAAACCCTTTCATGTAGTCCTTCCCTTCAATTCAGGTTTTAGTAGTGCCATATTCTTGTTATGCCCCTATGACCATTCAGTGAGGAAAAATAGTGTGGCATGGAGGAAGTAATTTGGAGCTGACAATATATTTGAACATGATTTGAAATTTGATGAGAATCTAAAATCAATGGCCTTCATGAAGTTCTATGATAAAGTGGGCTTATGGGATTTTTTGAGACAGGGAGCTCTACCAGAAGATCTTTCCAATGGCTTTCTGCGGGTGTGAAGATGTTATAGATGGTGTTTTCCTTGATTTGTCTTGCCAGGTTTGGTAAAGTGGATGGGGATACTATAACAAGCCTTCCTCGTGGGAAGAGTAGAGCTATTCATTCCCACCTTACAGAAGTAATTATAGCCTAGTTTATCCGGTGCAGGATATTCTAATGGGGTCAAACGAGTTCGTTCTAACTACCACAACATAGTTTAGTTATGTACTTAGTTGAATTATGTGCATGCTAGTCATGAATTATAGTGAAAAAGATTCATTACTACCTGACATTCAACAGATTCAATAGAGTAGAAGCATAGTAGTAGTGTCCAATTCAATATAGAGGATCTATGGAGAATCTGTTGTCGGAATTCCAATCATACACCCTTCAAAGGAAAAGTATATTATACGAGCAAATCACTGTGGTTTTCTCTTCTGACTTGAGAAGATGTAGCGAAAAGTTTGGGCATGAGTAGAGAAGCTTGGGATGCAGTGAAAAATATAATTCAAATGGAGTTGGCACGGTTCATGCATTAGCAGAGTTGGCACGGTGGGTTGGTGAAGTTAATGCTGGGAGTTGGCATGCGAGCTGATGAGGAAAGAGGTAACATAGTAATGTTCCAGCAAGTTGATCGAGACAGAGGCGACGAAGAAGCAGAGGGGTGGATGGCTGGAATAAAGTACTTTTTGGAAGACCAGAATCTCCAAAAAGTCGGATTATAGACTACACCATTCCAATAGGCATAACATAAAATGAGAAAATTGAATATTGAAGTGAAGCAATTCCAATAAGCTTAAAGGATGACTAGGAAATTTTAATTGGAAAAGGGAAGTGCTAGATGACAATAAAGCATAAACATAATTACAAAATGAAATGGAAAATACACAAGGTGATGGACTTAGATAAAATGAAAAATATTCCCTCAACATGAAATCTAAACTCTACACCTAATTTTATTTGACAATATAATTAAGAAACGGTAAGACCGATTGTGTGAAAGAGACCATAATTGTGGCCATCAAAATTATTCTTTTTATTATTATTAACCATTAGAAGATATTAACCTAAGCTACATATATATATACATTTTATAATCCATGTAACAATATTCTTATCTATGGAGATTAATCCTCACTTTATCATGGAGATTCTTTATATGTAAATAAGATTTATTACAATACCATAGCTCATCAATACCACATGGTTAAAAACCCATAACTCATTTCATATGACATTTGTTAATGTGTCATTTTTTTTAATTTATGAATTTAACTAAAAGGTAAAAGATCACATAATTAAATCCGAGCCTTTGATTTTTCTATACTACTAATAATTTTTTAGAATATTCTATGTATGTTAAATCCCTACCATTGATCTAAGAAAATATGATAATTAAATTAATATTGTGGAATCCCTATTCCAAAATAGACATGCCTATGGGCATAATAATGAGGAATTGACCTAACCGAGAAATATTGGTTTATATCCTCTATTCCTAGAAAATATCAAATCCAATCCCTTTAATATCTTCAACAATCCGTAAAACTACTCAACGCTTCCAACTATATGTTTACCTAGGATATTTTTTACATTTCATAATATATGAAACAAACCATCACATTTCTATGTAGCTTATTCTAGAGAGTTCTAAATCATTTTACACTTAGGGAAATAAAATTTAAATGATAATTCAGAGTAATGTTATTTAAGAATCCACCTACATATTTGGAATGAGCATTACACTAGGAAATGACCCCACTTTTATGAAAATGAGTTTGAAAGATTTAACAAAAAATAAACATAGGCCCCATTTAAGAAAAAAACCTCAAAATATTTTAAAAAATAATGAATCGATACCTTCAACAAGGTATCGATATTAACATTTTATCCCATTAAAAACAACATGTTCATGGAAAATAGATGAAAACATACAAAAAATATTTAGAAATATATCCATAAATGAAATTACAAAACCATAATGTGTATTAAATTAGTGATTATGACAAACTAGGAAAGATTGAAGTTAGGCTTGACTTAAGATGAAATCCCATGACTTGGAGGAATTTTCCATGAAAATCATAAATCTGTTCCATGTTAAATGTCTATGATTGAAAATTTATCATATTTATTTCCTATGGGATGTGATCCTAGTTCTTAAAGCTTGTCTATCAATTAGTTTCCATATTATGTGTCTTGATGGTATCTTCTCCTTGAAGGTATTTAGAAACCAACATAACAAGACATGATCCTTCTACACCACCAAAAAGGCTTCTGTAAAAAAAAACAAGAGAAATTTTTTATTCTATAAGATATTTTATATTCGAATACAATTGGAATTTGTCTATTTATAACAAATCTATAGAATAACATCATTTAAGAAAGATAGCTGGATAGTAGTAGGCTACTATACGAGTTGGGAAAATAATGACTTTCCTTTGAAACTTGCATATGTGGATAGTTAGATTACAATATCCACTAGAAATCCTCTTAAGTGAAATGTAGGGAGAAAAAAGAAGGGCCCCAACAATGGGACCGACAAAGGTACTCAACTAGAAGTTCCCATGTATGGAGAAAACGAAAAAAAAAACATGTGGAAACAAATTTCATGCCCGAAAAAGAGAAAAAAAATGTGATTGCGAGACTTACGAAGACCCCTGGAGAAAAACATATATTCCTTGAAGGTTTGATCTCAGATGAGGAAAACAAGTGAATTCCAAAGCTTTAGTGAAGATGTTGGAAACCTACTTTCTAGTACGTAAGTATTCCAGGACAAGAACCCCATCTTGGTTGATCTACTGAATGGGGTGCATTTGGATATCAATGTATAATGCGATTAGTACATTTTGATGAACTATTGTTCAATTACTGCTATAGATTTACAGTTTGATGTTGAAACATAATGTTGGTCATTGTTACGTCTAGTATAATGTGATATGCAGTTAATCAATGTGTTGATTCTGATTGGCTTGATTATTTTGTTGTTGTGATTGAATGGTTTTGTGCAATTGATTTCAAGGAGTGTTATTCCTTTTTCTGCAAGAATGATTTAGAATAGATGTTTTCCATTTTATTTTGCAAGTGTGATTTCATTTTCCATATGGTGTTCATAGTGATATTTTTAAGCAAGTGGGTGTTTGATAGTGATACCCTTTTTTTTAGAAGAGCGAAGAGTTACAACATTTTGTTGTTTGATTGAGTGCCATGTTCTTGTAGAAGAAAACTTGGAAATAATTAGGTATTAATCAATGTTAGTTATCATTTGATTCCTACATATATTTTGTGTGATAACCTTGAATTAAACATACCTACACTCGCTCAAAAATTATGTACAAGGAATTGATTTGTTTTATTAAAACATAATTAATTCACCCAACATTTTGGCTTTTGGGGAAGTTATTAAATGTGCGCAAGCATAACTAGTATTATTTCTTTTCCTAGTTGCATTGTTCAATATAATGCACTAGAAGTGTTCATGGATTTGAGGTGGCAGGACTCTAAGACGAGGGGTAATAACCTATGCATCGATTTGACAAAATGAAGCAGAATTGACCACATAAGGAGTCACGACATATGGGATGCATGAATAGAGAATTAGAAAAACACGGTGCCCCCAAAAATACTAACTATGTAGGAATAAGAGGATGTGGAGGAAGGGAAAATCAAAACCTAGGTTGAGTAACATTCGTTCATAAAATGATCTTAATAGTACAGTTAAAATCATTTACAACAAGAAAAAATTCTAGGAAAATGGGATCCTATAAATTATACATTGTTGAAATTATTCCTCAGAGGATAGAATCTCAAGTGTCATATGTGTTGGGAGAAACTATTTAGGAGGGAGAATATCACAAATCCTCCACCTTAGAGGAAATTTGAATAATTCTTGAGCCATCTATATGAGTAGAAGATGACTATAAAGACTTGTTGGAAGGTCAAGAAGGTACAATCAGATAGAAATTGGAGTACCAAGAATTAATAGTAGAGAATAAGCATCATCTTGATAATTCTACTCCAAACTCAAGAAGTGGTGTAAACCAACCTGCATAACCATCAGAAAACCTTTCACAACTAGGAGAACTTAGAATACGTGAAATAATTTTGTAGAACCCTTAAATTTTGTGGAAGATTCAGATAGCGGATGTCACATTTACCAACTTTTAATTCCCCATTGGGAACATGGAGGGCACAATATCTAATGAAAAACATCCCTTTGTCGTGCCCCACCCCCGCCCACTCCGCCCCTTACCCCCCCAAAAAAGGAAAAAAAATCAAGGCATAACGAGTGAGGATTTGAATATTTTTCTCCTGAAATTTAGTGTTTTATGCCAAAGTTATGATTAACCTTGAGATACCCATAAATTAAAATTGATCCATGACAATTTGAGCGGAGTTTTCTTAAGATGGTTCATGGGACTTGGTGGTGCATATATTTCTTCCTAGGATGACATGAAGAAAAGCTTTTTGGAAAAGTATCATGATTATTTCCAAACTAGGGATTAACAGGAGGAACTATTTAGAATTTCCCATAGGGAGAATGAAGGCTTCGAAGACTATATTGAGCTTGGAAGGTCCAAGCATAGTGATTTTGATAAGGATATTTTGAAGATAATTTTATGAGGGAATGAAGGATGATTTTCTAGACAGGTTGAACCTTATGGGAAAGGGAGACATATGAAAGTAAACTATTGAGGCCTCAACAACTCGCCTTACTTTTCTTAAAATAAAGGGTCCCATATATGGATCATGTAAAATATCACCTTTGATTGCTTTACTTTTATTGATTATTGGATTTAATGATTTTCCATTTGTGATATTTCCATCATCTTTGACTCTTCAATAGCCATTAGATGATAAGTTCTCATCAATTCGACTACCAAATCAAAAGTTGTGGCCTTCCAAGGTTTTGCATTTTCTACTCTATAACAACTAGATGACATGATGATGTAGAAGCCTACATGGTGTGTTGGTAATGATAGTGCTGACTTGGAATACCCTACATACCACACTACACATTCACCTCACCCCACATAGTACCTCTTTCTAATTGTATTTCAAACCCTTGAAAAAGCCCTAAATTTTCCTCTTAGTGTTCTTTGTTTTCTATTATTTCTTTTAGTTTCCCACTTAAATTTATATTTTATGGTGTTTAAACTAAGCATATCCTTATATATGTTAATTAATGAAACCTTATTTTCTTCTACCCACAACACTCTTTGCCATTGCACCCATTTTTTGACTTATGCTCAAGAAAGATTCTACCAAGAACGAAGATTATCTACGTGAAATAGAAAAATGTATTTGTCATTGCGCCTCATTATTTCTATCTCAACGCCCCATGTACAAAGAAGAAACCCATGAAAACCACTAATAAGAAGAATCTCAGATTGCATGGCCTTCCTAACATGTATCCTCCATGTCAGCACCAAGTGGCACAACAAAGTCGTTGTCACATGTCATATTGTTTTGTTTTCCATTTTTCGTTGTCACATGTCATATTGTTTTGTTTTCTATTTTTCGTTGCCACATGCCACTAAGACATAGGTAACACATCATCATCTGTCCACATTGGTAGGGATGTCAGCTATTCTATTCGTGGCCATTGGGGATTCGCCATATTCGAGTTTCATTTCTTGACATGATGGTGAGGGAAGAGGGAAGGTGCAAATGTGATTTTTTTTACCTCAGTAAAGAGTTTTCTGGTTCGCACCTTTCTTGACATGATGGTGAGGGCAGAGGAATGGTGCGAATGCGAATTTTTTTTACCTTGACATGATGGTGAGGGCAGAGGAATGGTGCGAATGCGAATTTTTTTTACCTCTCAGGGCATGAATTTTCTAGTTTGCACCCATTATATTCAATTAGTTATTCGAGTACTGAGAATTTGACATGATGATGAGGGCAGAGGAAAGGCGCGAATGCGAATTTTTTTACCTCTCAGGGCACGAATTTTCTAGTTTGCACCCATTAGATTCAATTAGTTATTCGGGTACTGAGAATTTTCTAGGTCGCAACTTTCTTGACATGATGGTGAGGGCAGAGGAAAGGTGCGAATGTGAACTTTTTTACCTCTCAGCACACGAATTTTCTAGTTTGCACCCATTAGATTCAATTAGTTATTCGAGTATGGTGAAATAGTATGGAAACAATGACTAGGATCCCACCTATATGATGACTCGGTCTCCATGTGTGTTACCATTCCACGTCACTCCACATTGGACTTGGCTCAAAGTTTAACCTTATGGTTCAATTTATGTCCATTCATTTATCCAGGTATGAACTACACGTACGTTGAAATAATTCGAATGGATAATTATGTTTAAAACTATACATGGTTAAAATTTTAATATGCACAAAATCTACCTTATCCTCCTCTTTTCACTTACACAAACTATGATGAACACACAAAACAATCTAAACATTTAAAGGTTTATTTGAACTCACACATATGGTATAAAACACCAAGCTTGTAAATCAACAGTCTTGATTCGTCGATCGACCAGATTAAGAGTGGCTGATTGTTTTTATCCAACCACTTGGATATGACATTTCATAAGGATGTAGATGTCATGAAGTTGTCTGCCATTCACATAAAATTTAGAGGAGGATTTAAACGAGATTTTAAAGAATTATCTTTGTTATGATTTATAGAGATTTGATAAGTTGGTTACTAATTAACATATTGTTATAGAAACTTACTTGGGGTGTATCCATGTAGAAATTTACACATTGGGGAAATCTCACTGGTTTCACTAGAATTCTTCGAAATCAATAGTCAGTTTATTGATGACACATTAGAGCTATGTCAATATTAAGTCACGATTCACTTATGAGTGTGTGGTAGCTAGTATTAATATGTATGAGAAAGAAGTGGAATTAAGCTCGAAGACGGAGGATTTGTTGACATAAAAAAGTCGGTGGCTATTCTAGACAATCAAATTCATTCCTATAGCAACTAGCATAAAATTCATTGGCCAAGGCCATTTTTTTCAATGTTTTCATTATCTTCTCTAGAGATTGTTTTCAATAGTCTTTGTTATGATTTTTGTTTTGTTACTAGATGTTGGAACAAGATGGATTTCTCTCTATCTAAAAAACAAAATGGTTGTAATATTAGCTAAAAGGCACAAGTCCCCCTAGGTTTTTGTGGAATTTTTTGAAGATTTTATTTATTATCACCTTGAAAAATTTTGCACTATTGTAGAGTTATCTATGACAGGAAATTGAGAACCTCCGGGGCCGAGAGTAGGGAAACTACTCATTTTGTAATCAATATAAGTAATTCTTCTCAAATTTGGTGATGAATAAAGATACAATTCAATTTTGATTCATCCTTTCTCTTAGATAAGAGTTTATTATATGATTTTAGCACTATTACTAACTTGATGTCAATTTATGCTTATTTAAAACTAATGTAATGTTGTTTTTATATAGTTGGTTGGAGTTAAATCAAAATTGAATATTGGATTTAAATAGACCTGATAATTGTTAAACAATTTTATTGCATGTAATTATTGTATTATTTGAGTTGTTTCTATAATATAGTAAATACTTTCATATCTTCAATTAAAATATTGTTGCTTGAATCTAAGTATATGTATTAAAAGACTGGTAAATATTTTCGAGATGACTGCATATGCATATGTGCTTCAATTACTGTAAATGATATGAACTATTTCATTCACTTGTGAGTTCCTCCTAATTTTTTATTCAATTCTACATCATTTCACCTTGGTCTTGGTTGAGGCTAAGACTATTCCCTTCCTTGATGGAGAAAAGATAGGAGATTTAGTCTTATGTTAGTGATTAGATATTTCTTTCTCTCGGTCTCATATTATACTAGATTGCATTTAGTTTTATGGAATAATATTAAAAAATCTCCTTTTAAGGAGAAATTCACTGAGTGGCAATTGGCCCCACATTTTGGTAATTACAGTCCCAAATAGATAAAAGTCTAATTGGGGCCTTCACCTAGTGATCTAAGTGATGTTGGCTTGGTCATTTCCAAGCATCAACATTTTGGCGCTAGAAGGAGGGCCAACTAACAAGCTCACCATTTGGAGCTTTGGACTTTAAAGTTTTTAGTTCTAATGGCTCCTCCCCAAATCCCTATTTGGAGGTGTGTTTCATGACAAACATTTTGTAGCACTCCAGTAAATATAGTTAAATCCTTGTTTTAAGAAAAAAAATGATGGTAAGGGTCAAACAACTATAGTTGAACATGTTTTTCAGTTTGTTCAAAATTGTATTTTGCATGATATTTTTCATGAAGGTGTCATGTGAAAGATTTTCACTCTCACTTTCAAAGGCCTAGATAAGAAATAGTGTGAATCATTGTCAGCTACTTGAATACAATGTACATGGTAATAGTTTGTAAGTGAATTCCTTCATGCATTTCAAAATAATGAATATGATGAAGAATGTCTAGAACTTGAAAATTAGAGAACCTATAGTAAATTTTGTTTTTAGATTTCAACTAATCTATCCTAAATTTCATAATGACAGTAAAACTTCTAGATCAGATTTATCACGTGTTAATAAATATAGTGAAATCATTTATGATGAAACTTTGACGATTGATGACACTGAGGAACTTCACCCTTTGTTGATAGTTATGTCAGGTTCTCATGTTATCAATCTCCAAAGTGAATCTGTAGTGAAGATGAGATGCGTTGTAATATAGATGAAATTATAATAGATCCTCATATTTTACTGTGTAAAAAGTAAAATTATTTCAATTTTGAAAAAGAGATATACGTTCCTATATATGATTTTGAAGTTATAGATAAAGTTCATGTTCAATATTATTATGACTTTGAACAAATTTCACAAGTAGATAATAGTAATGATCTTAATCTTTCAAGTGATACTTGTGAAAAATAATTTCTACAAGTAAGTTTCCACTTTCTTGTAACAATAGTGTGTTTAGTGTAAATAATTATAAAAATTCAATTTTAATCATTTTTAGCTGGAATTATAGGCAAGGTAACTTACCTTATGAGTTGGAGAAATATACATTGTTTGCTTCAACTAATGTTATTCAAATGGAAGGTAATTTGAGAAATGAGTATAAAATGTAATACCCTTCTCCCACATTTACCCAAGCGAACTGGTCCATTGGGGTAAACATGTGATGAAGAGTTACTATGATGTGATTCAACTCTCCATGTACCATTAACGAAGTGAAACTAACAAGACAAAACCAATTTGACCCTCTTTGGGAGCTACAAAACCTTCAGGAGACAACCAAACCAACCACGTGTCTAACCCCTCAGACAACTTGTCATTTCACTGACCTATGACCCCAGTCGCTACCACGATAAGCCACCAATGCTACTAAGACCCTAGAGTCACTCCCAGAGCAAGGCATCCAAGCGATCGTAGTCCTTTTCAGGTAGTTCGATGCCAACGTCCCTCGATTATGGGCCACTTTTTCAGTGCTAGGACTCTGGTCTTTGCCTAGATCTCCATGCGACTTCCAAAAATGATAAATAACACTATAAAAAAAAATTTACTAATGCAAAACTTGAGCATGGACTTGAATTCACCCCTACTAGCCATGACAGAAATTTCATCAAGCACATCATCAACATGCAATTTATGGGTTCTACCAACATATTTGAGCATAGGGGTCTCATACTTATCTGATATTTTTCAAGAAGGATTGATTCCTTCTCACAATAGCTACATTACCATCTATTAGGTCATACATTCATAATCCATTCATTTTCTAATCAAAGCATGGTAAGAGCCATGACTAAGATCTTTCATAAAACCATGCTTACAACCAACATATAACCAAGAAAATAACAATGATAGAACAACCATTAAATCCACATAATAAAAAGTATATTTACACATATGACACAAGAAGAAAATATCTCTTATTAACATTTTCAAAATCCAACCAAGCCATGAACTTCCACGTACCATTATTACACAGTATTTTGTCACCCCTCCTGCACTTCCTTGTGTCATACCCTAAAGTGCTCGAAACATGGAAATCATGCAGTGTACCCATACTGATATGCAGCTCAAATCCTCCTTGAAACACTAATGGAAACATGCCTTGATCCTTCCCTGAAGAAGTAAGCTCTAAAACCCTAATTTCAGGACGAGTGTGACCTTGACACTAGTAACTAGTGCTCATGGCGAGTTGCACTATACTAGCCTCACGCTGCCAGCATGATTTTTACATGGATACTCGCACTAATCCCTAAAATGAAAGTTTTCCCAAAGAGGACAAGAAGCTTCGTGATCTAAAGGCTTCCTTAATGACGAGCTGGAGGTTGTTCAATGTGGATGTGGTCGAATTCTCCCAATATTTCTCTTTGATCTCATCCATATGAGATACCTCCTTGAGATGAGGGCCTTCTCCTATCTTTTGATAGATCCTAACTCCCTCTCCCTACCTATATATTCATCTTCTCCCATTCCCAAATGGTTGGTCTCTGATTATTCTCACCCTTATGATGAGATAGTGCATACATGCTACTCATTTGGCTTGGAGAAGGAGTGCTTGGAGAGCTTCAACTTGGACTTGGAGATTTTGTCAAGGAGATCTTATTGACATCAAGGCTTAGTTGTATGCTTCCTCCTTTATTTAATTAATATATGCAATTGTTTTTTCACTTTCCATAAATGTTTGTGTTAATGCATCATTTATCTTAATGCTCCTTGATCTATTAAGTAGATTACTTTCGATTATGCTTGTTGCACTTGTATGTTTTGTTATGTCTTTGATCTCTTGTGAAGGTATTCAAATAATGTGAGCAATAGAGTTGAGCGTGAGGAGAAAACAATTCGATATCTTAAACAAAGTAGTTTGTTATAGTATTGGAATGAGCTAGGTCATCTTCCTCTTCTCTCATTTTGGTTGTAATTTAGGAAAGTGTCTTGTAGATTGTCACGTAGATTTTTAGTCCCACTCATTGAGCTAGAGGGATCATTTTTGTCTATGAGAGGATTTACCTAGACAACAAAATGCTCACTCCGCTCAGGAGGCTATAACCCTTTCCATCCATTCCTTCGATCAAATTCTTTGACGATTTTGACCAATTGTCAATCTTTTGGCTTGTGTTCATCACTATAGCTATTTGCAAACACTGGTTATTGCGTGATAATGTTTAGTATGCTCTGATCTTGAAGATTTTTTGTTTTTAACTTAGTTTTCTCGCCCCATGCATTTTGTGCTCTAACAAGACCACTAATTGCGTTGATTTTCAAATTACAGTCACATTTCTCTACCTCTAAACACTATTTTGCCTTTAATGGGCACGATGATCCTAGAGGATAGATGAAATATTAGGGTTTCTTCTTGTTTTCAGTAGTTTCCAACCTCTGTCAGTGATTTTCGAGTGTGACTACACTCTGTTTGTCTTGACTATCATTCTTGTGTGTTTGCAATTGTCTCTTGACATTATTGGTGTGTGTTTAAAGCTTGATTGCCTTCTAGGGTTCTAGGGTTTCTAGGGTTTTCTAGGTCACCCTTCGCTCATTGCTTGGTTTATTTCTGTGAGATTGATTGCTTCCATTTAGGTTTATTTCTGTGAGATTGATTGCTTCCATTTAGGAGTCTTCATAAAATTAGGACACCATTTTCATGTTGCTTTTGGTTCATGATTATGAAGTTATTTTCATTAGTATTGAGTCATATTAAAAATTTGAAAATCTCTTTTCTTCAATTGTCAAACATAGATTACAATTGTTTGCTTTGGTAGGACTCAAAGTGAATGCATGTTTTGATTTCTTTGTTTGGAAGAGAAAAGTGAAATGAAGTATTTTTGAAACAATTTGCATTTGAAACCATAAGTGAATGGAATTTTCCATTTTAGTAGTTTTAAATTGCATTTTCCCTTCGCTCATTGCATTAGTTTGCATTGTTAAATAAAAGTGAAAGGAAAAGAACAAAAGATTACTGCATCTTAATGAAAGGAAAAGTGATTTTTGTTTCTCATAGGATTGCATTTCGGCATTTGATTGGTTAGTGAAAGTGAAAGATTAGATTTCATTTTTTACATTTGCATTGGAAAGATAAACAGTTGTGATTTGATGCATGTTGCTTGATTGATGCATTATTTGGTAAATTCCGTGCTATTCTTTTAACAAAATATCATGGGTTCTTGTCTTCTCGATCTTTTTAAGTGCAGGGTTATTCTTTAATAAAGTTACTTATCTTTATGCAAACCATCCTATAGCATACTTAATTCCGTGCTATTTTCTTAACAAAATAGCATGGGTTCTTGTCTTCTCTATCTTTTTAAGTGCAGGGTTATTCTTATCTTTATGCAAACCATTCGATAGAATGAATACTTATTCTTAAGAAAAAAAATATTCACAAACAATATTTTTGAAGAAAATAACCTTACTAACTTATCTTTTGTTTCCATTCGCTGGGCTGGCATTTGTTGATGGGTTAATTTACAGCTACTCGTCTCCCACTTAATAAAAAGACTTTATTCAATAGATTTCATAAGGCATCGCTTTGAAACCTTCTATCCTCACACTGAAAATTTATCTTGAATCTTGGGTACCATCACCCAATGACAACGATGAGAAGAGACTTGCCACAAACCTAGAAATATAACACTCGAATAACAAAAGTCAGAGCAGAGATGCATGCGGTCATACATAGTCGTGTTCAAACTTCAAATAAGGAGTAAGGGCTGAGCAGAGATGCATGCGGCCATACTTAGTGGTCGTGTTCAAATAAGGAGTAAGGGCTGAGGGACTGCATGCACAGTGTATTGTTTGAGTCTTACACCGTCCTAACAGCAAAATTGACAGCAAAATCAAACTCAAAATACGGCTGCCCACATTCTTTGGAACCAATCTTCGGCTCCACCACCAAACAGTGCTCACAATAAGAGGTGAAGAGTAAAGCAAGGAATGCCTTAAAAAAATTAAAAATACTGTCACAATACAGGAAATGACCGACGACAGCTTCAAGATTCAAGTGCTGAGAAAAAAACTCTCTGAGATATGCCGCAAAAATGTATCAAAATGCTACCTTCATGAACAGATTCAGTTAGGTTATTAAAATGTTCTGAAGTGATATTTTATTTCGACGTAAATTAGTTTCACTTATTACAATCAGTTTGTAACTAATTTCTTGCGGCGACCATTCAAATCACACAAAATATTTTCAAAACTAATTTCATGTATTAAAATTGCTTAGGGGTATTACACTCATCCGCAGGAAACTAACGATTTAACTGATATTTTTGAATGATCAACCTTTCAAGACAGAACACCTTTTTACGGAACAGAAGTTCTGTCGTCCTCTTTATATCTCCACCATGGCCATCACCATTAATGTTCTGGTGCTGCCCTCCATGAGCAAACCTCTGAGGAACAACTCCTCTGTAGCGTGACGTTTGGGAATGGTTAATTCTACGCCTATATCTGTCTTGGTGAGCCCTTTACTGAAGAGACACCATTATTGTTCTGCTACTGCCTTGCAACCGGCAATTCTGTTGGCGGAGGATTATTAATATTAATGTTATCGACAGCTCCAGATGATCCTTCCATCATGGGAAGATCCATTCAACGACTCTTTATTCTACAACTTACAATTAGATGCACAACTTACAATTAGATGGAATTCCCTAAAATTCGTATTCTTCGTAGCGTGGACTCTGTATCTGGAAAAAAATCAACATGAATGGGAAGCAAACTTAACCACTGGACTTGCCCTTTGCTGAAAGGGTCGCAAGAAAACCAAGAAGCAAGAAACAAATCAAAACGTTATTTGAGTTGAGATTCTATATACATAGAGAGAGCGCTCACAGCATCAAGGAAAATCTAAAGCAGTGTTGTTACTTACTGAACAACAAACAGTTAACTCCAGCTGCACTTGTAGCCAGCAACTCTTGACATGGCCGCTGACTATAAGTTACAAGAAAACCAGATTTCAAGAGTTCAAATGAGATTCAACAACAAGAACCTGAAATCGAGTAATTCGTGACGGCCCTTGGCATACGGGAGTCTCTTGTACCAAGGACTGTAGGAAAGAAAAAGGCAGAAGCTATTAGGGTTAGTATCAGAGCGCGGAACCCTAACGAAAAGGTACAAAATGCGATTTTTCCTGAGAAGACGGAAGGAGGGGAAAGATACAGAAACCACCCTGCTAGGATCAAGACAGTCGGATCAAACCCTAAAGGGTTTAACGGTGGGATCGTGTGAATTCTTAACTTGATAATGTTGAATTAAGCAAAAGTTACGTCAATGCGCGACCCTAATTTTACAAGTACCAGGTACATGGCCAGTAATATATACATCTAACCCGATGGGTAAATTAAGAGAAAATGGTATGAAGACCAATAGTTTATGGGGAAGCATACAACCTACATTCCTAAGTTTAGTTGATTTGGTATCAATGGTATTCCTAAGTTTAGTTGATTTGGTATCAATGGTTTTGGCATAGTAGGACTACGACAATAGTCTTGGTAACCTTAAATTTTGTTTATGGCGATGTTGGATGTTACAGATATAGAGAGCAATGCTTTGGGTCTAAATAAAAAATTCATTTTTTTTTATTCATAATAATAATATATATCTAAATTGAATAATTATCAAACAATTACGCTCATGGGGCATCTGAATCTATAGCGACAAGATTCAAAATTTAATTTTTCAGAATCGAAAAAAAAATTATACATTAAAATATTTTTTTATAGATTTGAAATTAATAATTATTCTAATATATGAAATTAATACTAACTATTATAAATATTATTTTTATTATAATTTATTATAATTGTGGAATGGAAATTCAAGAAGATCTAATTTTTAGATTTAGTAATTATGGTTTTGAATTCTTAGAAGAAGATCTAGAGTCTTTGTAAAGAGGATTGAGTAATGGACAAATTTACACATCTCCTCATATTGGGTTGTAAAATGAGTCTATGGACTCAATGAGCCAGTCTTCCCTATTCAAATATTATAAAAATGAGTAACATTAACATCATCTGTAATTTGTATAAAGACTAATAAAAAAAATGTGAAGTAGCTTAAATTAAACATTTATACAAAAATTAGAAAAATATTATATATATATAGACAATCCAATGTACTGAAATTAATTAACTGATTCTGTTGTAAAATAATGTATATGGAATTGATAACATCAACATCTAAGTAAACATATATTAAAAGAAAAAATAGTTTTATACCATTGTTGGTGTAAATAAAATAACTGAACCAATAAAAAATAATAAAATTAAAATTAAAAAATAAACATATTTATGTTGTAAAAATATCTTAATCATATTTTTCTCCATTGAACATTTATAAAATCATTTTAATTTATCAAATTCTAAATCATTCTTAAAATCTACAATCAACTGAAACGAAATATTTATCCATCTAAACTAATTAAACTAAACCACAAAACCTATCCATCTATTATATATAAATAACAACCGGAACAATTTCTTTCTTTCTTTCAAAATTATATACGATTACCTTAAACCAAAACAATTGGACTTAAACAATCCAAACGGTAAATACATTTTCCATAAAGATCAACCTAAAAATGCTTGTATGCATGGTATCTTAAACCAAAGTGCCAATTGCAACTAACCCTCAAACTCATAAAATAAGCCCATTTTCCCAGCTATTCTCTTTCCCTTCATCGATTTCTATCAACTTCTTTCCCAAATAGCATACTACCAATTTTATGATCTGATGGGCACGTTTCTGCAGTGGCCGTTTTACCGTGCAATTCACCACTAGAGTTGTTGCTGTCAACTTGAGACTGGACTGATTACACATTTCGATGTCCTCTAAGGTCTTCTCCGAATAGCATAAATTCATTTTTTTCACTTTCGGAAGTGCCCATGTGCATTTCACCAGTAGAGTTGCTGCTTTCAACATGAGCCTGGACAAGTTGGACATGACTGGTTTCACCTTGGGGCTGCACTGATTGGACACGACTGGTTTCACCTTGGAGCTGGACTGGCTGGACTGATTGGCCATGACTGGTTTCACCTTGGAGCTGGACTGATTGGCCATGACTGGCTTCACCTTGGGGATGCACTGGTTGGCCATGACTGGTTTCGCCTTGAAGCTGCACTGGTTTGCCATGACTGGTTTCACCTTGGGGCTGCACTGATTGGACATGACTGGTTTCACCTTGGAGCTGGACTGGCTGGACTGATTGGCCATGACTGGTTTCACCTTGGAGCTGGACTGATTGGCCATGACTGGCTTCACCTTGGGGATGCACTGGTTGGCCATGACTGGTTTCGCCTTGAAGCTGCACTGATTTGCCATGACTAGTTTCACCTTGGGGCTGCACTGATGGGACATGACTGGTTTCACCTTGGAGCTGGACTGGCTGGACTGATTGGCCATGACTGGTTTCACCTTGGAGCTGGACTGATTGGCCATGACTGGCTTCACCTTGGGGATGCACTGGTTGGCCATGACTGGTTTCGCCTTGAAGCTGCACTGATTTGCCATGACTAGTTTCACCTTGGGGCTGCACTGATTGGACATGACTGGTTTCACCTTGGAGCTGGACTGGCTGGACTGATTGGCCATGAATGCTTTCACCTTGGAGCTGGACTGATTGACCATGACTGGCTTCACCTTGAGGATGCACTGGTTGGCCATGGCTGGTTTCGCCTTGAAGCTGCACTGATTTGACATGACTGGTTTCACCTTGGGGCTGCATTGATTGGACATGACTGGTTTCACCTTGGAGCTGGACCGGCTGGACTGATTGGCCATGACTGGTTTCACCTTGGAGCTGGACTGATTGGCCATGACTTGCTTCACCTTGGGGATGCACTGGTTGGCCATGGCTGGTTTCGCCTTGAAGCTGCACTGATTTGCCATGACTGGTTTCACCTTGGGGCTGCACTGATTGGACATGACTGGTTTCACCTTGGAGCTGGACTGATTGGCCATGACTGGTTTCACCTTGGAGCTGGACTGATTGGCCATGACTGGCTTCGCCTTGGGGATGCACTGGTTGGCCGTGACTGGTTTCGCCTTGAAGCTGCACTGATTTGCCATGACTGGTTTCACCTTGGGGCTGCACTGATTGGCCATGACTGGTTTCACCTTGTTGCTGCACTGATTGGCCATGGTATTCCTCCTTCTCACTCTTGACGGTCCGTATAATCCATGACTGGCATTTCTCAAAGCGAAGAAGATCACCTACCTTCAATTTTTTATGGTACACAAAGTCTTTCCAACCCCGAGTCAGCACATATCTGTTGTGCTTAAAGTAGTAAAGGAAAGACCACGACTCGCCCTTCTCGTCCTTGAATACCAATGTTTCTTTTCTTTTCTGCTGCTCATCCAGAGGAAAATAACGAGTTGCGTAACGTTTCGGAATGCTAAATTCTACGTCTATATCTGTCTGGGTGAGCTGTTTAGTGAAGAGAAGTTCTGTCTTCCTCTTTATATGTCGACCATGGCCATCACCCGGCAATTCTGTTGGCGGAGGATTATTAATATTAATGTTATCGACAGCTCCAGACGATCCTTCCATCATCGAAAGATCCGTTCAACGACTCTTTATTCTGCAATTAGATGCACAACTTACAATTAGATACAATTCCCTAAAATTCTTACTCTTCCTAGCATGCACTCTGTATCTGGGAGGGAAAAATTCATGATGAATGGGAAGCGAACTTAACCACGGGATTTATCCTTTGCTGAAAGCGTTGCAAGAAAACCAAGAAACAAGAAACGTTATTTGAGTTGAGGTTATATATACATAGAGAGAGCGCTCACAGCCAGATATGCCAACCCGATTATATATATCCTCTATTCTTCGCAGGATGGATTCTGTGTTTGGGAAGAATCTGTTGAAATGGAAACATATCTAGCCACGGGACTTCCATTTTGCCAATAACGTCCCAATAAAACCAAGAAAAGAAAAAGCAAAGCTAGCTAGCCGTTAACAACAATATCATTATCAATATTGGATTTGTTAAGTTTATGAATAAAAACCTTAAATATTATTATTAGTGAAATATTTATTTTTAGATTATTTTAACATTCGAAGATATACAAACTCTATTAGTTTGTAGAAAGAAAAGAAAATGCATTATTTTAACTTTAATTATTTATTTTTATATCCCAAAATTTATTTGGTATAATACATGGATTTTACACTTATCTTAATTAATTTCACTTTTGAAATGTTTGATTAATAGGTAGAAGTACAAATAATTTTTTTCATAAGAAAATATATGTTAATAATAATAAATTTGTTGAATTGAGGTTTCTATGATCCCTATCAAATTTATGAAAGATTTTTCTGCATAAATCACATGATATTTCATTGCTCGACGTGTTTAAGTGTGGTTCATCGTCAGGACAAGTTGACGAGGAAACGAATATATTTACTAAAGGCTAAATATAATTAGGGGACAGTTAGATAGACCAAGGTCATAAAAATAAGTTAATTTCATAGCTACTTAGTTATATTATTATTAAATTAAAAGTCAAAAGAAAATATGAGTTTTGTTAAAGGTTTTAAATATATATAAATAATAAATTAATTTTAAATGATTATTAAATTGATAGTTAGTTATAAAAAGTATTAACTATTTAATAAAAATATATAATATAAATATTAGAATAAGTCCATAATATAAATATTAGAATAAGTCTAGTGTTAGAAAAATAAGATTTTAAATATTCAGATTTAATTAATAGTATCTCTAATTGTCAGGTTAAACTAGAGGTATTAACTAATTTAATTGTTTATATGAATTTACCTAAAGGCCTTTACTATTTTATAAAAAAAATATTTATAAATATAAATATATATAAAAAAATTTATTAGTATATATCATTCTCTCTCTCACACACACACACATATATATATATATATATATAAATTTCTTAAGATAATAGTTAGTTATAAACAAAAATATATTGATAGACTAAGTCAAGTATTAGAAAAAAAATAGTATAATTAATCGTTTATTTTAATTGTTAAATTAACATATGAAGAAAAAAGGCCAAAGGATACGGGAAAACAAGAACAAGCTAAAAAAAACGAGGGAGGTGAGGAAGGAAAGAAAATGACTAGGAAGAGAGTGCTGCAACCCAGCAACTACTAATTTTTTAGCCATCTTCTCTATTGAGATTGCTCAACCTTTTTTCAATCTCAAGGGCTTCCCTAAATTTCGGATGATGGAATTGTGCAACTCTAGCAATAGCACTAGCCTCCTTAACACACACATGATGCTTGGTTCTTTCCGCATGTTCACTTAAAACGGAAGACTTGGTTCTCCTATGTTTAAGGTCAACTACATGCTCACTAATCATTTGATTAATGGAGCTACTAGTCTTACCAATATAAGGGTCCCACAAGAACAAGGGGTAATATATACCCCTTTCATATCCTTAGGGTCGATAGGATCCTTCACTAATTTGAGGGACTTACGAATGATGTTAACTAAAAATAGTGGGGACATTACTATAAATTTATTCTTTTATTCATAATAATACATTTATCTTACTAAAATATTTTTTATATTTATATTAAATATAAGGTTTTCACATTAATTATAATTATTATGAATAAAAGAATTAAAATGTTTTTTTTATATAATCATTATGAATAAAATTGACTAATATTTAATATACATGTTTTTGGCCATATAATTATATAATTTCTATTAATCTTTTTTCCTTTTATGGGTTAAAAGATAATAGAGGGATAATATAAAAATTAAGTTAATGACTAGTATGGTAAGCATAAAAAAATCATATACAAAATTGTTACTAATAGACATCAGAACATAGTATAAACTTGTGGGAATTATACTGCCCATTAATTATATTTTAAATTAAATTATTATTTAATAATAATATCTCAAATCAAATTAGTTTTTAATATTATAAAATATTATCAAACTTAAAATAAATTCTTTTAAACAAAATATTGAAATTATTAATATATTTTTATTTATTTAAAAATTTTTCACAATAATAATATTTAAAATATAAATATATTTATTTAAAATATAAATATATTTATGGAATTCTATATGAAATCTTACCAAGCTCTTAAGAGAATGCGTATTAAAACAATGTACAAAAACAAAGTGCATTAACATAATATAGGGAAAGGTAGATTGAGTTGAAATATATATTCATGAAAATAGTAGAGTTTATATAAATATTAAAGTTTTTATTATAAAATTATTTTTATAATTACTTTATTTTTAGGTTTTTTTTAACAGAATTTTACTGATTATAAAAAAAAAAAACACAAAAACATATATTATGTTTTTTCCAGCCATAGATTACTACAAAGAAGAAGAATAGGATTTTACTCTAAAATAATATATGAATAACATCGAAAATAATATATGAATAACATAAAAACTAAGTTCATGATTTATCTATAGAGAACATGGCTGAACATAGAAAAACATATAAGATAATATTTACAAAATTGCAGCTTTTCCATTAAAAATTTGAGAGTCTCGTGGACATTAGATTGGTGCGTGCTGTTATGGGAATTGTGGTACTCGTCAGTGATATTTTAAACGGAATTATTTTTTTATAATTATATCTCAAATTAAATTAAACTAGTTTTTAATATTGAGAAATATTATAGGAATCGTAATAAATGATTTTAAATGGCTTTTTGTTGTTGTTGTTTATTTAAAACTTTCACAAAATAATGATATTCAAAATATAGTAAGAGAATGTCTATCGATGAAAAACAAGATACATTAACGCAATATAGGAAATGTTGATTTTTAAATGTTTAAATGAAATCTATATTTATGAATATAGTGGAGGTTTTGACTCCTTGAAGGGTTCCTAGTTGATCTTCATTGTAATTTCCCCTCCCTTTATTGGATTCTCACTTCTGAAGATAGATCTTCATATGATATTGATTAAATTTTCACATTTTTAATTCTCATATTGCTTATGGGAGGTGAAGGGTCACCTCATTTGTTATAAATGAACCTTCATAACTAAAGCACATGGCTTTAGTGTTCTCTTCTCAATCTTAACACGGGAGTGAAGGTCATTCTTTTGAGGAGAAAGTTATGGCTTCATATTCCACTATTGAAAGTAGTGATGCATCATTGTAATTTTGTATCTTGGCACTTTCACTTCATGTTTTCATGCTCTCATAGTCGGCGTACTTTCATGAATGTGTCATAGATGTTATAACACTATTAATTTAATATTTACAATGTATGTTTTTGTTAGTATGTATTAAGGACAATAAACTACGTTTTTATCTTTAGTACACATCTTGTTGAATGGTGTGTTCTCATCTTCTTTCATGATTGTTGTTACTTTCAGGACTATTATACAAAGTAATTAAGGATTTTTTTTTATGTATGTGTGTGTCTTTATTAGGATGATATCATTAATTTTCTTCTAAAGGCTCACTCTATATTTTCCATTTGTGGAAGTACCTTACATACATTGCAATTTTGTGGTTCACAGGGCCAACTTACCTTCTTATCTCAAAGTATATGAGTGCTCTCTTTTTGGTTAATTGTCCCCAAGGAAAATATCTAAGAATCAAATGGCATTTAGGCCTTTGATTCATATGTGGCTCCTATACCAAATGGTGCAAGGTATAATTAGGGCTTCATACAGAGGATACCCCATACTGTTGGTGGTATCCAAGACCATCAACATATTTGGTGCTAGTAGGAGGGTTAGATGACAAGTTGAACCCATCATGTATGCTTTTAATCTTCATCTTCAAATGGCTCATTGCCAAATATACATCTTGAATGCTTTTCCAAAAGAGTAAATTTTAATATGCACGCAGAAATAATTCATAACTTGTGACATTTGAAAATTGATGGCAAGGGTCAAACAACTATACTTGGACATATGTTTCAATTTATTCAATTATGTAATTCTAATGGAATACGTTGTAAATATGTTGTCGAAGGTCATGGCAAGCATTGGTGCCACATTTTACCAACCACTTCTATTCATTCATTTAAGAAACTCATCAAGGAGCTTCATGAAGCCTTTTATAGGTACAATTATCAAGATGTGTGCAAAAGGGTCAATCGAATTACAATGAAATCCAATGAATCATTAGTGGCTTTTTTCGATAGATTTCTTCACATTTTCTATGAATTTTCCAAAGAAGGTGGGGATTGGGATTTCATGGGTGAAACATTTTAGCATTTCGTTCAAATATATTTGAAACAATTTGAATCTGAATTCATTTTTGACAATTGATCATCTTATAATGATAGTAATATCGAAAAATTATAAATGAAATGAGTCTCACCAAAAATTATTTTTTTCCATATTTCCTTATTCATGAAATTGTCCCATCCTTTTTTTCTTGAAGTGTTTTATTCCACTCCACTTAGTATTTCTCTCCAACTAAGTGATTAACACAATATTTCTCTCCCATTATGTTAATTTAATTTATTTTTTATTATTTTCTCCTAGGGAATTTTAGGAGACTTTTGAGGGAAGGTCCATGATGTGGACATCACCACCAATTATAGATTTTTCTATGCTAGCAATATGTCTTCTAAACTCTCGTGTTATTTCCTCAATATTTCCAAGAAATTTATTTATTAACTAAAATAATAATAAAATAATTACATCATCATATAACTCTCATCATGGCTTCCATTACAGTGAAAACCAATAAATATTTCAATGTCTAAAAATAGTAAATGTCTAGAAAGAAGAGACATAGGGGTTTTACAATCTCCTGTCCTACCTCTCTTGTTGTTTGAGGAGTCCGAAATTTATTAGATGTTAAAGAGATTGTTTTCTCCTTGTTAAATTTAATTCCTTTCCCTATTGAAACTCCACCTTTTGAAGGTTTCCCTACCACACTATTTTAAACAAAAGAGCCCCTCACTAGTTTCCCTTAATTAGCTATTAGAATGCTAGTAGGTGTGGATCCTATTGCACCACATATTGGAGTTTTTATGGAGCATTTATGTTTTCTACCTATGGTCTTATATATATAACTAACATGCTTTATATGAGGAACATTTAAGATATAGGTGACTAAAATGGTTTTTTAACTATCTCCCTTTGATCACTTATACTCCCAGTGTCATTTCCCATTTGATAAGAACCTTTAATACCCTTAAGTGCCTCTCCCATTTGATAAGAACCTTTAATACCCTTAAGTGCCTCTGTAGCAACAACACCAAAATTGAGAGTGTAAATAATTATTTTTTATTTGGAATAATGCACATAATCATTTAATTATCAAACATGTGTCTATTAGACTAGAAGAGACTCTTTGTTGTATGCACAAGTAGAAAAGTTCCTACTAATTTTATATGACTATGCAGAAAACCAATATATGATAGCAACGAGGATCAAGATAGGTTTGATTCCTAATTTGTTTAATAACAACTTTCATAAGTGTTGTACTTGAGGTCAACAATTATTCTTAAAGACAATACCCAATTATTATTAAGAATCCTATCAATTCTAATTTCTAAGTGTTATCTACAGTTCTGTAGTAGTTTTATTGATTTCACAGTAGGAGCTATTGATTACGCAACATTTGTGCATTCACCTCTACACACAAAACCAAAATCAAAGAACATGGCCCAAGAAAGTACAATAACAGAAACAATATTAAATACACTTAAAAATAAACACATTATATAAATAACATCAGTTCGCCTTAATCTAATGAAAATTTAAATGAACATGTACATTCTACATGAAAGAAAGATAGAAATTACTGAAAAGAAAAAAGTGCACCGGGCCTTACCTTAAGTAAGCCCAACACGGGGCTTATCTTGTGACTAGTAACTAAACTCTCAAAAGTAGGTTTAGTAGATTAAGTATGCGTACACACATAAATATATTAATCAAAATTATATAAAAAAGTATAACATCATTGCTCATTAGGAGTTTAGACATACATATTTATAAGTGGAAAACGAACTTATATAGTTTTGGTGGCTACCTTATCTAAGACAACTTTCCTGATAACTCTTAAATCCTGAATATAAAATAATACAACTAAACATAGTGTCAAGTAGCAAACCAAACTGAAAATAACTTACGTAGGCTTCGATGTCTAGCCTCGATGATGCAACCACTATTTCGCACCAATGCATCTTAACTAATTTATAACTGATTACATATGGTCTTGTGAAATAATAATTTCCCTTTCCATTCTTTAGAGAGACACTAGGAGTTAGACACGTATTATGTCCACTTGTTCCTCATTTATTGTTCTCCAACAATCCTCAAACTTTGTCACTAATCTCTTCAATTAACATGTAATCGCATCAAATATGTTTTATTTGTGTGCCTCACAATACATTAGATTGATGCCTCATTTATTAAAACATAAATTGTAATATGAAACTACGGTTAAACGATTATTTAATTCTTATCTGAAACATAAATAGGAAGCCTAATAAACATGCATTATACCTTAGTTTCCCATGAAAAATATAGATATTTTAAGAGTTCTTCCAATATAAAAGAGGAAAAATTAGTCAAAATGAGGTGGATGATTTTGTAGAAAAAAAGGTTGATTTCATTGATCATCAAATATTATATCTACTAGTGAAGGTATGTTTTAAATTGACGTGCAATTTTATGATGATGAATCTCATAAAACTCATATGTTTATGGTGTAAGAGAATAATTGAACTATCCAATGCAAATATATGAGTTTGAATGGATGGAAATTAATATTAGCCTCATGATATCAGAGTGTTCAATAATGCATTGGAGTTGAAGAGTTCATGAACAAGGCCATTTGCGTGACATTGAAACATAGTGATATGTATTTATTTTCATGAGGTATGTCATGATTTACATGATTGCATTAGGGAAAGGGAATTCCTTGCTTATGAAGACTATCGATGCATGAGGGAGCCCTACCATGTGATAGATCTCTAGAGAGAGTAGGAAGCAGAGAAGGGGATTCCTGGACATTGAAGGTGAGTGACTACATGAAAGACGAACTGAATCGCCTAAGGTACATAGGAAGTAGAGAATGAGGTGCCATAATATGAAAGTAAATTGGTTTTAATGGGGTAAGACGTTGCTCATTGGTGTTAATGGTACATTGGTTGTTTCTATAGAAGCAACAAGATGAATTTTTTCCCCGAAGAATCATTGAGTGTAGTCCATATGATGGTTGGACATTGGAGGTAAACAAAACTCTAGGAGACAAGTTATCTAGAAGATTGAGGTGCACTGGTAGCATTGTGAACTAGATGTAACTACTTGAGAAATGACTAATTTAATGGAGTTTTATACCCATTATGTTTGATCAATTCGTTACATTTTCACATTATTTACATGATCTTACAATTCATAATAATATTTTCTATATGGATTAGAAAAAAACCATTATTAGCCCAACCCCTTAGACAAACATTATCCTCAATGTCCCATATTTGAACACAAATTTAACAACGATATATGTATATGTATACATCTACACGTACATGTACATGTACATACACATATACATATGTATATACATATACATATGTATATGTATATGTATATGAACATGTACATGTATATGTATACGTATACATATACATATACATCCACACACACACACACACACACACACACACACATATATATATATATATATATATATATCGTTGTTAAATTTGTGTTCAAATATGGGACATTGAGGATAATGTTTGTCTAAGGGGTTGGGCTAATAATGGATTTTTTTCTAATCCATATAGCAAATATTATTATGAATTGTAAGATCATGTAAATAATGTGAAAATGTAACAAACTGACTTGTTGAGAGGAGGACATGGATTCAAACCTTGATCAGATAAGTTATTGGGAGAATTGCTTGAGGAAATGAATAAACTAGGAAGTTGTATTTAATGTATCACCTACCTTCCTTTAGAAATTTAAGGCAAGTCTATAGAGGCATTTAAAAATGTTCAATCATAATATATGCATAAGGATAAGGTTTTTCTATTGTTGTGGAAATTGTTTATGTGATTAACATGCAAGGGAGAACTCAAGAGATGAAAGATAAAGTGATACACAGATACCAAGGATGTAGAGAAGAGAGGGGAGAAAAGGAACATATAGGAGTATCAATTGGGGCACAGGAAAAAGAACTCGGAATTATTAGGTCTCTCCATAATTTGAGTGGAGTAGTGGGAGGATTCATGGCCAGAATAATAAGGTATAGCTTAAGGAGACACAAAGCCATTCGTTTCAAGGAATTTTGATATGCATGATTTAAGGTAAAGGAACAATGAGTCATTGTTTAGTAGGAGTCACAGTGGCTTAAAATTTCTTATTTGGGTTGTAGGTGAAATCATTATGGGATCTATTGAATCCTATATCAATGTTGAATAACTAAATCATATCCCCTTGAGCACTTCAATAATGAGGCTATAAATTTAGATCAAGGATGGTTATCTGATCCAAAATGGATCCTAGAAAACCCTCTAAGTCTTCAATGTCTTCTAAACAGTAAAAATTATCGCATGAGAAGAACCTTTTAAAAAGGCAGATTACACTATCGGGAGGTAAAAACATGAAGAAAACAGTGAAATAAGGTGTATCAGAGGTCAAGGGAATGATGCACAGGAGCTGTCGGATTTAGCCGATCAATGGTCCAACTCCAATTGGCATATTTGCAATCGGCGGTGATAGGTGGAGGATATCAGTGCCTATCATATGAAAATTGTGATCGCGATCAATATGGGTGAATGAGGACCGTCGATTAAGTATGCAGATCGATGGCCCAAGTTAACTTGCTATATCACAATCAGCGATTATAGAGGAGCGCTTACAAATAGCCCACGGGTCTATGCGATATGCAATTGTGATCAATCACATCGTAATATCACATCGGAGCTATGCAAAGGAGCAGAGCCGATAACAACTATGATTGTGATAGCCGAGCCAGATAAAATTATGAATGATATTTGATATATTTTGAGATCCGTAAATAGGGCTTTTTCTATGTAAATTTGTGTTTTTTTTAAATAAACAAAAACAAAAGAAAATCTAAATAAAACGATAAACCACACCTGAAAGGGTTTATACATGCATATATATATATATATATATTGAGTTCCTTAATGAGTGGGATTTTGGGCGGTTTACCCCTGTACGCTTGAGCCGCACGAAATGAACCTCAGCCATTTGACCAAGATCTCTCAAATCAATAGTGGAGATGTGATGGTGATATAAAGGTGGAACTGATAGGATTTATAAGGCGGAATTTATAATATTTCAAATTTGATAAACAATAGATTGGCGGATTTTCACAGATTTAGTGTATTTCTTTGTGTATATAGAGAATGCTAGTTTTGGGGATTTTAAAGGCCAGATGGTCCCTTATGTTGTAGAACAGGTGGCGACCTTTCCTAAAGGCATTATGCCATGATTGCTAATGCTCAAAAGGAGATTTGAGCTGACAAAGGCCAGGAGCTAGAGAGCCCAAGAAGGGGAAATGAACAGAGAGTGCCGATTGGATTTAAAGCCACAAAAGACCAAAGATAAAGAAATGAAGTGCTGAGATAGAGGTAAGACAGAGACAAAGAGTGAGGGAATGAGCCTGTGTACTCATAGAGGCTTGAGGGATTCAAGAAAACTCCTACTATTTTGTATCTGTTGTGTTGAGACTCAATTTGAGCTCATATGTTGTAAAACTCTGCTCTTGAAGACATAATAGGGAGGTCACCACTGAAGGCTGGACTACGAGATGTAGCCCAGGAGTTCTGGGTGAACTCCATATTTAATTTTTTGTGTTATGTGTGCTTGTCTATTATGTTTCTTTAACTACTTCATTGCCTATATTATTCACAATCCTATTGATCCGTTGCACTAAGTAATGTAGGAAAATCCATCCACATGAGCCTATAATACCTTAATATTAGTCTAAGATCTCAATTTCAGATGAAGTGGTATCATAGCTTTAGGTTTTCTAAGGTTAGACAAGCTTGTGCTAGATTGTTGAATGATAACTAGGTCAATTCTCAAACTAGGAGAAGGAGAACTTGTTGAGGCTAATCCAAAAATTGGAAGAGTCTATCCTAGGAGGGGGATGGTAGAACAAACCTCATCAGGATCAGACTCTTAGTTCATGGACAATTTCATGACCATCAGAGCCATGGTGGAAGAGATGTATCAAGAATTTAAGAAAGGCCAAGGTGAAAGAACTTTAGCATATTAAACAGAAAAAGAAGCAGAAGAACCTCTTCTAGATGGTCTTCCAGAAGGCAAAGGAAAAGAAGAGAGGCCTTCTCAACCATCTACTCCATCATCACCATCCTCATCATCTTCTTCACATAAAACTAGCCTTGAAAAGAAAAATAAGAAAACTGTTGTGATTAAATTAGATGTGAAATTTGATTTGCCAATTTATGATGGTGAATTAAATGTAGAAAAGCTAGATAACTAGATTAGAAAGATTGATGTATGTTGCAGGGTGCAGAACATCAATTCAGAAAGGAGAAAGATTCAGCTGACTAGCCTTCGCCTTGGAGGAACTGCCCTAATGTGGTGGGAAGGCAAGACACAAGCTAATTTGAGGAAGCATGGTAAAATTCTTTCTACCTAGAATGAATTTGTTTTCACCATTAAAAAAGAATTCTATCCACTAGCTTATATGTAACAAGCAATGATGAGTTGGCAAAATCTTCACCAAGTAAAGGGGCAAAGGGTACAAAGCTATACCCAGGAATTTAGAAAAAGAGCTTTAATTCTAAGCATTTCTCTAGACTCACCTGAAACTTTGTTGAAGTATATAAGTGGTCTACATAGCTATTTGAGCCACACCATTCTCATGTTTAACCCTACTAGCATAGATGAGGTATCAGTTCAGGCTACACATCTAGAGGCTAAAGGCAAGGTTGTGAACCCAAATATTAGGGGATCATCAAAAACCACCGCAAGAAAGAACAAGGAAACGAAGAAGAAGAAATGAAAAGAGAGGACGAAAAACACTATATAGAAAGACAAACCTTCATGCACTCACTACAAGAAGGATGGGCACGATGATGAACACTACTGGTCTTTGCATCTGGAGCTGAAACCCAAGAAGTTTGGTGGTAAGAAGAAGAAGACCGCTGCTGCTATTCAGAAAGGCTTGGGGTCAGACTCAAGTGATGAAACAATAGTCACAAGCACATGTATAAAAGGTAAAAATTCTGAAGAATTTACAAGTAATTTTGTTCAATCTGTTGATAATGAAGATAATTAGAGGAAAAGACATGAGATTTTTCATATTAGAGTTATTTGCAAGCACCAAAAGATTGATAGTTTATTTGATACTGGTTCACAAGTAAACTTGGTTTCTGAAACAATTGTAAAGAAGTTGGGCTTACTAACAACACCTCATAAGAAGCCATATCCATTAGGTTGGCTATGTGATAAAGCAAAGCTACAATTGACTAGACAATGTAAACTTCGGTTGTTATTGGGTCAACTTTTGTAGATGAGTCTGAGTTAGATATAGTTCCCTTCGATATATGTGGTATTGTTTTAGGAAGTCCTTACTTGTATGATAGAAAAGTCATTTTATATAGAACTGAAAACAAGTATCAACTCACAATAGATGGAATAGAATATATTGTAAGAGCTCATCAACTAAAAAATAACTACACTCTCATTAACTCAGGGCAGATGAAAAGAATTGTAAATTCATGCAAGCAATTTTTACTAATGCTTGTAAAGGAAAAGAACCTTGATAAGACCAATATATTTGAAGGTTGTGATGCTAAATAGAAAGTTGATTTAGATAAAGTTGTTTTAGAAGATGATATCCTATTTCAAGAACCTAATGGTCTACCACCCAAAAGCGAAATAATACATGATATTCATTTGCAGCAAGATGCTCCATTGCCTAACATCGGAATGTACAAGTTATCCGCTTTAGAGAATATAGAGATCAAGAAACAAGTAGAGGAGTTGCTCGATAAAGGGTTCATAAGACCAAGCACATCACCATTTGGATCTCCAATCGTGTTGGTGAGAAAGAAAGATGGTTCGTGGAGGATGTGCATTGATTACAGAGCACTGAATAGAATAACGATCAAGAATCATTATCCTCTTCCTCACATTCATGATCTATTAGATCAACTGAAAGAAGTTGTTTACTTTTCCAAGTTGGACTTGCATAGTGGTTATCATTAGGTCAGAGTAACAGAACAAGATGCATGGAAGACTACTTTCAAAACAAAGCAAGGGATGTATGAATGGTTGGTTATGCCCTTTGGCCTAACTAATGCTCCTGCCACTTTCATGAGAGTTATGAATGATGTAGTCCGACCTTTTATTGATGATTTTGTAATTGTATATTTAGATGACATTATTGTTTTCAGTAAAACATGGGAAGAACATTTGAAGCATGTAAAGCAGATTCGAGATGTTTTGAAAAGAGAAAATCTCTATGTGAAATTATCAAAATGTGAATTTGGCAAAACATCTTTAAATTATTTGGGTCATATTATAGGGGGTGGTGAATTGGAGATAGAGCCCTCTAAGGTTGAAGTGATTGTGAACTGGCCTAAACCCAAATCTTCTATAGAAGTTAGGAGTTTCCTAGGAGCAGCACAATATTGGAGAAAGTTTATTGCTAATTTTTCCTTGATTGCAGCTCCCTTACATGCTTTGACAGGAATTGAACAAGATGTTTCAGTGGGGAGGAAAACAATAGAAAGCCTTCAACACCTTAAAAGAAAAAATTAGTACAACACGAGTACTAGCATTTACAGATCTTCAGTGACCATTTGAGATTGAAACAGATGCCAGTGATGTTGGAAATAATACTGAGAGGGGGGGTGAATCAGTATTATCAAATTCTTTTCAATATATCTTCCTTATTTATACTTTGAATAATTCTTCAAATATTGATCATTACTTTGTATGTCAGTATCATAAAATAATGAGCATGAACAAGAAAAGCAAATAGTCACACAAAAGAACACCAGATATAAGGTGGAAACCCAATGTGGGTGAAAACCACCTGCTGCAATATGTCTCTATCTTCTTTTAATAATAAACTCCTTTTACAATGATTTTGTACTGGTGCAGTCCTTTACCAGTACGCAGGCTACAACCTGCAGAGAGCTACAACTCTCTCTCATTTTCCAGTCTCTCCTTGAAGGGAGCTACAACCCCCTACTTCTTTTCTATCAAGGACCACTTTCATTAATTTTCAGACTGGATCCAAGAACATCAAAATCCCATCAACTACACTTGCATCATCCATCTTTGATTTATCCAATACTGAATCAATGCTTTCACTAAAGCCAACCCGCATACAGATCTGCAAATATTTCCTTATAACTTTGCAGTTGTTCCATACATCAGACATACCCAGATCATAACATGTGTACAATAAAACATGCATCAATAATTCAGATCTATAAATTCATTCTTTCAAATATTTAGATATTAGTTAAACTAGATTATTAGATTTATAGATCAAGCGTGTGCCACATATCACAGATCAAAATCATATAGAGATACCACTATTCCAGCCTTAAGATTTTGACCCATCAATAGAACTTATCCTTCTCCTTACGCTCAGGTTCCTTCTTCATTCAGATCCAGATCTGCACCATAACCCAATCACCATATTCCAGATCTAGCACTTTTTCAGATATTCAATGATTCAGAAGATGCTTTGCCAAATGATCTCCTTCCTCTTTTATAGCCTTAGTCCTTTCTCAATACCACGGTCCAAAACCATAGGATCAAAAAACTGTTGGACTAATACAATGAACCAACCATAAAAGTGCATGAGATCAAAACTTTTGGATGCAATACCACAGACCAAAACCATAGGATCCAAAACTATCGGACTAATACCATGAACCAACCATGAAAGTGCGTGAACTTTGCTGCACTATAATTTATCATCTGAGATGAGTGGGTTGCCATCAAGTACAACATATGTATCATAATGCCAACAATCTCCCCCTTTGGACTTGATGGCAACAACAACCAATCACTCTCCCCCTTTGACATCAAGGGCAAAGCGCAAACCAAGATAATCTCTTTCCTAGAGAAACATTCTGTTGCCCATACTCCCCCTGAGTATCTGCTGACATCTCTGAAAGAGTGTTGGATAGGTAAATCCCCTCTGCGGACAGAGGTGATCCCACTAGCCTAAAACAGAACTAGCCACAATCAATTCACGTTGCTACGCAAGTTCCTAGTTGTACATTAAAGGTGAATTAAGAAGACCAACTTGGAATCCAACACTATAGTCGAAGCAGAGTTGGTATTCCCGCTCCCTCGCTCCAGCAGGTCACAATCCTTGTGATCCTTGCAAACGGACACCTGCACATGCAAAGGAAGAAACAGATACAAGCATAAAATCCACCAAAGTACAACTATATTTCAGTCAGAAAGGAAATAAATCAAACATCATTATAGTAGACAATGAGATTGGAACCATAACAACAGTCATTCATTAATGAATAATAGATGGGAAAAGTTACAACCAAGGTTTTGACGTTGAACCTCTCCTCTGGCTGGGCGAGCAACTATGTATGTCTTGCAATATACCTCCTCTCCGGCAGCATAACCTCTCTATGCTTCACTATCACTCACAACAAGCATAATCACGACTAGCATTACTCAAAAACTAGCTCGTCTAATGCATGAGGACAGATATTTATAGATGGAGAAGGGAGAAAGATTCGATGAACCAGGACACCCATTGTGGATTGGCATTATCTCTGAAAGGATAGATGATGAGGATAGATGATGACTCTCGACCTCTATCCGGTGGATTTTACCCTAAAAAGACTTCGTGATCTGAAGGGAAAAAACATATGGGCGTGCGTTTGTAAAAAATCATTACCAAATTGGGCTGGCGCGGGTGTTGTTCTGTGACAGAGCGCCCATGGTCGCGCCCTCTTTTGAGGATATCAGTGATTAGCGCGGGTAAGATACTGTGGACCTGCGCCAATGGAAAAAGAGTACTTTTCAGGGATAATTTACAGAAGGTGTCTTAAGGGAACATGAAGTACACACTCAAGGGAACATAATGCAAGTGTTTTTGGGTTATGTCACTGTTCACAGGTCCCGGAATGCGTCCTCCAATGTATGGAAATGGAGCGATAGGGACGGTGACCAATGGTGATAAATTACTGTGTAACAAAGAGCTCCCCCTTTGTATATGCCAAGGTGTACCACTCTGTCCATGCTTCCTCTGAGTACATGCTGAAGTCTCTGCTCTACTGAAGTGTGCTGCTCATGCTCCCCCTGACTATAAGCAATGTTAATAACTAATAGTAGCAGCATCTGACAATCACCATAAATGACCATGAAAGAGATAGAGACATATTGCAGCAATATTTCTTCTGTCATTCCTCCATAATGCCAACAATGCATTATATGCTCCCCCTTGAACTTGTGCCATTCGATCTTTAACCAATCCGCAACTCAGCAAATGTACGCATATACCCTTGATGAACCTTGCGTACAACCAACAATCAGAAGAGAGTCAACAACAAGATGATGCATCAACAACCCCCAGCTTTTGCCTGAGGTATTCAAAGGTCTCCCTGGGCAATGGTTTGGTGAGTATATCAGCAACTTGTTCCTTAGAAGGAACATACTCCAACTTGACCTTTTGTTCAAGCACTTGTTCTCGGAGAAAGTGATATTTGATTGGTATGTGCTTGGGTCTTTGAATGCATGATTGGGTTCTTTGAAATGCTGATTTCACTTGTATTATCACATAAGATGGAGATAGGTGGTGTACAAGTGATTTGAAAATCTTGCAAGGTCTGCATCATCCAAAGGAGTTGAGTGCAGCAAGATGCAGCAGCCACATATTCCGCTTCAGCTGTAGAAAAAGCAATTGAACTCTGTTTCTTGCTGAACCAAGATACTAATCGGGAACCCATAAAGAATGCTCCACCACTTGTGCTCTTCATGTCATCCACGCTTCCGGCCCAATCTGCATCTGTATAAGCATGAAGTGTGAGATCTGTATCTCTAGGATACCATAAGCCATAGTTTTGAATCCCTTGAAGATATTTGAAGATTCTCTTCACTGCCCGAAGATGAGTTTCCTTTGGATTTGCCTGAAATCTTCCAACTATTCCCACTGCATGCATGATGTCTGGTCGGGTACCTGTCAAATAAAGTAGACTTCCAATCATAGATCTGTAAGTTGGTTGATGCACTGCTGCTGATTCGTCATTTGCACTGAGGTTACATCCTGTGACCATGGGTGTACATACTGGTTTTGCTTCTTCCATACCATATTTCTTCAAAATCTGCTTGAGATACTTGGTTTGATACAAGAAGATCCCTCCTTCATTTTGTTGGATTTGCAAACCAAGAAAATATGTCAATTCTCCAAGCAAGGACATTTCGAATTCTTTCTACATCACCAAGGCAAAGCTTTGACTCATAGATCCTTCATTGCTGCCAAAGATAATGTCATCTACATACACAACAAGTATTAGCAATTTGTCATTTTCAAGTTTTATATAAAGATTGTTATCTGCTGATCCTTTTGAAAAACCTTGTTGATGAAGATATTTGTCCAAACGATAGTACCAAGCCCTTGGAGCTTGTTTAAGACCATAGAGAGCCTTTTTCAATCTGCATACAAGATTTGGATCATTTCCAAGAATGAACCCATCTGGCTGCCCAATGTATACTTCTTCTTCTAAGTCTCCATTCAGAAAGGCTGATTTCACGTCCATTTGAAATACTTTGAACTTTTGAAAGCTTGAGAGAGAAAGGAACATTCAGATGGCCTCAAGTCTTGCAACAGGAGCAAACGTTTCCTCAAAATCTATTCCTTCTTGCTACGCATACCCTTTACAAACAAGTCTTGCCTTGTTTCTAATTACTTCCGCATTTTCATTCAACTTATTTTTGAAGACCCATTTTGTCCCTATAACATTCTTATCCTTTGGTCTAGGAACCAACTCCCAAGTGTTGTTCTTTTTTATCTACTCAAGTTCTTCATCCATTGCTTTGACCCAACATTCATCTTTGCATGCCTCTTTTACATTTTGTGGTTCAGTGGAGGAGAGTAATGCCAAATAGCTTGAAGCTTCTGCAATTCTTCTTCTTGTTTGTACACCTGCTTCTTTCTGCCCCAAAATCTGAGATTCTGGATGATTCTTCTGAACGTACCGGGATGGAGTCTTCTATTCTATTCTTATCTGTTCCTCTGGTGCTCCTTGAGGTTCTTCTTCTTCATCATTATCTCTTTGAGGGTAGTCTTCATCTTCTTCGATATTTTCATGATTTACTTGCCTAGGAATGTATCCCTTTTCATCAACCACTACATCAATGTTGTCAACAATTCTTCCAAGTCTTTTATTGTAGCACTTACATGATTTTTTGTGTGGAGAATAACCAAGAAGAATGCCTTCATCTGCTCTAGGTTCAAGTTTGCGAAGTTGCTCATCAGTATTCTTAATATAGCATTTTCTCCCAAAGATTTTGAAGTGCTTTATTGAAGGAGTCTCACCATACCAGAGCTCATGAGGAGTTTGAGTGTTGTTCACTCGGACATTTGTTTTGTTGAGAATAAAAACCGCAGCATATGCAGCTTCACCCTAGAAAGTTGCGGGAGTTCTAGACTCATCTAGCATAGCACGAGCCATTTGTTGGACTGTTCTGTTCATCCTTTCCACCACTCCATTTTGCTGAGGAGTTCTAGCTGTAGAGAATTCTCTTCTTATCCCATGTTCTTCACAGAAATCGAAAAATTCATTTGAGGTGAACTCCCTACCTCTGTCAGACCTGAGGCACTTAATTTTGTAACCTGATTCATTTTCAACCAAGGCTTTGAAGGATTTGAATTTCTCGAATGCTTTGTCTTTGAGCTTCATAAGTCCTAACCAAACAAACCTAGAGAAATCGTCAATGAATAATATCAAGTATTCTTCTCCTCGAGGTGTCCTTCTCCTAAATGGATCACATACATTTGTATGGACTAGCTCAAGAGGCATGCTAGCTGATCCTTCCTTCTCTGGAAAGTTAGTTCTGGTTTGCTTTCCAAATTGACATGATTTGCATATGGTGTTGCCTCGAATTCTGATATCTGGAAGACCACGAACTGCCTGATATTTGCATGCTTTCCTTATTTGTGAAAAGCTTAGATGCCCCAACCTCCGATGCCATAACCAGTGTTCATCATCCTTGCTCAAATAGCATTGTTGTTGTCCTTCTTCAAATATGTATAGATTATTTGGAGTTCTTCTACCTTTGATCACTATTTCACCTATATCAAGATCACGAACACGACATCCGTTTGATCTAAATATCACCTCGGTTCCTTGATCACACATCTGACTGACACTTATAAGATTATGCTTCAATCCATCAACATACAAAACATTTCCAGCTTTGACCTTTTCTTTTAACTGAGCAGTGCCTTTTCCTTTTATAGCTGCAGGAGTATCATTTCCAAAAGAAACTTTCTTTCCCTTTTCTAAAGCAGAATATGATTCAAGTTTTTCTTTATCACCTGTCATATGTTTCGAACATCCACTGTCAATGTACCATATATTTTCGTGTCCTTCTGCATAAAATGCTATCCCACATCTTTCTGTTTGTGGTTCCTTTATTCCCCATGTTCTGGTGCTTGAGGCTTGTTCCTTTGTCTGCTAAAACCTGCTCCTGCATTCAAAATCTTCATGACCAAAGTTATTGCAAATAGAACATTCAACTTCATTTTCAAGAGCCGAAAAGTTGTTATAGGTCCTTTTTGTAATCCCGATCATACTTTTTTGTTTTTGAGCTTCTCTAGTCATTATTGTTTTATATGAAACACATTGAGCTTCTTTGTGACCGAAGTTATGGCAAGAGAAACATTGCCCATTGAAGAAACTTCTGCGATTATCAAATCTACCGGCCAAATGATTGTAATTTCTATTGTCATCCATTCTTGAAGCAAATTGAGAAGATTTTACGTGTGGCTGGTTGTAGCTTTTGTTCATCCTTAAGACAGATTGCCCCTGGTTTACCTGATAGTCTTTGTTCATTCTTGATGTAATTTGTCCCTGCTTTATCTGGTGATCTCCATTGTGCTTTTGCTCATTCCTTCTTGCTGCATCAAGATAACTCTTTGAGGTGGATGCTTGAGATGTTTCTCCATTATAACCCAGACCTGTCTTGTTTAGCGGAGAACGTTGTACATTGATGATCTCATCCAGAGTTTCAGATCCTTTGACAAACTTAAGATTAATAGCCTTTGTTTTCTCAATTTCTTTTCTAAGGTCAACAATTTCACCTTCTCACTTTTCAAGATATTTTTCTTTTTCATCAATTTGAAATTGTAGAGTATCAATGATCATATTCTTTTCTTCTATACATGTCTTAAGTCTAGAAATCTCTTCATAAAAACTATCCACATCTATAGCATCCATGTAATCATCATCTTCAAATGACATTAAAAGTTTATAGTCATTACCTCGTTCATCTTCATCACTATTTGATAAACCATCACTGTCTTCATGAGTGTAGTAGCTTTTCTTATTTGCATTCTGTTTCTTGTTCCATCTAGCAGGTTCCTTTCCTTTGTCAATCTTATCCTTATGAGGACATTTGGAAGCATAATGACCTACTCTTCCACAAGCAAAACATTTAAAAGGTAGCTTACCTCTGAACCTTCCAGTACCCCATTGAAGATTTCTGACAAAATTTGATTCTTCTTCTTCTTCTGGCACGTGACTTGATTCATAGTAGTCTCCTTTGCCTAAAGCCTTAAAAGCAGCTTCTCTCCTGTCTGATGGACCTCCTTTTCTCATTTCATAAGCAGTTAGAATTCCGTGTAGCTGAGACATAGTAAGAGTTCGTAGATTTTCCTTTTCTTCTATTGCAGATACTTTAGATTCAAACTTGGGGGACAATGATCTTAGGACTTTTTCAACCACAACAGCCTCTTTTATTTCTTCACCCAAGTTTTTCATACAATTAACAATCTCATCTACCCGAAGGAAATAGTTAGCCACACTTTCATCATTATACATTCTGAGATTCTCATACTGAATCCTGAGGGTTTGAAGTTTTGCACGTTTTACCTGTTCATCTCCTTCGTAGCTCAAAACAATCTTGTCCCATATTTATTTTGTGGATTTATATTGCATAACCTTCACGAATTCAGATTGAGATAGACATCCTAGAAGAGTATTAATCGCCTTTGCATTTGTTCCATATTTCTTCTTCTCAGCTAAATCTGTAGGAGTAGCTGATGGAAAAGTATACCTTGTTTCTATAATGTCCCATACTTCTGTACCCAAAGATTGAAGATAGGCAGTAACTCTTACCTTCCAATATACGAAGTTTGTCCCATCAAAAATCGGTGGCCTGATTGATGCTTCCCTCTCGTAGTTGCTCATGATGTTAGATCTTCCTTCAAGCGATCAAGCATCTTCAGAAGAACCTGCTCTGATACCAATTGTTGGAAATAATACTGAGAGGGGGAGTGAATCAGTATTATCAAATTCTTTTCAATATATCTTCCTTATTTATACTTTGAATAATTCTTCAAATATTGATCATTACTTTGTATGTCAGTATCATAAAATAATGAGCATGAACAAGAAAAGCAAATAGTCACACAAAAGAACACCAGATATAAGGTGGAAACCCAATGTGGGTGAAAACCACCTGCTGCAATATGTGTCTATCTTCTTTTAATAAGAAACTCCTTTTACAATGATTTTGTACTGGTGCAGTCCTTTACCAGTACGCAGGCTACAACCTGCAGAGAGCTACAACTCTCTCTCTCATTTTCCAGTCTCTCCTTGAAGGGAGCTACAACCCCATACTTATTTTCTTTCAAGGACCACTTTTCATTAATTTTCAGACTGGATCCAAGAACATCAAAAACCCATCGACTACACTTGCATCATCAATCTCTGATTTATCCAATACTGAATCAATGCTTTCACCAAAGCGAACCCGCATACAGATCTGCAAATATTTCCTTATAACTTTGCAATTGTTCCATACATCAGACATACCCAGATCATAACATGTGTACAATAAAACATGCATCAATAATTCAGATCTATAAATTCATTCTTTCAAATATTTAGATATTAGTTAACCCAGATTATTAGATTTATAGATCAAGCGTGTGCCACATATCACAGATCAAAATCATATAGAGATACCACTATTCCAACCTTATGATTTTGACCCATCAACAGAACTTATCCTTCTCCTTACGCTTAGGTTCCTTCTTCATTCCGATCCAGATCTGCACCATAACCCAATCACCATATTCCAGATCTAGCACTTTTTCAGATATTCAATGATTTAGAAGATGCTTTTCCAAATGATATCCTTCCTCTTTTATAGCCTTAGTCCTTTCTCAATACCATGGTCCAAAACCATAGGATCAAAAAACTGTTGGACTAATATCATGAACCAACCATGAAAGTGCGTGAGATCAACACTTTTGGATGCAATACCACGGACCAAAACCATAGGATCAAAAACTGTCGGACTAATACCATGAACCAACCATGAAAGTGCGTGAACTTTGCTGCAATATAATTTATCATCTGAGATGAGTGGGTTGCCATCAAGTACAACATATGTATCATAATGCCAACAAGTGACTATGCCATGAGAGCAGTGTTGATGCAACATGGTAAACCCATATGTTATCATTCTAAGACACTTAATTCTGCAATAGTTAATTATCTCACATATGATAAATAATTGTAGGTATTAGTGCAGAGTGTGAAAAAGTGGAAACATTACCTATTGGGCAAGGAAACAATTGTACACAGAGATCATCAACCCTTCAATATTTGTACTTACAAACTAAATTGTAGCAATCAAGACACTGTAGGTGGATGGGTTTTCTACAAGAGTTTCATCTTGTCATTAGATATAAGAAAGGCATAAGCAATAAGGTTGCAGATATGTTATCAAGACCAATCATAAATGAATCTACTATACTTAAGCATAACTCAGTATTGCATGAAAGTATATTGAACAATATGCTCAAGATGTAGATTTTAAAGATGTATATGCAACTTTAAGTCATGGCAAACAAGTAGAAGAATTGGATTATCATGTTAGACCAACTCTTATATCATTTGGTAAATTTATGCATTCCTCAAACTGAAAGAGTTAGCATAATTCGAGAAGCACACACTTCTCTAATATCAGGTCATTTTGGTGTAAGTGAAACAATTGCACAGTTGCAAAGGTTCTATTATTGGCCAAGAATGCATGAAACAAATTCTAGATATATTAAAGGGTGTACCATGTGTGCTACAAGAAAGCCGAGTAATAGAAAAGTAGGCTTGTACACTCCACTTCCAGTTCCTTCTCATCCGTGGGAAAGTGTTTCCACGGTCTTTGTTGGGGGATTGCCAAAATCTAGAAAAGGTCATGATTATTTATATGTTATTGTGGACAGGTTCAGCAAAATGTCTATTTTAATACCTTGTAACAAGCAGATTATAGTGGAACAGAGATTGAAGTTTTTCTTTCAGTATGTATGGGTTCATTTTGAGTTACCCACTTCCATTGTATCTGATCGATATTTCTGATTTGTTGAGAAGTTTTGGTTAAGTCTATGGGAGTTAATGGACACCAAATTGAAGAAGAGCACAACATTTCATCCACAAACACATGGTCAATCAGAGGTGGTCAACAGGACAGTGATCCATTTGCTCAGAGGCTATTGTAGCAAGCATCCCAAGCTTTGGGATGAACATTTGTGTTACGTGCAACATGCTTACAACCGTGCTAAGCTCTCTTCCACACAGAGATCTCCTTTTGAGACTTTTTTTGGTTTTACACCAAGGTCTCTCTTGGATTTTGTCTTTAGTAAAGACATAGCAGTTGACAGATAGAGTGATGTGGACAAATCAACCAAGATCATTGAACAGATCCAAGAAATTCACCAGGCAGTACAAGAACAACTGGAGAGAAGCCAGGACAAGTACAAGGCAAGGCGTGATAAGCATCGAATTGAGCATAGCTTCCAAGTTTGTTATCAAGTTTGGATGTACATAAGTAAAGATAGAATGCAAGGTGAAGGAAAGAAGCTGAAGCCAATAAGGTCTGGGCCTTTCAAGATACTTGAGAAAATTGGTGAAAACGCTTTTCGCCTTTATTTACCAGCTTATATGCACATCTATTCAGTTGTTAATGCAGAGAACTTGAGACTCTTTGAAACTTCGTTGATTGAAGATCCCGAAGAGAAAGTCAATTTCCTTCTATTGATGATCTGTTTCTTAAATATCTCAATGAGTTGCAGGAAGATACAGTTCTGGACAAGAAGGCGAGAATTACGCGTAGAGGGGATGTTGAGTACCTCAGAATTAGATTCAAAGGTTCAAAACCCAGCAGTGCAAGATGGATCAAGATTGGACAAGTGAGGAAGTTGTATCCTCACTTGATTGATGCCTAAAAACCAACTTTTGGTGGTCCAAAATCCTTTTCTGTGCGAAGTTGTGTTCCAAAATGGATCGTAGAAAACACTCTAAGTCTTCAATGTGTTCTAAACATTAAAAATTATTGCATGAGAAGAACCTTTTAAAAAGTTATATTACACTATTGGGAGGCTAAAACATGAAGAAAACAGTGAAATAAGACCTATTGTAGGTCAAAGGAATGATGCACATGAGTTGTCGGATCTGGTTGATCAACGGTCCAGATCCGATCGGCATATCACAATCGGTGGTGGCAGGCAGAGGATATCAGAGCCTATCATATGACAATTGCGATTGCGATCAATGTCGGTCAACGAGGACAATCGATCAAGTGCGCATATTGATGGCCCAGATTAACTTGCAATTGCAATCAGTGATTACATAGGAGCGCTTACAAACAGCCCAGGGGTCTATGTGATATGCAATTGTGATCAATCACGTCACAATATCGCATCAAAGCTATGTAAAGGAGTGGGGGTGATAACAACTGTGACTTTGATAGTTGGAACCGATAAAATTATGAATGATATTTGATATATTTTTAGTTCTGGAAATAGGGTTTTTCTATGTAAATTCGTGTTTTCATTAAATAAATGAAAACCAAAGAAAATAGGAATAAAGAAATAAACCAAACCCAAAAGTTTTTATACATGCATATATATATTGTGAGTTCAGTAATGAGCGAGAATTTGGGTGGGCCATAGGTGGTAAATGGTTTTTTCTAGGCGCCGCCCAAGCCCATACACTCGCTACGACGTGGCTAGGGACCAGAGAGAGAAAAAAACCCTTTTTGGGCAATTAATCCCCATACGCTTGAGGTGCCCAAAATGAACTACAGTCTTTGGATCAAGATCTCTCAGATCGACGGTGGAGATGCGATGGCGATACAAAGGTAGACCCAATAGGAGTTATGTTATGAAACCAGCTCAAGAAAAGATAGAAAAGATAGATCAACGCCTTAGAATTCAGCCTCTTCGAGGGGGCAACCTCCTTTACATTACATAAATGAACAATTCTTCGATGATACAAATGAAAAGTCCTCCTTTCTATATATAGGAGTCTAAGGGGTTATAACATAATCAGAGTCGACATAACAATAATAATGTAAGGGCACAATAATAACAATAGTGGGCTTCTATGGGGCACAATGGTAACAATATGGGCACTACATGGGTACATCAATATAATAAGTGGGTTATACTAATAACAATAAGGGGTTACACTAGTAGTATAGGGGCCTAACATGCCCCTCTCCTTCAAAAAGAGTTGTCCTCAACGCTTGAGTAGTTCTTGATGCTTCTGTATAAAATTCTTGTCCTCCCATGTGGAATATTCAGCATGTAAGTTCTTCCACTTGATGAGATACTCTGAAATTGATCGATTTCGTAGCTGTTGGGTTCTTGTTTCTGTGACTGCTCCAGGTTCCAATATGATTTTTCCTTCCTCTTCAATTTCTGGAAATATTTCTTGAATTGGGGTCTTTTGCAACTTTTGAATAAGTGGCCATACTTCTTCATCCTTCTTCCATTCATCCCTTGTTTCGTTCTTTATACAATCGGGTTGGATAATATAAATAGCACAAAACAATGCTTCCACATCCTCATCCTTGAAGAGTCTTCCCATTCGGTAAGGTCGCCATTTTTTAAGTGCATGTAGTATTTCCAACATTTCCTCCCATAAATAGCTTTCTTGAGATGTAGCAGTAAAAATACCCAATCACCTATAGCAAAACATTTTTCACTACGATGTTCATCTACCTGTTGTTTCGTTTGATTTTGCATCGAAGTGGCGTTATCCTTTAAAAGTTGGAGAACTTGCTGTTGATGCTCGATGTGATCTTTCTATGCTTGAACCTTTTTTTTCTTGATATCTCCTTCTATCTTTTGAGGAGTGGTAATTTCTTCTAGTCCTTTACAAGATATGGTCGGATTCATTTCCTGATGCTCGATGTGATCTTTCACTTCTTGAACATTTTTCTTCTTGATGTGTCCTTCGATCTTGATACCTTGAGGAGTGGTAATTTTATCCATTGAATTACAAGATATGGTTGGTTTCATTTCTTCTTTCTCGATGTGATCTTTCACTTCTTGCACCTTTTTCTTCTTGATATGTCCTTCAATCTTGAGAGTTTGAGGAGTGGTAATTCTTGCCAATGCTTTACAAGGTATGGTCTGATTCATTTCTTCTTTCTCTAGGGTGGTGTCCTAGCATATATCCTCTTCTTTTGATGTTTCTTGATCCTTTTCTTCCTCCTCTTCATATTCTATGTAAGATAATTTCTTCTCAGCACACCTATGACCTTTAGTGCATTTGCTATCACAATTGTAACAAAGCCCTCTTTCTCTTTTTTCTTCCAATTGTTGTGGTGTAACCCTTGTAGGTTGTGGAAGGCTGGGAGAAACAACACTTCCATATTTATAGTTGTGAGGGGTATGCTTCCTGGTTTCCATAATTTTGCTTTCCATTATGTCACAAAGCCCTTTTACTCTTTCCAATTGTTTTTGTGTTGCTCTAAAGAAGGGGTTTCTCTTTGTATCCCCACAATGTGCTATCATTTCCTTCGTGAAAATTGACCATGTAACAAGTTTTTTACGAGAAAAAAGCCCTTCATACCATAAAAATTGATCTGGTTCTAAATATGAAGATGCAATACATACCTTTTGTAACAATTGTAGACCATGTAGATCAAAATATTGCTCCATCTGAAGTATCCAATTTACCGGATCCTTGCCATCAAACTTCCTCATATTGTTTTTTCTTGATTTTAGGAGCTCGACCTTGAAACGACTATAACTCTGTACTTTCAGATATTTAAGTTCTGAAATTGTGAACTATAGTAGCCCTTTGTGTCCTCTTTCCAATGCCACCATTCGGATCCAAATTGGATTCTCTAAGAAAGAGTTATGCACAATCCCCCAAGATGACCTGATTATAGACCTTTCCAGAAGAGGGAACTTGTATGAAGTGCCACGTGTAAAATTTTCGATCTCTGGTTCTGAAAAAGATACACAAGAAACTACATTCCATCCACTTTCTGTACCTTCTTACGAAATTTCAATTTGATTTCCAGAGAGAAAGTTATGACGATTTTCCCCAGGTCACCTGTTTTGAATGTAATTCAGGAGTCTGCAAAATGACCAACTTCCTCAGATCATATCTCCGCAAATATCGCGCGAAAAGCTCTGAAATTCAGACCCAAGGTTCAACGCGATTTCTTCTAAAATGTGTTTTTTTGCGACTTCTGAAACGTCCCAGAAAAAAAGTTATAGCGAAAATTCCACGATGACCTGTTTGGAGCAACGAAACCCTAGAATCCAAAGCTCTGATACCAAATGTTATGAAACTAGCTCAAGAAAAGATAGAAAAGATAGATCAACGCCTTAGAATTCAGCCTCTTCGAGGGGGCAACCTCCTTTACATTACATAAATGAATAATTCTTTGATGATACAAATGAAAAGACCTCCTTTCTATATATAGGGGTCTAAGGGGTTATAACATAATCAAAGCCGACATAACAATAATAATGTAAGGGCACAATAATAACAATAGTGGGCTTCTATGGGGCACAATGGTAACAATATGGGCACTACATGGGTACATCAATATAATAAGTGGGTTATACTAATAACAATAAGGGGTTACACTAGTAGTATAGGGGCCTAACAAGTTATAAGGTAGAATTTATAATATTTCAAATCCGATAAATGACAGATTCATAGATTTTCATAGTTTTTAGTGTATTTCTCTGTGTAAACAGAGAACACTATTTTTGGGGATTTCAAAGGCCCGATGGTCCCTTCCGTTGCCAAACAGGTGGCCACCTTCCCTAAAGACATTAGGCCATGATTGCTAATGATCAAAACGGGATTCAAGCGAACAGAGGTCGAGAGATAGAAAGCCCAAGGAGGGGAACGAACAGATAGAGCCAATTGGCTTTAAATCCACAAAAGAGTGAAGACAGAGACAAGCAACACTGAGATAGAGGGAAGACAGAGATAGAGAGTGAGAGAACGAGTCTATGTGCTTAGAGAGGATTGAGGGATTCAAGAAAAGTCTTGTTGTTTTATATATGTTGTGTTGAGACTCAATTTGAGCTTAGATTTTGTAAAACTATGCTCTTAAAGACATAATAGAGAGGTCACCACTGAAGGCTGGAATGGGAGATGTAGCCCCGGAGTTTTGGGTAAACTCCAAATTAAATTTTTTGTGTTATGTGTGTTTGTCTATTATGTCTGTTTAAGTGCTTCATTGCCTATATTATTCGCAATCTTATTGATCTATTGCACTAAGGAATGTAGGAAAATCCATCTACACGAGTCTGTAATACCTTAATATTAGTCTAATATCTTGTTTTCAGAACATTATTTTTAAGAAATATTGCGATGCAGATTAACTTATGGTTGGTAGGAGAGTCTAAGTATCTCCTCTAGCTTACCTCATCTTAAAGTTAAATAGATAAGTGTTTATTCTTGTAAATACTTGTATCATGAAAAACAAATGAATATTCCTATAGTATTGAAGTAAGAATGCCTCCTTCATCATATATATATGGTTCACTATATATATATATATATTATGCTTGTGGATATTATGAGTTGTTTGAGCTAGGTGGTTTTAAACTTTTTGAGTCATTGCAAGAGGGCTAATATCTTGTAACACCCCTATGTATTACTTCTTTCAACATGACTATTTATAGAATTTTAAATTATTGTTCGACTTAATAGCTACGAAAGCCAAGATATAAACTATGTGATGATGTAATTATGTTTTATTTCGTTGAATTAATAAATGAGATTTCCTAGGAATATTCTGGAAATAAAACTAGAGTATTAGAGACTTACTTCCAACTCATGAAAAGCTTTTAAGGGGTTAATGTCCACATGGTTGACCTTACTAACAATTCTCCTAAAAGTCCCAAGGAGAAATTTGTTGAACATATTAACATAATGAAAGAGAAATATTTTGTTAATAAAATGGTTGGATGTTCGTTTTACTTCCGAAATTAAATTCACCATATTTGATAGAGTTTAACCATTTCGAACATGGAGAAAGGTGAACAAAGCTGAGTTATTATAGAGTTACAAGTTGTTGGCAAAAAAAATTTAAAAAAAATATTCAATTTAAATTTTTCCACAAACATACATCAAAATAAATGGAAAAATGTTTTCAGACGAAAATTAAAAAAAGTTCGGCCGAAAAACCTATGCATGTTTTTCTGTCCACCGTGAAATTGAAATGATTTGACCCTCCGATATAACTATTTTAGCTGAACGCTATAAATAAACATGGTTGAAGCATGATTTTTACATTCACATTCTTCATGTGCAATGTTTGAATACAAGAGTTCTTTGAATTTAGCTTCTAGACAAAAACGAAATTGGAATGGATTTTGAAACTAAGTTTTTTTGGCTCGATTTTGGGTCTTTTTTGGGCTTGATTTTAAAAATCTACATAGATTGAATTATTATGGGGAACCAAAGAAATTGGAAGAGAAATTATGATCGAATTAGAGACATTGAGGCTCATAGAGAATACTTGAGAAAATATTACAAAATAAAGAAGGAGAATGCCTAAATATTCAAACGGAAAATCCATCTCAATAAGAAGTTGAACTAGGTATGTAAATGTAGATATTATAAATAATATTTAAAATTTAATAGTGTATTGTGTAATTTTTTTTTATTTGATGAACTAATTTGAAAAATATTTTGTAATGTAAAGAAAGACTTTTTTTCTCATAACATTGGTTATGAGATTCAAAATTTTTGAAAGAGAAGGTAAAGAAGAAAGTTAACAAATGATTGATGTTCTTGTTGAAGATGTTGAAAGAGAATATGGTGAAGAAGTTGAACCACCCTTAGGTATGTATACATATGTCATGCATTATTGAAATTATACATATTTATTAGTTTCAATTTCCTGAAGTCTATTTTTTTAATTTAATTATTTAATCTATATTTATACTCATTTACATTAAATTCTCCTATGTACATATGCAATCAATATTGATGATGGGATGTTAGAAAACGTAGACACTCACACAAATAGAGATAGAAAAGTTGACCATGTTATATGATAACTTGTTAAGCTCATTATTGATAAGTTATTCAAAGATGAAAATGTGAGAGTTCGAACTCAAATTTTCAGAGGTCTCTTAACATCAAAGAAATTAAAAGAAGCTACAATAGTATTGGGCATTCAAAAATTAATGAACATAAAAAGGTGAAGGAAAATGTGATTCAAAATATAAATAGTGCTCCAAAATAATTTTGAAGGTATAGAAATAAACATTATCTAGATGCATGTAGAGAAATAAAAATGGGAGTGATTTCATAAAGTACTAAAAATCATTTGGTAAAATATATGGAAAAATCAATACGGACCTCAAGAAAAGCATTGCAGAAGCATAGGAAATTGCGATTGAAAATAGATGCAAATGATGAGCTTGCTTGTTCGACAGTTATTTACAGGCAATTAGACAAAGATATATTTGGAGAAGATGTTAAAGAAATAATATATGCATATTGGATGAAAAAATCACGTGTTTCACCAATAGTAAGGGATGTGATACAACGAACAATAACGTTAAATCATTATGAAGAATATGCAAAACATCTCTTCGATAGCACTCATATAGATTTTTTCAATAAGTTCATATAAGAGAATTGTGGAATTAATGTCTCAATCAGCACTTTTGTGCAACAAAAACCATGGTATGTTAAACATATCACTATATGTGAAACTCGGTGTTGTTGTTATCATGTGGAATTTTGATTATATTATGAAACCTTCCTGATTTTTGGTAAAACATTATGGAAATTTTCACCTCCTCCTTACGATATCCCTGATTTCATATTGGAAATTCTATGTGGAAGAGAAAATCATGAATTATTTTACAAAAATAAATGTGTTGGTGGTAAAAAATGTGATCATTGTGGAAATTTCACTTTGTTTCATGACAAATATCCTATTGATATAAATGATCAATCATTTTCCAACATAAAAATGAAATGGAAGAGATATGAATATATCCAGAGATTGATTGGTTCAAGTAGTAGAACAACTGCTAGAAGGATTCATTTACAAGAAGAAGAACTTTTTGTGATAGGGCTTTTGAAGAATTTTGAGAAAAAAATTCATAAATACACCAAACATTCTCATAGAGCATGATGGAAGGACCTGAAATTCAAAATTATCATGAAATTTTTCCATGAGGGACCATTTTGTCGATACATGATTTTGTAGATAATTATGCATTTGTTGCACAAAATTAAAAACAATGATTATTATCATTATCACAAAGCCTTTATTCTAGTTCGTGTTCTATATAGACACACTTAATAAAATTTTGATCATATAGAAAGCACCAGTGGAAATCTATATGTTCTTAAAGAATATCAATTTTATATCAGTGATGATCATACACATGATACTCATTTTTTACAACATTTCTTTCATAATATTTATGACTCATTGAAAGCTCATTGAATAAAATTAAATGGATATTGGATATGGTCAGATGGATGTGTAGGTGAATTCAAATATTCACAACCTTTTTTTTGGTTTTGTTGTCTTCATATGAAAATAAACATTAAACATTCTTGAAATTTATTTGAGACTAGCCATGGAAAAGGAGAACGTGATGGAACAGGGGCATGTAAAAAATGAGCACTTCGAAGATATCAAATGGACCATTGTGCAAACTGGATTGTTAATTATGATCTAAATTTACACTTTTTTTTTATTTTGTAGGAGATGTTTTTGTTGTCATTTCACCCATTCTCAAGATAGAAAATTTCAAGTATTATTTGATGTAGCGCACTGACCGAAAGATGAAGTTATCAGATGACTATGATGATCAAATACATATATATGAAGGAGGGTATATTATAGTGAAACGATATTATTTCCAAGATATACATCAAAATGAGAGTCATGTTTACTTTCAAGAATATCAACACATTGCCATAAGTTGTTAATATAGTCACTTGGTGTGTGCAACACACATAAAGTTGATAGAAGTTAAATCAAGATAAAACTGAAAGTTAAAAAAGCATAATGTCAAAAGCTAACCATGAATGGATCATTGAGGATGAAATTCCATTGGATTTTTTTAATGGAACTTCTCAACAATATCTTCTCCGTGTATTCATCATTGAGAAAGAGTTCAAGTAGATTGTTAGGCTTTCTTTTTGTGCACACTTAAGTTTTCCATTTTATCTAGTGGTAAGTATTACAAAATTGCTTTCATTAATATGGTGGCTTTGTTGTTAAGTTAAAAATAAATTCAAAGATCCCAAATACTATTATAATATAAGGATGTAGCATTTCACAATCGTTTTGTTTGTTTTTTATTATACACCTATCATGTTTGTCCTACATTTTTATTTTTTATGTCATCATTTTATGTTTTAAAATATTATTATTGTTATCTTAGTAACATTGTTTACCTTTTTTTTTTAAATTTCATTATCATCAATTTCAAATGTCTTGTGTTATGCAACCAACTCACAAAATAGAAGAAGATATAGATCAACGACTTCAAAATAATCTGCTTCGAAACTTTCTTTACATTAAACACAATGAATTTTTTTTGGATGATTCAAACTACAATAACTCGTTTCTATATATATGATTCGAAGGGGTCACAATATAATCAGAGTCATCCTAAAAGTAATAATGTAAGGGAACAACAATAAAAATATTGGGACTACATGGGCACAATAATAACAATAAGGGAATCTACAATATTAAAAATGAGGGAATACACTAGTGTTATAGAGACCTAACATGCCCCGCTCATTCAGAAAAGTGTTTTCCTCAACATTTGAGTAGTTCTAGATGCTTTTGTATATAATTATCATCCTCCCATGTCAAATCTTCCACGGGTAAGTCCTTCCACTTGATGAGATACTCTGAAATTGATCGATTTTGTAGTTGTCGAGTTCTTGTTTCCATGACTGCTTCAGGTTCCAATATGGTTTTTCATTCCTCGTCAAGTTATGGCAATATTGTTTGAACTGGGAGCTTGTCACCTATAACCTTCTATAAGCATGAAACATGGAAAATTGGGTGCACTCAAGAAGATGTAGGAAGCTCCAATTTGCATGCCATAGTACGAATGTTTTCCAACACCTTGTAAGGACAATATTATTTTGGTGATAATTTATTATCCTTCTTATCTTGCCTGAGGGAAATTTGTTTGTATGGTTGTAGCTGTAAAAATACCCAGTCACATACATCAACACTTCTTTCACTGTGACCTATTGTTTCATCCTATTCTACGCCAAAGTGAGGATATCATTTAAGAGTTGGAAAAATTATTGTTGATGCTTGATGTGATCTTCCACTACCTGAACCTCACAATTTTCTCATAAATATGATGTGATGGACGGTGGATGTTATCCATAAAGTGACATAAATGGGTTCATTTATGCTGCAATATGGAAGGAAGTGTTATACTACCATTCAACCAGAGGTAACTACTTGACCCATTGTGTATACTTATCAGATACAAATCAACAAAGATATCCTTCCAAACATGTGTTCACTATCTCAATTTTCCCATTTGATTGAGGATGGTAAGATGATCTATGAGCTAATTGAGCACTAAGATAAGAAAATAATTCCATCTAAAAATTTCTAGTGAAAATAGTATCTCTATCACTTACAATAATCTTTGGGTTTCCATGTAGTTTTTGAATTTTTTCCATAAATGCAATAGAAATTGTACTTTATTAAAATGGATGAGATAATGCACAAAAGGGTGCATACCTGGTAAGTCTACTAACTACTACCATGATGGTAGTATTTCCTCTGGACTGGGGTAAACCTATGATAAAATCCATTGAAGACTCCTCCCAACATTGACTTGGAATGGATAATGGTCATAGCAGACCCAAGGTATTAATTGTATCAACTTTGTTTCACTACAAGAAAAAAGGACATTGGTGAGGGTCATCCATATGACGAAATTTTATGGTCCGTCACCAATGTCGCATATGGTAGTGGTCTTTAAAAAAACAATGTTGTAAGTGTATATAGTGATGGTCCTTTAAGTTTTGTCACCAAAGCCATTTTCAATGACACTTTCGGTAAGGGTTGTTAAATGCCTGTCACTAATTCTCTCTTTGGTGACACTTTTGGTGAGGGTTTTTAAAGGCCCATCACTAACTCTCTCTTTGGTGACACTTCCAGTGACGATATTTTATTGACCCTCACCAATTCTCTTTTTGGTTACTTTTGGTGATGGTCAAAAAATGTTCGGCATCATTGATCATTCCAATGAGTTTTTGATGATGCTTCATGCCTATGACGGACCTTTAAAGTCCATCACCAATGTCACATATGGTGATGGTATTTAAAAAAACATTGTTGTAATTGTATATGGTGATGGTACCTTAAGGTCTGTCACCGAAATCATTTTCAATGACACTTTTGGTGAGGGTTGTTAAAGGCCCGTCACTAATTCTCTCTTTGGTGACACTTTTGGTGAGGGAAGTTAAAGGCCCATCACTAATTCTCTCTTTGGTGATACTTCTAGTGATGATATTTTATTGACCCTCACCAATGCTATTTTTGGTTACTTTTGGTGATGGTCAAAAAATGTTCACCATCATTGATCATTCCAATGAGTTTTTGATGACATTATGTACCTGTTACTATATTTTTTGTCAAAAGATAATGATTTAAGAGCATTTTTGTGCGGTATTTTTCATTATGTGTCAAAGGTCATAGTGGTTATTTTCAATAAATTTGTTAAGAAGTAATTAGTTTGTATCATTTCCCTCAAGTCATAAGAATATATTTTTCCTATGAGTCAACAAATTATTTATCTCTATTAGGTTTATCATCTAGAAAAATTCCTTCAAATAAAGTTCCACTAGTGTGTGTAGGAACTATATTATTTAATACATAATCAAGCTCTGTCAATTCTATTAATGAGAGAGACCTATCACTAAGTTTATTATCTAGCAAACTTCCTTTAGATAAAGTTTCACTAGTGTGTGTAGGAACTATATTATTTAATACATAATTAGGCTCTATCAATTCTATTAATGGGAGAGACCTAGCACTCCCCAATGTTCATGGTACACCTTAACATGCTTTGGAACAATACACTAACATTCCTTGGCACCTCACATTTCTTGGAACATCTTTGTACCTAGAACACTTTTCCATGAGTAGGATGCACAAGCACATGTTGGCACGCCCTGGCATAGCATAACACTACCCTATCATGTGTTTGCATGCCCTAGCATATCATAGCACTACCCTATCATGTGCTGGCATGCCCTATAGTCCCTATCATGACTTGGAACACCTTGGCATAATATTGCATTGAAAAACATTAACACTTGGCACACATTGGCACTTGGTATGTATTGGAACATATTATTAGTGTGCATAGCATGCCCCTTTTGAAAAGGATAAAGTCTTGACTTATTAACCCTCTTATGTGTTCATTTCCTTACATTTTAGCTTCATTATTCCCTTTCTTTCCTTGAAACTCCTTGACACATATTGGCATACTTTAGCACCCTGCACATCCTAGCATGTCTTAGCACCTGGCATGCCTTGACACTATTTGGCACATGTTAGGACACCCCAGAACTACCTAGCACACTCTAGCACTTCTTGACATGCCCTAATATTCCCTTGCATGCCTTACCCGTGCTCATCATACCTTGTAACTCCATTCTTGGCATGAAATCTAGCACTGATTCACACTCCCTGACACACCCTCCTATTCATTCACTTCCATGCATTTTGACCTAGTTATCCCTTGTGCTTTCTTAGTACTCCCTAACACTCCTTAGCATGCATTGGAACTCTCTAGCACACCTTAGCACTCTTCGATATCCTGTGCCACTTCATAGCATGCATTAAACTCCCTAACCCACATTGGTACATGGCACATGTTGGCACTTGGAAAGTCTTAGCATGTTTGGCATGCATTGAGATGACTTGGTATGATTTGGAATGGTTTAATATTAAAGTTATTTGAGATCAATTATTGGAAACTAGATGAGAAGGAATGGAGGAATATTTGGCACTTAGAATGCATTGACACTTTGCATTTGGAATTTATTGACACCTAGTGTTGGTGTGCCTAGCATGCACCTCATGGAAAGGTAAATTGATGACTTATTAATCGTATTATGTGCTCACTTCCTTGTAGTTTAACTTGTTCCTCTCTTTTTTTCTTTGACAATCCCTAGCATGCATTGTCACACCCCTGTACATCTTGGCATGCCTTAGCACATGGCACACCTTAACTTGTTTGACATGTCTTCATACTATCTGACACATGTTAGCATGCCCTAACATTCCCTAACATACCCTGGTAGTCATGATCTCACAACTAGCATTACATTTTTCCATGACTTGGGAACCTTACATTCACTACAACACCTTGGCACTCCCTAGTCATCATGGCCTCCGTTATCGTCCACAATGTCCCAGGTTGATGAGGAGATCAACAGAGGTAACGACAAACCAAGATTTTAGTTTGGTAGTTGGCTCTACCAAACCATAGAGGGCTCTGTCTATGAAATCACATTTGAGATCTGAATAGAATGTAAAGTATTTTAGGCTAGATAGCTAAGTTCAAGTGGGTTTTGAAAAATTTAGTGTTTTGTTGCTAGATAAGGGAGAAAAACCAGGTAGCTAGGTGAGAGGATGAAAGGGTCACAAGACAATGATATAAAGGATCAAGGTAGCATTAATTTTGTAATGGATTATAGGGTTTTTTGGTGTAGTGCAGTGTTTATAAGAAGAAAAAGGTCTTAATGAGTATGAAACATGAATTCATTAAGCAAGAAAGAAAGTAACACATAATGATTTTTCTATCAAAATAGATCTTTATGAAAAGAATTATGTTTATAAATTGTAAGGAAAACAATTGAAGAATTGATGAATGGAAATATAAGATGAATATCTTTCATATAAAGCTATAATAGAGAAAAGACAACATCACAAACTTACTACACATGAATTCCTAGATAATAGCTGCAAATTGTGTCCTTTGATTTGCAAACAATGTCCAAGTACAAGCTACAATAGTTCTCTCCTCTGAAATACAACCCGTTATATCACTGAGAAACTGATACATAAAGACCAAAACAACATCTCCCCAGTATTGGTGGTTGAATCAATGACTCTAGGAATTGTTCCATGAGGTGTTCTAACCAAACCTTAATGTCTAGGGAAGTTAAAAACAACTTCTACAATTGACTTTGACTCCAACCTCTCTTATAAATGAGGCCAAATTTACATCAAAACAACATACAAAGAATAACCACCCATTATTCACAGTTCCTTTTACCCCTCACATTCATCTACTTCACCCTCTTGACTTTTACGAAAGTCAAACTATGAATTACAAAAAAGTACATAGTGAAAATTTTAGAAAAACCTCAGAAATTTCCACGTGTGCAGCGAGCTGTTGGAGGCCATTTTTGAGTTCCTTTAAGAAGTCAAAATACATATATGGAGCCTTTTCCAAAAATCTGGGAGTGTGTAGACGTCTTTGGAAAAACTTTTCACTCAAAAAGACCCATTTTTGGTTGAGATATGGCCATTCTCCCAAGGTGTCTCTAGGTGCACAACGAAATGGAAAAAGAGGGGAGGAAAGGTGTTTTTTGGCCCTTTTTTGCAAATTTCTCAAAACCTGAGCCCTAGACTAGGAATGTGGGCAAACAGGTTTTGGTAGGGGTCATAATTTCTCCAGAAATTATGATTTTCCATCATTTGGAGCCGTAAGCAAGAAGCATAGCATGAGCTCGCTGCCAAAAAATTGCAAGTTTGCACCAAAACACAAAATTTTCTCTAATTCCTCCCAAAATTTGTCCAAAGATTCTTGATGACGTATGTTATTAAATCATGGATTCATTAGCAAGAAAATATAACTTTCCCTTCTCCTCTTGGTTGATTAGGGTTTCCTTGAGTTTTACCTTGAACTGCTTGATTTCAACCTTCGCAACTTGATTCCTTGTGTAATAATGGATGGCCATTTTATTTTGCAACTTTTTGTCAACGTTTTCCATTTCAAGGAGCTTCTCAAGGTGGAAATTGACTTCGCCAAGCCAAAAATCCTTGTCCTCATTTACTTCCATGGCTATCCTATCTTCAAAGGTCAATTCTTCCATTGATTTTTTTTGTTCTCTTTCCCTCTAAAGTGACTTCCTAAGACCCATTGTCCATGGTCTCTTCCTTGCCACATGTCCTTCATGTTGCTCAGTGGCCTCATGGTCCACCACTTCCTTCCCTTTCATCTCTTGTTTATTGGCTTTGAATTGAATTTTCTCCATTGCTAGATGGCTTTCCTTAACTTGCCCATTTTCTTGCTCAAAGAAAGAAATGATGAATTTGGCCCTTTCAAAATTGTATGCCCATAGCTTGAGAGATGGAATCCACTGAAAGCATGAAATAAGTCCCTACAATGGTGATATTTTCTTCCTTCGAGGTGAGGTTAAATATAACTGTGAGATCCTCATGGTAACCTACTTCTTTCACTCTTTGACAAAACCATAAACAATTGACATCTTCAAAGCATTTCATGAAAAATGGGGAGGAGATGATTTCATTGTAATTATAGGGCTCAAATCTTAGTATCTTTCCCCCTTTTTGTACTTCCTCTTCTTTGATGGTGATGATCAGGCTCCATACTTCAAACCCTAGGTGAAAGGCAAGAAAAACAATGAAATTTGCTACTATGAGGGAATGAGGTGGTATAATGGACTTTGTAATTTCCTAAATTTGTAAGAGAATTTAGGAGGATAGGGGATGATGTCAATGTGTAGGGGAAAAAGGAATTTTGGGAAATGAGTGAGGGGAGGGGGTGGGAAAGGCCAAAACACAAGCCTATCCAATAACGAGATACGGTAAATTAGGGTTTAGAGGAAAATGATAGAAAATGAGCGAGTAAGGCTTTGTGATTGATGGAAATGGTGTTAACAGAGGTGTAGTGACAAGGAATCTATGGCTTAGAGCAGAAATTCATCATTTGAGGATCAAAAACATGAAAATCATGTAAACCCTAGAAGAAGAAGTATTTGATCATTTTCTTGACATATGAGGCAAAGGAGGGCATGAAAATGATTAAATTTACTTGTTATATAGCCTAGAGGGTGAAATGACCAAAGGGGAGATTTGAAAAATGAATTTTAGTGGTCAAACAACAACTTTGGACAACTATGCCCCATGTGCAGTGAAGGTTTCATGTGCGCAACGTGGTGTCTAGGTGTGCAATGAAGGCTCTCTGTGCGCAGCGAGAGTCAATTGTTGCCTGTGGGGGCTACAGAATCACAATTTTTTGCAAATGTGAGGGGCGACATCGATGATAGGATGGTATAAAAGTGCAAATGAGTGTGAACGAGCTCCTCCATGTGATTTTATAATTTTCTTTTGGTGTCTAAGTGATTAATGAGGTAGGATGACCCACTTCACCAATTGACCTTTTTTTTAGCTTTGTAGCCTGAGGACCCCTTTTTGTAACTTTAGAACCTCAGAAACATTATTACATCTAAACACATAAATTTTTCATTTGAAATGAAGTGTTATTGAACAAAATTACCTATTGCTACTCCTCATTTGCCAAACTCATACATGAAATGAATGATTTTGTGACCTTAAGCCTAATGACCTAATGGTGAAACTGGGCTAAATGGAGAACATGCTGATGTGACTGAAGTGATATTAATGATTTTTTCATGATGGTAGACTCAACTGAGTGATGAAAGTGACGAACATATGAAATTCTTGAGAGAGTGGAAATAGCCCTAGACACATTAGGCAGTGAGCAAACTTTTATTTGAAGACTCACTGAAATGAAAAAAAAATGACTTGAAACCCTAACAACAACTTGTAGGAGCATATTTAATCACTGGTGACAAGCTAAATTGACTGACACTAGCACCCTCATAGATAACCTTACTTTTTTTGCGACCTGGGATCCCAACCAATTCATTAACAAAACAATGTTGTGCCCAACCCAAAGTCTCTCTTTCTCTGAAATTGTTTTGTCCACGCCTTACGTCAACCATAGGCTTTCCTCCTGCAATTCCTATTATGAACTTCTCCTAAAACACTTCATCATTGGGACACCTGGAATTCACTGACGCTCCCTGGCACACACTCTTATTTGTTCATTTCCAAGCACTTTGACCTAGTTCTACCTTGTGGTTCCCTAACTCTCCCTAACATTCCTCACCATCCATTGAAACTATCTACCATGTGTTAGTGCACCTTTCCATTCCTTGGCATTCCCTCGCACTCACGAGAGGTATCACTTTTGCTTACGAACTTCATTTGGGATGATATTCACACAGTTGGAAAGATTCCAGCGTCTCGAGTAACATAAAAGGGATGGAGCTATGAAAGAAAAATGGGCTCCCAATTAATCTATAAGACCCCAAATCACTAATGTGGAACCTGACTCGAAAGTGGTCCCTATAAGCCAATTCGTCCATTTTTTCCACCTGTAAAGTATCAAGATATATAACAAAATATATCATGACCCATTTTGGATTATGAGTTCCATGGTACATAGGAAGAGTTCACAATGTTTGACACTATTGACAATGGAGTTAGAAGGATTTTAAGGAACAACCATCTTATTCTCCTTCTCCATAAAATACATTAACAATATCTATTTCAACCAATTTCTTAATGTTTAACAACTCTACCTTATATCTTATTTGTCCAATAATAAGTGCTATAAATGTTAATGATGTTTTTCCTCATATAATTTTGGGGTTCCCAATCATTACTTGGATTATTCCTAAAACAATTTAATCCACTAGTTGTTAGATGTATGTCTTACACTAACATGTCAATTAAATTTTATGCCTTACTCATTCGATTAGACTCGAGTAGTAAGCAAAGGATCATCTCTTCACAGTCTTCAATGCCTAAAAAAATTCCTGACGCAATACTCAAGAATTTGTTGTTATTCACCGAAGAAGGGGTGTAGTTTTGCTTTTGTCCCCTCCTTTCACAAATATGTCCACTAACCATGTGACATGACCTATTATGACCACATAAAGAAAAAAATCTCTAGGTTGTGAAACGGCCAAGGGGCTCCTTAATTGTGATGCAAGGGGAAACACCCTATAATTATAGTAGTTTTCATAAATAACCCACTTTTATCTAAATCATTTGCACTTGCATTATAATTTGCAAGAGTAGGTTCATACAAATGAGTGTGTTATCATACCAGAAGAAATTTTATGAAGGCTCTTTATCATAAAATAAGATTTCATTGCATTTCGTTCACAAAAAGAAAAATAATTTAACATGAGCAATAATCTATGAAGAATGAAACTATGTGGCCTAAGGAAGATGTGCTCCTAACAAGATTGCATTCCATCTAATATCGGGAAGGGTAACTCACAACACAAATAATTTTCCCAAGCCCATTTAGATTTGGCCAAGGGACAAAACTAGAACACATGTTTTAGGGTTTTAACTCATCTACAATGGAAACACCATGAGTTCCAAACTCTCAAGTATATTAATATTATATTTACAAGTATATCCCCATCATTAATGATCATACAAAAAGGACTCTCTATGGCCTTACCATCGATTTTCATACAGTTCACCAAAGGGAGACCTAGGTCTTTTCTTTGGACATAATAGTTTGTTGAAATAACCATCAAGGATAAGGTTAAAATTAGGCCACATGGAATACGAGGTTATGTTTAATGAACATTATAAAACTACCCTATTTTCAATCTCACGAGCAATATTTTGGTGATTGAATTATTAATATAAAAGTGAGATCAATTGAATCAATTTATGAACTTGTTCAAGATAATATTATTAGGGTTAGCTAACATTTATGTAAGCTTAAACCACTATTATGGAAGCCAAACACTTAGATGATAATTTAGGTACACACTAACATTTATTTCAAAAGAAAAATAACCAATGATTGGCTTGTAAAAGATTTTAGTGGAAATCAAATGATATTGGCTTATTCAAGATTAAATGAAAGTCTTGGTGTCAATTGATTCCTTCAAAACTCTAGTGGAAATCATAACATTGGATATAGTTTAGCTATTATAAAAATTCCAATAATATTTTCACCAAAATTTCAATGAGATTTTGAGTCTCTTAATTAAATAAAAAATTAACCTTAAACCATACTAAGTAAATGAAAAATATGTCATATACTATGTAAACAAAATGTACGTCATACTTCGAAGAGGATGAACTTTTTCAATTTGTATGAAATAATTTTTATTTCAGATAAAAAGATAATAAAATGCACCATCTTTTTCCATATTTTTTAATTAAAACTAATAAAATGCATCACCTTCTTCCATATTTTTTTGTTAAAACTTAATAAAACTCAATTACACATTATTAGATGAATTTTGTCTTTGTAGGTTTTAATAGCAGATTCATTATTTAGGAAACATAGCTTTAGCTAACCCAACCTAAAAGGCCACATGAAAACCCAAGTGACCGAGGGAAAACATAATTTCCTCAGCCAAAGGTTAAACCCTCATAATTAATTCAGTCGTTCTAAAGTTTATCTCTGAACAAAATCCTATCATCAAAAATTGGAGACAAAAGTTCCACCCAAAGCTTGGCATCATCAAGCAAAGACTTAGCATCGCCATCTTCAATGATTTCTTGATTGTCATCTTAAGATTCCTTACAGTGCTCTTAGAGTACCCCACATGCCCTTGAACATGACCTCCTTTTCCCTGCCGTCAGCCACGGCTATCTTCTCCTTGTCTTCGCCACCTATTTCTTGTTGTTCTCCGACTTCATCTATGATATCATAGTCGAGCTACCGGGCATTAGGAGTGCACAAAATCCTGTCACAGGGAATGTAAAATAGGTGGTCTTTATCTCCATAAGAGTGCATAAGAAATATGTTATCGTCGAGGTTTATGTTCTTGCTTGGTGATGTGGGGATAATTTTGTTGGACGTGGCCCTCGACAAACATAGAGTGAGGAATGTCATGAGTGGAGAGGGTTTCTTCTTTGACGATCATTTATATCATGAGTATGATACTCGTCCACCTCGAAATTCTATTTTATTTGAGTTAATCGAGGTTTTGAATATCAGATCTAGATGTTTTAGGTCCATTGCTATTTTAGTAAAACATATGTACTGTCATTTTGATTTTATGTTCAAGACTATGATACCTCTTCATCATTCACCATGTTCTTATTCATTGGTTGACCATCCTCTATTACGTAGCTCTTATTATGAGACTGGGGAATTATAATAATCCAGAAGTGTTGGGGAATGATAAGCTTAAATCGTTGATTAATTTATCATTTGATTCAACTTTCCTGTAGACATCTACCAACCCCACCTTGAGCTCGAGTGTCTGATTCAACATTTTGTCGACTGCTCCTCATCCCTTCCATATTCCATCACATTGTATGTTTTCACCTGCTATATTTTGTTGTTGTTGTTCTTCACAATCTGTAGCACCGATCATGCACTTATCTTCCTCCTCTGAATTTTTCATAACCTCTTCTTTCTCGGGTTCCATTTTTGATAATTCAGGAGTACCACTCTTTGGGTTAGCATGGGAGTGAGAATCCCTTTCAGGGATATGCTCATGATTTTTCTACAATTATGGCATCGACTCTCTCTTGCAGCTGAAACACTAGACGATATACAACCTTCCTTGAGTCCCGCACAAATGAATTCACACCCTCCACAAAAAGAAGAGCATATAATATTTAGTTAAACATAATCGTAAATCTCATGTAATAATTAAGGTTTCATGCCCCATTATTAAAGGCAAAGGCACTCAAAATAAATACCTGAATCGCATTGAGTCCGAGCAGCAGAGACATGATCTGGGAATTATAATGATCGAGATATTCTCTCAGTTTCTCCAACTGTGTTAAGAGTTTGCTTTCTTGGGTGAAGCCCAACCTACCGGATATATAAATTTGAACTTGAGTTTTATTAAATTTAACTGAACATTTATCCTCTGGATGAGTATGATTTTAAAATATTTACGAGATCTTGTCATCCCCAAAATCCCATAAATTTGTTGCCAAGACGGTAGATAAAATTTGGAAGGTCCTTTCTAAAGTATCATGATATGGCCCTCGCCTACATGCTATGAAGATGGCACTGGAAAGATGGATATTTCCTGGAGCCCATGTCACTTGATTAGATAGCGCCCAACATCCAGAAAACACAGTACCCAAATAAAGAAAAATTATGTTGAAAAATATTTACTTCATCCATCCTCAAAAAACTGATAATTTATATAAAAAACAAGAGTAACAGAGGGCTGATAACTCTGGCAAAACGCTGACAAGCAGTTCACATCAATATGATAACCAGGAAAGGTAAACACAGATACTAAAAGTAACATATATCTTGTCTAGCTCAAAGCTAGTTCATTCGTTAAAACATGTCTTGCAATAACAAAAGCCAGATAGAGACTCATGCTTTAGATCCATACAAGAATTGTTTATTCTGAACGCTATAAGTTCTAAATCAACTAAAGAATCAAAGCGTTATGGCTTAACACTTTATAAGAGGATATAAAACATTTTTTCAGATGAAATGAATAGAATTCATATTCGTTTAGGATTTTGACCACCAAAGAGATGCAATGTTGCTCAACTATTTTTCTTTCTTCTCCAGAGAAAGCCATGCACCGATAATCAAGAACAATCCATATAATACATCAACAAAGTAGGGTTTGGTTCATCCAAAAAAATTAGAATCTTCTTTTCCATTGTGGATATATGACTTCACCATCCAAACAACTTCTCATCATAATCTTCGAGTTGTTGTTCACAAAAGATGGTAGAACATCAGAACAGTGTCTGTTTCGAGATTTCAAACAAAGATCCACATTTCCTTAATTAGTATAAAGAGGAGTAGCAATTTCCTAATTTAATCACTCAAGTCACAATTTAAGATAAAACATAAATACAAGGATGTAAACGGTCACATACTTTCTTCTAGTTTAGTTGTGACGACATTCGTGATAGAACTCTGATCTGTTCCAGAGCCTGCAACAAACTTTTACCTAGTAGGCAACTAGCCCGAGTTTTTCTTGTATAGGTAGTGGTGATTCCCTTAGATCCAGTGCTAACACTTTCGAAAAATAAGACAGCAGGCCTCGAAAAGGATGTCTGGAAACATTATGAGTCTTGAACATAAATTGATCTGTCATCATTTTCCTCCAATGCATGAAATTCTTCTGAGGAGATTCGAATTCACGCGGGAATTGCAGGCTATCAAAAACGTGTACAGTGTATCCCTTGTGCAATCTATCATAGCATATAGTCTGTTGAAGAATCCTACTAGAATACCTTCACTGCCTCAGAGAGATGTCCAAAGGCTTGTGCTTGATTCATATTAGGGAATATGGGTGCCATTGCATCTAAATGATGAAGTGATATCAAGGGTGTCAGTGGCTGAGCTGATAACTAGCCTAATAAGTTTATACGAAAATCGACCTATTGATTGCAAAAAAATATAACTCAAAATCCTTGACCATGTATTAATTTTGTGATTGCAAGTGTTGAACGTAAACTGCTCTGTCATAATTTTCCTCCAATGCATGAAAGTATGCTAAGGATATTTGAGTTCACACTTGAATTGGAGGCTATCAACAACATATACACTATAGCCCCATGACACATACAATGACCCCTACCGCAATCTATCATGTTAGATAGTCTGTTGAAGAATCCTACTAGAATCAACCTTCACCGCCGCAAAGTGATGTCCAAATACTGTGTTTGATTCATATCAGGGAATATGGGCACCATTGCATCTAAACGATGAAGTGATACCAACAAATAATGTCCAAAAAATAACCAAAATTAGGTCAATGAGACTCCTCAATACACAAGTGGCACTACAAATTGGGAGTGTGAAGTTACTCCTATAAAAATGGGTGTGTTATTTAAGCACGCTCATATGGGTGGTGGTAGCATCAAGGAGATTGAATTGATTTCCTTACTATGCAGTTTCTGTCTCTAAATTTCATTGACGGAATTTCCTAGTTCTTGTTTATTTGTTGTTACACCTGTTCTTTTAGATCATTTGACAACTTTATTTTGATTTTTGGGACTAAAGATTTTTTTTTTTCACTCTATCTATATGTTAGGGAGGCTTTGTATTGGACTATCGTAAAGTATCTTTGTAATTTTTGATAGAAAGGTTACTCTAGAAATAGCAAAGGTTTTGTATGTGAGATCATTTCAGCCTTAGAGTTCAGTAAACTCTGGAAATGACTCACAGTTGTTAGGTAAGTAGGAGATATGATATCTTCCTATAATAACTCCCATTAGTTTGAATGGCAGTTACCATCTGAAAAACTGAAAAGTGTAATTTTGTTCACCATAATAAAATTATAACATTTGTCTACCGTATATATTAAAACAAAATTATGTCAGCCAAATATACAAGAATAAAAATATTCCTCTATATATTTGAAAAAGACATTTTATATATGCACCTAACACAGAAACTGCTATATAGAGAGACAAAAAGAGATAAAGATTTGGACAAATAGATATACTACAGATCTGATATTTACATGAAAATAATGTTACAATGCAAATATATATCTCAACAGTAACCAAAATTATTAGTAAAAAATTCATTACCTCCATGGTTTCTTCTGCTGAAATGTTCTGGAATCGTGGATGCACGATCATCCGGGATTTGAAAAAAAAAACTGCAAGCTCCTTTTCCAACAAATAATCAAAAGTAGGTCAATGAGACTACTCAATACACAAGTGGGAATACAAAGTGGGAGTGTGAAGTTACTCCTATAAAAATGGGTGTGTTATTTAAAAATTCTCATAAGGGTGGGGTTCTAGGCCCAAGGAGGTTGAATTGATCGTCTTACTATGTAGCTTTTGTCTCTAAATTTCATGGAGGGCATTTCTTAGTTCTTGTTTATTTTTTATTACATGAGTCCTTTTAGATCATTTGATAACTCTATTTTTCTTTTCCTCGGAAGCTTCCTATCAGGACTAAATATTTTTTTTACTCCATTTGTATTTTAAGGAGGCTTTATATTTGACTGTCATAAAGTATCTTTGTAATTTTTGCTAGAAAGGTTACTCTCGAAATAGCACAGGTTTTGTTTTGTATGTGAGATATTTTCAGCCTTAGAGTTCAATAAACTCTGGAAATGACTCACAATTGTTATATAAGTAGGAGATATGATATCTTCCTATAATAACTCCCATTAGTTTGAATGGGAGTTGCCATCTAAAAAACTGAAAAATGTAATTTTGTTCACAATAATTAAATTACAACATTTGTCTTTGATATGTATTAAAAAGAAAATATGCCAGCCAAATATACAAAAATAAAAATATTCCTCTATATATTTGAAAGGTTACTCTAGAAATATCAAAGGTTTTATTAGTGCGTGAGTAGAAAACCAACCTAACAAGTTTCCACAAAAATCAACCAACCTAACAAGTTTCCATGAAAATCAACCTTAGAAGTTTTGAACTTCGAACACAATGCTTGCTTTCCCACTAAGACAAATTCTACATTATTCAAGATGATATTTGATGCGTAGATCAAATCATCACTGTACATGTGCATATTTTTCATGTTTCTGAGTAAACAAGTATGCAAAAAACGATTTCACAAACAAATTTGTATTAAAGTTTGAGAAGCATGCAGAACTAAATGTATCACTTGGAGCTAATTACATCTACAATATGTAAACCATAAGAATAGTTACAAATTATTGAAAACGTATGTTATTGTGGATAGGAAAATGAGACAGGAACAAAACAAATCTTAAATCCCAACTATAATCAAGTAGGATCAGCGAAAAAGCATCCATTGGTGAAGAGTCTTTGGAAATACCCTTAACATATAGCTTGAGCATATGTCCAAACAAACCTTGTTTATAATGCGTTGTCTATAATGCAATTATAATCAAATAAGAACTGTGAAAATTGTATTCTCACTGAAACTTTATTTGGAAGGACCTCTAACATATAGCTTGACTGTATGCCCAACCAGATCTTATCCAAAGTTGACTAACTAGGAAGCAGTGCATATCTTATTCAAATACAATGAGGATGACATTGCGAGTTTTTACTCATAGTGATGTCATCTAGATCAAATGGATATTTTGTCTGAGGCCTATAGTTTCCACCTATTAATCCTTTCTTCCAAATCTATGTAATTATGTAATTACTATTCTCTGAAATTTCATTTATTACTTTAATTTTTTTTTGGCAAGTTTGGAGCCTAAAAACTATTCTTTTGGGAAGATCTTACTGGGCATTTTGGTAATCCTAAAATTTTAATCATATAATCAATAATTTCTCACTTGATTTCAACATACAACATTCACAACTAATATACCAAGCACATATCGAGCCCACTGTTGTCAACTATTCATCTTGGAATCACCATCATATTCCGTGGTGATTTCCCTCTCTCTGCAACAATCATTTTTTATTTTTTTGTTTGAAATAAAGAATGCCATTCTCCTTTAGGATTGAGGGTTATTGGTTGGAGGTTGTTTTTCTAACTAACTTATGTAGAAAATTTTGGTGATTTTAACCATGTATTATGGTTGCTGTCTAATATAATAATCATTTCATCTTATGAATTGAGCCTATCTCAAGTGGTTAAGAAGAAATTGTTATTCACATAAACCATTTTCGATATTTGTGATGTGTTCACTCTTCGTGAGCCAGTGGTTGATTGAGAATCTTTATGATTTGTAAGGATTATCCCTTTCTTGTTTATTGGCTAGAGGATGGGTGGCTTGAAGGTGGGGTTGTAAGTTACATGCGAAAAAAATAAACATCTCATTTTGCATAGCTTACTACTAGAACATGTCGTGTGCTAGTCTTTGATGAGATGTAGTTTCAAAGTAATATGTTATTCTCTTTCTTTTCCATGTAGGTAGAATTAATTTTTCCTAAAAAAAAAAACCCAATAATTTTATATTGATAATAACATTATATCCATATATGCCAGTAGGCATTCCTAAAGGCCAAGTAGCCTCAAAAACTATTTGTCGAGAAGAGTCGAGATCTATAAAACCTTAAAAGAATTTGTAGCCATGTGATTTCTCCACTGACCACCCTCTCAAAAGGATACATCTATACTCTTATAATCTATACAAAAACTTTGTCCATAATCCAAAATTTAGTCATTTACCTTCCCCTATTTATATAATATACATCCCTGTTGTAATGAAAATGACCATATAGAACTGCTGAAAACGATGATAAGATCATTTGTCATATTTGAGAAAAAAACATATAGAGAGTGAAAAGATTATTTAGTGTGAAGCGTCATGAAGATATTCTGTTCAATGGCCTTCCTTCGAATTTGTGAATTTCAGTGAGGCTGGGTCCATTTCCAAGTTGACTCTGGACAATTTACCTACTTCTTGATTCATACTCCTAGTCAAGAAAACATAAAAATAGAAGGTAAGTTGTATGTTTTGAAAAATAGGCTACAAATGGTAGCTGAAAGGTTTAGAGGCTCTTTTCATCCAATTTATGACTCGCTTTGAGTCCCCATGGGCATGAAGATAGGAAATCCTATATTCTCGAGCTATGTTGAAACAAAATTTTTAGAGACATTAAGTCTGCATAGTTGTTTGAGGCATGATTGATACAAGTTGAAAAGGATATAGGTCACTAATACTCTTTTTGTCTTAGTCTGTAAATTTTTTTATATAAATTCTATTTTGTTTTATAAATAGGTTTGCACATATAAAATTCTACAAGTAAAGCATGAGTTTTTAAGTGGAGCTCTTATGCATTTGGATTGATCCCAACAATGTTATAGTTGGAGATGAACTTTTGCATCAATGGGATTTTAGCTTAGAACATTTTGTAGAAGGTGGAGGCAAGAGAGGTGGGATATAGATGGTTTAGCAAGATGAGGATTTTTGCTTATCCATTAAGAATATTAGTGGTTATAATGGGACTTCATCCATTGATCAACTTGTTTTCTATTGTTCATTGTACACCCTTTTGCATGGCCATCGCCTTCTTCATCAACAGTACAACACCAACTCCATCACCTACTTGTATTGATTTTCCTTTGTGAGATTGAAATAGAACATAGACATAACTATTGCACAAAAAATTGTCACCATGACATTCTGAAATTTGTGTGAGTCTATCACCACTCATACTTTCCTCCTTTGCAAGTCTTAAGCCTCAATTCTTCATATCAAGCCTTGAAAATAAGAGAAAGCCATTAAAAGTCTATAAAACTTTGGTTCCGCACTTTCTCTTAGAATTACCTGCGGTCCCACACCTAATGGTCATGTCCCCTACGCACCTGATTGCTCTGTCTCTGTGTAATGGGTGCGGGCCCCTGTAAAAGTAAAAAATGCGCAAGTACAGTCTTAAAAACTCACTTTGAATCATTTCTAGAAGCTTCTAGAGGGAATCTTGAGGTGGCAAGTTCGCTACTTAAAGGTTCATGCATCCCATACCTTAAGGAGCTAACCCCTTGATGTGAGGAGCTTATCCCTTTGAAGGAGGACTCTATCCCTTCATAGGTGGACTTGTAACCTCCTTCTTCTGCACTATAAAATGAGGCATTGGGCTGGTTACTAGGGAGGTTGAAAGCTGAATATTTTTGAGGTGAAATGCTGCTGGAACTTAGTCTTCCTAATTGAGCTTTTGTGAGGAAAGATTACATACCTCTTGATCTCATTTGGAAGAGTGTGAGTCTTGTCAAAGTAGAGGAGATTCCTATTTGGACCCTGCGAAGAGCTTGTACAACATCAAGGCACCAAAGGTTGTAAAGCTATTCTATTTCAAAGTTAATACAATCAAGTTTATTTTTCTCAATAAGCTGTGTTTTATGATTTATTTCATGAACTCCTTCATCATCATAATGAACATGATTTATTATATTCGCTATGCAGGTGTTATTTGATGTGCACTTGTTTGTGATTGTAGGTTCTCTAAAGGCAACTCTTTTGGATGGTTGAAGCATGGCTGCCACAAACTAGTGTTGGACTTAAGGTAGGGTCTAAAACACCTCTTTAGTTTTTATTAATGAATCACAATATGTTTAGAGAAAGGTAGATTTTCTTGTTCCACTTGTTGCTAGATATATTTAGATATTAGGGAGATCGGCTTTGTCTACAAGAACATTTATCTGGCCAACAAATTGGCGACTCCACTAGGGAACTGAATTTGGCTTTTTGGTTTTCCTTTTTCTTGGACTTGAGAAAATTTTTCTTGTTTCTAGTTTTTGCTTTATGTATGTGGGATTGGGTAGTTCTTAGGATCTAGATTGTTTTTTTTTTTCGAAATTTTTAAGAGGACAACATGTTCTATTTACAATACAGTGCGGACATTTCTGCACTGTTCCTTCAGTGCACAGAGCGGTACCACATCTGGTTATACTGGAAGCCTGCAGACCTTGTCAACATTTTTGAAAACCTAAAAATTTTTCATCCAGTTAAGTTTAGGTTATATTTACAACTTTTAGTCTCTGCCCAGATCTACATGTATCCTGTCAAAAATCTCTTGTGAGTAAGTTCCCTTGTCATTTTTGTTTTAGATGATTTTCTAGAAGTTTTGCATGCCTGGCATGGTTTTCACTTGGTCTCTGTAGTGAGTCAAAGATTAGAAGCCTGAGAAACCTTAGATTACTCTGGTCTCTTTTCGTCTTCTTGATGAGTCTGACCTATTTGTGAAATCTGCCTTTGGTGAGAAATAGATTTTGTTTTCTCTTTGCAAATCTTTAAAAAAACTTGGTTATAAGTTTTGAAATTCACTTTTATAAAAGAAAACACATTTGGATGTTTTTTGATTGATTTGTTTTTCTGAATGAATTAATTCTTAGTTTACTGAATAACTAAGGAAAGCGTCCTAAAAAATATTCAAGATTTTATACAATTAGGTTTTAGAAGTGTTTAGATTTGAAGATTAGTTTTGTAGTTTTGAGTGTTTTCTAGAACTTGTTGAATCTCTTTTGAAAGGAAAATTGTTTTTTGTAGTTTTGAGTTTTGAAAAAGAGAAAGGAATATTTTTGTGATCTTTAATTAGTAGTCTCATTTTGAGTTCTTCTTGAAAAAGAAAAAATATTTTCTTTTCATGTACATGTTGAAAGAAAGATTTGTTTCTCAAAGAATTGCATTCTCAACTCTTTCTTTTAGCTAGGAATTCATTGAAGGAAAAATGAATTGTTTATCATTTTAGGTGCATTTTTTAGTGTTTTTGGAGTCGAGTGTTCACACCATCAAAGTTTCATCTCCATACCTATTGAATTAAGAAACAACCCATAAAAATAACACTTAAATTAAAATCGATCTAGCAATCTTTTAATTTCTAGGGCTCTTATCACCAATATAGCATAGGCTAGTATCTTGGAGTAGGGAGTAATTAACTCTCCAAGATAGTTAAAAAAAAAGTAGCTATATCTTACGGTAGGAAATAAATCCAATTGTAATTGATATAATCTAGGAAGCTCCTCTTAAAGTAGTCAATCACAAGATCATGTCCGAACCTTTGAGACAATCAAGTCCGTCTCATTGGGAAAGATAGAAAATTTGCGCGTATTAAAAACGGTAAACCTCAGATTAAGCATTGTCGAGGATCCTGGGGTCACTTGTTGGTAAACCTTGTATTGATCATGTCGAGGAGCCTTCAAGGGGATTGAGCTTTGTTACTCTGCTCTTATGCGTAGATCAAATTGTAGACTATTTCCCCAGTTGTATTTGTTGCTGTTGGTAACCTTAGTGGCCATAAACTTAAGATTATTTCCTAAGGTGACGGTGAAGGACGGGTCCCACTGTACTTGGAATAGACATCGACTAGACTCACTTGGACTCTCTGGGGGGTTCTCTTCACTCGAGATGGTTTTGTGAAGAAACTTGTGCCAATCTATCTCATTAAACAGGTTGTCGGGGTAACTCTTTTAACTGCCTTTTTTGTATTGAATTCTACAACGTTGGATTTCATCACAAACTAGTTTTTTTGGTATGGAAAGTTATTGTTTGCGTGTGGTTTGATCTCTTAGATTTTTAGGCATGTGATTCAGTTGTTTGTTTCTTTAGAGACTTTAGGTGCTTTTATTGGAATTTTCTTTGTTTGTGTGTGGTTATTTTCCTACTACACCCAGATATTTTTATCCTTGAACAATCATGTCAAGACATTCATCCATGTTTTCCCAATCACTGGAAACATTTTTATATTGTGGTCCTACTGTTCCTTTGGGGCACCAGTCACTTTCTGGTACTTTTTCAGGAGCAACTCCTCGACCAACTGAACATTAGTTATCACCTGGTAATAATGGAACTAAAATGCTACACGTAGAACACATCTTTATGATGTTTGGAAGTATTCCAAACCCTCAACCTCAAGGTAGTCAGTTACTGCCTGGGGGGCAAGGTAGTCAGTTATCGCCTCGGGGGAAAGGCAGTGAGTTACTGCCTGGAGGGCAACCTCAAGTTAGTCAGTTATCGCATGGGGGGCAACCCCAAGGTAGTCAGTTTCCGTTTGGAGGGATACCTCAAGTTTTTCAACCTTTAGGACAGTACATACCCCAAGGTCAACCCCATATTCCTTAGGATGCTTATCAACCCTAGATTCAGTACATGCCTCAGGGTTATCAACCTTAAGGTCAGTACCAAACTCAAGGTTTCCAACCGCCTTCTCGTCAGTCATTTTTACAAGGAGCTGGAAATGTACCTCCTAATTCTCAGCCCTACATTCAACTAGGTTATGGTCCTCCATACGTACAACCTTTTATGGGTCCCAGAATGAATATGGTGTGGGATCCATCCCAAACTCAACAGACTTTGCAACCTAATGTGCAGCTTCTAATCAAGCTAGATAGCCTTTGGTTTCTGGTCCAACCTAGAAACCTGTCCAACCTATGGTTAAAACCTCTGCCCCTGGTTTAGTTCAGTTGCCTTCGCCTAGATCGCCTCAGACTCTGCCTCGAACTGCTGCTACAACTGCTGCATTTTCTGTTGAATCTACCACACTTGTTTTTGGAGTATCTATAGCTTCGGTTTTTAGTATCCTTGCATCAGTGTCAACTCCTCAAGTCTCTATGCCCCAGTCAGGACCTACGGTTCAGACTTCATTCCAGATGCCTACAGGAAAAGCTGGTCCAAGTACAATTGCCACGAGTCAACCGTACCAAGGATAGTATCAATCCAGTCCTACTGTACAAAACCCAGTTTATCAGTATCAACCGTACCCTAGCTATACTTATCAACAACTTCAACAACCCCAGTTTGCTCTGATTAATCCTGGTTTCTTGAGAGGTTATAACATTCCTAATGCAAATCTGATTCTAGGCTATCCTAGATATCCTCCTCATGGAGTCGGTCTTATTACACAAGGTTTTCATGAACCTAACCGTCAGTTGCCATTTATTGCAACTTTGGATTTACCTGATTTGTCGTGCCTTACGAGCGATCTGATTTATTATCTTCCGTACTCGTTGCCAATGCCTAATAAGTTGCCCAGTGATATCTCGAAATTCAAGGGTAAGTCAGGTGAGGATCTGTCAAATCATGTGATGACTTATCACCTCTGGTGTGCATCTAACTCCATTATTGATGATTCAATTCACTTGCATCTTTTTCAAAGAACTCTTATTAGTCTTGTTGCCAAATGGTACATTGAGTTACCACGAGGGTCTCTTTATAATTTCAGTCAGTTAGCTACTTCTTTCTTAACTCATTTTCAGTTGCCTGTCAGATACGACAATGGCACAGAATTGTTAACTTCACTAAAACAATCCACATCCACATATATTTATGATTATATTCATGAATGGTGACGTAGACAATGTTTGGTGGAAGTTTTCATTTCAGATCAAATTTTAGCAGAATGGTTCATTAAATCATTGTTACCTAAAATCACTAAAGATGTAGCTAAAGCAGGAGTTATTACTGAAGAGAAAGTCAGTGCTCAGGCTGAGTTCCCTGACTTTGTTTATACGCAGTCAGGTACTTTACATGAAAAAATCCTGAATCTTCTGAAAACTACAACTCCTTCAAGGTCTCATGCCGTTGATGGTATGATTGGTTCAGTTAGTATTAAAAGTAGGAAGAAATCTTCAAAAAATTCTTCTCCTATAATAACTTTACCTGATTCCTCGAAAGGAGATCCTTCCGCTGAAGTTTCTGTCGATGTTCATGTCACAGACTCATCTGTAGCCAAATCCGATAGTAAAGAGAAAGGGAAGAAAAAAAACAATCAAAATTCAAAAGATAAAACAAATAAAAATGAATCTATTGATGAAAAACGAAAACCTCATTATCCTTGTTTCATCTGCGACGAGGATCATTTTACTAAAGAATGCCCATATCAAGCAGAGTTTTCAAAATTCGTTAAAGGTTCTCAAATGGATACTGTCTTCAAGGATCCTTCTCCTACTCAAGATAGTAAAGTGGTTGCTTCTTCCTTGAATACCTTGGAAGAACCCATTATGACGATGTCTCATGTCAAGATTGTGATGCGATCGCAAGATTATGGTAGTAACAATCCTGTTGATGGTAAAGAAGCAAAATCTTCTAATTCAAACCCATCAACTACACCTCCTCTTGTGTCTGCTCCACTACAGATTGAGAAACCTAACCCAGACTTAGTAACCAAACCACCTGCTAAAGGTATATTTCAAAAATCCGCTGTGAGAGCTACTCAAAATTATAACATTGCTGAAGACTTAGCCATTTCCCCTTCAACAATGTCGGCTTTGGAAGTGCTGCAATCATGCCCAAAAGAACGTAAATTACTATTGTCGGCTATAGGAGTTGTTGATATTCAGGATTCAAACCTTATAATCTTCGATTTAAAGGATAGTACACCCCATCTCCCTCATCAAATGGCTTTCCAAATTCCAGTGTTAGTCAAAAACAGACCTTGCTTTAGGACTGTGATTGATGAGGGAGCTTCTACATGTATTATGTCGATCCAGTGTTGGAAATCACTTGCTTCTCCTACACTCAATCAGTCTCCGATGATTCTAAAGGTTTTTGATGGTCGAGGGTTCCATTCTTTTGGTATTTTGGAAGATTTTCCTATAGGGATAGAAGGCAAAACTGTTAATCTAGATGTGGAAGTGGTTGATACTCGTCTAGATTACAACCTTATCTTGGGTCACAGTTGGTTTTATGCTATGACTGCTATTGTTTCATTGGTCGTTTTTCTTGTTAAGATTCCTCATAATGGAAAGATCGTTACGATAAACCAACTGAGTTATTTCTCATCCGACCCGGCCTCTATAGATAGCGTTCAACATATCAGTAAAATGACTATCCCTTACCAAGATGTTGGGGTAGGTTTGATGAAAGATTCTGGTTTACTAGGAACTTTTTCCTTCCCTCCTCCTAACGTATAGACTTCTATTGCAAATATTCAAATAATTTCATCAAGCCCTATTTCTTTTAATGATCCTCGGATTGTACCTTTCGATTTTGAGGTGGATTCATTTGATGGCACGATGCCTTTGAATCCCTTTGAAATTTCATATCAGGCTATACAGTCATTTTCTGATTCCTAACCTATGACGAGGATAGTTCTTTTCCTTTATCAAACTCATTAAAAGATGAAATTAGGAGGCGAGGATAGTTTTTCCCTGTATCAACCTCGTTAAAAAATGAAACTAGATGTCACGAGGACAATTTGTTCCCATCTCAACCTCATTAAAAAATGAAATTGGATGCCACGAGGATAGTTTGTTCTCATCTCAACCTCATTAAAAAATGAAATTGGATGTCACGAGGATAGTTTGTTCCTATCTCAACCTCATTAAAAAATGAAATTGGATGTTTCAAGGATAGTTCTTTTCCTGTGTCAACCTCGTTAACAAATGAAACCGAGTGTCGTGAGCATAGTTCCTGTTCTTGTGTCAAGCTCGTTTAAATAAATGAATCAAGGATTTTTTAGCATAGTTCCTTGTCTTGTGTCAAGCTCGTTAAAAAATGAATCAAGGATTTTAGAGCATAGTTCCTTGTCTTGTGTCAAGCTCGTTTAAAAAGTGAAACAAGGGTCGTGAGCATAGTTCCTTGTCTTATGTCAAGCTCGTATTGAAAAAATGAAACAAGGGTTTTGAGGATTGTTATTTTCCTGTGTCAACCTCATTAAAAATGAAACAACTCCCCTGAACCTTCATTCCATCCACCTGGTTGAATGCAATGAAGCTTGGGGGGCATGTACCTCGATTTACGTCATTATGTTGGGGGCATGCGAACTTATAACAAGCATAGTTTTCCATTTCAAGCTTGTGTAAACATGAAACCGAATCCAAGCAGAGTTCTTTATGGTTCAAGCTTGTCCAAAAATGAACCCATACCCATTTTACATCTTGTGATTGCCGTCTTTATCCGCTAAATTCTGTTATATGAGCCTTCGTTGTTTTCTTTCCATCGCCACCATCTCTTTGGCTGATCATATGCTTTCACTTGGTTGTTTTTCCTTTCGCAAGGGATCGCAGCTATGAGTGGTTTTTGTTAGCCAGCCACTTAACCATTACATGTTTTGAGTAGCTCCCCCATTGCCGGAACCAATTTCTACCCTTTATACCACTCATTCCTCTAGGATGAGTCCTCTTCAAGCTATTTTTTGACTTGTAAAATATGAAAAGATTACCAAGTTTTTTCCTTTTAAACTCATTAAAATGGAATTAAAAAGACGGTCCACTTACAACTCTTTTTTGACTGTATAAACATGAAAAAATTGCCGAAATTTTTTCATTTTAAGTTCAATATTGGTTATAAAACGACGTGTCTTAGATCACTTTTTTACTCTTTCAGATTGGGGTCACTAATTATTAAAAGTACTCCTTGATCGTAATGGTCAAGTCGTTCTCTCAAGTATTATCTTATACTTTTTCGGGCTTGGGGGACACAAATTTACGAAAAAGGATAACCATGGAGTTTTCTTAAGTTTTTCTTTTGACTCCCTAAAATTGAAAAACACCGAGCTTTTCCTATACTGGACTCGTTAAGATTCAATAGTAAAGGACCTATTCAATTTTAAAATAGGAGCAAACCACTCCTTCTTAGGGTTCGAATTTTTAACTAATTTGGACTCGTTCGAAGGATGAGCTTATAACGAAGAAAATTTTATCCTCCTCAAGCTTGCCAAAAATAAAGAGGTACTTGCCAGAAATGGTGGGGGAAAAGAGAGAAAAATGAACCTGTTTCTTACACTTTGTGTTTTAGAAAAGCAGTTAACCACTCTTGAACATGACACCTTTTGTTCACCTGGGTTGGGAAATCCTTTGCCTAACAGTTAATCAAACCATATTGAAAATCTTCAGCTAGTTTCGCGATATTAGCTTTGGGCCAATTATCACCAAACCATCTGCAGTGTCGTTATGTGTTCAAGAGGTCAGTTCCAATAAACCATTCATTTGCAAAATATCTGTCATCCACTTTGACCATCCTTGAGTTACTCCTTGCCAAATATATTTCTTCAAAACTTGATCTATGATTTCATGTTGTGGGCTTGCCTACAACAGATCACTTTCTATCGAATTCAGCTCATTATCTAGAAATATGATCTAGAAATCATCACTACCTTGGAATCTGCATGCCCTAATGGCAGGTTTCTCACCGTCGATGACAGGTTGTATCATTGACCTTCGATAAAAGGATTCTATGACATGTTCGACATCAATTCATTTCTTCACATTTCATGGATTGCATTGAATACTTTGAGAGCCATTGACATTACTGGTGGTTTCCCTCACACTTGTTAACAGTTCACATCATTAACTGGTAATCAAGTGATTTCTACCATGTTCAACTTCGACACATTCATTCACATGGATAGAATCATACTATTTCAAGAAGCAGAAATCAAGACCCTGGATCTAGTTTCCCCCATGCAGGCTGCGAGGAATTTTTTTATTCATTATACATTAGACTATTCATAAATATATGGCTATGCCCATACTGTGTCTACATATGTCTATACTTATGATGTATGACAAAATCATTCCTGTATTAGAGTAGTTTAGTTAGTTTTTTAGTTAGTTTTGATCTGAGTATGGGAATGCCTACCTCAGCGATTATATTTTCACACACACACACACACACACACACATATATATATATTGTATTGAATGTTTCTACAGGTCCCAACTGGGGTGTCCATAGGATGATCCTTGAAATGATAAATTACTTCACTCTTCTTAGATGACAAATGCTATGCTCATCTATTACAGACTTCGCACTTTAGGGGGCAATATGTTGCACAAAATATTGTCACCATGACATTCTGCAATCTGTGTGAGTCTATCACCACTCAACTTTCATCCTTTGCAAGTCTTAAGCCTTAGTTATTCATATCAAGAATTGAAAATAAGAGAGAGCCGTTAAAATTCTATAAAACTCTAGTTCCACACTTTCTCTTAGAATTACCTACGGTCCGGCACATAATGGTCATGTCGCCTATGCACTTGACCGCTCTGCCTTTGTGTAATGGGTGCGGACCCTGTAAAAGTAAAAAATGCGCAAGGACATTCTTAAAAACTCACTTTGAGTCATTTCTAAAAGCTTCTAAAGGGAATCTTGAGGTGGCAAGTTCGCTCCTTTAAGGTTCATGCATCCCATACCTTACGGAGCTAACACCTTGATGTGAGGAGCTTATCCCTTTGAAGGAGGACTCTATCCCTTCATAGGTGGACCTGTAAACTCCTTCCTCTACACTATAAAATGAGGCATTGGGCTGGTTACTAGGGAGGTTGAAAGCTGAATATTTTTGAGGTGAAATGCTACTAGAACTTAGTCTTCCTAATTGAGCTTTTGTGGGGAAAGATTACATACCTCTTGATCTCATTTGGAAGAGTGTGAGGCTTGTCAAAGTAGAGGAGATTCCTATTTGGACCCTGGGAAGAGCTTGTACAACATCAAGGCACCAAAGGTTGTAAAGTTATTCTGTTTCAAAGTTAATACAATCAAGTTTCTTTTTCTCAATAAGCTGTGTTTTATGGTTTATTTTATGAACTCCTTGATCATCATAATGAACATGATTTATTATATTAGCTATACAGGTGTTATTTGATGTGCACTTGTTTGTGATTGCAGGTTCTCTAAAGGAAAATCTTTTGGATGGTTGAAGCATGGCTGCCACAAACTAGCGTTGGACTTAAGGTAGGGTCTAAAACACCTCTTTTGTTTTTATTAATGAATCGCAATATGTTTAGAGAAACGTAGATTTTCTTGTTCTGCTTGTTGCTAGATATGTTTAGATACTAGGGAGATCGGCCTTGTCCGTAAGAATGATTTATCCAGCCAACAATAACTAACATAGACTGAATACTCAACATCTGTGCTTTACAATGGCAGAAAATATATCATGCTGTAAATTTTTTGATAATATCAACAACATAGAAAACATGCTTAGCATGCAATTGGGAAAGAAACTCTATACCAACATTGGTGCTTCCCCTCTTCTTAAATGCATGTCTCAGCTTCCCTAAATCATAAAGAAAAGCACTAGGATGAAAGCCATCATCCACACATATCACCATGGGCTTCTCATCTCCAGTTTTAGGATCAACAATCTTCAACAAAAAAACAAGAAACACATTAAGTACCATTGCGACAACTCTTTGACGACTCCAACTTTTGAAGCTACAGAGCATGGGTGTTTTGTACCTTTTCTTCAACTGCGGTGATCTCATATTTGAACTTCCCTACAACTATTTCTGCTATTGTGGGCCTATGAGATTCAACCTAAAAAGAAATTATAGTAGTTAATATTCAACTCCCATTCCTGAAGTTCACTGATTAATTCATATGAACTGTACCAAAATTGACTTCACTCAAATCAAAATCTGAAAATCCAAAAATTCAATATTCTTCTCAAATATTTCAGCAATTAACTAAACAGAAAAAAATTACCTTCAGGAGAACATTTTCTCCTTTTAAAAAAATGAAACACGACCATTGAAAAATCTTCAATTTAAAAATCTGCTAACTTATCCCTGAATTATTTTAAAACATCACAAGATAGATGATTTTTCACATACCTTGTCATCTCAGGAAAGTTGCAAGTTTTTCCCCTATGTCTCAGAACAATAGCAATGAAACTATAGTGGGATGATCAAATTCCCTCTATGCCTTTGCATCTGGTCTGATAATGCTGTTGTGGAGTCACCATGAATGCTCTAAAATCTAGATTCCTTGACAGTGGAGTCACACTAAAAACTTTGAAGCTATGGATAATTTGAACATGGAGTTGCTAGGTGAATTATACAACCTTCTTGTGTCTGATCGTTGTCCACCATCAGTAATCAGACTTGGAACTTGATATGCTTTTCTTAGGAACCTGAAATGTTCAGGTCTCTAGTATGGTCGCCAAAATGTTAGCACTCTACAATTTTCCAAGGTTGAGAAAGAGAACCACAAAGGTAACCACAAAACAGCTTTGGAGTTTAGGATCTAGGCTTCCTAAACTGAGAGAGGGAACTCTCTATCAAATTTAACTTTGTTGTATTTAAATATTAAGCTAGTTATGGGAGTTTAGAGTTTGATTTTAAAATTGGTTGTTTGACTAAATTCCTGAAACTTCATTGGGCTATGGAGTCTACGACTTAACATGGATCTGTTTCATATTTTCAAAGGAATTTCATAGGTGATGGTAGTTGAGCTAACTGGATATTTATGTTTAAATGAAGTGTGATAGAAGAAAAGATATATGTTTAGTTGAAGTTAAAGATAAATTAAGAATTACTTAACATGATATCAAAAGAAAACATTTAAATTACCCACAACCACAATCAGAGTGTATTTATCAACAATTTATGTTCATAAACTTTTTGTAAAATAATTGAAATTTTAAGAAAACACAAGTATTGAAGAAAAGGAATAAACACATAGACATTGAGAGAAGCACTTCCCCAAATAGTCCAACAGGTGAATCATGTTAACAATGTCCTTTTTATTACTAATCAACCCATCAAATGAAAATAGTACAAAAGCTTTTTGGAATGAAAAAATCAATATGTCGGACTTCAAATGATGAAACATTTCTACAAATCGCAAACTAAAATATCTTGAAATATATCAAGACTTGTTACAAGTATCTATACAAATATCCTGAAATAGAATTCAAGATTCTATTACAAAAACTATAAAAATAGGCTAATCTGTTTAAAAAATATAAGTTGACTAAGTGTTGGTGTTGTTTTTGGGCCTTTAAATGAGCAATGTTGTTTGTCCTACTCGCAGATGTGCTAGGTTATCCCACTTTTCAGTGCATTTTGTTTTGATGACCGTTGTGATGAATGTCAAATGTTATCCTCTTTATTTTTGTTGCTTGCTTCTTAAAATTTGTTGAGTGTTTCCTTGCTAACCATGTGTTGTTTGTTGCTATTTCAGTGTCATCCTTTTCCCTTTTTACATTAACTTAATTCCACTTATAGAAAATTGGGAAATTTAGGAATCATCATTACTAGGGAATGATTTTTAATAACATAGTACTAGTAGCAAAAGGGAGCCAATTTTCAAGGAATATTATTGTATTGTTATCTTTAATCCACAAAACATAGGGGGATCGATTCTTTCAAATTGTGCATATCTGTTATGTTGAGAAAACGAGGGGCCGATTTCATTTATAGTTGTGAATCAATGCAGAGGAAAGGTCCACATGGCAGCTACTTATTAGGGAAAATATACATAGTTTTGGCATAGGAAAGGCTCATGGATGGGTTGGCGCATTGTGAATGAAGGCTAGGAAATGAAGTGGAGGTGGAGCCAAGTGCTAGGTGGAAAATGATGTTGAATTGTTCGAGGGAGAGAGTGCGAGGATGAGTGGTTTTCGAATGGGGGCATGAGCATTAAGTGGTAAGTTGGGGGGGTTGCGAAATGCTGTCAGCGGGACACGTATCAGTGGGGCCCAATGAGGAAATTTATTTTTAGACCTCGACCTCGGCCATAAAGGGAAACATGGCGTGGGGGGGGGGTGAAAAGGCCTAAGGGTCGTTGATCTGGATGGAGTCAATCTGGGTGGTTTAAAGATGATGTGTCTTTAATTAATATTCTATCCTTCAAGGCTTTCTCGCATCACAATCGAAGAGGGGTCGGTGGATGAGAGCCTTAACACTATGTGATCCCTAATTGCGATATCACAATCTGTGAGGAAGGAGTCATCGCAATTGACGGAACGGGAGGAGGTTTGCGATATTGATGAGAGGGACTTATCGACAGAGGAGAGATATTGGCGGAGGGACTTATCATAATGCAATGAATGTAAAGGAGGCATTTTTTACATTTAAACAATGGACAACTAGACTTAAAAAACCTTGAAAACCATCCTATAAAAATATCGCATCAAAAATCCTGATCGCAATTGCATTATGAAGGGGGATAATAGAGTTTGTTGACATATGGGAATTGCAATTGCAATCCCAATTGGTAGAATAAGTTGTAATCACAATCCATGGAGGGACCGGTGGTAATGGGGACAATGATGGTAGGAGTTGTGATATTTGATATCCCAATCACAAAAGGGAAGGGGAGACAAAGCGATTATTGTATAAATTTATGAATTTCGATTGCATAATCGCAATGCAAAGGGGCAGTATGGCAGGGGAAAGGATTGATTCTTATTTTGATTTACTATAATGCGTGGCCTATGGGTCTTGGTCCCATGGGAAATAATGAAGGTTTTGATGCTGGGGACTATATATATATGTGATGTGATATATTGAAAAAGGACTTCGGTAATGGATTTTGATATATATAAAACAAATGGAAACACAGCAAGAGTTGGACTATTATTAAAGAATGGGAAGGTGGCTAGAGTTGGATATACAAAGGCAAAATGCAATAAGTCTAGAGTTTATAATAAAGCATGGAAATGGGGATGTGGTTATGTGGGTCCTGGCTAGAGTTAAAAATCATATTGCATATTAAAATGGGGGAAATATTTTTCATAGAGGATACATGCATATACAATTTAAAACTATAGAGGAAATAGTTCCCAGGCCTTTATCTATTTTTGAAGTTCAACTTTGTTTTGGCCTATCTTTCAATCTAGGAATCGGATTTGAGCATAGGATATACCGTTGGAAAATTGTTCCTGAGAAATTTCTAATGAAAACACCTATAGTCTAGTCTAATCAAAATATTTTCATGCAAAAATCTCCTTAAATCATAATACTTGGTGTCCCTTTGCAAATAATTTGGAGGATGAAATATTATTTACAACCTCTCAAACATAATAATGATCAGTTATAATCAAACGATCCTATAAAAGGTTATAGCACCCTAACAAGGGAGAAACATCCAATAGAGTAGAGCTCAATTACAATAAGTGATATTTCCCATACTAAGTACTAAATGACATCCAAAACCCTAAGTACTAGTGGTCTTTCCATAACATGGCCTAACCGCTTTATTTATTCACTATCGCCGATTTACAACTAACTATAGTCCCTTTGTGGGTCAACAATGTACAATTAATAATGAGGGCTTTATTGACTCTTTCACTCAATATGAATATAAATCATCCCATTGGGATTATTACATAAATAAAGGGGTTAGGGTTGGACCCTAACATCCCTTCCCGCATTAAAAGTAGCCTTTTCCTCAATGTTGAAGTTACAAAATTTGTTGAAGAATACTGGTTGGTTCTGAAGTTGCATATTCTTAATTTTTGTATTTCCACTTGATGAGGACATCCTTCATTCTATGGTCATGAAGGTATCTTTCATGAGTATTGAGGGATTGTTTTGATCGAAGCTGAAGTTTCCCTTCCTCATACAATTTGAGTAGACTTTTTTGAATTCTGCAATTGTTCCCCACCACTTTCTTAAGGCATGACACATGGAAGCGCAGATGGATTTTGGAAGTAGGTGGAAACAACATTTTGTAGGTGATTGCTCCTATGCGTTGAAATATATGATAAGACCAATAGAATTTTGGTGCTAATCTCTTGTAGCCCTTTTCTTTGAGAGATGTTTGCTTATATGGTTGGGTCACAGGAATACATGATCCCCTTCTTGAAATGAGCACTTGGAATGATGTTGGTCAACATGTTGTTTCATTTGATTCTGAGCTTGATGTAGTTATCATTGAGATGAGTGATCATGGTGTCATGGTTCTATAGGAGTTAATCAATTTCCTGTACTTTAGAACATCCAAGGACATAAGAAAGAGGTGGAGGTGGGAGTTGGCCATACACTTCCTCATATGGAGTCATCTTGGTGGCTTCATAATAGTTAATATTATACCACCATTCACCTAAAGGCAGTGACTATAACCGTTGATGTTGCTTGTCTGAAGTGGAGCACCTCAAACATGTCCCTAAACATTTGTTGATTGCTTCATTTTGACCATCTATTTGGGCATGATAGGTGGTACTTCGTTGGATTTGCATGCCCTGTAGCTTGAAAAATTCCTACAAAAATTTATTAGTAAAAGTGAGGTCACGGTTAGACACAGTGTAAGCCAGCATGCCATGGAGTTTGAAGATCTGGTCCAAGAAAATTTGAGCCACCAAATTGGGGTTAAATGGTTGTGGTAGAGAGAAAAAATGAGCATATTTACAAAGTTTGTCAACACCCACCATGATGACTGACTTGTTTCTTGTCTTTGGGAGGCTATTGAGATCCATGGAAACATCCATTCAGACCAAAGCAGGGAGTGGCAATGGTTGTAAGGTTTATGATAACTTGACTATCTCCCCTTTTTGGTGTTGGCACACATCAGATTCAACTACAAAGTAAGAATGCCATTTTTCATGCCAGTTTAAGAGAAGGAATGTTATGCATGAGCATGTCTTCTGAAAGCCCAAATGTACTACAATTGGAGATGAGTGTAAATCATCCAAAATGCAAGATTTGAGGGTGGAGGCTGGGTATATCGCTACTCAGTCCTTGTAGCAAAAAATATTATCCTTCCAAGAGTATTCTAGTGAATAATTAGGATTTTCTCTTAAGTTATTAATGAGTTGAGAAAGATAGAGGTGGGATAATTATTCCTTGTGGGCCTCATCAATCCAATATGGTATGGGTAGAGAGATTGATAGAAGGGTGCTCTCATCCTCAAATTGGCATGATAAAGTATGAATCACTAAATTTTCATGCCCCTTCTTCTAAATTATCTCATAATCATATCCCAACATTTTGGCAAGCCATTTATTTTTTCGTTGTGACAATAGAAGTTTCTCTAGAAAATATTTTAGGCTTTGATGGTCCATGCAGATTTGGAAATGTCAATCGAATAAGTATGGTTGCTAGGTGTCAAATGTGTGTAAGATGGACATCATTTATTTCTCATAACTAGATTGACCCAAATGTTTACCACTGCAATTTTGACGGGTAAAAGCCAATGGTATACCTTCCTACATTAATACAATGCCAATACTTGTACCTTAATCATTACATTCAATCACAAAAGATTTGATGAAGTCGGGTAGTGCCAATATGGGAGTGGAGAAGTTGGATTTTTTAAGAGACAAGAAGGCCTATTGAGCTGCATCAGTCCATAGAAATGAACTTTTCTTGAGAATATTAGTGCAAGGTCAAGCCAGGTGTCCATAATTGCGAACAAATTTTCTATGGTAGCAAGTGACACCAAAAAATCCCCTCAAAATCTTCAAGGTTTTTTTTTGGAGCCAATCTTGAATTGCATGAACCTTTTTAGATCAACCCTAAATCCTTCATGACCCACAATGTGTCCCAAATACTTGACTTCTTGCACACCAAAAGAGAACTTGGATAATTTGACAAATAATTTGTGATCTATGAGTAGTTGAAATATCTGGTCTACAAGTTGAAGATGTTTGTCCTAGGTTAGGTTGTAGATGAGAATGTCATTAAAGAAGATAATGGCATTTTTTTCGAGATATGATTTTAGGTGGTTCATGATGCTTTGAAAAGTAGAAGAAAAATTACAGAGACCAAATCAAATGACTAGGAATTCATAATGGACTTCATGAGTTTAGAAGGCAGTCTTGGGAATGTGTACTTCCTTCATGCATGTTTGGTGATATCTTGAGTGGAGTTCTTGCTTGGAAAATAGTTTAGTGCCATGCAGCTCATCACGCAGATAATAAATATTTGGAATAGGAAATTTGTCCTTGGTAGTTAGCTTGTTAAGGTCTCGAAAGTCTGGAAACATGCCTCATTCTCCATCTCTGTTTAGAACCATGGCCATTGCATACGAATAAGGGTTGATGATGTGACAAAAAACATGAACTTTGCAGAGTTCCTTGACGATTTTTCAATTTCATTATTTTTGGTAAAAGGATATCGATATGGGTAGGCATTAGGTAGATGGGAACTTGGGACCCAAGGGATGACATGTTCATGTTAACTGGTAGAGAGTGGAAGTTATTTAGGTTTCTCAAAGATCCACTAGTGGAAATATAATACATGTTGCATATCTGGATGAATATAAGGAGCATTGGATTCAATGTCCTGGATGGAATTAAATTGGGTCACTACTCCATGATGGCCCTTTTTTAAAAGCTTGACAATTCGATGTGAGTTGATGATAATAGGAGCACCTTCCTAGAGTCCCCTTAATGTATGAATGTGGTTGTTGCTTAAAGCTCATATATAACTCTCGGAAATATATTGTGATAGGATCCAGTGTGCGAAGCCATTTCTTTATGTAAATGAGCTTTCCTGACCATGTAAACACCTACTCTACTCATAGATGAAGTCTTGACTGATGTTGTACAAGTGTCATCAAAGTCGTCCCAAAGTCTATCTTTAGTGCCACACTTGTCACATCTTATCATGAGGAAGTCACACATGGAGGAATGTTTTATTTATTTCTTTCAACGATCTATGTTGTTGTGTTGTCAAATTATGCTAAGTTTGTGATCATAGTTCAAGTTCATCACTTGACCATCTACCTTCCCACACTTAGCCACATTCAGAAAATCTTCTTGAGCAGATAACTTAGCTTCATCGGACCCTCACTCAGTTGTGCACTACAAAATATCAACCCTCATAGATGTGACCTCTCTTCTTGGAACTGTGTAGTGCGTAGTCACTGTCCTCTAGGGCTGCTGCTCTACACAATCTGAGATTCCAACAATCTCCCTTAACCCCTCAAAATTGTGTAGTTTTGCCTCTCAGTTTGTCTTGAAATAAATACTTCACACCTTCAACCCTCAATATTTTCCCTTTCCTGTTAGACTTGTGTAACGGATAAATATCCCAACCTCCCTTGGCCTCAAAAACTACACATATTCTTCTTCAAGTGCCCTTCCCTTAGTCGGAGCTCACTTCCTCCAGAAACTGAGCAGATATGTCCTCCAGGCCTCCCTACTACCAAGTCCCCCTTGCCTCTTGAAACTATGCAGTTGGTCCTCCTAGGGCCCCATCCTGCACCAACCACTGCTTGATTCAACTACACAGTTGTGACCCTTAATGGGGACTGTGTAATTTTTCTCCTCAATGATGACTATGCCAAAAAGTTCCTCAATCAAGCCTATGTTGCACTTTGTGCAATCTCAGTGATCAACCTCTCTCCCTATTAGTTGGAACTATGCAATGTGCAATCATTGAAACCTTCATCCCTATAATGACCTGTCGTGGGCTCAATTCTTGGATAAGAATGCATCACCTTAGACTAGGGAGTTTTCAGATTTATGAAATATTTCCATGAGTGAATTGGAGGAGTAGGTTCACTATCATGTCATGGCGAGATGATGAGGAAGCAAAAGAAGCATGGAAGCATACATAAAGAATCACTTGTCGCTGAAATTACAAGTGGACCTCTCAAGAGAAATCAAACAGACTTAAGTTTGCAACCACCTTCCAAGTCTGAAGATCATTTAAGACCTCATATCACCAAGCTATGTAGAAGAGAAGAGAAATCATATCCAAGAAAACGTCTAGCACTCAGCAACAATAGTGACTTGACATTGCCACGCCATCAAGCCAATCCATATCAACAATTTCATGTCAAGTTGTGTCATGAATTTTCAAATGCGACATCACTGTTGTGGACGATGTATATTGTAATAAAATGTATTGTAAAGTGGGAGTCCAAAGGACACACATGAATATGAAGAGTCATGTAAGCTGAAAAGTCATAGGAAGCTTAACATTCATGAGGTTAGTCATAGAGTCACAAGGGGGAGGTATCACCCTTTGTGTATGTAAGTGCCCTAATTGTATGAGAAAAAGGTTTTTCACCCTGACTCCTCCCACAAGGAATTAGAGAGATCAAATAGTTCTTTGAGGAGAAATGAGTTGCTCCAATGTCCCACTACTAGGGCTAGTGGTCTACATTGTAAACATGCCCCTTGGGACATTTTCTCAATAACATAATCCTTTTAAGGCCAACACATTCTTCATACATGGACTATGAATGTTTTTAAGACTATTGTGTGGATGTTGATATTTCATGTTTTCTTTCACATGTACTAAGATAGTTGAACTATTTTAGTTATTTTAGTGCTTATCTTAGAAAGAATGTGTTTTAATAATTGTTAATGTTGTCCCATCCTTGTGAACTATTTCACGAGATACTAGATAGATCATTCCTTGTTTTTTCATTATAATGATCATCACATCTGTTGTGGACTATTATGCTCAATCTTAGACGTATCTTCCCTTTTTTTTGGTTGTAACAATTTTAGCATGTGTTGTGGATTATTCTGGTAGATTTTTTATGGGTCCTTTTGGCTCATGTGTCTATCTTCCTAAGTAGTACTATTACCTCTTTCTTAGAGGCTCACTTTTCTCTCCCCATTTTCATTAGAATAACCTCGACATAGTTTCACTACACACTCACCAAGCACAATCCCCTTAATTTTCAAAGACACCATTGCATCACTCTCTTGTGCTAATAGTTAGAGGCAAGGAAAATATTGAAGGATTTGGAAACTGTGCCTTTATATCTGATGGGACACCAACAGCAAACGATGTGAAGTTTGATTGGGCTTCATATCGAGGAGATCCTGATAATTTTGGAGGGTCCAACACCATCAACACCTAGATAGTTATGTATTGAGGAATTTGTATTGAGGAGGGTCCTCATAACCTAGCTTTTGGGTGGAATCATAGAATATTTTTTATTGTTTTATGGAAATTTTCTTATTAATAACAAGCCTCCTTGGACTAGATTATTAAGAGATAATTGCTTCATCTCTATGATGGATTCTTGTGTATAATTTTGATTTTAAGTTATATTGTTGATGCATATGATTTGGGAAATGGAACTCATAGATGTATGATGTGTTACATGTTGGTTATTAAATTTTTATACTATATGCCTTTGGAATTTGGAATGGCTTAGAGTTTATTTTATTGAAACTTACATCTTGCATTCAACAAAATGGATGTATCTGAACCTAGGTAATTATGGTCGTAATTCATTGGAAATATACTTATTGGTTTGCATGGCCACAAGATAAATGGAAGATTAACATTGAGTGGGAACTATCTGGATCTTATAAGTAAATAGGCCTTTTGTCAAAGTGAAAGTGATAACTTTGCAGGCCACTCTAACCCTTCCTTATTTGTATTTCAAAGGATTCCATAAAATAGGATGAATGACCCCTATTTGGTTTAATTGTTTCTTTGAATGGGCCAAAAATATCACTCTATCTTTATTAAAGTATTATTTGTGAATTGGATTAACTAAACTATCCTTACAGATAAGCCTAATGACTTTATCTTTTGAGTAAAGAACATATTTCAGATAGTTTGAGTGGGAATCTTTAAAATATGATTATGGCCTATTAGGTTGATTTTTTGAATGCTTGTTTCCATCTTTTGAGAGATGGTTGATGTCCTATCAATCCCTACTTTGAAAATTTCAGAATAGATTGTCATTTTTTATTGGAATATGAAGTCTTTCCTTCAAATTTGATCTCTCACACTTTCCTTAATGTTTACAAATAAAAGAAGAAGTTTTGAAAGGGGAAAAATAATGTTCTTTTGGATTTTCTCGATGTTTCAAGCCAGCTTTTCCCACATTTCTTCCCACTGACATGTGATAGAGAATAACTTCTCCGATTACGTAACACTAATTACCTATACACATGCACTTGAAGAATATAATAGATGAAGTAGGGACACACCATTTAGTAAATATGTACAACATTAAACATCTAAAAAATGCATCATCTAAAGTGGAAAAACATCTCCCTAGTAAAATCTTGGTAAAAACCACTATTCAATGCTCTCTTTCTCTCTATCTATCTCTCTATTAATGTAACTCTATATAATTATTAAAATTGGGCTCTTAGCCTCTCCTCAATTATATAAAACCCATACTTGTTGACATAAGACCATGGCACCCTAACTTTGTCTCTCTCTATCTCTCATTTATCTGTTCATATCACTAAATATCTCATTTTTTCTATTCATCTCAACATTTTCATAATGATTGCAACATTTCAAGTTTTAGTTTTTCCAATTGTTCAATTTTCTTTAATGCATAACAATTATTCTCCTCATTCTTGCATTTTTTTGATGTCTAGTCAAATGGAACATTTCAATCAATACTTGACACATTATCAAGGTGGCCATGTGGAAGTTGGGCTTCTAGTTAATGTCCATGAACATATAATGTTCATTAGCTATTTTTGAGAATGTATGCCAGAAAATTTGATATGGACACCAAGTTTGATGTTGATCTATTGACAATAAATATATGCCAATACCAACAAGGTACACCATTACGTTAAAAATGTATCCATTGGAGTTTGCACATATCTACTGAAGCTTAACATTCTTCACTCCTCGTCTGACCTAGATATTGTCAAATTCAACTTCATGTTCTTGTGTCACTTCATGTTGTGGAGGGTAGTGTGAATGTGAAGGTGTGCATATACGTACACCACCCCCCTTGTGAGGTGATTGTATGTATGTGTTTGTGTGTGCACCACTGGATCTTCCTAAAAGTCTGGAATGTAGACATATGTATGTTTTCATCTGTACTTTGCTACAAAATTGTTGGGGCATGTTTGTGTGCCCAATCCACTCATCCTTATCTAAAATTATTGAAACACACGTTTACATGTTCACTCGCACTTTCACCCCATACGAATGACATATATATTTACTTCACTCTTTAACCAAAGAAGTTATTACATTTTGTTTGACAAGAGTTATGCAAATAACCTTTAAACATTTTAATATATTTCACATTATTAATTAAAAAATTCCAATTTTCAAAATTATCCTTCATGAACATAGCTTTACTAGGATGTTCATCACTATAAGGGAGATAACTATATGGAAATATTTCATGTTGTGGAATACATTTTTCTCAAAGTTTCTACATTGAAATTGAATAGTCTCTCTGTTTACATTTTACCATGGTGAATTAGTAAGAGATGAGGGTGTGGGAGTCTACTCCTTAAGACTTACCACAAGTGTCCAAAGATGAGCCTACTCCTTAAGAACTATGATAAGTATCCATCTGTGTGACATTTGAAATAGATTGGATGGGAGAACACCCTACTGTGTACACAATGGTACTTCAATTTTTTATCTCTTATACTTAATTAATAAAATTTACTATAATCTTATTATTAATTAATAATAAAAATAATTATTAGAAATTGGTTTTTAAATATCAATGATCTCAATTATTACAATTTGTTTTTCTAAGCTCGATTTTTTTCATTCTTTTTTTTTTAATTGAACATTATGCATACCCGTTAAAAAATGAACTATATGATCTCAATGTCCCTATAGGGGAACCAGGTCTACTAAAAATTTGGTGAAGTCATGTCCTGAAAAAAATTTAAATGTCCTAATCAAGCCTAAAATAGCTAAAAACACTGCACTATCATGTAAACCTCTACCACTAGCTAGACAATGTCTGAAGCTTGTTGACTATAAATAAAAGGGACTAAAAATAAGATGATTCAAGAGGGGTTGCATCCCTATTGGGCCAATGGGGGAATACAAGGTTTGTGCACCATAATTCATTCCAGTTTCCCTATCTCTTGATTCGAGCCAAACATCACTTGTGGAATGTCTTGATAGAGTATGTCCATTTGTCCCTATCACTGCCCTATTTCCTCTAGTCCCGTTGTCATGGATTTGACCAACAATTTCGTTATTATCTAGTATAAGAGCAGGGTCTACGTACCTAGGTTCTATCTACATTTGGTTTGTCCCGGGTCTATTGTAATGTTGCCCTAATCATGAACTACAAGTTCTCTACTCACACTCATATCCAAATTGATCTCATCCTCCCATTATTCCAATCTAGAGTTAGTTCTGGATGAGGATGAGGATCTATAAAGAATTGCATGCTCCACCTCGTGTTGGGACCCACCTCTATGGTCCCTGCCTTTTCCACCTTGGCATTTCCCTCTAGCTTTACTACCATTGTTTGGCTCACAAGATTTATCTTGTCTCCCACTGTCTAGCTCACAAACCAAGCTTGGTGTGGTAGAAGCTTGTCGTATTAAGCCCACTCGAGCCATCTTCTCTTGAATTTCATAATAATTGTAATACTTTATGTTCAAGTTTAGGGTCTGACTAGGTAGGTTCTTGGTATTTTTCGGCACTGAGTTTTGTTTTTCTAATAAAAATGGTAGTAGGGAGACACAACAATTTGAATTAGCTTTAAAACGTCTATGATGCAAGATCACATGACCCAAACATAATTTGTAAGTTGCTCCATGAATATTAAATATTATAGCGTGCATGTCAACAATTTGATGATTATCAAAGTTACTCACAATAAGTATCTCCATATATACCCTACAACTATTGGTAGGAAGAACTATAAATGTGTCCTCCTGCTATAGTTCTTGACTTTTTGATGGGTGCCAAGAGCCTTCCCCCTAACACAATAGTCCACCTTTAGTATATGATTCTGAGGATCATGGGCTAGAGTTTTTAAAACAACCTTATCTCTATGAAAGATATCCCAATATCAACCCATCTAGCGAGGAACGATATTGAAGTTTTGATTATAGGTCGTCTACTCGGAAGGACAATTAATTAAAATCCATAGAGAAAATTAATCATAGAAGCCCAATTATAAACATTCAATAAATTTGATTGGTGATCTTGAAACTAGGAAATCAACAATTCTGAAGATTCGTTGACCCCAAGAGAACACATGAGAATCAAAGGGTGGGAGAAAGTAACATCGCATACCCGCATGCATTCTTTCCTTGAAACCTAACCTCAGACATTATGTTGTAGGTTGTCTTTCCATCCTTCACTACTCTCGGTGAACCACCATTGCCTCTTATTTGTATGGTGGATAGACTTATTCCTAGAACCTCCTAGATATAGTAAGTGATTACCAAGAGTTTCCACCTTCCTATCTATCGACTCGTGGAAAATATTTTCTCCTTGAATCTGTGTACATATCTAGAGCTTTACACATGCAAGTGCATGAGATGGAGTGGTCGAGCCACATGTAGTCTTTATTACCTTGAGGCTTGTGACCATGATAATGTAGTACCTGGAATGCTATCTCATTTGATACACACCTCAAACCAAAGAAATCAATTACTACAATTAAAAAAAACATGTTATATTTATATGTTTGTGTGTGTGTGTGTAAATAAAAATATTAAAAAATGAACAATAATTAAATGAAATTATTTAAATATATGTTATTAATTTTTTATTTCAAAAGTAATATTTAATTTCATCTTTAAAATTAATACTAAATTTCATTTTAATATAATATTTAGTGTTAGTAATTGTAATATGGAAATCCATAATTAATATAAAAGTATTTATATTTGGTTTAGGTTTCTATTTTCTTAAATATAGAATTTTATAGAGACCTTCATGTTATTATTGTTTATAACCCAAAGAAAAAATGGCCCGGACCACGTGCTAGTACATGCTCTTTGGAGTAACATGAAGCTTTCTCATAATTACGTTGTAGGGCATTCCTTCTCTCTGAACTTAGAGTTTGTACTATTGTGCACCATCAGATCCAACGTTAGACGATTGAGTGTTCTTCCACCATTAGATCCCACTACTTTAACTCTCAGCTCAATCTTGATTTCTACAATGGTTTGCCTTGTCAATATTTATTATAACTTCCCTCATTTTGTTCTCCTCATCCACAGTCTATGAATCTTCTTGTTCGAATATTCTACCATTTTGAATGTGGGTACTGAAGTCGCAACATATTTCAACTAATTGTTTAGTCACATGATTGAAGCAGAGAGGATTTTGTGACGTGACCTGTGAGAAAGTATGAAGTCTGGGCTCAAGAAATTGATTCTATGACGTGACCTATGAGAAAGTGTGAAGATTGGGCTAAAGAAACTTATATGATTTAGTATGTTCATGAAGGGTTTTTGCGAAGCAGTGGAGCCTTTGGCTGATATCGTCGAGCTCGACGCTACCACTAAGGTCTTCAATTAAAATTCTATTCCCTCCCTTTTTATCAAACCCTTTTTAGTGAATTCAAGATGACTCATATACCTTTGTTGTTATAGTAAAAGAATCGTATTTATTTATAGTTTCTCTCCATTTAATTTAATTAAGTAAAATAAGTGCATATTTTTTCTTTCAATTAAATATTTTTTTTCACCAGAAGAAAAAAAACATCCTTCAGTAATAAAGAGGAGTTTACATAGTCGCTTTCAATTGAATTTACTAGACTAATGCTCTGGTCTTGTATTCATGTGCCTTAATTTATTGATATAAGTGCCTATTGCTTTATCTTCTACATTGGAATTCACCTGTAGTTGAAAAATGATTCATTTTTTCATTCATTGTGTTTGATTTATTAAAAGACCAACTTATTACTCTCTATTTTGAATTCAAATTTAGATATTATGTCTGAACACCTTGAAAATTCAGTAACTTTTCCTTTCTACGGATCAGAGCTTCTTTTTAGATTAAATTCATCCCATGTAAATTGATCCCTTCTCCATCTGCTTTCACTAATGTTTAAGCTGACTACGCATATTAACTCTACAAGATCAAAAAATATGAGTTTATGCAATGAAAAACTAAAGGTTCGTGATATACATTCTACAAAGTAAGGTGATCAATTATCCGAAACGCATACAAATTTTCTGCTCATGTTTTGGTTTAATTGGATTTACTTGTAATCACGAGGATATATAAATATAGATATTTTAATATATTTGTGGAGATTCGATACCTCGAAAAATGCCTTCAAGATTCGGTAACTTTTCTTTTCTAAGGATCAGATCTTATTTTAGGAGTAAATTGATCCCTTCTCCATTTTATTTCATTAAGTTTTAAGCTAACCAAGCATATTAACTCTACATTATCAACAAATATGAGATTATCAAATGAAAAACTAGAGGTTCCCAATATACATTCTACAAACAAAGGTGATCAGTTGCCTGAAACACATACAAATTTGTTGCTCATGTTTTGGTTTGAGTGCATTCACTTGTAATCACGATGGATATATAAATAGACATATTTTAATATATTTGTGTAGATTGGGTGCCTCAAATTTTGAAAAGTTGTTCCAGGAGTTCTCTTGAGAAGAACAAGTGAGTTTGAGATTGCATGTTAAGAATATCTGGTGAGAAAATTAGATTGGAAATATTCATATCCTGGACTTTCTCAATATGCCTAGAAAGGATCTGTTATAGCAGAATGCCATGTAGAAATATAGTGGCACTAGTCAAAGTGTTAATTTCTAAGCTGAATATGAAAATAATTGAAAAGTAATCGAATAAAGATACATATCCATGCATCTCACGAAAATATTCAAGTTCCTCATGTACCTACCTTAAGAACTAGAATTCATATTTGAGACATTGAATTGTTTCACTTGGTATATCATTAGTTTAATTCTATGTAATTTTTTAAAAGTTTTCTACTATTAAAAATAAATAAATAAAACTAAATACACATAAATAAATATTTTAAAATAATTAACATGGGTAGAAGAAGAGAAGCATCTTCAAAATAAATTGATAGTATTTAATTATACATGACTATCTTTTCAATATTGTATTTGATGAAGTTTTTAGGGTTAGGTGAATTGGAAGGTCTTGTTGATAAAGCACCTTGCTATTGAGATGTTACTGGATTTTTTTTAGTGTCTTCATAGTTAGAAAGTGATTTTCCCACTTAGTCTTATAATGTATAAATTAAAGGAATTTAAATTGAATATGTTTTAATAAAATCAATTAAATTCATGTCATGTTAATATCTATATTATAGAAATTTATATTGTTAATATTTTTATAATATATTTTAATAAGAGGTTTCTCCAATTAATTTTAAAATATATAAATTAAATTTATTTAAATTAAAGATGTTCTAATAAAACAAATTAAATTGACATGTTGTGTTTTTAAAATGTTAACATTTATATAGTATATTTAAAAGAAAAAGAATATTTGGTATCTAGGATTGAAGTTAATGTGATGGTTGCAAATAATTAAATTAAATTAGAACATTTCAATTAGGATAATATAACATTTGATATATACCAAAGTGGCAATCTTAAGATATGCCTGATGTCTCACTTCAACTTATTGACAAACAGATTTCCATCTCCACAACAAAAAATACCACAGTCATGGTTGTGACCATCCTTTATAGTAATTTCCTCTTTTCAATATCTTGGCCTTTTAACCATCATATTTCCCATCAAAGTAATCTCCCTCATACCTCCCACAAATATTGGAAATTAAAAGAGAATATAGAATTTGAAGAATTATTTTCACCTCGAGATATTGGATTCCTTTCGAAGCTTGAAATATCTGAAATTAACACGGATATATTTCAAATTAAGATGGATCTAGGTTGATTAGTTATTAATTATATATTTTAGCTATTTTTTATTTTTATGTAATTTATTTGATCTTAGTTCCCAACAATATTTGTCTAAAAATGGAAAGAGGAAAGGGAATTTGCATATCCTTTGAGATTGAAATCTCCAAAACGTGGATGTTCTTCTAATTCCATGATGCTTGCTTAAAATGACACTTTATTTGGCATTGCAATGAAATACTATCGTTGTATATTTTGTAAATTCTCTTTATGATTATTAAAAAACATGTACATGGGTACTTTTACTCCCTATGAAATCCTTGTATCCACCATATTGTGAGTCCAAAATATTTTCTCTACGAAGGAAAATTGATGTACACTTGTGCCGATGTTTCAAACAGTTTCATCCTTTTTGCACCGACAACTTCACCCACACCTACCAATGCACACACATGTGAGAAACATTTACTTCATCCTTTTTATCACTATGATTGGGTTATCTCTTACATTATAGGAGCATGAGTTTAGCTAGATTATATTTATAAGTGCATAGCTTTAGAACTTTAATATCTTAACCAACCTTGCATTGTTTGGGGCCTCGTAGTAGAAAGGGTATAGTTGCATTTATTGATAAATTTAATCATAGTAACAACTGCAATTGAAAAAGAGATCAAATAAATATATACTTCTAGTAATGTACAAAGCACTCAGATTTGGTATATCAAAATTTACTGGCATAATATTAGTGATGCCAGAAGCTAGAAAACATATGAGCAAATCCATTCAAAATCTCAAGGCTAATACCAAAAGCTGAAAAAATTCTAAGCAAATCCCTTCAAAATCGGAAGAAGAGGTCTTCAACACTTTGTTCATGAAGAAGAGGATCAAAAAAGAGCTAAGAACGGTCTGATGTACCATAAAACATGGGTTCAAATAATCAAGCTACAAGGAAAGTGAATGTATATACCTAATATCATAGGTTATAACTTAATACCAATCACACAACTTATGTAGGTCCATGGAAATAATACTACTAGCTTCCACTAAATATGTGATTAATGATACCAAGTCAAAGCTATAAGCCCCTGTAGCCAAATTAAAGTTCCAGTTACAATATTGTTAAATATAATCCAACCATGTAGATGGGGCCAATCTTGGCCAAGGTGTATGAATCACTTGGGAAACCACCATGCTTATGGACTACAATTGTTTATCCCTTAAAAACCTTAACTAGGGAAAAATTATTCCTTGTCCAAAAAAAGAAAGAGTGTGAATATTTATGCTGAATTTGCTTAGAATGATTTTAATTTTCACACTTATTTTATTATTTTTGTCAAAATTTATTTTTTGGGTTCTCGCTTCATATCATGAATGGGATATTAGCAGCAATTAGTTTTCCTTATGGACTTTTGTGGCCAATTTTCTTTTCCTTTTTTCATGGCGATGTCTTCTTGTTTTTTGTTATTCAATGTGCCTCTTGAATATATTGCAAGCTAGAGAAGGCATCAATGTTTTTACTCGATAATATGGATTCCAATGAAATTTATCTTTTATGATATGAAGGGCTTTGTCATGATTCACCATGGCCATTAAGCTATTTATCTCCCTCTCTCTCCCTCTCTCACACACACACATGCACATGCATTTAAGCACTATTTGTTGTTTAAACCTAATTTAGTCAACATTTTCAGTGTGATGAGATTTGTAATTGATACATTCTAGTGAAGTTTTAGAAAATACATCATCTATAAAATTTTGTAGTTATCGCATTTTTCCATGTCATTTGCTTCAGCTTAATAATGTTTCAAAAAAGATTGTATTTTTATGGATAAAAGATGGAATTTATGTTTCAATTTGTTTCTTTATTACTTATGAATGACATAAAATATGGAGTAGTATGCTTCAATAGATGCCTTCACCGAATAAATGTTGGTCAATTGCATCGTTCTTAGTGGTCATTGTAGCTTAATTTTAATGTAGATGTTTTCATATTAGGAACCCATAAGTTTGTATTAGAATGAGAGTTGTTTGGACTCTTTGAGAATGATGACATGCAATTTTCAGTCACCAGGTGGTGCTTCTTCTTCTCATAGGATATACAAGTTACAAGTAACCCTTACAGTAGCACATGTGGACCATAAGCTCATAAACTCTAGTTCTAGATATTATTGGGTTACTCAAAGAAATGCACTTGCATTACTTATTGTTTTCTAGATTTTTTTCAAGAGAGACATGGGCAATGAAAGGTGCAACAACCTAGTCTTCTGCCTGCTTTAGAAAACTTTTGAAATCTTCCTTACTAAAAAAGATATCTTGAAAATGAAACCCCATACATAGTGTTGGAGCTAAATTCTATACTATTAATCACAAAAATAAAATTGTGACAACATGCTGGGATTGACATGAAAATGACTGAAAATGCACATATATTATCTTGAATCGTTTCTAACAAAAACTATTATCAATTGCATTGTTTTTTTTCTTTGCTAAGACTAACCTACGCACCCACGGGGATTTGAACCAGTGACCTATCGCAAGGAGTGCCTTAACAGCGCACCCATTCACCGTCAATCCAAAGCCCCGTGGGCATTATCAATTGCATTGTTAATTGAACGTAATATGTGATTATATGTGCTATGCAATATTTGATTAGATCATTTACTTGTAACAATTGAGAATGGTGTAGTTCCAGAGCATTTTCTTAAATCTTTGCAGTAAGGTGTTGTGCATTACCTTCATTTTGAAATACTCTCGAATATTGGCTTTGTTAGAATATCTGTGAAACATAATATATGATAACATATGACAAAAAAGAAATGCTAGTAAAGAAAGAAAATTGCATAAAAAAATTTACTACTTTCTTCTATTCTATTGTTTCCTAATCTTACTTCCTTCTTCTATGCTATTCTTTCCTATGCTACTGCAAGAAAGAAAATTGTATAAAATATTTACTGCTTTCTTCTATGCTATAGTTTCCTAATTTTACTTCTTCTATGCTATTGTTTCCTATCCTACTACGGCGTTTATTTGCAACCTGTGATACAATTGCGTTGAAGTAACATGAAGCTTTATTAGAGAGTTAGTCCTTATACACTATGAAATTGTTCAAATTTTTTTAACAATTCCTATTATTACTTTTAATAAAAAAATTTTATTATTTTTATAAAAAAATACCAACAATTTTAAACTAAATTAAAAAAAAATGTGAGCCAAAAATAATTAAAATTTATAAAATATATATATATATATAGAGTTGGTGGAGTATCACTTCTAGTTATATATGTATAATAGTGTTAGTGTTGTCGTAGTACGGGTGTTAGTAATGTTGAGGGTTGTTTTTATCGACTAATACAAAGTTCAAAACTAAATTAAAAAAAAAAAAAACCGATTTATCCACTATTGACAAAAATGATTTAAATTAACTTCAATTTAATTACTTATATACATTATATGTATGAGTCCTAGTCTCGTTGGAGTATGAATGTAAGTCTTAGTTATGTCAAGGATTGTTTTGTTATGTTAAGGATTAGCTGATCGACAGAATGGGAATGAAATCCAAGAAATATGTTTAACGAACGCTATAAAGTAAAGGAAGTAGGCGACTATGATGAGTCATTGCCTTCTAACAATTGGATGAAAGCGACGCTGCATGACCTGGACGTCGGTGGTGGAAACGCAGAAACAAAGGGTCGTGTGCAGATTGTGGATGGAGTAGTCTAACAACACACAGGAATTGCCCGGTTTCTTTCGCCGCTCGAAAAAACCTCTGCCTCCGGCCACTGACAATTCCTCTGACCTTTGCCACCCTCCGCAAGCTCCGCCCATCTCCACCACCCTGCACATTAAAGTCGACATCTGACAGGAATTCCAGTTTCCATTGCCGTCACCTTTCAAATAAAATTTGGAAATAACCATGGGCTGCTCCTGACCAATTTGACCTAGCACTCCCCTGCAGCTCACCAGGGCACCAGAACAAGGTGGAAAACTCACTCTCGGGCTTGACTCGCACCTGTAGATAACCAGAACAAGGCAGAAAACTCACTCCCGGTATCTGTAGCTCACCACCCAGGCGAAAAACAGGGAGGTTCATTCATCGAACCCACTCCCTGATTATATATGTATTAATAGATATATACACAAATTCATTGTGCTCCCAAACACTGTATAGCCTGCAAACCCACTTATCCTCGAGGTCAGAGGATGTCCATTGAGCATTCAAGACAAGGGAAAGGATTTGTTTCCGGTGCAAAATGGAGTAGTCTACTCATAGAACCAAAGTTGTTTCCTAAACATCCACCTACAATCTTGCCACATCAGTCCCCTCATATCAATATTCTTTCTATAAACACCTTCGGCCATAAAGACATTCAGTTTGAAGGCGTCATCCACTCTGTGTAACTAATAGTGCTAGATTATGCTGTTAGAGAGAACTTTTATGTTGATGTTGGAGATATGGATGTGTTCCTTGGTATTCAACGTTACTATTCTTTAGTTACTCCATTGTAGAATTCCCTCTATAAATTTCCCAAATTGGTCACTGGAGTTTGATGTGATTTTTTAAGGTGAAGCCTTTTGGCAAGAGTTTGTTGTGGGACTACTGTAGATGTAAATTTTTTTGTTTGTATCTTGAACAATAGCATATAATGATGCAAGTATATAACAAGACTTCAGGCCAGATATTTAGCAGGTTGCATTCAGAAATGATTTGAGCTACTGATATATATTGCATTAATAACAAACTGAAAGTTGCACATAAGCATTTAATTCAGGTTAAGATAGGACATCACAATAGGGACAATAATGGAACCTGGTTTGTACATCGAGAATTGTCCTCAGTACAACTTCAGCAAAGGTGATGAATGACCCCTTAATTCTGACCTCTGCACTCTATTACAACCTTCCAAACACTACAAGAGCACACTCAACCTTTGGTACCAACACATAGCAGATGGGAAAACATTTAGCCTTAACCCGCAAAGAACACTAGCCTTACAGGCCTAGTACTCGAACACATCAACATTTGAGCAACCATCTTAGAGATACTTCACTCAGCCACTCTACCGACACACACAAGTAAACTCTACCCTCAATATTTTGTTACAGCCATTGCAACTTCTCTTTCCTCTAGAAGAGACTCATCCCGTACAAGGGGAAATGCTTAGAATTGAAATATGGAACCAATGGCACTCAAACTAAAGGAAATTGATTTTTCTTTGGCAACGAAACACTCTTCTTTTGTACCCACTGCTTAGTCCAACCGTAGGATGAAACTTGACCTTCCACTGAAGTAAAAGCTCATCCTCTTTTCTGATTATTAGGGGCTACTGTCTGCAACTTGATTGGATAAGAGTGCACTTATGAATGGAAATTGCTTAGTTTTTGGCCACTCAATCACAATGAAACATATTCTCTAGGAATAAATGTTTGTTAATAGGACTTTGAAATATATTCAAGATTAACAGTCAGTTTTTCTTCAAGGGCAACTCCATTAGCAAACAACTTTGTTCAGAGATTCACATTACATAGCACACGTTGTTTTCTCCAAAATCTGGCACTACCTTAGAATCAATACTTTCTTCACTCTTTGGAGATTATGGTAAAAAAACTTTCCATTCTTCATTACAACACAAGTCTTTCTGTTCGTGTTCATATAATCAGTCTCATTTTTAAAATATTTACATCGCTCCCTTCCTCTCTACTTCTAAATCCCTTAGTTTATTAAATAAGAACATATAGTATTTCTTTGCCTTTTTTGCATGACATTAGATATCTGGTGTCAATTTCTACAATGAATTTACCTCACAGATTGAGAAATCAATCCCGAAGTATGCCTCAATTATGTCAGTCTCACACATCTGAGTTTCTGGATTGCATTACCATTTCTTTATTTCAAACCCAATCATCACTCATATTTCAAATTATACTTGTTACACTAATTGTCAGTTGAACTACATTCATCGATCTCAAATTGACCCTTCCTTCGCAAGCAACATTCTCTCAAAAGATGACTTAAACTTATCATTTCAAATATTAGTCTTCAATCTCAATCAATTTCTTAATCATAAAATAGGTCTAGTGATATGGTAGTCTAGTTGTTTTTGGTAGTGGAAGCAAATGATACTTACCTGGTCGAGCAGTGATGTGGCGACCAAAGAAATTGCAAAATCAGGGTTCAAATACAGGCAAAGTGAAGCCACGATTGAGGTTGACTACATCTCGAAGGCTATTCCATCTCTCTGACATTAAAGTAGACCCATGGTGAAAGAATCTGTGTTCTTGCTCTATGCTTGAATCTCCTTGTCTGTTAAATGTATTCTTATCTGTGTAACTACTGCTTACAGTGTGCAAAATTCGAGTGGCCCGCAGTTGTGAATCCTTCAAAACTCCAATGGTATTTAGATCTATGTATTTGCTCATCTTTTTAGCCACTTCCAAATATTTAACAATAGCCCACCTTCACCCAACAATCAATCTAATCAAAACAACACTCCAGCCAAACAACTAAATCTAATAATATTCCAAAACCCAAAGACAGTATTGCAAGTTCCTTCCCAAACTCAAATCAAAACCACTGAAAATATTATATTTGAAAGAACTAGTATAGAGGAAGAATATGCATTTCGTCATATTTTAAGCCACTTCCAAATCTTTAAAAATAGCCCACCTTCACCCAATAATCAATTTAATCAAAACAACGCTCCAGCCAAAACAACTAAATCTTAAAACTGCAAGAATTTTTGTAAATCTAACTTGGTTTTCCATATGGTGTGCACCCTCCACCAAATGAGATCTGCATTAAATTGACTAATATAATTAATTTTCAGGCTCGAATATAGGCAATAACCAAACTGCCATGCATATTGATAGTTGAGCATGAAGGCAAACCAACTCTATTGTTTTCTCTATCTCAGGAACACGCACAACTAAATTCTACTGATATGGTCGTAAAGTATATTTTTGAAAATTTTGACAAGATCATTAATAGATATGTGGCAATTCGAGGTAATTCCATCCATTGGATTTTCTCTTAGCTGACATAACATTCTTTCTACTCGGTTACCCGAGAAGAATAGTGGGGGCTCTACTCCCCTGGCAGATTCAAGTTGGCTGGCCACATCATTTTCCTATAGTCTAATTTGCAAGTAGGTAAACAGGTACTTCTCCATAGGCTAGGAAGCCAATGCTTTCCTTGCCCAGAGATAGACTGCTTTCTTGCTGGGATAATAGATAGCTGGTTGGATAGAGAGACCGAACCTTCTGAGAGAGGCTAACTAGTCAATCAGCTAATGAGCTATCTGAACTTTGAAGACAAACCTTGCTTATAGGAAATTTAGGAGAGGCACAAAAAGATAGGTTGATGATGCTTTACAGAAGAAGAAAAAACACAATAAGGATCCCATGTTACTTATTTGTTTTACAAGAACATCCTAGAGAGTTTATCCATTCCAATATTAGGAGTACAAATTTGTACCATGAATATGTGGCTTTATATCCTTAGGGTTTTTTAGTTCAGAAAAAAAAAAAATCACAAAAGTTCCACCACATGATCACTTTGGCTTTACTGTGTCTGTGTTCTTTACCATGATCAAATATAAAGGAGAGGGTCATTGTGCCAACGAACTCATGAGATCGTTGCACTGGCACGCTGATTTCACTTCACACTACTTTTTGGCTCATATTTTATTTTGATGAGACTCTTGGATTCTCAAGTGTTCCCAAGAAGAACACTAGTTCCCACAATGGAGCCAAATGTCCTAGGGATATTTTGTGATACAAGGCATTTGAATGAGGGTAACTGTAAAAAAAATGTTGTAATTATTCATGATGGAGGTGGTATGCATGATGAAATTCGTGGTAAACAGAGATGATGAAATGCATATATACTGGATGTTTGAAGGACCTAGGCGCATATATTTGAGTATACAAAAGTTTTCTCTGAAAACATATAAATTTGAATGATTTCCTTAACATTTTCAACTACAAACAGTCTTGTAGCATGCCTCCTTATATAAACAATAGTTTGAGGGTTGAAAGCGTGATAGAGGGGTCAAATTTAGAAATAAACGAAGATCTATGAAGGCCCAAAACAGATAAATCTGGTAGATTCATACAACAAAGTTCAAATGAAGTCTCGAAGATTCCTAAGGATACACACACATAGTAGGTGATTTCATTGAACTAGGGCATGGAAAGAACCAGAATTGATTTGGAAATTCCATGCCAAATCAGTTTCGCAGCAGCAGAAAAAGGATGCCAACTCATCTAAAGTTTAATCGAAGTCTACAGAAAATAAGAAACAACAGAATGAAATCATGTTTTGTATGATGCTTTGTCAATTTTGCTCAATGCCTAAAGAAGCATAAGCAAATTCCCCCTCCTGGCATGCCTGAGAAGGAAGAGAAGGAAATTTTGAATTTATAAAGAAAATGCATGCTTGTTTAAATATTAAGATGGACAAGATTATGGGGATCCCGTATCCCGCAATTCTAATAGAAAAGTTGTTCCAAATGTTGTTGATGAAGTTCAACCCTTCACAAGTGTAGTGTGAAGGAACCGTTCATGTGGAGTGGCTGAATAAGTTTCTTGTGATGTTATAGGACAAATGGATTCTTTGTCACACATAAGGCATATACTTGAATCATGCTTTGCTTAGACAATGCTCCGTCAGTCTAGGGTTATGTGGTTTTTGGTGTACACATAGTTGGTAAGGATAAATATTTTTAGAGTTTGCAAGTAATTCCAATAAAGTGGTGATTGCTAGATGTGTTTTTTGCAGAATAGTTGCGAGTATTGAAAGCATTGCAATGTAAATGAACACAAATTATCTGCTTTTTTGAATTATATATGATTGGAAAACATGTTGAGTATTAGGAAATAGATAATTGTCTACTTGTTTAACATGAATTTATTGTTATTTTAGTTTTCATGTTTTTGAAGTGTAAAAAACAGTGCAAAAGTGGCACTTATGCATTGAAGTGTCCTGCTTTCCAAACCTAGGTCAAGCAGTTATCAAAAAATCATTTATTTCATGGAAAGAGAGAAGTGCCTCGAATGATGACAAACAATGAGGCATATTACATTTCCCTTGTTGGAGGGATAAAAGAGGAAAAACAACTTCATGTCAATGATATTGAAGTGTTCACCAACTCGGAGTTGATATGTAATCAGAGGAAAAGCATATATCAGGTTCAGAAGGAAAATTTAAAACCTATTCATAAGGAAGCAATAAATTTTAGTTGTCAATTTCAACACGTTACCATCAATCACTCTGTAGATATTGAAAAGATGCCCACTGATATAATGTCCATAGCATTTTTAAGAACATATGTAGATGTCAAATATGACATAAAATCACCATCCACTGCAACAGAAATAATTGATCGCCATCAATATGGATCACCATTGTGTGAATGGGTTGTTGTTATCATTTTTCTGGGGTCTATCATAGCATCATTCTTTCACTAAAGAAGAACCTGTTAATGTTTTATTTTCCCCCAACATGCAATGATTACGGTTTTCTGTATGGGAGACAAACTTATGGACAAATGTAATATATTCCATGTACATGGACAAATGTATTTTGAGAAGAGTAAATGGTTCATGGTTTTGTGATTATCATTAATACATTATGGTGTTGTCTGATCCTTCCAAACACCTTCTCAGATCTTTAATTCTAGAGAGATATTTACATGCTATGTGATTTGTTTGTTGGTTGTTGATTAGTGATGAAAGGTTTCTTTACTATGTTTATAAGGAATTTATTCTTAATAACACTATTATTTCTCAATCACCCAGTCACTCTTCCTGAATCCACCTTGGATTTCATTCGAATAGTTTTCCCAGATCACAACTTTATTTTGGCTTGACTTCTCAGTATTTCAGATCTTGTGCTTGTGGATTTATCATGACAGTAAGGACCTAGTCTTTTGAAATAAAAGCAAATGTTTCCCATGCTCAGTGTGTCATAAGTAATGAAATGTCAATATTTCTCCAAGAAATCACATCCATCATGATGGTATACTATGCTAAATCTCCCATGTGACCACTCCACTTCCTCCAAATCTTGCACTAGCTTTTCCTCTACAAAGGGATTCTTAGATAAAAAGTAGAAAATATGCAGTTGGTGTTCTGGCTATTCTTGTAAGAGAGCTAAGAGGATTACTTGCAATTAGCAACAAGAAACAGTACAAGAAATAGTAAAAGAAACAAACTTCTACATTTTCTATCGAGAATAGAAATTCGTTTAGATCCTTTGCATTATTTTATAAAATGTGGATAAATATAGGGTAGTTTTGGTGTTTTGACATTGTTGTAAATTATGTCTGAGCATAAAGAACTTAAATTTAGGATCTTAGAGGCATCTTCATAAGCATCACTTTGTTTGTGTGATAAAATAAGCTCTCACATCACAAACACCAAAGAGTTCACGCGATTACATTCAATGATACAACTGGTCCTTTCTGAAAAATGTCCAAGCCATTTAGTTTCGAAGATCGTAAATGTTTAACCAAGATGGAAAAAAGTTTATTAAAGAACTTCAAAAATATAATTCTGACTTTGTTATTGTCAAATTAGATTTTCCATTCAAAATAAAAAATTCAGGTATTATTGAAAGTAATCAAATCCTTTTTGCGATCTTTAGAAACCTGAAAATCATTTTGTCTAATGTTGTCCATATTGTTAGCAATTTCAATATGATGTGATAGCTATCAGGTCTTATGTTTTACAACATAACAAAAGTTTCATGACATGATTAAGAAAATGCACCATATATGGCTCCTATTTATATTTCAACCATTCTTCTCATAATAAGGAATGAAAACAATTAAGAGAGAGAAAAGCAAGAAGAATCAAGGGCAACACTAATTTTGTTGTTCATTCTCAAACTATTTGCGAGAAAGTGAAACTAATGGTGAACAAAAACCATGAGCATTATGGGTAACACAAATTTTTCCATCATGATCTAAGCTATATAAATATTAACACCACAAGCATGATTAATGATAAAACCATTTCAATGATAGTCCAAGCCATAGAAAGTTAATTAGTATTTCAGAGAGACATCAACAGGTACTTCATTCATGAAATGATTGCATAGAAAATATTATCTTACCAGCTTATTACACATGCAAAATTATATTGCAATCATTAAATATTACAAACTATTAAACCATCTTATTTCAGATGCTTAAGATCATTCTAACCTCCCTCAAAATTCAGTTTATAGCCAAAAACTTACCTTTAATAAATATGACAGATATGAAAATAATAAACATGAAAAATATAACTAGTGCAAGCCACACAACTCCATATTTCCCTATAAAATGCAAGCAATGATCATGCAAATGCAAAACTATTACAAGATCCAACGACTATATTGGAGAGATCTTAATTACTTTTATGTCATAGGCCAATTTCTAATGCATCAATTCAATTTGTTACATCTACACAAGAGCACCATTAAGTCCAATTTATTGCAGGTACAAAAGACTGTTAGGTCTAGACAACCCAAATGTAGTAGTAGCAATCTCATGGTTGTAGTCCCGAAATTCCACTTTGAGGAAGAGGAAAACTCAATTAGTGCATCCATAATTTCATGAATTATGGTTCGAGTGCCTATGGAATCCCAGGTGATTTTCCATTATAATTGCCTAAGGAATAACTTTTCAACCAGGTCCTCTTCCTCTTTCCAGTTCAGTTGCTTGAAGTTTCAACCATTTTAGATGAGTAGATTTAGTGATTCTACTCTTAGGTCTGATATTCCGATATGATTTCGAAGGGTATCTGCATGTTATTTCATCAATAATAGTTGTATGTTTGATTCTTCATAATATTCACAAATTCTAATTTGTAACAGTTGATGGGTTTCATGCGAAGGAAGCCTTTTTTCTCCCTTGATTAAAATGTCATAAGCAAGTAGTCTTCCAAAGTCCTTCACCAGCTGGGTGGCAAAGAAAAATTTTAGTTGAAAAAAACTTTTTATTAATATTTGTGTTCCTTTAATATTTTAATATTTGAAACATGTTACTCTCTATTATTTGCAATACTAATTGCAATGTTGTGCCAATATGTGTTGTAGAGACATATGTGAATATGCCTCTATGTTTCTATTTTTGCATTATTTATAGTTTTATTAGTATTTGTATTTAAAGGTGAGCATGTGGTTTTAATTTTCTTTCCCTTAGAATGTCCTTCTTTCAGGGTTACATCCATGGCTATACTACAAATACCAAATATCCCTTCTCCTTCATTAACATTCTTATGAAGCTTTCAAGTATTCATGGTCTTTCTTCGAGAGAAACTACATGTTGATTTCCGAAGTATTGTCATGTTAATTGTGGCAAGTATTTTGATTTACCTAAGTTAACCCTCTCCCACTAAGTTTCTCACAGTGAGAGTGCTGTGTGGTGGGCAGATCTCTAGCTCAGAATGCTTAATATAATAAATATGACAAATATGAAAAGAAAATAATAAATGTGAAAATCCATACCACCCAAATCTTAAAAAGTATTAAAAGAATGCATAAAACAATTAATATTTTGAGTAAACTATATCAATCACAAAATTGCAAGGAAAAAGATTACAAAAATTCAACAACAAACACGAAATACCTACTAACCGCTAAATAGGCGCTCCAGCTAAATGAAAATTTCTAGCTCTGCAAACCACATTTTCTCATATTTTACCCAAAATATTTGTTACCTCCACTTAAAAAAAATTGAACATTATTAGGAAACAAAGCAATCCACAAGAAAGATTGGAAAACATGTAAAAAATACATATTTATCTAGGACAATGCTAATGAAATTTCTGCCAAAAGAGAAAAAGCTAGGAAAACCTTGTTTCCTAGTGCCCTAATGAAAAGTTTTATGCCTCCTACTAAGATCCCTGCATGGTTGGAAATTGAATATTATTTGGCTTTCTACATTGTAAGGGGGTCTCAAACAAATTGTATTATCATTGCAGTCTAGGTTGGAAAAGTTCTAACTTAACTATCATGGCTCAGTTATCTCATAGGCTATAGCCAACCTCACTAAGTGGGAGTATTTATAGTTTGTTTGTAAGTCAAGAAGAAAATTCCAACATAACCTCATGATATAATTGGCTTTATGGCATTGTGAAGTATGAATTAGGATGTGATCAAGTGGTGAACTGAACCAATTTCAATGCTCAGACAGAGGTTCAAAGTCTCCCCAAGAAATGCCAACTGATGTTCATGCAGCCAACAGAGTTAACTACACCATTCAAAGCAAAGTGAAAGTTTTGGTGACCTTAATAACACAAGGATGTAGTGTATCTCAACAGATGAGGGAAAGTACAAATTTAGGATGAATTTGAAAGAAAATGGCATCTAATCCAAAGATGGAGGCCCTCTTTGTTAAAAAAAACCATTTACAAACTAAAAAACAAATAGGTTTATTGTATTGCAAAGAAATGGAAATAAAATTCTGACAAGAAAGACAAGTAAGGTTCACCAAACTGTTGTCACTTGAGCTCTTTCATAGTGGCAATAATGCATACAAAGATGTAGCCATTCAGAATCTCATTTCTAGGGAGCCTTTCCAAGGATGAAAATGTCTTGAACTGCTTCTTAAAACTGATGTTATTGTAGTAGTAGTTGTTACAATTGATGACATGCTTTATGTTATAACTGCCATGTACAGTACCAACCTTGGCTCCAACTTTGACAAGTTTCCAAATTAGGTTAAATTGGTTGTCGTTAACTTCCTTAAGCTTCCCAGTTGATTCCTCTCCCCCAGCTTAACATTTGAGTAGGAAGTTTTCAGCTCCCAACTACTAATACTATCACCTTTCGTTGGAGTGTAATGCTCCAATGCAAATAAATGTAATAGCTATTATGTAGGGATTATGTTATAGAGTGTAGACAACTCTTTGTTAAGACTAGTTTAGTCATGGGTTTGAAAGTAAAAATATGGTAGTTGGTTATTGTAGAAGATGGAATCTTTTAGTAGGACTTTGCTAGTATACAAATGGATGTATTGTGAAATAAAATGTTGTTGTATTTGTGATTAATCCGAAAGAGAATTTGAAACACAATGTTGTTGTGTTATACAAAAGGATTAGTAAACCACGTGTTATATAATCTACAAGGAAAGGAGGACTTGGAAACTTAAACAGGATGGAAAACAAATGGGATGAAGAAGCCAATCAATAGAGACAAAAATATTTGTAACATATAACACTATATCCTATTCTCTTTTATTATAATTTTCCCTGCAACTACGTGTAGCCCCTCTTTGACGATGCGGCTGTTGTCATATTTTGGTCTGTAAAGACATCAGTGTGAGCAACAGGCTGAAATGAATTTGCAACTTATTTTAAATGTTGAAGAGAGATTCCATACAGGCTGGTAGAGATTTTTAATAAATAAATAAATAAATAAAAATAAATAAAAATAAAAATAAAAATAAAAATAAAAATAAAAATTCTTTAAGGTTAAATTAATTTAACCTTAATAAAACTAATTTAGATGAAATTAATTTTATTTATGATAAAATTAAATTAATTTATTTTGATTTAGGTTATATTAATTTAATTTAGGTATATCAAATTTAGTTTAGGTTAAATTAATTTAAGTTGAATCAATCTAGGTTAAAAGTAATTTACTTAGGTTATTTTAGGTTAAAGTAGTTTATTTTAATTTAGGTCTGATTAATCTTATTTTTAATTTAGGTTTAAAACAAAATTAAAATAATTTATTTAATTTATCAATAAATATTTGAAAATCTAGCCGACCTCTCAAACCCTAAAGCTTCCTCTCCATCCTTCTATTAATGGGTTCACTTTCTTGACTCTCTCTTCTCAAAATACAAGATCTCATTACCCTGATGATGGACTCACCTAGCTAGTCCGAAACGTCGGTTATTTTAAATGATCACCCAAAGTCTTAAAGAAATCTTTTGCAGTTTTCCTCTGCCATTCATCCAACTGATTAACAATCTAGAATCCCTAAACACCTGCAGCTGAGAAACATTGTTGTTCAGATCACATTTTAGTTGAAACCTTAATGTCATGAATACTTCATAATTGTTCTAGCTCCCAATCCTGCAATCGTCTCAACAATTTGATTTCCATACAGATGCAAATTACTCACAATAGTGTCTTTTTTTGAGGTTCCATCAAATAACTCCTAAAATTGCTTTTGATTGATTACCAAATGGAGTGGAGTTGAACATCAAAAGTTTAGAAATATAACAGATTGCTAGAAAAAATTCACTGCAATGGATTTCATTATATTCAATTTATTACAAAATGCTAGAATTGTTTCCTCAAGACCATGGAAATTTCCACAACATTGAATAATACTTCCCTTGTGCTTCCAGAGCATCATTTCACGTAATGATGCTTATACAAAAGTTAAATTAATCTATCAAAGCTTTACCACTTGTTGTACAACTGGAAGTTGGAAAACCATGGACTAGATAAAATACAAGCCTTTAACCATGACCAGCACTTCCACGATGCATTTTACAACAAAAACTATTTGTATATATAAACATTGTGTGCTTGGCAAAGGACAACATTGTGTGCTTGGATGAGAATTGCATGATTGGAAAAATACCACATTGTGTGCCTAGCTAAGAATTTATGTCTTCCACATTGAGGTTCAATGCATGGACAATCCTGGTTGGAAGCATAACTGTAGAACAACCTTAAAAAAAAGAGCATCCACGTGAAAAGTTTGAAAATTAATCAACACCATCATTATCCTAGCAGACCATAAAATATATGTGACCAGGAACATCAACATGCATATATACAGGAGCGCACAAGATAAAAATAAACACTTTCACCAAACACACAACTAAAAGATAACAACCGATGTTGATTTGGGCAATAGGACATTTAAAACTTTATCACAAGCATAAAAGGATAGAACATCATTCAGTGAATATCAACAAATCATGAAGAGGGCATGTTCAAAATAACATAACAATCTACTACACTATCATATATTCCATGAAGGCAAAATCAGCATGATGAAGTCATGAAAATCCAACAAGATCTCTGACTAGAGGCAAGGAATCAAAAATCCAACAACAAAAAATGCATTGATAAGGTTCAAACCTCATTGGCCTTTGACCATCTAACAATAAATTTATAAAGATTTAAAATATAAAGATCTCTAAATCTAATAAACATTGAACCATTAACATAGGTATGAGAAAATAGTAACTACATGTTTAAGTATAAAAATCAAATATGTTGCATGAACATAAATAAGTAAAGAGATTCTATTTGATAGCCAACATGATGGATAGGGAAAAAATAATAGCATGAGCATGAACAGATTATGAAAAAGGTATTTTCATAACAACGTAACAATAGGAAAACATAAATATACTTATCATATGAAAAAGGGCCACCTGATGATGCCATGAAAACCTAGCTTATCTATTATTTGTGAAAACCTCATTAATTCCCACTAGAGTTGAAGTCCTTCCATAGATGATCAGTCATGGTAGAAGATGATGCTTCGCCACTTATTATATAGTTACCTGGAAAAGTGTCAAATGTTACCGCAAAGAAATTTTCTAGAGCATCACGGCATATGTGCACACACAATGAAAGAGTGTCAAATGTACCTAGCACGGTAGGTAACGTTGGATGGTCTTGCATCTCCCTTTGGTCTTGGGTTATCGCCATGGCTGGGGATTGTTGCATTGCTGTAAAAATAAACATACCATATGTTAAATAATGGTGATGATTAAATAATTAAATCTAAAATCATCACTCTATTCAACACATGAAACTAACCTGGAACCACAGACATGACGTTATTTGATCAATGACATCATCGCTTATTGAGGTATCGAAACTCAAATGGTTCATATTTTGATGGATCACCATTTAAATCAATTTCCAAACCATTTTTTTTCCGATGCTTCTTCTTTTCTTTTTGGGGATAAGGAAGCTCTTCTTCCTCTTCAAAGATGGATCAAGAGAACCCAATCTAGGTGTCAATTCAAAATTAGTAACATGCAAATTATTGGCTTCATCAAACATTTTTTTAAGCATACCAGTCAACTAGATTGTATTCGTCAATGTAGTAAGAGGGTTATATAAAATGAGATGTGTATAGCTAAAGAACTCTTCCCTTGCAAAATGAAGTGCCTCGACATCTGCATCAGCAACATTTCTAGCCATAAGAGTAGCATTGACATCTGCAACATGGTTTTGAAGCTCTGTATTGATCTCAGGTGGGTCATTGCATATGTTATCCTATGCATGCTGATGAAGCAATGGATTCGAATTATCCGAGTGGAAATACAACCAATTAACCTTTATGGCATGCTTGCAAATATTTCCATGGATAGACCATGTACATTGAAACATTGTAAAATACTTACGATACCAGGTGACAAGGTATTTTCTACCTCAATATGTCTAACTTCTCACCCAATAAGCGCGGGTTATGCTCTCATGAGGACAACAATTAGTATCCATAATTTTTCTTGCTCGCTCCACTAATGAATCTAGCTACTTTTCTCTATTGTAGTTGTTTAGAAATCCTTCTTGTTTTAAGATTTCCTTAAACTGATAACAAGGTTCAACTATTGTTAGTAGCATATGCAATAACCAATCCATCCTCCGAGCACATTTTTTCCTTCTATCAGATATAAATGTCTTTTTTAGGTAACAATGGTATGACTCAATAGCATTATTGATCTCTTGATTTGCATGAGGAAACTCGTGACAACCTTTCACCCACATACCTAATTGAAAATAGAACGATGTCAGTCTCACGATATCACCTTTACAAAAAAAAATGCATATAATACGAAAAAAATGTTTAATTACGAATCTTATCTCCAATGACCCAATTCTTTTTAAAATAGTCTAAGAACTTCTCTTCATCTACAAACTTGATAAAAAATTGATTGATTGCATCTTCCACTTCAAAATTGAGAGTGTGTTTCATGATGAAACTTAACTTACTGAACATCTCCTTGGCTTTTATGAAACTAGTGGCCAACCAATTGACATTTTTCAACCAAGCCCTCTCTACATGCCAAGTGCATAAGATCACATCACAACCTGTGATCCTCCTACCATCTTCAATGCATTTTAGTGTGGTATTTTTAGAAAAAATGCAAGTTTGGTTATATCATGACAATGTTAAAGTTACCTCAAGGCACTGATTTTAGCCAGTGCATCATCAACCATGAAAGCATTAACTTTCCAATCAGGATGGGCTTGGAAACACTTGCGCATGAGTTGATCTCACCATATTGCAATATCATCTTGTGTTTTGTGATGCCATGACCCAATGCAATAGGCACCCCGCTTTGTTGTTTATCAAATTCCACGAGTGTATACAACTGATACTGTCATTTTCAACATTACATAAATTCAAATACAAGTTATTAATCATTCTAAATGTATACAACTTAAATAAATATATTCAATAAATCATTGCCATCTGACTTACCCCGTATTTATTTGTGTAAAAGTTTAATCCATGGCTATTAAGCTATTGTGCGATAACTTGACCATTGTCTCCAACATCCACTTTGTTTGAATCCCTATTATAAAAGGGACCTCCACACCATTGGGATTTTGGTAAAAGAAAAAATCTTCCCGATGCTTTTGATACCAAAGGTTTACACTCATTTCATCCTTTTTGTGAATTTTATAATTTCCCTTTGCCAACCTATTATAGATGTTTACAATATCTTTATTGCATAACAAGAAATATCTATCTCAAGCTGCCAGATCGATGTCAACATTTCTCTTATTGTGGGTTCTATACACTACATCAATAGGCACTCCCAAAAAGAAACAACTCTCTACATATGCAACAACGTCCCTTGAAAGCATTAGCATATGAAAGGCCCTGGGCTCATCTGAAGTGTCACATTGACAATGAAAAGCCCAACCTTCCCCATCTTCATTTTCATACATATTGAAAGTTAATATTGCTCTATAAGGAATTTCATTCATAACTTTCACAATAAATTGGCATTGGCAACCCCTCTTCTGCACAAATGAGGTCCTTCATTTAGCTGAAAGATTTCCTCTTTTGTCTTCTGGGCCAAATGAACAATGATAACTACACAAAAAATTTAAATTGTTAGTACATACAAAGAAAGATAATCATGGTTTCAAAAGATCTAAACAATACATATTTTAAATACTCACATATCATATTACAATGCGGCAGTAGTTCTTTCTTTTGGTTCCTTTTTTGTTTGTCGTATGAATTTACATGGAGCAATAGGATTTTCTTCCTCTCCTTTGATAAAGTTAGCAACTCGTTGTAATGGGATTACAACAACTCAATCAATACTATTATTTTTCTATTTATTTCTGTCCAAACCAAGTCTTTAATAGAGAACGACATTTTTCCTTTGAGGTCTTGCACATCAAGATCCATGATATATTGCCATTTGCTTCACTTGCGCATTTTGAACTGATCTGGTCAAACAATATGCAAAGAAATCAAAACCAAAATTTCAATCTTAGAAAGTTATCCAACATATATATAAATATAAAACCTCTTTTATGCCTTTTTTGAAGTCTAAAATATCAATCATTCAATAATGACAAAAATAAATAGCACAAAAGGATGCAAAAAATTTGCGATGCAAGCATTTCCTTTAAGATGTTGCTTCTTGCTTCATTCATTTTGAACATGGCATTCCTAAAAGGAAAGATTCCTTTGACAACATGAACAGATGCAATCCAATAAACGTTGGCCATGTTTTTTTAGGGTGACCATTTGCTAAGCATGACTAGACTTGAATGAAAGGGATTTCTGCAATGTATGTTTACTTCACAACTCTACTAGTATTATGTCCTTAAAGATTCTTAGTGTTGCCATAATATATGTGAAATTTATAGCAGGAAATCATTACGCTCACATGCCACTACCCGTGTCAAAAGAGATGTGTTAGAACAAAGAAAAGGCAATGAAATCTTGAATACCAACACAAACACCAAGAGCACTAGTGAAAGTGATCCGATCTGGCCTCATCCCTGCCCTCAACATTTGGACAAAATAATCAAGTGCCTTCTCCCCATCCCCAGTGTTTGCATATCCTGAAATGATTGAATTCCAAGAAACCAAGACCTTCTTAGGTATTTCGTCAAACATTTGGCAAGCAAACTCAATTGCACCTTGTTTAACATTTCCTGTAATACCATTCTGCTCATAAATTTTGTTAAACAGTTGGCGCACATCATTGACACTTCCACATTTATCATACATATTGATGAGATTGTTTTCTACAAATACATTTGTCTCTAGCCCACTTTTTATCATATGGGTATGGATCCACTTAGCCTCTTCCAAGGCTTTTGCGTCAACACATCCTTGCAAGAGACTGGCATAGGTGACATACCCTACCTGAAGGTCCCCACAATACAAAAGCTTCATGGCCTCCTTTCTCGGCCTCACCCAAGTGCCTAGAATGGCTAAGAAGATCAACCATGTAGGCATAGTGGTCTATTTTCGGGACTGATACAATGATATAGAGTCATAGATTCAAAGTATAAACATTCAATGTTATATACCATATTTGGTAATATTTATTAACAAAATTTGCCTATTTATTAATTGTTGGAGCTGGACATGTTTCCGGGCGGCGACGGAAACTAGGCAATTCTTCCACCTTGTTAGACTACATCTATTGTTTCTATTTGTCTTTTTACTAGTATATTTAACCATTGAATATACATTGCAGTCTTATCCAGTGGTAACAGACTATTTCAATCAGAGACCTACAAATGGGGTCATGATTCTTGGACGTACAATCAGACCACAGATGAAGATTACTACATTGACTGGGTAACTTCCCCTAATAACCCTGATGGGTTTGCCAAGGAAGCAGTTGTAAATTATTGAAAAGAGATTCTCTAATTATCATTTGTTTTGGGTTTAATTTCTTTTCAGGTTGTTGCATTTGTCAACTAGCTTCGTTTGTTGAGAGGATTAGAAATACATCATTTTTTAATCAGAGTATTGATTTAGACTTGTTTATTCATTAAATTTTATTTATTTATAAGCTAATTGGATCAGTCACTAGTTTTTTTTTTAATGAAGTTCAGATTTGCTTCCTTTCGAGTATACCTTCCCACATAGATCTAGATTGGCACTTTCTCTCCTCAGTATCGCTATTTCAATTTTTAATTGATTTGGAACCCTTGTTTCAATAAAAAGACTTCATCAGATCTAATCCATGGATCTTGTCATTCCCACTAATATTTCACTGAATATCTTTCAGGTTAGTTAGTTTTGTATTATTTCTATTCTTTTACATTCATTCGTCTCTTACCTCACAAATTTTTAGATTTGTTATTCACTTCCATTACTAGCTTTGCTGAACCCAACATCCACTTTTCTCTATGATTTAGCCTATTACTTGCCACATTACACCCCTATCATTTCTCCTGCAGATCAAGATCTTATGTTCTTCACAGTATCTAAAAGTATAGGTCATGCAAGAAGTCAGATTGGGTAAGTGATGTTGATTCTTTTACAATTATATGCAATTTGTTGTGATACCTCTTCTTTCTCACTTGTAACTTGAATTTTGGCAGACCATGTACTCTGTTCCACTGGGTCTGTATGTGTATGCTTTTTTTGTGTGCATGTGTGTGCTCAATGGCTTGGAGTTTGACTAGTACTTATGCATGTCATGTAAGGTATGTATATTTCATATGGGTCTATCTATCTATTGAAGTGTTGTTAGGAAATTGGTATGCTAAAAAGCTAAAAACCATGTTCAAAGCTCCTTTTGAATAAAAAACATTTCTTCTTAGCAATATATCTTTGTGTGTGTTCATGTCATATGATCCTTCTTGGTGAAATTGTGCATCAATCGACCATATGCTATCTCTATACTAGTTCTCTGAAATATAATATTTTCATATTTGTTTTGATTCGAGTTTGGGAAGGAACTTGCAATACATTCTTTGTGTTGGGATACAAATTGAACTTTGGAGCAATGGTAACTATAATTATTAATGTCCAATCTTAGTTACAGCTATTTCTATTTTATGACCATTGTTAAGCAATGGACTTATGCTGAAATTTACTGGTTGCTTTTATTGGTGGATAGGGTATTTGGGGTGGCATGATTGGAGGAATGGTGCAGCAGACTCCAATTCTTATGTTTATCACGTATGGGACTAACTATGACAGAGAGGTATTTACCTGTAATTCCAATTCTACTCTTTACTAGCATTCTTCCTGGGCTTCGTAATTTAGTATATTGTTGGTTTTACCCATAAATTGTTAGCTTCACAAGCTGAAGGTCGGATTAAACTTTGGGGAGGTTCAATAGATTCAATCAAAGACAATTTAAGGAAGCTAGATAAAGCAAACCCTTTATAATTTACTATGTGATATCTTGTGTTATACATAGATGTTTACTATTCAGAAGATTAAGCCTCTCATGTTATATAGAGATGTTTATTCACAAGATTAAGGCATGACACTGAAAGAGATAACAAAGAGCCGTTATCTTCTAAACTATGAAATGAGGATTGCTACACGGTTACTCTAAAGTGGTCCACGTACTCTTATGCATCCACATCATCAGTTTCGGTAGATAATAGGCATCTTTAAGTGTATTTGAAGAGGATAGTGAATTCATGGTGAATTTGATTATGGTGTCTTCTTCCACAATCAAGGACAAGGAAAGTCATTTTGTGAAGATGCATTCAATTGTATAGACAAATTTGTAATTCCCTCATTCGTTTCTTTCATGGAATCACCTTGTTCTTTTATTGTAGGCTTTGACTTTTACAAATGCTGATTAATGGTATTCTATTTTCCATAACATCATGAGATATTTAGGTTATGTTGAAAAATATACAATCTTCTACCACATTCAAGAGTAGGGAGAGTCATTTCGTCAAGCTGCACTAACTTGTCTAGACAATTGTTTAATTCCCTCATTCATTATTTTTATGGAACCACCCTGTTCTTTTATTGCAAACTGACTTTTACAAATGTTGAACAATGGTTTTCTATTTTTTGTAGCATTACGTGATTATCAAGTGATGTTGAAAAATATACAAACAGAAGGAAAACTTCACCATGCTTATGTGAATTTAAAGCACACGACATATTTAAATGTAAAAATTATTTTTGTTTGTTTCTCGGGTTTAATATTTATTAGGTTCTAGGTTTAAATATCTTGTTGAAGGGTTGAGGATTGAAACTCTCCTATGGAACATCCAGACTCAATCAAACGTTAGATACTTTTAATGACAACATTGCACAATTGAATAGATTATTCTTCCATCCAACATAAAGCTGAACCTGACATGAAACTAGCCCAACCTAAACTCAACCTTCAACTTATAAAAATATAAACAACAAAACTTAGATAGCTAAGAAGAAAAGGACTACTATTGAGTGTATAAATAAAAAGGTATTAAAACTCTATAAATTCTATTCAAATAGCGTCTACATTCTAACTTCAAATAGCAAAGTAGCATAATTAATCTGATCACCTACCTTTGTATCATTTCTTACCGTTTGGTGGATTCTTTAGCTTTTACATTGTGTGGGGGCATATTTGTTGATGTTGTTCACCACATCTACTCTCCTTTCTATTTGACTCGAACCTATGTCTAATGACATCTTTCTCTACTGGCATTTCATCTTCTTGAATCATATTAGTTATCTTGTTTTTCCCCTAGGGCATGATTTGCTGGGAAAATCACAGGTTTGCTTTTCATGGATCTTGGAATTTTATCTCTCTAATTCTTGTGAATAGTCATATGCTTGTTTGAAAGATTAAGCCATGCATATCCACATATTAACCAATTCAGACTTTAAAACTTTAAAACTGTGGATGGCTAATAAGATCCAGTGTGATCACAATGCTTTGAATCTAATCAAATTTCCCTACACATAAGCCACCTCTTCAGTCTTAAATAAGTGCCAAACATATCTTCTTTAGACAAATCCGATGTCATGTTTATTCGTAGATTGCCTTACATATCTTTTCTAGACAATCCAATGTCATGTTTCTTCATATTTCTTATGACAAACAAGGCACCTCTATATATTTAAATAGATTTAGTGGGTAGTTATAAGTCAAGGAAAAGTGTGTTGAGCTCAGGATAAATAGTATTCAAACTACCCTATTTTCCTAAGTAAATTTGGCCTTAAATCTAGTTTTAATTATGATGAAAGTCAGAGTTATGTTTATTGGAGGTGAACTTAGCCCGTGGAATTTATTTTTGGAGTTTCGGCTGGTTATTTTTTGAGTTTTGGCTGATTGTATAGTTGCGTCATTATATGCTATTTTTCAAGCTACAAGCAAAAAATTTTACATCTACATGAGTCTCGCAACAAACTCTTGTGAAAAGGCTTCACCTTAAAAAATCACATAAAACTCCAGCGACCAATTTGGGAAATTTATAGAGGGAATTATACCGTGGAGTCCTGAAGAATAGCAACGTTGAATACCAAGGAACACATCCATATCTCCAACATCAACATAAATTTTTTCTCTAACAGTATAATCTAGCACTATTCGTTACACAGATGGACGACACCTTCAAACTGAATGTCTTTATGACCAAAGGTGTTTATAAAAAGAATATTGGTATTAGGGGACTGACGTGGCAAGATTGTGGGTGGAGGTTTAGGAAACAACTTTGGTTTTATGAGTAGACTACTCCATTTTGTACCGGAAGCAAATCCTTCCCCCTGTCTTGAATGCTCAATGGATATCCTTTGACCTCGAGGACAAGTGGGTTTGTAGGCTACACAGTGTTTAGGAGCACAAAGAATTTTTGTATATATCTATTAATACATATATAATGAGGAAGTGGGTTCGATGAATGAACCTGCCTGTTTGTCACCTAGGTGGTGAGCTGCAGAGCTAGGGGGTGAGTTTTCCACCTTGTTCAGGTGAGCTACAGGGATGAGTCAAGCCCATGAGTGAGCTTTCTACTTTTTTCTGGTGACCTGGTGAGCTACAGGGGAGTGCTAGGTCGAATTGGTCAAGAGCAACCCGTCGTTATTTCTGAATTCGAATTGAAAGGTGAATTAACTCCCCAATGGCGAGACAGTGATGGAAATCCAAATTCACGTCAGACGTCAACTTTAATACAGAGTGTGGCGGAGCTGGGTGCAGCTCACAGAGGGTGGTGGAGGGTGGAGGAATTGCTGGTGGCTGGAGCTGGAGGTTTTTCCAGGCGGTGACGGAAACTGGGAAATTCCTTTGCCTTGTTAGACTACTCTGATTGTGGATGGCTACGTGGTGTAGATTTTGAAGAGGGTGATGGTTGTTCCTCGGGTGAAGATTTGGAAGAGATTCATGGTGAGAAGGCAGCAGCAACCAAACTATGATCCTTACTATTATGAATAATGGTGAGTAAATTCCATCACTTGCATAATTTGAAGGTAGGGTATCTTCTTTGGTTTGACATGCAAGTGGTGCAATATAATCGCTATCATTGGTAACAATAAATGATGATCATTATGAGGAGGGGGAAAATGATGACCAATCAGTTCAAGCAGTCAGGAACATCATGGTCAATCAAGTGAGGTGAAATGCATAAACAATTGAGCTCTTTTGGAATGTGCCAATCCAATTAGCTGAGCTTGGCTCATTTTGACAGTTTTGCTATGTTTTGGTTTTTTTGGTTCATTTCATGTGTTTGACAGTTTTGTTATGTTTTGGTTTTTTTTGGGCTCATTTTCATAGATGATGTATGTATATGTTAGAACATTAATCACACCTAATCATATGATGGTGATAGTCAGCGAGTCATCAATGTTAGTCAGCATAGAGCAACTATATTCGGCGGATTTAGATAAATAATAAATAATAGTAGGTGAATCGTTGTAGTGGGTTTTGTATAAATTTATGTGCTTTGTAATGTAATAAGCAAGCTCATTCTTGAGTCTTCAATGTTTCTGATATGGTATCAGAGCTCAGGTGAGCTGTGAGGTCACAGAGCTAGCTGTGAGGTGAGGCGGAGCAGTGTGGCTCCTGCTGTGCATGAAAGTTGTCTTCTGTGAGAGTAAAGTGTGTTCCCTATTGACTCAACGTGAAGCTACTTGCTGTGTAGAACCTACTTGTTTCCTGTCATGGTATCAGATTCCACTAAGCTGGTGGATTAAAGGCTCGAGGGCTCCCTGGTGTAGAGGTTACAGTCCTGATGAGTGAAAACATTAAAGCTACCTGTAGTCTGGTTATAATTGCAGACAATGAAGCCCTGAGAACTGTTTGAACAGGGTGTTGTGCGTTGACAGCTTGAGAGCCACAAAAGCACCACTGTTAGTGAATCTGCCTATGGAGTGGTTTGTTGTTGGATGCAACGAGAGTGGTGGGCAAGTGTGCTGCAAAGAAACAACTGATTAAGCATTGGAGTCGTGAGGGGCGTTGTTCATACTTGGTTTCTTGTATTTGGGTAACCCCAGATTCAGCTAGAAACTATGCGAGAAAAAGATGTGGTATGACGGTGTGGCTGCTAGGATTTAGCAGAAATCTACTAAGTGAAGCTTCTGAGATGTGTTTGCACCGAGTTGTGTTTAATGGACTATTTTGAACCAGCCATCTCAAATTTAGTAAGTGGAGGAGTAGTGGCGAGGAGGAGCCACCTTGAGAAGCAACAAGCAAAGGCTGTGAGGAGAAGCGGCCTGCAAAATCCGCTGTTGGTCGACAAGTGTTTGGAGGACGCTGCATTGCTAGTGGGCTAAGTGTGGATTTGTTGTTTGCATGGATCAAATATGTGAGTGTTGAATGTCCCTAGTGTGGAGGAGCGTGAGGAGAGTTGAGGAAGAGCATAGAGGGGCACCGAGGGCTATAGATGCCGTGAACAACTATTGTTGTTGAAGGACTATGTGTGAGAAGATTGTTTTAAGTGTTGGAGTGATGAGGAGCTACTTGGAGAAGGTAATGGAGTTTTAGAAGTCACTGCAATCGACTTGCCAGTGAGTTGTCAGCGAGCCTATGAAGGATTTTTGGAGGATATTCAGAAGCACGGTACCTTGAACCTTTTTCAAAAATCAACAAATAAAATATTTCTACCGTGAAAGAGCCTGTAGCGAAGCCTCATCTATAAATTATTTTGAATTTGACTCTATGGTAGAATGATGAATCAACAGAGGAGACAGTCTCAAAGAGAACTGAAACAGGTGAGGAGAAAGAATGAAAAGGCAACAGTTGCAGAAGAATATGAAATGCTTCAACCAATAGTAGATCTGAATCAGATTGAAGAATTTGAAGACACTGATGCAATACTGAAATGATGAATTCCATTTCTGCCAATTTTCTCAGGTAAAAGTTTTAAACTTTGGGCTACAAAAATGGAGGGATTGTTTGCTTCACTAAATTTATGGCAATTTGTTCAAGGAATTTCCATAAATGCCATTGATAAAAGTAGAGGTTCAGTAGCATTGTTTCTCATGATATAAGCTTTAGATGAAAATATTTTGTCTAATCTTTTGTATGAATTTGGTGAAATATGTGATGCAAAAATATTTTGGGATATTCTTGAAACGAAATACAGTATGGAGGGTAGTGAAAATGCGGAAGTTGATGAAGGAGTTGTTGCTAAAGGTGATTGTGTTGAAAGCATCATAGATGGGATTAAGGCTGAAAGTATGTCTTTAGCTGACAATAGAGTAGTATGTGATATTAAGGAAACTCTCTGTGATGCAAAGATTTATGAACTCAAATTTGATGACAATTATGTATCCCATGATGAGTGGTTCAATATGATGCATGAAGAGCATAGTATTGATGAGTTGTTGTTTGGTGAGAAGAGTTGCCTACCTCCATACACAAATCAAATACAGAACAACATGTTTGCAACAACAAAATTGACGAAAGAGGTTGAAGACATGAATCAATCAATATGTGAGCAAAGAAAAATGAATGAATCAAAGCTCTTTCCAAAGATCACGATGACAAAAATCAATATGGTTCTTTTTATGAATCTAACATTGGTTTTGAGTGTGCAGATATTGACAATGAGAAAGAAGCAACAAAACTTTAAAAAATTGCAAACATTAAGGACAAGAATAAGTCCCAAGAACTTGAAGCCATGTTGAATACAAAGAATGTTACCCTGCAATCAAGAAAGTAGAAACTAAAACTATTTTATGACAATAAAGGTGAAGATGAAATCACACCAGCAAAGGAAAAGGAACAAGCATGGACCCTTTAATAAGAAGGCAAAAATAAAATGTTTTGTTGTAACCCTAGCTCAGACTTAGTAGGAAAGTTAAAGTTTAAGTCGTCATGATTAAGGGGAGGTGTTAGAACATTAATCAGGCCTCATTACGACGGCGATAGTTGGTGAGTAATCAATGTTAGTCCGTGTAGAGCAGCGATAGTCTGCAGATTTAGATAAATAATAAATAACAGTAGATGAATGTTGTAGTGGGTTTTGTATAAATGTATGTGCTTTGTAATGTAATAAACAAGCTCATTCTATGAGTCTTCAATGTTGCTAATAGTATTCATAGTTCCAATAGTTTAATATTGATATGTAAATGTCTCACGTCAATTTAGTTTATATACCGTTTTTTAAGTTGATATTTCGAGAAAAGTTTGAATTGTTTTAGATTGTAATATTGTTTTAGGAGTTGTTCTTAGAAAAGATCGATGTGAAAAATAAGTACCATTAAGGACAACTTGATTGTGGTATATTTGATATGATTTTAAATGTTGGGAATATTTTAATATTTGATACATATGAGTGTAATTAATTATTTGATCAAAGTTAATTGTTTGATTCTGTGTTAGTTAGATTTTAAAATATTTTTGTAAGTTACAATCTTGTTTTAATTAAAATTAATTTCTATAATCTCCGTTTTCCTGTTTCCTGTTAACAGAGTTATCCTAATTAGAGGAAATTGCATGATAAAGATTGTACTCTCTTTTTATATATCTATTTACTTGGATCCTTGGATGTGCTGATTGTTTGACTGAATCAATTTCATATCCAAGATTTATTTGTTTATTTTAGTAAATTGAATTGATGCTAAGTGTATCTGAATGTTTTAATTTAAACTACATCAATCAGTTTATTTCAGAAAGTTGGATTGCTACTTAATGCATATGAGATTTTTGAATCTTACTTTTATATATATATGAGATTTTTGAATATATATATATATATATATATATATATATATATATATAAATTTTAAATGTAAACCTTATAAAAACTACATGGGTTATCACTTATTTTTTAACACATTGAAATATAAAAGCTAAGTGATTACAGAGTGTTGACCTTCCCCATGACTATTATTTTCTGTTTTACTGATTGTTCGCTTATGTTATTGATTTCTAAGATTTAAGGTTCCATTCACATAATTGTTGTTGTTTTTTTTTTTTTAAATCTACATCTGCTTTTTCATAATTGAAATTATGTATTAGTTAATAAAGCAGTAAAACAATTGTGTTTAGAAAAATAAAAATAATTGAACAATTTCAACAAGGATTGAAGAAGTGATAAGACTGAAGTTTTGTCTTCCATTATTTTAGAAAGAACTTTTCAAGTTTTCTTATCTTCTTAAAAAAGCCTTACCTCAAAGATGGAAAAAATAATAAGAATGAATAACTAAACAGATTTAGGTAGTCCAAGAGATTTTTTTTTTGAGTTGTTATTTATTTTTTTTAACATTGTCGCATAACCGGATTCTTAAACCTAAATATTTTTAGAAGGTAACATTTCCAAACAAAAAAGCTTACACTTTTAAGATTTAAGCTATTTTAATCTTTCATGGATATGTGGCTAAGAAAGATTTGTCTCTCTTTCTCTATCTATATTGTACGTTCACTTCATCAGTATATGTGTACATGTCCTGGAATTTGATTGATTCGCTGTAATCATGGCTAATGATATTAATGAGTCTTGCATCTGGGGTTTTCTGAGCTTGAGGTTGGCCCTTGTCATATAATATGGCTGCCTCGCGTTCACTACCAAATGTGTCCAGCCAAATATGAGGTTCCCATTTACAGTTACTACGACGGACAACTTCTCTTTAACGCAACTTAGACTGATGATGATGGTACCCGGCAATTCTGTTAGCGGAGTAATATTGGTATTATCGAACCTTTCATCATCAAAAGATCCCTTTAACCACTCCTTACGCTGCAGATCAATTCGAACACAGCTTAAACTCGTTGTAACTCCCTAAAATTCAAAAACTCTTCATCCCGTTAACGACTCTAGTCGTTGCAGCTGAATTCAATTACAGGTTACAATTAGATGTAACCCCCCGAAATTCAAAATCTCTACAACCATCTACGCTGCCTGCATTATATAATTTCTCTTTGAGAAAATTTCTTTGAATTGGAAGCCCATATTTAACGACGGGACATCTATTTTGATAAAAGCATCCGAAGAAAGTAAAGTTTATTCAAGTAAGTTTATATATATATATATATATTTATTTATTTATTTATTTATCTATCTATGGATTTATAAACCTTTGATCAATTTAAATAGTTAAAGTTCACCTATTTTTTACATAAATTTACATATATTATATTTAAAAAATATAGTATTAAAAATAAATTTATATTACTAAAATATTTTCAATATTTACATTAAATATAATATCTTTGTAGGAAAAAGAAAATTTATTTTATTTTGATTTTATATATATATAAAATTTATTTTATATATCATTTAGGAAATGATTCCAAAATTAATTATGTAGAAACTTATCAACCATGTTTCAGCAAGTTCAATGAAAATATGTAACCCTATGATTTTTGTAACTTTTCAAACCAATATAGTGTGAACTATTACTGTCCAGTGAATAATTACACTATGTTTTGAGGAAGTAGGTGTGTAATAGAATCCATATATTTCTATTCAAAAACAGTCAAATAAAAGTTTGAAATCCATATATTTCTATTCAAAATTAGTCAAATAAAAGTTTGAAATGTCAATATAGAGTGACTAATCTAGCTGATTTATATATTGCTAATGGTAAAACTCATATAATTCAGGTCCCTATGTTCTTGTATCTCTTAGACCTCATTATCTAATTCCAAACTGCTTTTAGAAAGAATATTTGCATAAGAGCCTATCATCTAGTTCCAAACCCATATTGGAAGGAATATTTACATTTGGGTTTCTCTCCTTATAGATATGTTGACACAAATATTAAAAATTAGAGTTCATGATACCATACTTACATCTGGATTCCTCCCCTTATAGATATTTTGAGTCAAGCATGAGAAATAAGGGTTCATGATACCATGACAATCTTGAACCATAAGAACAAAATCGATAAGAACAAAATCGATATATTTGAGTGTGTTCACAACCCTTTTCCTTTGCAAAGTAAAAAGAGCTTTAATGACCCCCAAACCCCTTATGGATGTGAAAGAGGTGTGGAATTAAGGTGTAAAATGACTTCTCTTCCACAAATACCATTAGCAGGAGCACCATAGAAATAAGCCCGTGGAAAAAGAAGCCCAGTTGGATTATTGAAAGGTAACAACTATGAGATTTTTTTGTTGTACTATTGGGGAAAATGTGATAGGATAGAAATTCCTTCCCCTACTACCGACACATGGCTAGCAATATTCTCTTGAAAAGTCAACTTGTTAGGACCAAGCTATATATATATCCAAAATTATAAATTTATATTGATATATATTTATATTTTCACTTTTATTTAAAAAATATAAATTACTTAATTTATTAATAATTATTAATAATTATTTTTTTGTTAATTTAATTATTTTACATTTTTTAATAATTATATTTTAAATTGGCTTAAATCCCTTCTTTAATATTGAGAAATATAATAATATTTATAATAAATTATTTAAAATGGAATATTGAAATAATAATTCTTTTTAATAAAAAATCACCAATAATAAATTTTTTAAAATGGAAGATTGAAATAATATTTTTTTTTTAATAAGAAATCACCAGACATTGATATTTAAAAATAACTATATTTACAAGATTCTAGATAGGTTGTTTTAGGTTTGTAAGAGAATGCCTATCATAAAAAACAAAGTAAAAAAAAATAATAGATTAACATAGTATAAAAAAACTATTTTTGAAAGGTGGAGTTGCAATGAATATGGAAAAAAACACATTAACACATTATAAAGAAACTAATTTTTAAAGGCTCAGTTGCAATCTATATTGATGGAGGTGGAGAGAGTGATGGAGGTGGAGAGAGTTTCCCCTCTTTTAATGGTGCTTTCTTAATCCTCATTGCAATTTCCCTCCCTATTTTGACTTATCACATTCAAATATAAAACTCCATATGAGATTAATTAAATTTTCATATTTTAATTAAATATGGTAAAGTTAGCTTTCCTAATATTGAAAAATATTATAAGTTTTATAACAAATTAATTTAAAGATATTATTGAATTTTGTTTTCTATTTTAAATTTCCACACAAGAAAAAAATTAATTTTATATATATATATATATATATATATATATATATATATATAAAGTTTTAGATCAAAACTTATTAGCCGTATAAGATAATAACTTTTGTAACAAAGGAAAAAATAGAAACACATTAGCATAGTACTCAAAAGGATAATTTTCAAAAGTTGAATTGAAATCCATATTGATGAAGAAATGGGAGTTTCCCATCTCTAAGTAGTCCTTGAGATCTTCATGTGGTTTATCCTCCGTTTTTGGGGTTTCTCATCTTCAAACTTAGACTTCCATATGACATTAATGAAATTTTCATATCTCTAGTCTTGTTAATTTAGTTTATTGAATATTTCATTTTCCTCAGTGTCTTTGATTTTCACAATCAACACAATGGGATACTTAACATGACAATAAAAATCCATCTTTTTTAGAGATTTAAACTTTTTTTTTCTTAAAAATTTAGTGTATAGAATATGTGGAACCAAAATTTGTGCAATTTTGTCATTAGAAATTTGACCTCTATTCTCTTATACACTTTATGCAATTTCCTCCACATTGACTTTGAATTGTGCATAGAATCTCCTAAAATATATTTGTATTGCTACCAATTTAGAGAGTATCTTATGCCTATTCCTCTTGCACTAAATTTCAAGGTTTAAAATTTCCCTACATTTCCTTCATTTACGCTTTGCACAACCTCTGCTAATTTCCCTGTCCCAAAAATATGTTGTTACTTTTCATCCTAGGTTTCCCTCCCACCAAATAGAGAATTTGTAGTCAAGAACATAGTCTTGAGTTCTTTAGAAATAGACCAATATTAACCCATTTCTTCTTTGGAGATTGAGTATCAAACAAATAAAAATCCTTCATTTCAAATATGCATACCTTTACTAAATTGATGAAAGCTACTTTCACTTTTGAGAGCCCATTTTTCAAGAAAAATGCACCATAATTTATTTCATATCAAATCCTTACCATAAGATTGAATTATTTTTATGCTCATCATTTGATGGATGTTAAAATTCTACGCTATAGAGCAACATCCAAAATATCAATGGAAAATATTTGACTAAGTAAATTAACCCATATGGATAAAGTGATTCAATTTACTGCTATTCCATAACTTTATTTTATATTCCTTTTACCAAGTGCCCCTTTCTAAAAATGAAAAGAAAGATGAAAAAAGAATGAAAAATAACTTCATAAATATATTAAACATGGATGTTACACTAATCAAATGCACCAAGCTAAATTTCAAAGTTAATAAACATGGATGTTACACTAATCAAATCCACCAAGCTAAATTTCAAAGTTAATAAGTTTGGGATTAAATATTTAATCACCTATATAATAAGTGGATCCATATTTATCACTTAAATTTGGACTTGAGTTCACACCATAATTTACAATTTCTCTCTGGTTACAATCATATGTTTTTAGCTACAACAAATTACACCTTTTCAAGAGATTGTTCCCATGAAATTGGTTTTTATATCGATTTTCTTTTCAAAACATGAATAAAAAGTCCCTACTTTAAATTAATTGTTTAATAATTTTGTTTTACTATTTAATTTTTTTTTGTTAAGCTTGGTAGATCCTTCTTTTTCATTATAAAATATGCAAGAAGGTTATAACCACTTAGCCTGGTTTGGTGGTCTCAACCTGCCCGGTGGGAAACCAAGTTCTTTGACCAACTAACTGCATTATAAGCCATCTAGTAGCAAAAAATACTTAGTCTATCTATCCAAGCTATATAAACTTGATTATCATCTCAACAACCATATGTTGTCTCTCTCTCTCTCTATATATACAACTACAAACTAGAAAGTGAAACGTATCTGCATAGAAACTTAATAAAAAAAAGAAGACTATGAGTTCATTCTTCTACTCCTCTTGTGATGCAGGCACCGAGGTAACTATGGTGGGATCTTTCGCACTAGAGCTAGGCAGCTCAGAAAAAAATAACAGGCATGTGAAGTGTTTCTCATATGGCCTAGGCAGCCATTTATTTCTGCGATTCGAATTTCATCTTTTGAAATTCCTCCTTATAGACTCGAACATACTTAATGGCATTCATATAGATTTGCTCCATTGCCTTGCCTAAGAGGCATCTCAGCAGCCAATACAGGTATAGAGAATATTTGTATTGTGTCTCTCTACTACAAGTGTGTCCTAGATGATGAAGTTGGACCTTCCCATCTTGCACATCCACTACCTCTGCGCTCGCGTGTCTATTGATATCCTCCTCCCACTCAGTGATGAGTCATTGAATATCCTCATTGGTTCCATGCACATATGCATTCGTTCCTTCTTGGATCAAGTTGGCAACTAGTTTCCTCCCACGACATTTTATTGTGGTGCTCGGCTCATCTTCAACCTCGCTCTCCCATGAACTCTTGCCTCCAACCTTATAGTTTATTGCTTGAGCCATTATTTTAATGTCACGGGGCCTTCTAGCTTTCTTATGTCATTGGTTGGGATCAAGCTTGAGCGCTCTCTGCATCGGAAGGGAGTTACCTATTATGCGAACAAACAACTAAGAATTCCAAACCATTATTTTCATAATCTCTGTCAGCTAATGGTTCTGCTCGTTCAACATTTCTTCCCCCCATGCATCATGTTCAAATCCCCCAAGCACGAGGAACCACCACCCGAGACGCCCTAGACATCCCTGCATGCCCCCCACCCTATGCCTACAATGGTTGAGGTTTCAGTCTCGAATTGCATGGTCACCTATAAGCCGAATAACCCAGAAGCCGAGTCGATAGGATCCACACTCCTTCTCCTAGTTGGCTAACCTCATCCCTACCCCCATGACATTGTATCAACAATTCTTGATGCTTCTCATCTCGGTCTGTCAACTTTTGAACCCTTTCCTCCACCACGTATCCCTCCCACACCTTACGAACCATCTCCCACTCCAGTCGCTAGCCGTGGCCTGCCTAGTTAGCTTTCTCAACATGATGATTCCCCAATTATGGAGGGCTCCTTCCCTCGACATCATCCCCATACTAACGTACCTTACAAGCTTGGCGTCAACCCTCATGGCCCTTGTCTTCCTCAATGCCCTAGCCTTTGCGACTCGTTCCAAGGCCCAGACTGGACTTAACACTAATGAAATTTCTGCTACCTTACCCTTTCCCCTTAGGTTTACCAAGAAGATGAGCATAGAAGGTTTTCTTAGTCAAAATCCTTCCCTCCCCATCCCTATAATCCCCATGCATGACATAAGAATATCAAAGTGGAGTGATACCCCAGAAGGCGCATGCACGAGAGTGGAATACCAAGGTGGTGTAATATCCATGAATAGATTTTTCAGCTACGATGAATTAGGCCATCCTCCACTTCCCAACTATTCCGGCCACCCCAAATTCTCTCTCCTACTAGTCCCTCCCCCCATGCAATTCCAATTGAATAAACTAGGCATAGGGACTATAATGGAGTGAAGGCAAAGAACATGCCCGTTAACAAGCAGTTGGGATCATTATATCTCTTGACCTTCCCAAAACCATTGCGTAACGTTTGTTGTTGTCACAACTTTGCGATCTCCCTCCTCTCTACTAACCCTCTTTGTTTTCAACCAATTGTCGTGCATGTTAATGTCACCTTCCTTCCGCCAACATTTCTTAACCATGCATACAACCAACGTACCTTGTGCTTCATGAGTGTGGGAGGCAGTGGCACTTCCTTCAAATGTCCTTGTTATGATGACCCTCCATTGTAGTGGTTAGAACCACCATGCAAAATTTTTCCTTAGCTTCATTTTGGAACCTCCCTACCAACCATCCTCAGCAGCATGTCTTGAACTGTCAAGCACATCAGCTTCAGTTGTTTCATAGAGTCCTGTCAACCCATGCATGCTAGTTTGTTGCACCCCCTTCACAGGATCCTTTCCGAACTTAGTGTCAGTTGTTGGTTGAGCAGCTCCCTCTAGGAATTACGTAATTCTTGACGGGAAACAACATTCCCCCCAAAAATTTCACAAACCCAGCTGGCTCCAAAATTGTGCAATTCTTCGTGACATTCTTCTTCTCAAAAATTACACAATTCATCTAAGGACAACTGCTCAGTCCAGAAATTGCACAATCCTGGGAGACAGTCACATGTTCCTCCTAGAAATTACACAATCCCTCTGGCACATCCAGCCCAACAGCTAGAAAAAATTGCACAAAGCCAGCCAGGCAGCCTACTCGGCTCATAAATTACGCATTGCAGTCACATAGGCTTCCTTGAGAAAATTGCGAGGTCTGACCCATGACACCTGCTCAGCCCAGAAATTACCCAATCCTGGGAGACAATCACATGTTGATCTGGATCTTGGTGGGAGGCCCCCAAGATCTAAAATATTGAAATGGATCTTTTGGCGGTGGCCCCCAATATCTGAAGAATTGAAATTGCTAGAATAAAAAGTGGAGAATTCCCAATAAACAAAACCAGAAAGATTATTTTATTTTTATTAAAATGGAGAATAACTATAAGAGCTACATCATGGTGGAAAAACTGTCCTTTTACAAAATGTGACTTGTTACTTATAGTATTTTTTAGTTACAATACCATGGGTTAATTCCATGGGTGAATGAATACCATGGGTAGATGTCAAAATACCATGGGTCAATTCCATGGGTGAATGAATACCATGGGTGGATGTCACTTACAATACCATGAGTGGATAAATACCATGGGTAGATGCCATTATAATACCATGGGTAAATTCCATGGGTGGATGAATACCATGGGTAGATGCCATTATAATACCATGGGTAAATTCCATGGGTGGATGAATACCATGGGTTGATGCCCTTTCCCATTTGGATCATTCCTCCCTCCTTAAGAAGTAATGGTCCACATTGCGTAAAGTTCCCTTGTGCAAAGCCTTTGTTGAATATGAAGAGCCACTGAAGACAATGGTTTAATGTGGTTAACCCATAACCATGATGAACAAAGATCTGAGGATAGAGATACCCTGTAATGCTTGTGACCAACTATGATTCTGACAGTGTGTGGCCTAGCAAATGGACTTCAATGAAGTGTGGGTTTGTGGATGACCCATAACCATGTTGAACAAAGATCTGAGGATAGAGATACCCTGTAATGGTTCTGACCAACTATGATACTGACAGTATGCAGCCTAGAAAATGGACTTCAATGAAGTGTGGGTTTGTGGATGACTCATAACCATTCCAAATGAAGATCCGAGGATAGAGATATCATGTAATGGTTATCACCCACTGTGATACTAACAGTATGTGGCCTAGCAAATGGACTTCTATGACAATGATTTTGTGTGGTTGACCCATAACCGTGATCTTGGTTGCTGATCAAGTAGCAGGTGCCTACATTGCCTGGGGTGGGAGGGAACGTCTCCAAATAACACAAGCTTAATGCTACTATTCAAAAAACTGATGAATGTGAAGCAGGTGCCTACTAAAGTCGTGTGGGAGGGCACATCCCCAAGAGGAAGCCACTCTGAATGCTGCTCCATAATTAAAATGGACATAACTCAGTCAATATAACTCTCAACATTTATTATAACCTATTTTTGGAAGTAGAAGGACCATTTTTCATCTTCCCATGTGTTGGAAATCCTTATCTGACACTCTAGAATCTTAGATTCACCCTCCAATTTTTCGTCGTCACAAAAGTTCGAAAAAATAGTTGATTTTAAATCAGCAATATCTCCCACATCCAAACTCCGATTCGATCCATTTTTTTTTGAAATTGGGTGAATTTTCGAGAGGATCTTATATCTATAATCCTTTTTCTGAAATTTTGCACAAAAACTTCAAAATTTAATAAAAGGAGAATCACCATCCACCACTTGTCGTCATAAACAATTTCTAAAACATAGCTGATTTTAAATCAGTGATATCTCCCTCATCCAGACTCCAATTCGGTCGATCTTTTTTTTGAATCTTGGAAATTTTTCGCAAGAAATCCAGATATGTTACTTTTATTTCTAAATATTTCACCAAATGTTTCATATCTGATCTTCAAACTCGCTACGAAAAAAAAAAAAATCTGCATAAAAATGAAAAAGTAATATTTCTGCTTGGCCCAAGAAAGTGCATTGTGGAGGACGTACCACATGCCTAAAGTTTGTTGAATATTGCTGCAAAACTTGAAACTAAAATATGCATGAAACCCTTATTCTCATGTAATCATAGCCTACTTTGGTACCACTAATCTGAGTCTTGGGGGAGGCCCCCAAGATCTAAAAGATTGAAATGGATCTTGTGGCGGCTGCCCCTAAGATCTGAAGAATTGAAATTGCCAGAATAAAAAGAGGAGAAAGCGCAATAAACAAAACCACAAATATTTTTTTTTATTAAAATGGAGAATAACTATAAGAGCTACATCATGGCGAAAAAACTGTCCTTTTACAAAATGCGACTTTTTACTTATAGGATTTTTTAGTTACTATACTACAGGTCAATTCCATGGGTGAATGAATACCATGGGTGGATTTCACGATACCATGGATCAATTCCATCAGTGAATGAATACCATGGGTGGATGTCACAATACCACGGGTCAATTCCATGGGTGAATGAGTACCATGGGTGGATGTCACAGTACCATGGGCAAATACCATGGGTGAATGAATACCATGGGTGGATGTCACTTACAATACCATGGGTGGATATATACTATGGATGGATGCCACTTACAATACCATGCGTAAATTCCATGGGTGGATGAATAATATGGGTGGATGAATACCATGGGTTGATGCCATTTTCCATTCCAATCACATGTTCCTCCAAGAAATTGCACAATCCCTCTAGGACAACCATCTCTACTCAGCCCAAAAAATTCACAGATTTTCATCCCAGGCTTGTAGACTGGTGCATGTGCCTTTAGGTTGACCAGTTCCCTCCACAACCGTGAAAAAATGATCTACATGCACGAAATGCTCCTCCCAAAGAACCATTCAAAGGCATCCCTTGATTTAGTGATCTATTTCTAGTCGTTGGTAGGTACATCCAAGGATCATTTCAGAAACCTCCTGCCAAGTCTCACTTTTCCTACATTTGTCGCATGCACAAAACAACCCCAATTTTATCATAACTAATCAACCAAATGCTGCAGAGCTCATTCATCACATCAACATTGCACCTCTAACATTCCACATTTCATCTGGGAGTCGTCGGCACATTCAGCTTAGTTATTTTGGGCTAAGCCCGTTTTTCACATGTCTCACGCCATGTTTCTGTCGCTTTTTGTATTTTTCTTTGTGTAAGAGTTTTCTTCTTGATTTCAGTGAATTCTTGTTGTCATTTTGATGTACATTAGCATTTAGAAGGGTAATTTTAGTTTTCATCCTCATCTCACTATTGTCGCATGCATGACACTTTTTTTGCATGGACGGTCATTGTAATGGAAACTCACCTCAAACACATGCATGCATTCCTCTTTTCTGAATCTTGCACTTGTTGTTTGCATGTATGATCATTCACTCTTGTTTGTTCTCATCTCTTCATGCATTCAGAATTCTCATGTTTTAAGTCACCCATCGGCTACTTTGGGTTGGCTTTGCCCGGACTGCACCTTACCCGGCTAGCACTGCACATTTCCAGAAGGAAAGGCTCTGGCTTCCCTTTAGAAATCACACAAGTCTAGCCCAACACTAACCTCTAGCATTGAATTACACAATTCTTGGAGGTAGTATCCTACTGGCACCAAAAACTGTTCAATGTAGTTTGCTGGTTGCATGTCACTGCTAACTGAAATTGCACATTATGCAGTTTCAATCCTCACCAGGCTAGGTTGGACTGTGCATTGTGCAGTTCCAACAGTGAGTCAGCCTCCCCACAACCTAGTGCCTTGCAAAATTTTGGCAGTATGTCTCCCGACCTCCCTGCAGAAATTATGCAATCTTCACGACCAATCACACAGGTATGTTGCAAGTTAGTCCTCAAGTTTCTTTTCATTTTCAACTAACATGTTGCTTGCTATGAGTGTTTCTATGTCTTTAGGCATCACAGGTGTTCATCAACCTTCCAGCAACATAGGTACAATGGATTCCAAGAGAGAAAAGTCAAAGACATCATTAAGAGTGCAACTGGGAATGCAGTCAATTAATTGGCTATGAACTTACCTATCATGAAGACATTGAATTGTTCATGGACAAGGATATTAAGATGAATGGAAACAATGCTACAACAAGAAACACCATCAGCAGCAGTAGAAGGTAGCACTCATGCATGAGACAAATGCAAGAGGAAGGTTGTTGAAATCATAGAGGCAAAGCAAAGCTGCAAGTTCAAAGTAGATCCACTCATGATGAAAGCAGCTTTAGAGATTGAAGCTATGAGGTGAAGTGCGACACAAAGATCACACGAAGGCAGAGAAAGAAATAGAAAAGGAGTTAAATGGGTTAAAGTAGCAACTCAAGGAAGAAAAAGAGCTGCACAGATGAGAGAATGAGTTGCAGTACGAACAGGTACACAGAGGGCGCAACATGCACAGACGAATGAAACTGCGCCCCAACAGCTGGCACGAAGCAGACAAGGTGAAGAGTGTTTTTTATCGCATGCAAGGGAATGCAACAACATGCATGTCATTGTTCACACAAATGCAATCCCACCCATTCAGCATACTCACCGAGGAGTATACAACAAGCAAGTCCATCTGGCGTTGTACGTCTATTTGACAAGTTGATGCACACAACCACTAGCACACGCTTGGAGATCATCATAGACACTATGCATTAAGATGTTGCTGGTCCGGTCACATCCAGGATTAGGATTCACATTATATCACATGAGTTGGATGGAGGAGCCATACCAGTGCACGCGAATTAACAAAGGAAAGAGTTTGCTTCAGTAGGATGTCACCATTTAGCACACGGATGCCATCATGGATGACCAAGCTTGGCATCAGCTCACCACCTTTGACCGTCACAAGGATATCAAAGAGTTTTTTACACCACAACAATCTCAGATTTAGTGATGTCTTGCATGGCTTGCTCAAGCAATTTTGTTTGATATGGTTAGATGTGCATTGTAATGTAGCATCTTGTCAAGTGGAATTTCAATTGTCGATAATTGAATGTAATATTCATAGAGTGTTTGAAGAGTCATGAGCGTAGATGAATGGTCACAAAGTGGAATGTCAAGCGACACCCCACCCTTTGCTATAAATAGTCCCTTGTAACTAATCGTAAAGGCTTTTGGTGAGCCAATCTTCAAATAGCAGTATCTTAGAGAAAGCTTGGATAGCATTGTAATGAGCCTTGGCTTCTCGATAGTGCAGAGCTAATACATCTCTTTGGAGGAGTAAGCGGCAATGACTATAATGTTCCACTATTGGAACTAGTGGTTGGTCATGGTTTTATTCTATTGCTGGAACTTTCACTTCTTAATATAATAGAGCCAACACATTTCATTCATATGTCGTGTTGTATTTCAGCTATCTTGTTTACTCTAAATGATATATGTATTTGTCTTCTTATGCATGCATGTGTAGCTATTTCTTGTATATGTATGTATGAATCTTACTAGAACATGCTTTTAACACATATTTCATTAAATATGGAAGTATTCAGTGGATCTAGAATTTAGAACTTTAACTAAATTAAGGTTTTTCAAAATGAGGAATTAGAAAGTCACTTAATCCACTAATTTTAATGTAGATATTCACCATTTTTGTGTAAAAATTATCATGATAAACTTTATAAAACAAATTTATATAAACTTGCTAAAAAAAATATTTCACATTTTAATCTTGGATTCCTTACATTATCTATTTTAATATTTTTTATGGTTTATAGTAAAAAATAAGTTTGTTAAGGTTATTTTATGAAAATAATGATGCATATGTTACTATTATTAATCCATTTAATTATAATCTGATATAGTAAATATCATGTATGTGAAAAGTCATGATTATTACTAAGGCAGTGTTGGCACAATTTAAAAGTCTATCACCTTTGCAACACTAGTTATATTATGATTGAAGATTAAAAAACCCTCAAAGCATCGAGTTTATACTCGTATTAGAATTAAATTTCAATATATTTGTGATGGTACCAACCTTTTTTATTGTTTAACTAAACAAAATTATGATGATATTGAAACACTTCTTTTATTGCTTTTTCAGCATAACAATAAAATTCGAAATAACTTTTAATAATATCTTTCTATCTCCTTATTTACCATAGTTGGTCTTAGTGGATGATAATCATCATTATCACCATCATAATTACATACTATTGTAGATAGTTTGCACCATTTTAGAGTTGAGGAGAAAAATAAATTTATGATCAAATTAAATGTTGAATGTGAGTAGTAGCATAATTTATTTTTATTTATTAGTTGTACGCTTATGTCAATAAAGAAGTTGATTGAGGCTCGCTTTATGAATAATAGATTAATATGCAAGATATATATTAAGTATAAAGTTATTTAATGACAAATGAAATTTTTGGTAATGTGTCCAATATATACTATTATTTAGAACTTTAACTAGATTATATTTTTTCGAAATGAGGAATTAGAAAGCCACTTAGTTCACTAATTTTTATATAGATATTTACCATTTTTTGTGTAAAAATTATCATGATAAACTTTATAAAACAAATTTATATAAACTTGAAAAAGAAAATATTTCACATATTAATATTGGATTCCTTACATTATCTATTTTAATATTTTTATGGTTTATATTAAAAAGATAAGTTTGTTAAGGTTATTTTATGAAAATAATGATGTGTGTGTAACTATTATTAACCGATAATCTGATATAGTAAATATCATGTATATGTTGATTTACGATTATTACTAAAACAATGTTGGCACAATTTAAAATTCTAAATAACTTTTAGTAATATCTTTTTACCTTCTTATATACCATAGTTGGTCTTAGTGGATGATAATCATTATTATCACCATCATCATTACATACTATTGTAAGAAGTTTGCACCATTTTAGAGTTAGGAGAAAATATTTTTTTAGGATCAAATAAAATGTTGAATATAATTTATTTTTATTTATTATTTGTACTTTTATGTAAGAAACGAAGTTGGTTGAGGCTTACTTAATGAATAATATATTAATATGCAAGCTATATATTAAGTATAAAGTTATTCAATGACAAATGATCATAGTAATGTGTCCAATATATACCATCATAGATCCATTTTAAGTGCAGATGTAGGGATCAAATTTCAAGTGCAAACACACTTAGAGTGAAAGATACAATGTGCTATTTTTAATTGTTGAAACTACATTTTTGAAAGCTAAATAGAGTATATATAAGAACAAATAATAATTTTAACCATAAGAAATTTTTTTTTATATATATAGATATATATATGAAGTTGATATTGACATAAATTAGTTAACATAAATCTTCAATAGTTACTTTTGAAAATTATAAGATTTAAACCTCTGATTCACACATTTTTTTTTACTTCTAATTACTTTACAAAATATTCTTTTTTTTATATTTTTCTATTTAGAACATAATTTTTATTTTAAACGGGCACAGACGAATAGACAAACTTACACATCCCCCCATATTGGGCTGTAAAATGAGCCTCTCGTTTCAATTACTAATCATTTTAATGATCAAAATCAATCATGAATTAGAATAGTAACAAAGTAGTACAATTTGATTATTTTCAAATACAACAAGAAAGAGAGAAAAATGATTAAGATATTTATTACACATGTTTAGTTTTTATCCCTGTAATGTTTAAGGATACTATATTGAAAAGAACATATTAACATTCATCTAAAACTTAAATTCCTTACATTATTTCTATTACCATTAACATTTATATTTATGTATTAAATATGACCATGAATACTAGATTGTGTAAAAAAAATCTTACCTATAAAGTTATTTAACAATATATTAATATGTTTTTCTTACTATTATTGACCATTTTAAATTGACACCAACTACTTTTCCTAAGTTGAGTACAAATTAATTATACTAGTATAATGTTGGCACCACTTCAAAATCTATAAGTAGAAATATTTTATAATTGTAGTTGTGTTGTTCAATGATCAAAATATTTTTTTTATAAATTAACATACAACAAAATAGGGAATTTGATTATATCAATTATAATAAGGAAAATTAAGGAAAACTCACCTCAAACATTATATCAAGCATCTAGCATTTATTCATTAAGAGTTTAAATGGTTTATATTAAATATAATACTAATTAGGTACCCCACTGTTGTTTTAATATAACAAGTTTAGAAGATGTTTTTAGGTGCATTATTGAATTTTATTATGCATATTTGATATGGTGAGAAGTCATGTTGGTCAAATAAAGCTTTGAAAACTTAAATATTTTATGGCATTGTCATGTAATTTGTATAACACATGATTACATTGAACTATTAAATAATATAAAACTCCTTCAAAAAAAATATGAAGATAATATTTATACAACAAATATGGGAAAATGTGTCTGAATGTATATTAATAGATCCTCCAAAAAAAAATTACATTTATGCATCATATAAACCTACTCTTAAGATAATCACTCAAGTAGATCAAGAATGGCTTCTACACCATATTTATTTATCTTGGTCTTCTTGCAATGTTCTTTCTTTGGCATCCATGCCCACACTATGGTATTAATTGGAATAGAGCCAAGTTCTTTGTCATTAGGATTTGGTACCCAATATTGCTCTAAAAATTTTCCATTGTATTTCCCTGACATAGGCTTCCACCAGTCAACCTTTACATGAAGATTCTCACTTTCATTATCCCTAAAGATATTTGAGATGGATTTTGCCATCCAAATCATCTCACCTGCATCCTCATTTCCTGATCTAACTAGCAACATCTTTCCTTTCTCAACATCAATCATCGGATTGAATGTTGGCTTTGGCTTGTTGCATTTGGGTCCAACATATATTGGTTCATCTATCGCATTATCAAAATCTCCATCCATAATACTTGAGATTACTTGGAGTGCATTACGATCAACATCAACAATGTGCCTTGTCTTGGGCCAGAAATCCTCAGAAGATGAATCATTTCCATCTATTATTCTATGATCATTATAGATTCCATCTAATGTATCAAGAACTTTTTCCCAATACACCACTTTATTTTTCCATTCCTCTGTAACAATTGGTGAATCCTCATTCCCAATAGTGTCTTTCCACATTTTTATGTATGATGTTATCCCTTCCTTTAGTTCTTTTAAATAGACATCATTCTGTTTGGAAGCTAAGAAAGATGGCTTCCCTATGGGAATTATAGGTCGACCTTCATCATCTATATTCCATAACTCAACTGGTTCTGACCACTGAGAGTCTCTAATTGATTCTTTATACCTTAGTACTGGAACACCATTGAGTATAAGAAATTGGAAGTATTGAACATTAAGATGTCCAACTAGTGCATTTTTTCCCTCCTTAATGTATCCACTAAGGAAACTTTTGAAGTCATAGACCTTGTCAATAAGTGTAGGTGGAAACACTCTATTTTCTTCAATTATGCGATATGTATCCATCATTTCAGGTAAAGAATAAATATCTTTACTTTTTAGGTTGGAAGACATTCTTCCATAGGTTCCATCTATGTCTTCATGGGTGTGCCCCACAGGCAAGAACCCAACCTCAATAGTGATGAAGACACCAAGTGCAGTTAAAAGTGATAGAAACATGAAAAGATAGCGATTCTTATTATCACTTGCTGCATTGTCCAACTGTAACAACAAATGTGGAGGAAGAGGTTTAAAATCAACATTTTGACTTTTTGAACTTCCATGAGATATAAAATCATCCTTGTACCCTTGACATTTTGGGTAAATAGAGGTGTCAAGTAATGCATTTGTAAGTGGGTTTCTTGAAATTCCACTTTCATAAAGTAGATCACCATACATATCCATTTGTGGGTCTTCAAGGTCCCTTAAGCACTTTGCAAGGGATGTAATAGTAAATTGTGATCCCATATGGACAAATGGTAAGGAGAAATGACCAAAACCTCCCGCCTTATGCCCATGTGTAAGCATACCTGTCAATGACAAACCCAAATTTGTTCCTACAACAGATTTTGATTTGACACGTAGCCTTGGGATTGATGTCTTTGTTTTGTCCATTTTATCATGGATAATGCTCAAATACTCCTTTGGAAACCGCTCTGACATAATTCTATGGGCATAGTAGCAATATCTTCCACACATAACAATCTTGTTATGTTTCGTCAACCTACCTCGTGCCTTTTCTTCCAACTCTTTTGTAGTTGTTGACTTCATTTGTGCTTTCAACACAATACATTCACTGCATTTACTGAAGTTGGTGTCCTTTGAAAATGCCACATCTCGAAACTTAGTATTCCAGATCTTGCTCATTGTTGGTTGTGATATTGATGGGTAATTGAGCTTTTGAAGAGCCTCATTGATCTCTTTTAACAAAGAATTTTGTGTGTAAGTCGAAGGAAGCAGTCTTAAAGGAGCAGATGTTCCATCTTCTTCAACTTGACGTGTTTGATTTGGTGAAAAATCTGAATTATCCATTACAATTTTGTGCAATATTTCTATAGCTGCCACTGTGTGAGCTCGTGCTTTGCATGTGTTGGTGTTACCATGAATAGCTTTGATATGTCCATGTTGGAAATAATGTTGGTAGTTATAGAATGTGCTTTGAGGAATTTTATGTATCTTATACCATGCTTTCTTACAAATAATATTCCCATTAAATCTCATGTCCTTTACATTTCTAGCAATAGGTGGTAGGCCATGGCCATGGCCATGGCCGCTTGACATCACTGTGTTTGACATGAGTGAATTCAAGACAAATTCTCTAATACCATTTGTATTTATTTGTCTCATACCCCTTCTAGCACCTTCAATGGCCTTCCTATCGACATGTTGAAGACAATCTTTTCTACAACATACATCTGCTGCCAAAAGTCGAATTTCTTTCTCTTCATCTATTTTTGTTTGACATTTTGCAGTTTTTTTTGTAGCCATAACTCGTTTAATCCTTTTATATGGCCTTGTTACATTCATATCAATTGAGTTTCTATCTTTTTCATTACAAAGGTACCCATCCCATTTGTTTAAGGGATTTGTGTCCTCTATAACATCCCATATCACCATTTCTTTGGTTGGTTCCTTGAACTTTTCCTTGACCCTTAATATCACACCTTTGTTGTCCACCAACTTATTTATTGGCCATCTAACCAAACAATGTATAGACTTATCTCCAATTTTGCATATCTCACAATTTCCATCTATCTCTTCTAGAAAAACACCAAAATCCGTTTCACCTAGTGTTTCACCCTCAACAATGTCATCCTCGTGGACATGAACTAGCATTCCTTTGGCAATGCACATGCGTGTTCCCATGCATTCATGTGTAAGAGAAACCTTTGCACATATGAATTTAACCCTATATTGGGGAATATTTATGGCATGATCATGACAGTGAGGTTCCAAATCTGATTCTGGCCAAATTTCATAAGATTCTAATGCACCCCCAAGTGTATGCTCAAACCCTGTTGGATGTGGTAGAGGAACATTATGCTTTAACACCTTTTCAATTTTAACCACTATGCATCCTTTCTTTACCATCTTTCCATGCACTTTATGCCCAAGCTCTGTATTGAATATGGAGCCCTCGCCCACCTTCACTCCATGTTGTAGAAGATTTACCTTGTCTCCAATAGAAAATGTAGAAGAAACATTTGTACCTATAAACAAATGTAAATAATGTTAGTATTTACTCAAAAAAAGAACATTTATTATAGTATCAAAAATATATAACACATGCTTCAATATTTTGATTTACCTATGTGGTGTCTCAAATCCACAATCTTCCATGGATGTATGTCCCCTTCATTAACATCATCATCAATCAAATGTGGTTGAATGAGATCAATTATCAAAATTGCAACATAACCAACATTAACCTTTTTTCCAACATAATAAGTTCCAGACTCTGCAGATTCAACCCTTGCTAGCCCAATGACTTGATCATTAATAAGGAGATCAACATAGTCCCCTTTTGCCAAAATTATATTTTCCATTGTAGCTTGCATCAATTCTGTAACAACAATTACATCGTAACTTGTAATTAAAAGAATGAACTGTGTAAAGTGTGACTTTATATTTCCCCAAAAACACACAACTTCCGAAAAAGTAATATAAATGCAAAAACAAAAATATTATGGTTGTCATGTTGTACGTAATGAAACATTGTTTCCTCAAATGAAAGCTAACAATCAATATCATTCCTTCTACTACAAACATAAGCATATTGCTAGAAGCAACATTACATGGTCAAATAAATCTAGCACATGCTAGATTTCCTTCTAGCAAAAACACAAACACATTGCCAATAACAATATTCTAAGGCGAAGGAAATCCACAACATGCTAAATTTTCTTCTAACGTAAATAGAAGCATATTACTCACAAAAACATTTCAAAGTAAAAGAAATCTTACACATTCTAGAGTTTATTGTAGCACAAACACAATCACATTGCCAAAAATAACATTGCAGTGTAGAAGATATCTAGCATACGATTGATTTACTTCTAGTACAAACAAAAGCACATTGGCAACAATAACATTGTAGGGAAAACAAAAGCCAACAAAATCCAACAACTTCTATCACAAACACAATCACATTTCCAACAACAATGTCGCAAGGTAAAATCAATTTAACGCATGCTAGCTTTACATGTAGCATAAATACAAGCATACTACCAATAACAACATTTTATGTCAGAAGAAATCTAGTGCATGCTATATTTCCTTTTAACACAAACAAAAGCACATTACCAAGGTGAAAGAGATCTAACACGTGTTATATTTCCTTCTATAATAAACAACCAAATTGAAAACAACAACATTGCATAGCAAAAGAAATCTAACACAACTTCTAGCCCAAACACAAGCACAACTTTTCCAATAACATTGCCAAAGTGATGGAAATCTAACACTTGCTAGATTTCCTTTTATCATAAACAACCAAATTGACAACAACACTATTGCAAAGCAAAAGAAATCTAGCATAGTTTCTAGCCCAAACACAAACACATTTCCAATAAAAACATTGCAAGGTGAAAGAAATTTAACGCATATTAGCTTTACATGTGGCACAAATACAATCATACTACCAACAACAACATTGTATCCCAAAAGAAATCTATTGGGTGTTATGTTTATTTTTAAAACAAATCAACAAAGTGTAATGATGATTATTTGTTGTGAAGACCCATATGAAAAGTGGCGTAATGCTAATAAGACCAATGCAGCTACTGCAGGATACCCACTCACCTTTCCCTTTATCCTACAAAAAAACTCTGAGGTGTGAAATCCTTTTTTGGTCGAGTGTTTGCTTGTAAGAGGAGAAAGTAATGAATAATTCTTCCTACTAGAATATATTTATTTGGGGAAAACAGGGTGAAAAACATGAAGCCTCATCACTTCAAAATTTGTGTTTCCTTGGGGGGGTGGTTGTTCCTCTAATGGTTGATTTCCCGTACTAATTAATGTTTCCTTTAGCTGACACATTTTTCCTTCCACTAGGTTGTCAACAGGAAGCTTATAATAGGAGAATATTCATCTATTGTGCTCCTTCCAAATTTCCCAAAGGATGAAACCTCGAATGAAATTTCAGGTAAGGTTCACCACCTCATTTTTTGTATAATGCACCCGTCATTTCTTTATTGTTTCTTGTATGCTCTCTCGACTTTGGTTTCTTTATCTAAATATTGAGGCTAATTAGTCCCATAGTGCCTCCATATAGTTACAGGTGTTGAGTAAATGATTAAGCCTCTCTTTTGTGTTTTTGGAGAGGAAACACGAAGAGGAACCTATAAATCCTCTCTTTATAACTTTGTCTTGAGTTAGGACCTTCTGGTGTAAAATCAATGACATGAAAATTTAAATTTATGGCCAATGTGGCACCATCCAGTTTTTTCCACGATGGATCATTTGTACCAGTATATCCCTCACTAAGATAAGCTTTGACTTCCTTGAGATTGAACTCCACATCTTCTTTTTCCCCCATTTGAGTTGGTCTTGTTCATTATTGAACATAATTCTTAATTTTCTTAGTTCCTCTGTTAGATACTGAATAGCTAAGTCATTCTGGGTTGGTCGTTGAAAGATATTAAAATTCCATCGCCTCCATTTGTTATTTTCTAGTCCTTGATCCTAGAATTGGTAGAATTCTCTATACTCTTATATTTATGTGCTTAGTTTGAAGGGATGTCATTCCTCCCTGCATAACTTAGCTTGTTTCTACCACACATCATCCCAAAATAGGGCCTCCTTTCCATTTCTGATTTCCCAGAATAGTGTTTTTGCATTATACCTCTTTTATTCCATGCTAAATTCCAAATTGCCAACCCCTGAGTGGAACTTGATAACCAAACTAACTTTTTTGTATGGAAATTAGGTGCATATTTTGATTTCCAAAGCCTTTCCCAAGGTGATGACCCCCCTTTTAACCATCTCCACCATAAGTTTGCTCCATTTTCTTTGTTGGTTACCTCTGGATCTTGAAGACCTAGCCCACCTGCATCTTTTGGTTTGCACTCTATTTAAGGCCACTAGCGCCCATTTTCGTTTCACCTCTACCCCTCGCCACAAGAAGTTCCTTTGGATGTCCCAGATCTTTTGGGAGAAGGGAGGATAGATAAGATATACCTTGGAATAGCTTGTAGCACTGTGTTTGTTAGAATCAGATGACCACTCAGGTTTAGGGCTTTGACATTCCATTGTTTCACCCTATCCTCAAGGCTTGATACAATTTTTTCCTAATTGGAGTTCTTCTAGGCTTGCACCATTAGAGGGACCTCAAGGTACTTTGATGGGAGGGATTTAAACATATATGCCCTGGTTTTTTACCTCTGCATGGTGTAAATATCTTGAAAATATGCATTTAGATACTCTTTCAGAGATATTACTACATCGCAGTAATCCATTTGTATCTATTTTGCAAAATATTAAGCATTATATTTTGCTTAAACGAAATATATTGTGGGAACTTTCTATACAAATTGATGAGAATTTTGCACAGCACGGCTGAAAGAGAAGCCCTTATGATCCTAACCTATACTGCAAAGATCAAGGGGGGATATTGTGATCATCATTGTGTATGTCGATGACTTAGTAATCACAGGCAGTTATGAGAAGAGAATTTTGGCAAGATTTGAAAAGGTCCTTTGACATGACCGATCTTGGTCTATTGCATTAGTGTCTTGGTTTGGAGGTGTGACAAACACATCACCGGATATTTGTATATAAAAGAAAATATGCCAAGACACTTATTGAGAAATCCCATATGAATGGTTGTAAGCCCATGCAAACTCCCATGGAACCAGACCTAGTAGGAACCGCACCTCTTATCATTCAAGTGACACGTAAGTTACAATGTGGCACACAAATAAGTAAAGTAACATGGAACTTGCACTTGCCCCCATTAACCCAACGCATTCAAAAACATCTAGAGGTGTTGAAAACCATGGAATTCACCTTAGTTCAGTGGTTTTCAAATGTGTTGGTGGATAGGGTGGAAAATAAAGGGGTAGATAATGTCCATTTGCTCACCGACGTGATGTGCAAGTTTTCAGAGGGCTAGCTAAAGGAGGAAAGCCAAAGGTTGGCAGAGAGAGATCACTCCACGCCATTAAGGCAGGTTGATAGAGAAGGGGTGGGCCCGAATCAGGACAGTGATCTACCAGTTCATACGAACAAATAATCCTTCATTATGGACATACTTAGGAAACGAGAAGGGGTATGTGTTTGCAATACAAGGATAGAGTGATGGTTAATCATGGGAAGGAGAGGATTTCCCCCATAATAGATTGTTAGTGTGATCATCTCATTAATAGGAGATGTAGCAAGAGGAGTGGGAAGGTACGAAATCAAGAGGGGAAACATACAAGAGCAAGGTTAGGGTGATTATGATTTTGAACAAACCGCTGGCAAGGGAAAATGAGAGGAAGGACGTCCACAAGTACACACGAATGAACAACAACATCGCTAGTAGGTCAGAGTTACTAAAAATTGAGAGGGAAAGTACTCAAATATCGGCGAGGCAAGTCTCATCTGGGGTGTCATCTTTAAATCATAGCTAGGGAGCAAGCTTCATCGACATAAGGCAAAACACTGAAAGGTGGTGTAATTGTGAGTTGGTGATAGTAATTTCTATGAGGGAAATTCAGTTATCAGGGAGTGCAATGAGTAAGAGCTAAAGTGATGCTAGTAGGCCAAGAGGTAGTTCCCACGGATGCTCAGGGCTTTGAGTTTTGCAAACGGACATGCATGGAGGAAGCAGCGGAGGTTGTTGCTAAACAGTCACACAAAAGGGAAGGATATAGTGGAAATCTGGGAGAGTGAGGTTCGAAGACATTATAGGGCTATCTTTGATGGTAGAATAGAGGAGGAAGGAGATTGGATCATCAACACAGGGAAATCCAAAACATAGATGACTGTGTACCAAAAGACCTTGGAGACCGCTTGGCATGTCAAGACTCTGGTGGAAAAGCTGCAAGCAGAGGCAGCAGAGTAGAGGAAAAAGAGGCAACTCGAGATAGAAATCGAGTTAAAATCTATAGACCAACGCCTAAAAGGAATTGAAAAGGCTCTCAAGGGTTTGGTTAACATAGAGAAATTGCATGTTGGCAGAATTGGGGATCTTAACAAAATGTTCTCAATCTATCTAAATTATATCGATAATGTGGATATATCGATGGGTGTAGAGATAGGAGATTTCGCCCGTTTGAGGAAGTATCGAGTTCGAGAGGCTTGCGCTACAGGCGGATGTCCACTGGCAACCCTAGAGGCTCTAGCGAGAACCCTTGTGGAGGACCCAACAATGGGGCCAACGACGATAACAACTCCAAGCAAATAATATTGTGTTAGTTGATCATGGCATCGACCAATCTTTTGTTTAGTTTTGTGTTATGTTTATATAGGTAGTATTGTAGTTATTTTGTCAAGTTTAGGTTTGAAGATCAGAGCTATATAGCTATTCAGATAGGCAGACCTACATATAGTAGTAGTGGGAAGGGGAACTTTTTTGAACTATATAAGGGAAAGTAAAGACAAAAAAATCATATGGCATGTCTGGTTAAATCTGTGACAAAGAGAATCTTCTTCTACAACTGGTTTGGTAAACCAACTACTATTTTTGTATTGTATGTTTATTTAGTAATATATTGAAACTTTACTAACTTACAAAAAAGTTATCTTATTATTTTTCCCTTTAATATATTGTCTATTAAAAATATATGCTACATATTAAAAGATATTAAACTCTTAGAAACTTAATCTTTCTTATAAATATAAAATATTTGATATGATAAACATAAAATTTTATGTAAAAAAATTAAAAAATATATATTGTGTATTAAAATATATTGAATTCTTCGATATATTTTTTACCACTGGATGATGTGGAAAGAAATTTGATGAGGAATTTGATACCATATAAACTTAAAATTTTAATTACTAAGTCAACTATATGGGGTTATCGGGTTATCTTCCTTTTCAGTATGTTCTGTTCAAGCAGACATGTTTTGTATGAAAAAAATCTAATTTAAAAATAATTAAATTTTATTACTGAGTCAACTATATGGGGCCTATCTTACCTTTCAGCTGTTTTTTATTAAAAAATATAAAAAATTTACAAGAATATTTGTTTACGAGGTGTTTGGAGAAATTTGATCTCTCTTTCAAGGCCCAACAAGGTTCAAATGGATTTGCTCTAATGCAAGTGAGGACTAGCTTCATTTCGAGATAAGGTTTCCAAGGTGTGAATATGCGAGGAGCGTTTACCATTCCACCATAGTTGTTGTTTTCGCAGAGGAAGATGTTTCTCTACTCCTTTACTGTTTCCATTCTCATCCTCTTTTTAAGTGTTATAAGTAAAACCAGACAAACATAACAATAAAACTAACTGGGTATAGTGGCACATAGAGTGAATTCCAAACAAATGCCCATATTTCAACTCTTTTTGTGCCTTTGTGTAAGAAAGGTTGAATTTTTATTTTGTATGAGCACAATGATGACTCGGAACTCTGTCTTGTGTGTCAGTGTCTGATCTATGGAAAAAGATAAATATAGATTTTAATCACTCTTGAATAGACTGTAATTTTTTTTTGGCATTGCATGATGTTGAAAATAGTTAGGTGGATTAGTTCAGATCTTAAGAAGATATCGAGTTTAATGGCACAACTGACACCATGAAAGAATCTTTGGAACAAGTGGTGGAGTAGATTGTGCTTGAGCAAAGGGTTGCAACAATGTATATGAATTTGGAAAAGGCCCCCATGTAATGGTGGGTAAGCACATCAAATCAAGTTTCACTCATGGCATGATATGATAGAGGTACTTAATGATAAAGGCCTACCAGAAATTGGGGCTCCACTAGGTAATGACATTTTGGAATCCAGTTCTGTCAACCAGCCCCTACAATTCGGTGGTACTTCCAATCCAATGGGATACATGTATTACTGCGAAGTCATTAGGAGATATAGGAGGTTCCTATTTAACTATGGGTTCATAATTTTATGCAAACCTTAGAGCCATTTCCAAAGAAGTGATATCTTGAGGTAAAAATGCAGTGGCAGACAACTAGCTAGGTTGAATTATGAGAAAGGTTCTACAACACATTATATAACTCTACAAGGAGGAGGCAAAGATTGCAAGTTTGATAGAGTTCATTTGGTGTTTCCAATAAATGGACCACCCACAAAGTCTAATAATAGGATCCCCAAAGGAGTACCCCTTAAAGGAACTTTGCCATCTGTGGTATAAAGAAACTGATTTCCTTTTGAAACTATTGATAATGTGGTAGGTGGTATTTCTCTGGAAATGAAAAGTATTGATCTCCTTGTTGTTTTGCAAGTTGTTGATAGTGTATGGGAAGATGGTGAAAATAGTGGGGAATAAGATAGATCTGCATTCTATTTAAAGGAACATTTTTCAGCAAGGAATGTGTTGTAGTGTAATTAAATCTGCATGTTGTTCCGAATATTTCTGAGCAGTAGAGTTATTTGGCCTACCCTGAGCTAAAATAAATCACATATGGATCTTTACAGCTCCCAATATCAACAGGAAAAAGTTAAGGGTTCTTGCAATCATCTGAAGAAAATGATTTTGTTTAAAGCACATTTTGTCAGTAAATCAAAGACCTTCAGGACAATGATTTTGTGAAAAAATAAGACAGTTACAATTTTTGTAATAAAGGAAGTGGCCTTCTAAAATTTTGACCTATGATTGAACTTGGTTGTGATCCTACATTGATTTGCCTTACATTAATCTTGTATCAGGAAACATGATTGACATGACATCCTAGTGATGACTGAAAATCATTAATTACTATGAGCTTGCAGCTACAAGTGGAAACAAGAATCAACAAAGGAACAACAATTCTAGGCCAAAATCAAACCTCTCAAGGATCTGTCAGTAAAGGAAATTGTGGCACCTTTGATAAGAAGTAAACCTCACCTAAAGCCTTCAATCATGAAGGTCATCTAGAAGAAGTGCATAGCACTCTGACCAATTCTCTATCAATCCTTGTGAGAAATAGAAGCAAGCATACAAGCAAAATAAGCAAAAGAACATGATATCTTGATTGCATTAAATCAGGATTTTGTGAAGAATGGTTCTACATATATGAATGCCCGATGAGAAATTCTCCTTCCCATCATGAATTGGGTAATTTGCTGCAATGAAGGATGATACAACTAGGACTATGATGACTCAGACCTTTTCTGAAGTTATTGCCTCATCTGACTTCAAGAAAGGCTTAAGAGGGAGCCATAAAATCTTCAATGACTGTTCTTGTCTGATGATTCCTGATGAAAGGCATGTCTTGATAACTGAAGTTGATATAAGCTGCATGATTATGATTGGATAATAACAGCACATGGACCATATGATTAAGAGAAGGTTGCATATAGCTCAATGCTTATGTTTTAAGTAAGCTTACCTTTCAAACATTCTGAGGGAGATGTGATGTTATAATATGATGTCTAATGACTCTTGTTACTTAAGAAGCAGTATGATTGACCGACTTTCATGCATACATGAATAACAGAGTGCTGATAGCTTGATGGATATACTCCGAACAAGAATTATTTTCCAATGTTCAGAGGAATATATGATCTGACAGATAATCATTCCCCAAATTATCTGACTTCCAAACTTTCAAACTAAGTGCACTTGTCAGTGCCTACTCAATACTATTGTTACTGCCACCCACTGATGCTTAGCAATAAAGGAAGGATCACAGTTTTAGGTTGGACCATTTAGCCAAGTTTATAGCTAAGCTGGCAGTTTCATACTTCACTTTAGACTATCTTTGACATATATGATATAACTCACCAAGTCCATTTTTATGTCACTACTACAACAATCCATGAAATGTGCATGCAAGATCTAATATCAATTCTTAACTTGGCTTCCATAGTAATGTTCCACATTTGAATGGAATTCCCAAAAGATTGCATTCTGTTTATATAATGCTTCATGCATCTTTAGTAAAAGCTAAAGGCTAGATGCCAAAGTTGTTTTTCAGATGTTGCTTATGAATGCATAGATAAGATTGATTTATTTCATATATTCTCATGCATCTCTTGTAAAAACTAAAGGCTAGTTGCCAAAGGTGTTTGTCAGATATTGCTTATGAATGCATAGATAATATTGGTGTATTTCATATACACTCATTGCAATACTGAATGTTGGATCTAACTCTTCAATGGTCCATGGCTTGAATTTTAACTCGTTGAGATCTCTGTTTCTATGGAATGGAGCTCAGTAGCATCATAACCCTTTGAGTGCTATTATTGATTGAGTTGTGTACCTCTTGAATTGGAATTGGGTTAGGTAGCTACATAGTAAATTTGAGTTTTCTTCCAAGTTTGGGTACTTGTCTATGATTTCTGGCACATATGCAAGACTTGAAAATGTGAGAATGCACAAGAGTAAACTCCTGGGATAAATACCCATTTGATTATAAGGACTTCTCTTACATTGATGTCACGATGTCAGCAAGGACATTTGCAGGTATCCTGACACAAAGAAACAAGCAATCAAATTCCCTTAGAATGCACTTAACTTTCCATCTACCCAAAAGGAGAGGCAATAGCTAAGATGGAATCTGATCCAGGAAAATGCCCCATATTATCATACTATGCTTATTAATGCTTACGAGGAAATGGGTTGGGTATGTGTTTAAAGTGTGTACAATAAAAAAAGAAAGAATCTGAAGGTAACCCCAACAATCTGAACATGCAACAGGATATCAGTTTACCAAGTCAATCTAATAATGTAGTGTGTATGGACTCATCTTGATATTGCTGCCTTGAGTTTACCGGTTGTTTCACTTGTCAAAGTGAAGGATATTCCCTTTGATTATGTGTATACAATGGGCCAGTATCTTGAGCACTAAGGAATCAGATGAACTTGCAGCTGGTCTTATCTCTCTAGAGGTAGCACTGGTGTATTCTAGCTGTGTAAGTGTCATTTGATGAGGTTGCAACTTTTCACATATTACAAAAATAGGTCAATATATGGAAAGATATTCTATGTGCCTGGTCGTAGAGGGAGTAAAAATCCATTAGCATCAGAAGACAAAGGTACAACAGGCAAAGAAGATGACCAATTTTACTATCTTACTGATGCATAGACCCAGTTGTTGCCATAGAAGTTCAATAGCTAAATTTAGACTCGTGATTATAATAACACTTTCATCATGATATCTATAAGTTGGTACCTAATCATCCTTTCCCTCGTTAAGTGGGGAAGAAAGAGAGCACAAGTCCTAAAGTACCTTGAGAATTGTAGCACTAGACATTTGATTTGAAAGAAGCATGGCTTCTGCCTCAGCAAAAACACTGGAGTTCACTCACTGCAACCTTGCACAACCTTTTTTTTTTATAGCATTTGGAAATTTGGCAATGAAAATATGTCAATGGGGAGGTTCCAGTTTCACTAACTTAATGAATACATATAGATCATGAGAATATACAAGGCATGACAAACCTTCACATGCCAACAAGGATGATAATAATCTGAACTCTGTTCTAGGAACACTGAGCATCATTGTTCATAAAATTCCATTTCTCACCTCAGCCCAAGCAAAAAACTGAATCATCACTGTGGTGTATGCTTGTGCTGAAAAAGCCTCAACTGCACATAAATATGCACCCTAAATAGATGTGTTAATACCTTCCTTTCATCCAAAGAAGGTGGGTTAGCCCTCAAAGTTGTTTTGAGATTGCATGACGAGAAGGCTGGTACTTTTCCTCTGAATTCAGGATCATTCAGCCTAGTTGGAATGGAGAAATATTGAAGAGGTATAGGAATGAGTTTGGCTATTGGGTTTTGATGTTTAGAACAATCAGATGATATGTTTTTTCCAAAACATAAGTAGAAGCAGGCCTGTCTGGGAGAATGTTTTTAATAAATTCACAAGGTATTATTTCTATCCATTAGGAAGCACATCCTCTGGTGCTCGAGAATAAATAATAGCACATTCAGTTGGATAAGAAGGTCTAATTTACAGAACCTCACCCAAAATCTCACTCAATTCTACTAGTATCATTTCCATGATTTAAATAATGAATGGAGGAGTCTTAATACTCCCAATCACTTTACATAAAAGCGACTAAAATGGTCAAAGGATAATATCACATGACTCTCATGCCACATATGCCTAGGTCCAATTGGAAAAACACATATGGCATGACAGTCATGGAAGCTAGCTTACCCAAGGTCAAAGGCTAGTCACACAGTATTCTTTGTGCTTAGTCTTTGCAATTGAAAATTCCTTTGTAGGGAGGATTAAGAAGTAAACTGTTTTTTGATTGCACATTTTAAGCAAGTCTACCCTTGGTTGATTTGATAGTGGAGATTCTCTTCAAGCCTTATTTTGAATGTAGATCCCCTGAAAATCCTTGCACTCTCATGTTCTGCAGATGATTGGATCACAATCAACCATACAAATGGCAATTGTTTCCCATTGAGAAGAATCTATATACCCCTCTCAAGGTCCTGCAAGGCAAGGAAATGGATTGAAAACAATATATATACTCTTCTAAAAGTATTACTAGTTCTCCAAGTCACAATAGAGCCTCCACAACTAAAAGTTGTGAAGCATTGAAACTCATATTCGTGCACTCTGGTTTTCGTCATATGATTAGGACAATAAAGAATTATACAAACATGTCTGTCCTATTGAGAAAATATGTATACCCCTATCAAGGTCTTGCAATACAAGGACATTGATTGATAAGAGTCTATATATTCCACACAAAATATTCCGTGTTCTCAGAGTTGCAGTTGAGCCTCAACAACTGTACATTTCTGAGGCATTTAAACTTGTATTCTTGTAACTCTGTTTTTCTTCAGATTAGTAGATAATAAGCAATTATACAAAAAAAAAATAAAAAAATCTAAATTTCAATAATAAGACTCTATATTCCCCTATCCAAGTCTTGTAAGGAAAGGACATACATTGGGAAGCGTTTATATACTCTCAAAATCTTCCAAGATCACGTAATCACAATTGAGCCTCAACAACTATACAGTTACGAGACAGTCTAACCCATATTCATGTACTCTGTTGCCCTTTAGATGATTACATAATAAACAACTATACAGACAAATATGCATTCTATTGTCAATAATCTATATACCCCTATCAAGGTCTTACAAGGAAAGGACATGCATTGAGAAGAATCCCTATACTATTCTCCTTATGTTCTGATATCTCAGAGTTGCAAACTGGGCCACAACAACACTATACTTGTGACCCGTGAGGCATTAAAGCCCATATTCTTGTAATTTTCTTTTCTTTAGATGATCGTATAATAAACAATTTTACAAACAATATATGCATTCCACTGAGAAGAATCTACAGATCCCTCTCAAACACTTGTAAGGCAAGACATAGATTAAGAAACTGTGTACTAATCTCAAAACCATATGAGCCTTGGAGTTGCAACTGAGCCTCAAGAACTATACAATTGAAGGCGTCAATGTAACACATGTTGTTGTACTCTATTTTTCATTCATATGATTAAATAACTATCCAAGGCCCATCTAAACCCGCGTCTCATATGCAACTTGAGGTTCAGAATCTTGAGGTTTCATATTTCATGTTCTAATATCTAATATCCATTTATATCAACTAATGATATGCATCCTTGAGCTTCATAACCTCTAGGTGCATAGTATACTTATGTTTGAATAGGTTTGCACTCATGCTCATATTAAATGTACTAGTCCATGCTCTGGATTCAATGTAGTGTTACACGGACACCACCTCTGCCATTCCCACCCAATTTGTAGAATGTACCATGCTACTCTTGTGCACTTAGATAATTTCTTTTGTAAAAACACAAAAACTATAATAATATTGGATCCTAGTACTCTATAAGAAAATAAGTTATATTTCTTCCTGTAGCTGTACTTCACCCTGATTACATAAAACTTCCCCAAATTTTGGAGCATTATTTGTCAGCAAACCTCCATTATGAAACTTGTCAAGAATAATGGAGGTTGTCAAATATCAGTATGAAACTTTGTGTTCCCCTTAATGTACTCCTTAATCTCATCAACACAGATCCCAAATAAAGTCAAGAAGCAGGAACATCCCTACTTAAGCCCAATAGTTCTCTTAATAAAGTCGAAGTCCTTGAGTTCTACAAAACCAACCTAAAACAATCTCAGATTTCCTCTCATAATATCAAGTTGCAACAATGAGAGGACCAGAGATTGCAATATCATGCTATCTCTGGAACAATGAATTCCATGGCACGAAATTAAAGGCTTTCATGAAACTCACAAAACAATAAAATGATTTTGAGAATTGTTGCCTAGCCTTTTCAACAATAGCTCGAAGTGTGAAAATGTGATCAATAATCTAGTAGTCCCTTTAAAAACTTACTTAGCCTTTGGATTAAGTTTACTTCTCTCCAAATACTTCTTAATTTATGTTCAATCTTGGCCCTCAAGATCATCAACATCATTAGAATATTATCTGAGCAGTAGAGTTATTTGGCCTACCCTGAGCTAAAATAAATCACGTATGGATCTTTACAGCTCCCAATATCAACAGGAAAAAGTAAAGGGTTCTTGCAATCATCTGAAGAAAATGATTTTGTTTAAAGCACATTCTGTCAGTAAATCAAAGACCTTCAGGACAATGATTTTGTGAAAAAATAAGACAGTTACAATTTTTGTAATAAAGGAAGTAGCCTTCTAAAATTTTGACCTATGATGGAACTTGGTTGTGATCCTACATTGATTTGCCTTACATTAATCTTGTATCACGAAACATGATTGACATGACATCCTAGTGACGACTGAAAATCATTAATTACTATGAGCTTGCAGCTACAAGTGGAAACAAGAATCAACAAAGGAACAACAATTCTAGGCCAAAATCAAACCTCTCAAGGATCTGTCAGTAAAGGAAATTGTCGCACCTTTGATAAGAAGTAAACCTCACCTAAAGCCTTCAATCATGAAGGTCATCTAGAAGAAGTGCATAGCACTCTGACCAATTCTCTATCAATCCTTGTGAAAAATAGAAGCAAGTATACAAGCAAAATAAGCAAAAGAACATGATATATTGATTGCATTAAATCAGGATTTTGTGAAGAATGGTTCTACATATATGAATGCCTGATGAGAAATTCTCCTTGCCATCATGAAATGGGTAATTTGATGCAATGAAGGATGATACAACTAGGACTATGATGACTCAGACCTTTTCTGAAGTTGTTGCCTCATCTGACTTCAAGAAAGGCTTAAGAGGGAGCCATAAAATCTTCAATGACTGTTCTTGTCCGATGATTCCTGATGAAAGGCATGTCTTGATAACTGATTTTGATATAAGCTGCATGATTATGATTGGATAATTCCAGCACATGGACCATATGATTAAGAGAAGGTTGCATATAGCTCAATGCTTATGTTTTAAGTAAGCTTACCTTTTAAACATTGTGAGGGAGATGTGATGTTATAATATGATGTCTAATGACTCTTGTTACTTATGAAGCAGTATGATTAGGTGACTTTCATACATACATGAATAACAGAGTGCTGATAGCTTGATGGATATACTCCGAACAAGAATTATTTTCCGATGTTCAAAGGAAGATATGATCTGACAGATAATGATTCCCCAAATTATCTGACTTCCCAACTTTCAAACTAAGTGCACTTGTCAGTGCCTACTCAATACTATTGTTACTGCCACCCATTGATGCTTAGCAATAAACAAATATTAATTTAAAGAGCAGGGATCTATGAATAGGTTGGGATAGAAAGCTAAATAGGCTTGATTATGGTGAAAAACTGCATGGTTAAGTGTCCTTTGAGCCAAGAAGCCTTGCAATGGTGATTTGACCTTCCTCTAAAGTCTTCGTTACTAGGTATAAGCCTTATAGGTGACAATTGATCCCATGTGATTTCATTTCACTATATTCAATGCCACTTCTTCACCCTCTCACCTTATGCAATGAGCAAATGAGGAATTTGTCATTATGACCAATGCTCATGGGAGATGGGTCACATTGGATAGCTTTATATTCCTCTCATAACTCCTCAAGTGAGATAGAGGTTAAAACAATTTCAGAACTCACCTGCGACGGCAGGTCCTCCGGACAGAGCTCACCAGGAACAGTACGCGGTAGTATAGCAGGTCACAACCCACTGGTCTTGGCCGGCGGCAACAATGAGCCCCCCTCAGGGGGAAGGAGGGGCGCCTCCTCCAACAAACGACAACAAGCAAGGGAATATCGAGGGATCAGACAGGGATAAGGAGTACAATGATGAAAGCGCAGACAAAAGTCAGCAAACGCAAACTGAACAAGCACAGAAGGACAAGCCAAAGGTCAGCTCTTCCACATGCAAACCAGTAGCTACGCATAGGCCAAAAGTAGAGCTACCAAGCCATCGCATCAATGCCAGGATTCAGTATATGAGAGATCATGCTCTCATAGGCAAATTTATTGGAATATGGCCAAACGAGAAAGCGTTGAGAGCATGGATAAATGTTAAATGGCATCCAAAAGGACACATAACCTTGCATCTAGGGCCTAAGGGGTTTTTTACGGCGGTCTTCAACTGTTTGGAAGACAGAAACAGAGTTTTAGATGGAGGGCCTTATTTCTTTAACTCTGCTGGGCTATTTCTCAAAGAATGGATCGAAAGATTCAACCCTGATAAAGAAGACCTAAGCTGCGCACCGGTGTGGATCAGGCTGTATTCTTTCCCACTGGAATACTGGGAAGAGGAGTCTCTCAAAGCGATAGGCAATGTTCTGGGCGACTTCGTCAAGATAGCGGAAGAAACAAAGACGCACAGATACACCTCATATGCACGGATCTGCGTCTACATGGACCTTAAACAAGCTTTACCTGATACGGTAAGTCTTTTTCATGAAGATGTGGAATGGATACAGTTAATTGATTATGAGCATGTACCCTTTAGATGCAGAAAATGTCATGACCTAGGACACCTCTACAGAGATTGCCCTTTAAACAGCAAACCCTCAGTTCAAAATACCCAGGAAAACCCAACGCCGGATGGCTTCACTAAGGTGCTCAATCGCCGAAGAGGAAATAAAAAATCAGTAATCTCTACAAAGACTCCCCCAGTAGATCAATCAAAGCCCTCTACTAGCAATAGCTTTGAAGTCCTAGCCAATGAAGAAATGCCAGATCCAGACAATAGGCCCTTCAATCAAAAAGGATCTAGCCAGGAGCAGATTGAAGGATCCAAAACGATAACAGGGGAACCGAATGTAGAACAAGGGGGTAATAAGCTTAAAACTGCATCAAACACCTGGAGCTTCCCTGAAATGGATATAGATGGTACAGATCCCAACATAGAAAACGAGAAGGAAAGCGATGGATACCATCAAGAACCTCAAATCATGGAGGAGGACACGGAATCAATAGATATTGGTGAGCTAGATATCTTGGGCCTAGAACAAGCTTGTAAAACAGGAAATTTCGACAAAATACCTGATAGACAAGTGGACAACATGGCCTTAAAACTTCTGCAGGGATCCCCGGTTCACAAGGTCAGTAGCAGCTGGAGAATGGCAACTCGACTCGAGCTACTACAGCAATGGCTTATTCACAATCAAGCTATTTCTTTTAAACACATCAGAAGGGAAGGGAACAAACTAGCAGACTTTCTTGCTAATTTAGGAGTGGACAGTGGAAGGGAATTCTATGAAGGCTCTATATCTTGCATAGCTTCTGAGAACCAACTTTCCACCTTCCATACTATAGTAACAAGTGATATGCAGTCGAAGGAAGACTCAAACCCAGATGCGGGTGTCCTTAAGAGGTGTTAATGCTGGAGCACGCGGAGTCGGCAACTGGCGAGTAATTAAGAAGGGTAAGGCGGTTCGTGGCAGGTAATTAATCCGCATTAATGAAGGCCCGAGCTCGAGGTACGCAGATGGAAGTTATCAGGATGGCGCGCATTCTCCAAGGTTCATTTGTTCTGGTCTTTTCAGGCATCAATGTAGTGTTTCCGGTTTTTTCTAGCAGAGGTCTCCTCTGGTGGTCATGGTCTCAGAGTCTTAGTGCAACACAGCGAATTTGGAAGCCTCCTTGGTCTCATAACTGCTCCCATTTGGTCGGCTTCAGGTATATAGTTATGCCTCTTTCAGACAGCGTCGGGTGCATTAAGTTTGTTTTCTCCATTTGCGTTTGGTGTCTTAAGTCAGTCCTCTGGTTCATTTCGGGAAGGGATTTGGTTTTTGTCCTTGTTAAAGGTGTCTGGGTTGGGTACTGGGCTTTCTCAGTCGCCGTTGGGTATTTTCTTGACGCCGAGTCTAGCTTATGTGTGCTGGGCTTCTGGGTTTTTCATTCAAAGGTCTGGTTTTTAATTTGGTTACAATTGCCCAGCGCGTTGCTTCTCCCTCACACCCAGTCCTTTAGCATCCTCATTCCGCTGTTGTATTCTGTTATGGCCCGTCGTCGGGGTATTCCAAGGCGAGGGAGCAACTCGGGATCTCGTGGAGGATCTGGAGGGCGTGGTAGCTTTGTGCCTCGTCGTATATCCCCGTTGGCTACTGCTTCACCTTCCTCTCCACCCTCAGACAATTCTGGACCCTCCCTAAACAGTTCCCTTCATACCTCAAGGGTTAAGTTCAAAAGCAGACTTGACAGACCGCTCATCTCAGTTATAATTACTGTCATCTTCTCGGAGGAAGAAGATGAGCTCACAAGCTCAAACGAAATTTCCAAGGAACAGTCGCTTTCTCAGAATTCCAGTGATTCTCAGAGCAGCTTGGCTGGTGTTGTCCTCATTGTTTCTGCTGCGGTGTATGAAGAAGGTCAACAGGAGGCTTCTCGCCCTCCGTCGGACTCTCCTCAAGAACAGACCATAGTTTGTGAGCCAGCGCGCCTCTTTGGCAGTGTTCTGCACCTTGTGCCTCCTACAGAAGGCAACTTGATGGAAGCTGAAGATGAGGTGATGGTAACCTGGGCAAGCTCCCCTAATCAGGTTAATGAAAATGCTACGGATGCGCCACGGCAAGTTTAATTACCTTTGGTTTCAGCTACAGGACAGTAAGTCCGTTTTGGTTTTCTAGATCTCGTGTGTCATTTTCAGTGTGCATGGCTTCTGATACCAACAATATGAATTTGTTCATTCTCCAGGGTACAATTTTGGATTTCCTTTTTTGTAATTATGGTAAAGAACAGTTTTTTGTAATAGGGCAGCTCACTCTGGAGCGTTTAGCTCTGTTTAGTCTTGGTCCATATAGTTTAGCTCTGTTTAGTTTCGTATAAAGATGGAAGCCTCTCAAATTAGTCTTCCTGAGAAAAAGGTGAAAGTTACTGTTGAGAAACTGGCTAGGGATAGGTCACTGAAAGAACCACCAATTTGTATCTTTTCTGGACGTAATCTGGGTATCTCTCATCTCAAGCGTTCTTGTGGTAATATTCTATTGAAAATAAGAAGACTTGTGGTAATATGCCATTGAAAATACACCAATCTGTATCTGTTCTGGACGTAATCTGAGTATCCCTCATCTCAAGCGTTCTTGTGGTAATATGCCATTGAAAATAATAAGAAGTCCTAACATTTCTACCCAGAAAGTGCATGGTGAAGATGTTTCGGAAGCGATAAAGGTTTTTTTGCTTATCAATGTACTTAACACAAAGAAACAAGTAATCAAATTCCATTAACATGCACTTAACGTTACATATGCCCAGAAGCAGAGGAAATAACTAAGCTAGAATCTGATCCAAGAAAATGCAACGTTTTATCATCCTATGCTTAGTAGATATGTGTTTAAAGTCTGCAAAATAAAAAAGATATAATCTAAAGGTAGCCCCAACAATCTGAACAGGCAACAGGATATGATAATAATTTATCCAAAGAGACATTTTTTAATAAAACAAACAGAAAGCCTAAACACATACCTGTTTTAGGAAAAAACTATGGAAGATCGGCCTCACAGAAAAAAACGGAATTAAATGCAGAGCTTATAAAAATGTCTTGGCCGTCCGAAAGGGTTGTTGACAGATGCGCCTCACCTGTTAATGCTACAGGATACCCCCGACCATATTGGATATAATGTGTGCATCCGCTTCTCAAAGCACACGGATCACGGATTGTCAAAGCACACGGATCACTGATTATCTGTCTGTTCAAAAGTTTCCCAAATCGTTGAATCACGGATTATCTTATGTTTCGTGTGAATTTGGGCAAGCTTGGAAGTCGGGTTGCAAACTGTTACAGGTGTCCTTATTTTTCTGCAAGAAACAGTCTAATGTGAAGGTGAATATGCTAAATGTGGTATTGGATGGCAATGATGCTAATGAGAAGTTGGAAAATTGGAAAGTGAACATATCCAATGCATTAAAACAATTTGTGGTAGGGTTAATGAATAACACATAATGAAACAAAAAAATTATAAATAGTAATGGAAATGAACTAAATTTAAAGTAAAAATTCTATCTAATTAATGTAAGAGTGCTACAACTATAATCAACAAATGTTAAGATAAGTTGTAAGAAAAAATTGCTAACTAAAAAACCTTAAAAGAAAGCTAAACTAAGCGCTGAAATCAAATATCACTTCAATTAACAAACATGTTGTTTGTAACATTGAAGATAACAAAGTTACAAAAAAATCTTGGAATCTGAACCTCGGGTATTATTCGCATGTTATCCTCACATTATCATCCTACATTATCCATTAGCTCATCTAGATAGGGGGTTCAAGGACTCTCACTCCATGGTTGGGGACTATAGTCCATCAAGTCTAGGTCAAATTTCGGGCTAATTGTATCATGGACATGTCAAGGTCAACCAGCACTAATGCAATGTATTAGTTGTTGGCACATCGACCTATCAAAATGTCGCAATATTGGGTAGTAAACAATAGTAAGTAGGACACTAGCCACCAACAAGAAACCTTGATGTTGCCGATGAGCACCACTAGGCCAACCATTCATCTTAGAGGCACTGGGAGGTGGTTTTGTACCATGTGCACTGTCTGTATTATTACTAAACCAACCAAAACCACTCGTACGCCCTGGGATGATAATGGTGTTTCTCCTTAGATGATGTCCAATGCCCCAAACAAAGCCATCCTTGTCTAGGGGCAAAATTATCCTCACATTAATACCCATACAACATCTATATTCCTTTGGTTTATAATGATGGCAAATAGTGCTCCCCATCACCTAAATGTGCAAAAAGCCCCAACTAACCTACATGCCATGTCAAGCTCAATGTCCTCGATATTACCATATCATCCTACATTATCCATTAGCTCATGTAGATAGGGGGTTCAAGGACTCTCACTCCATGGTTGGGGACTATAGTCCATCAAGTCTAGGTCGAAGTTCGAGCTAACTGTATCAAGGACACCTCAAGGTCAACCAACACTAATGCAATGTATTAGTTGTTGGTACATCGATCTATCAAAATGTCAAACATGTCCTCGATATTAGCATATCATCCTACATTCTCCATAATTTAGCTCATGGAGATAGAGGGTTCAAGGACTCTCACTCCATGGTTGGGGACTATAGTCCATCGAGAGGTCAAATTTCAGGCTAACTGTATGAAGGACACCTTAACAAGGTCAACCTACACTAATGCAATGTATTAGTTGTTGGTTCATCGACCTATCAAAATGTCACAATATTGGGTAGTAGACATTAGTAAGTAGGACACTAGCCACCAACAAGAAACCTTGATGTTGGCGATGAGCACCACTAGGCCAACCGTTCACCTTAGAGGCACTGGGAGGTGTTTTTGTACCATGTGCACAGTCTGTATTATTACTAAACCAACCAAAACCACTCGTATGCCCTGGGATGATAATGGTGTTTCTCCTTAGATGATGTCCAAGGCCCCAAACATACCCATCCTTGTCCAGGGGCAAAATTATCCTCACATTATCATCCTACATTATCCATTAGCTCATCTAGATAGGGGGTTCAAGGACTCTCACTCCATGGTTGGGGACTATAGTCCATCAAGTCTAGGTCAAATTTCGGGCTAATTGTATCATGGACATGTCAAGGTCAACCAGCACTAATGCAATGTATTAGTTGTTGGCACATCGACCTATCAAAATGTCGCAATATTGGGTAGTAAACAATAGTAAGTAGGACACTAGCCACCAACAAGAAACCTTGATGTTGCCGATGAGCACCACTAGGCCAACCATTCATCTTAGAGGCACTGGGAGGTGGTTTTGTACCATGTGCACTGTCTGTATTATTACTAAACCAACCAAAACCACTCGTACGCCCTGGGATGATAATGGTGTTTCTCCTTAGATGATGTCCAATGCCCCAAACAAAGCCATCCTTGTCTAGGGGCAAAATTATCCTCACATTAATACCCATACAACATCTATATTCCTTTGGTTTATAATGATGGCAAATAGTGCTCCCCATCACCTAAATGTGCAAAAAGCCCCAACTAACCTACATGCCATGTCAAGCTCAATGTCCTCGATATTACCATATCATCCTACATTATCCATTAGCTCATGTAGATAGGGGGTTCAAGGACTCTCACTCCATGGTTGGGGACTATAGTCCATCAAGTCTAGGTCGAAGTTCGAGCTAACTGTATCAAGGACACCTCAAGGTCAACCAACACTAATGCAATGTATTAGTTGTTGGTACATCGATCTATCAAAATGTCAAACATGTCCTCGATATTAGCATATCATCCTACATTCTCCATAATTTAGCTCATGGAGATAGAGGGTTCAAGGACTCTCACTCCATGGTTGGGGACTATAGTCCATCGAGAGGTCAAATTTCAGGCTAACTGTATGAAGGACACCTTAACAAGGTCAACCTACACTAATGCAATGTATTAGTTGTTGGTTCATCGACCTATCAAAATGTCACAATATTGGGTAGTAGACATTAGTAAGTAGGACACTAGCCACCAACAAGAAACCTTGATGTTGGCGATGAGCACCACTAGGCCAACCGTTCACCTTAGAGGCACTGGGAGGTGTTTTTGTACCATGTGCACAGTCTGTATTATTACTAAACCAACCAAAACCACTCGTATGCCCTGGGATGATAATGGTGTTTCTCCTTAGATGATGTCCAAGGCCCCAAACATACCCATCCTTGTCCAGGGGAAAAATTATCCTCACATTATCATCCTACATTATCCATTAGCTCATCTAGATAGGGGGTTCAAGGACTCTCACTCCATGGTTGGGGACTATAGTCCATCAAGTCTAGGTCAAATTTCGGGCTAATTGTATCATGGACATGTCAAGGTCAACCAGCACTAATGCAATGTATTAGTTGTTGGCACATCGACCTATCAAAATGTCGCAATATTGGGTAGTAAACAATAGTAAGTAGGACACTAGCCACCAACAAGAAACCTTGATGTTGCCGATGAGCACCACTAGGCCAACCATTCATCTTAGAGGCACTGGGAGGTGGTTTTGTACCATGTGCACTGTCTGTATTATTACTAAACCAACCAAAACCACTCGTACGCCCTGGGATGATAATGGTGTTTCTCCTTAGATGATGTCCAATGCCCCAAACAAAGCCATCCTTGTCTAGGGGCAAAATTATCCTCACATTAATACCCATACAACATCTATATTCCTTTGGTTTATAATGATGGCAAATAGTGCTCCCCATCACCTAAATGTGCAAAAAGCCCCAACTAACCTACATGCCATGTCAAGCTCAATGTCCTCGATATTACCATATCATCCTACATTATCCATTAGCTCATGTAGATAGGGGGTTCAAGGACTCTCACTCCATGGTTGGGGACTATAGTCCATCAAGTCTAGGTCGAAGTTCGAGCTAACTGTATCAAGGACACCTCAAGGTCAACCAACACTAATGCAATGTATTAGTTGTTGGTACATCGATCTATCAAAATGTCAAACATGTCCTCGATATTAGCATATCATCCTACATTCTCCATAATTTAGCTCATGGAGATAGAGGGTTCAAGGACTCTCACTCCATGGTTGGGGACTATAGTCCATCGAGAGGTCAAATTTCAGGCTAACTGTATGAAGGACACCTTAACAAGGTCAACCTACACTAATGCAATGTATTAGTTGTTGGTTCATCGACCTATCAAAATGTCACAATATTGGGTAGTAGACATTAGTAAGTAGGACACTAGCCACCAACAAGAAACCTTGATGTTGGCGATGAGCACCACTAGGCCAACCGTTCACCTTAGAGGCACTGGGAGGTGTTTTTGTACCATGTGCACAGTCTGTATTATTACTAAACCAACCAAAACCACTCGTATGCCCTGGGATGATAATGGTGTTTCTCCTTAGATGATGTCCAAGGCCCCAAACATACCCATCCTTGTCCAGGGGCAAAATTATCCTCACATTATCATCCTACATTATCCATTAGCTCATCTAGATAGGGGGTTCAAGGACTCTCACTCCATGGTTGGGGACTATAGTCCATCAAGTCTAGGTCAAATTTCGGGCTAATTGTATCATGGACATGTCAAGGTCAACCAGCACTAATGCAATGTATTAGTTGTTGGCACATCGACCTATCAAAATGTCGCAATATTGGGTAGTAAACAATAGTAAGTAGGACACTAGCCACCAACAAGAAACCTTGATGTTGCCGATGAGCACCACTAGGCCAACCATTCATCTTAGAGGCACTGGGAGGTGGTTTTGTACCATGTGCACTGTCTGTATTATTACTAAACCAACCAAAACCACTCGTACGCCCTGGGATGATAATGGTGTTTCTCCTTAGATGATGTCCAATGCCCCAAACAAAGCCATCCTTGTCTAGGGGCAAAATTATCCTCACATTAATACCCATACAACATCTATATTCCTTTGGTTTATAATGATGGCAAATAGTGCTCCCCATCACCTAAATGTGCAAAAAGCCCCAACTAACCTACATGCCATGTCAAGCTCAATGTCCTCGATATTACCATATCATCCTACATTATCCATTAGCTCATGTAGATAGGGGGTTCAAGGACTCTCACTCCATGGTTGGGGACTATAGTCCATCAAGTCTAGGTCGAAGTTCGAGCTAACTGTATCAAGGACACCTCAAGGTCAACCAACACTAATGCAATGTATTAGTTGTTGGTACATCGATCTATCAAAATGTCAAACATGTCCTCGATATTAGCATATCATCCTACATTCTCCATAATTTAGCTCATGGAGATAGAGGGTTCAAGGACTCTCACTCCATGGTTGGGGACTATAGTCCATCGAGAGGTCAAATTTCAGGCTAACTGTATGAAGGACACCTTAACAAGGTCAACCTACACTAATGAAATGTATTAGTTGTTGGTTCATCGACCTATCAAAATGTCACAATATTGGGTAGTAGACATTAGTAAGTAGGACACTAGCCACCAACAAGAAACCTTGATGTTGGCGATGAGCACCACTAGGCCAACCGTTCACCTTAGAGGCACTGGGAGGTGTTTTTGTACCATGTGCATAGTCTGTATTATTACTAAACCAACCAAAACCACTCGTATGCCCTGGGATGATAATGGTGTTTCTCCTTAGATGATGTCGAAGGCCCCAGACATGCCCATCCTTGTCCAGGGGAAAAATTATCCTCACATTATCATCCTACATTATCCATTAGCTCATCTAGATAGGGGGTTCAAGGACTCTCACTCCATGGTTGGGGACTATAGTCCATCAAGTCTAGGTCAAATTTCGGGCTAATTGTATCATGGACATGTCAAGGTCAACCAGCACTAATGCAATGTATTAGTTGTTGGCACATCGACCTATCAAAATGTCGCAATATTGGGTAGTAAACAATAGTAAGTAGGACACTAGCCACCAACAAGAAACCTTGATGTTGCCGATGAGCACCACTAGGCCAACCATTCATCTTAGAGGCACTGGGAGGTGGTTTTGTACCATGTGCACTGTCTGTATTATTACTAAACCAACCAAAACCACTCGTACGCCCTGGGATGATAATGGTGTTTCTCCTTAGATGATGTCCAATGCCCCAAACAAAGCCATCCTTGTCTAGGGGCAAAATTATCCTCACATTAATACCCATACAACATCTATATTCCTTTGGTTTATAATGATGGCAAATAGTGCTCCCCATCACCTAAATGTGCAAAAAGCCCCAACTAACCTACATGCCATGTCAAGCTCAATGTCCTCGATATTACCATATCATCCTACATTATCCATTAGCTCATGTAGATAGGGGGTTCAAGGACTCTCACTCCATGGTTGGGGACTATAGTCCATCAAGTCTAGGTCGAAGTTCGAGCTAACTGTATCAAGGACACCTCAAGGTCAACCAACACTAATGCAATGTATTAGTTGTTGGTACATCGATCTATCAAAATGTCAAACATGTCCTCGATATTAGCATATCATCCTACATTCTCCATAATTTAGCTCATGGAGATAGAGGGTTCAAGGACTCTCACTCCATGGTTGGGGACTATAGTCCATCGAGAGGTCAAATTTCAGGCTAACTGTATGAAGCACACCTTAACAAGGTCAACCTACACTAATGCAATGTATTAGTTGTTGGTTCATCGACCTATCAAAATGTCACAATATTGGGTAGTAGATATTAGTAAGTAGGACACTAGCCACCAACAAGAAACCTTGATGTTGGCGATGAGCACCACTAGGCCAACCGTTCACCTTAGAGGCACTGGGAGGTGTTTTTGTACCATGTGCACAGTCTGTATTATTACTAAACCAACCAAAACCACTCGTATGCCCTGGGATGATAATGGTGTTTCTCGTTAGATGATGTCCAAGGCCCCAAACATACCCATCCTTGTCCAGGGGCAAAATTATCCTCACATTATCATCCTACATTATCCATTAGCTCATCTAGATAGGGGGTTCAAGGACTCTCACTCCATGGTTGGGGACTATAGTCCATCAAGTCTAGGTCAAATTTCGGGCTAATTGTATCATGGACATGTCAAGGTCAACCAGCACTAATGCAATGTATTAGTTGTTGGCACATCGACCTATCAAAATGTCGCAATATTGGGTAGTAGACAATAGTAAGTAGGACACTAGCCACCAACAAGAAACCTTGATGTTGCCGATGAGCACCACTAGGCCAACCATTCATCTTAGAGGCACTGGGAGGTGGTTTTGTACCATGTGCACTGTCTGTGTTATTACTAAACCAACCAAAACCACTCGTACGCCCTGGGATGATAATGGTGTTTCTCCTTAGATGATGTCCAATGCCCCAAACAAAGCCATCCTTGTCTAGGGGCAAAATTATCCTCACATTAATACCCATACAACATCTATATTCCTTTGGTTTATAATGATGGAAAATAGTGCTCCCCATCACCTAAATGTGCAAAAAGCCCCAACTAACCTACATGCCATGTCAAGCTCAATGTCCTCGATATTACCATATCATCCTACATTATCCATTAGCTCATGTAGATAGGGGGTTCAAGGACTCTCACTCCATGGTTGGGGAGTATAGTCCATCAAGTCTAGGTCGAAGTTCGAGCTAACTGTATCAAGGACACCTCAAGGTCAACCAACACTAATGCAATGTATTAGTTGTTGGTACATCGACCTATCAAAATGTCAAACATGTCCTCGATATTAGCATATCATCCTACATTATCCATAATTTAGCTCATGGAGATAGAGGGTTCAAGGACTCTCACTCCATGGTTGGGGACTATAGTCCATCGAGAGGTCAAATTTCAGGCTAACTGTATGAAGGACACCTTAACAAGGTCAACCAACACTAATGCAATGTATTAGTTGTTGGTTCATCGACCTATCAAAATGTCACAATATTGGGTAGTAGACATTAGTAAGTAGGACACTAGCCACCAACAAGAAACCTTCATGTTGGCGATGAGCACCACTAGGCCAACCGTTCATCTTAGAGGCACTGGGAGGTGTTTTTGTACCATGTGCACAGTCTGTATTATTACTAAACCAACCAAAACCACTCGTACGCCTTGGGATGATAATGGTGTTTCTCCTTAGATGATGTCCAAGGCCCCAAACAAAGCCATCCTTGTCTAGGGGAAAAATTATTCTCACATTAACACCCATACAACATCTATATTACTTTGGTTTAGGCTAACTATATGAAAGACACCTTAACAAGGTCAACCTACACTAATTCAATGTATTAGTTGTTGGTACATCGACCTATCAAAATGTCACAATATTAGGTAGTAGACATTAGTAAGTAGGACACTAGCCACCAACAAGAAAACTTGATGTTGGCGATGAGCACCACTAGGCCAACCATTCACCTTAGAGGCACTCGGAGGTGGTTTTGTACCATGTGCATAGTCTATATTATTACTAAACCAACCAAAACCAGTCGTAGGCCCTAGGATGATAATCAGGTATTATTACATGCCATGTCAAGCTTGTCCTCGATTTTAGCATATCGTCCTACATTATCCATTAGCTCATCTAGATAGGGGGTTCAAGGACTCTCCATGGTTGGGGACTATAGTCCATCAAGTCTAGGTCAAATTTCGGGCTAACTGTATCAAGGACACCTCAAGGTCAACCAACACTAATGCAATGTATTAGTTGTTGTTTGATCGACCTATCAAAATGTGAAACATGTCCTCGATATTAGCATATCATCCTACATTATCCATAATTTAGCTCATGGAGATAGAGGGTTCAAGGACTCTCACTCCATGGTTGGGGACTATAGTCCATCGAGAGGTCAAATTTCAGGCTAACTGTATGAAGGACACCTTAACAAGGTCAACCTACACTAATGCAATGTATTAGTTGTTGGCACATCGACCTATCAAAATGTCACAATATTGGGTAGTAAACAATAGTAAGTAGGACACTAGCCACCAACAAGAAACCTTGATGTTGGCGATGAGCACCACTAGGCCAACCATTCATCTCAGAGGCACTGGGAGGTGTTTTTGTATCATGTGCACAGTCTGTATTATTACTAAACCAACCAAAACCACTCGTACGCCCTGGGATGATAATGGTGTTTCTCCTTAGATGATGTCCAATGCCCCAAACAACGCCATCCTTGTCCAGGGGCAAAATTATCCTCACATTAATACCCATACAACATCTATATTCCTTTGGTTTATAATGATGGCAAATAGTGCTCCCCATCACCTAAATGTGCAAAAAGCCCCAACTAACCTACATGCCATGTCAAGCTCAATGTCCTCGATATTAGCATATCATCCTACATTATCCATTAGCTCATCTAGATAGGGGGTTCAAGGACTCTCACTCCAAGGTTGGGGACTATAGTCCACCAAGTCTAGGTCAAATTTCGGGCTAACTGTATCAAGGACACCTCAAGGTCAACCAACACTAATGCAATGTATTAGTTGTTGGCACATCGATCTATCAAAATGTCACAATATTAGGTAGTAGACATTAGTAAGTAGGACACTAGCCACCAACAAGAAACCTTGATGTTGGCGATGAGCAACACTAGGCCAATCGTTCACCTTAGGGGCACTGGGAGGTGGTTTTGTACCATGTGCACAGTCTGTACTATTACTAAACCAACCTAAACCACTCGTATGCCCTGGGATAATAATGGTGTTTCTCCTTAGATGATGTCCAAGGCCCCAAACATACCCATCCTTGTCTAGGGGCAAAATTATCCTCACATTAACACCCATACAACATCTATATTACTTTGGTTTATAATAATGGCAAATAGTGCTCCCCATCACCTAAATGTGCAAAAAGCCCCAACTAACCTATATGCCATGTCAAACTTGTCCTCAATATTAGCATATTAACTAGATTTATTATTTCTTTGTGACTCAAGGTAAAAAGTGGAAATACAAAGTATTTAATAAATGAGAGAAAATATTATTTCAAGGGTGTTACCAAGCCTATTACTTGAGGTTTTATATAAGACAAGTATATATTGCTAGAAAAATAGAGATAAGGAGTAATTAATAAATTCTTAAATTCCTTATTTGAAATAAAGAAAAAACTCTACTTTTAGCTTTTTTAATAACCACTAAATTTTTTATTTGAACTAGTTTCTTATTTGAAATAAAGAAAAATCTCTAATTTTTTCCTTTTAGTAATTTCTAAATTGATTATTTGATATTAAAAAATAAAAAATAAAAAATGGAAATTTTACTTACAATTCCATTCCAAATACCAACCTGCATCTACTGCACTATTTTGTCAGCAAATACATGCAGGATTTTGTGAGTAAATGTTAGTAAGAATAAAGTTGCTCATAATAAACTAACCGTTCACCCCTCCACATCATTTGATCTGATTAGATCATCACTCAGTATAAACAGATATTGATCCCGCCACAACTGCATTGTTAAACTTACTTCCATGCACGATTGTCTGATTTTCAGAAGAACAACTGTTGAAATTTACAAGTGCAGTTCAGAATATCCTCTTCTGCAAGCTAGAGTTCATGAAAAATACAGGTACTCCTCATTGTACTCACTTTTTTAAACTGCCATGTCAATCTGAGTGTACTGATTTGAACTTTGGTCTAGGACAGATTTCATTAATATAATATGACTGTAGGTTACCAACCTTATAAACAGTCCTCAGGAATCCCTCCCGCCATGAAAAATTAACAAAACATAGCAGAACCAATCGTATGTTATAAAAGAAAAATTGAAGCTACTGTTTAAGTTGCTTAGAAGTTCTTTCATTTCCTTACAATATACCGATCTAGATCTCTTTCCAGTTTTTTAAGAAATGCATCATACATTACTTCATGGGTCAAAGTGTTAAATCATAGAACACAGAGTTACAACAATCAAACAACATGATTACAATGAAATCCTTGTCTTGAAAATGCTAGCATACAAGCACAAAACCGAATCATCTCTATGGTGTACGCTTGTGCTGAAGAAGCCACAAATGCACATAAAGGATTATCTAGGCCAAATATATGTATCCTCTATTCAAAGGAATTTGAATATGTCAATCACTTATTTTTTCTGTGTGATTTTTCCATGGAACTTTGGACTGCAACCCTCCATATTTTGGACCTTGTTCCAATGTATCATATTGACCATTTCCTTTTCTTATGTGAGAAAAACATGGGTAATTGTAAATCCTTTCCTATCTTCATCGCTTGGGGTGTCTATAAGGTTCAGAATAAACATATCTTTGAAAGCAGAGATCTCTGACATCCTGCCTCATATTATGGGTTTCTTCTCTGTATTTCAAGCCTTTGAATCCTCCTCGTAGTCACTCCTTATGCTTCCCTCATAGTCCTCTATCTATGAATGTAGGTTTCTTTGATGATGCATATCATTTAGGTGTATGTGGAGGGGGTGCCATCAGTTTCCTCCCTAGAAATGGGTCTTATCATATTTGGTTGAATATTGGTTCAGAGTCTAATACCAAGGCAGAGGTTTCTGTAGTTTGGGCCCTTTTATATATTGAAACATCATTGAACATTATCTCCTGTCAGATTTATGGAGATTCCAAGTGTGTGATGGACTGGATAATGGAGAAGGGGAATTTTAAGGTTCTTTCCCTCAAGCACTAGATATAACATATTTAAATTCTAAAGGGTCTCTTTCATAATCTATTATTCTAGCTTCAGAATTTGCTCACAGCTGTAATGGCTTTGTCCTGGTCCAAGGATGATTCAGAGATCTGAAATGGATCCATGCTTGAAATTAGGTTCATAACTAAGGCTGAAAATATATCCCTTGGTCCTTGAAATAATCCAGTATGACTATAGCTAATGAATGCCCTTCAATTTACTTAGGATTATGCTTTAGACTTGATGATACAAATAGTAAAGTTCAGGAATTGAAGACAGCACTGAGCAGAGTTGAAGGATCTCGAATTGTTCAAAGTATTATCTAGGCCAAATATATGTATCCTCTATTCATATATGTATCCTCTATTCATATATGTATCTCGAATTGTTCATTGGTCCAACTTCAGGGTTTTACCAAGTTGCAGACTGTCATTCTGGGAATATAAATGATAAATTATAACTAAGCAAATGCTGGCACACATCCGACCATACTACATCAGTCCCTTTTTTCTGTTCCTCCATAAATAATGCTGATATACTAGAGATAAAAATGAATATCAATAGGGTATGTATTACTTCCAAAGGCTGTGAAAAAACTTTTTAATGGTTTATTGATTCCAAATGGAAATGGATACAATAAATCTGTAGATGGATATTCAACTCTTTTCAAAGCAAAATAGCCTCCGAGCATGACCTGTACAAATATTAAATAGCCATCAATTCTCCAAACTAGTACTGAATTGCACAAGGATTATAACAATATAAACTCTGTTCAAGGAACACTGAGCAGCATTGTTCATAAAATGCCATTTCTCACTTCAGCACATGCTCATAGTGTAACTTGAGAAAATGCTCATAGTGCGCTTGAGAAAAAAATTGGAAAAAATCGGTGAGCAGAGTGTAACTTCTGATTAATTGTGAGTCCAACTTGTGCTGGCTGAATAATCTTGATCAACCTTGAATTTTACTACAGCCTAGCTTGAAAAACTCTCTTCTGATTTGATTCAAGTCAAACCTGCAATTCAAAGAGTTTAATTCGTTATTCTCACATTGTTTGGATGGCCAATATGCAAAAAAATGACAAATAATGACGTGGTCTCTCAACAAGAATATGGGCTTTAATGCCTCACGGGTCACAAGTATAGTGTTGTTGTGGCCCAGTTTGCAACTCTGAGATATCAGAACATAAGGAGAATAGTATAGGGATTCTTCTCAATGCATGTCCTTTCCTTGTAAGACCTTGATAGGGGTATATAGATTATTGACAATAGAATGCATATTTGTCTGTATAGTTGTTTATTATGTAATCATCTAAAGGGCAACATAGTACATGAATATGGGTTAGACTGTCTCGTAACTGTATAGTTGTTGAGGCTCAATTGTGATTACGTGATCTTGGAAGATTTTGAGAGTATATAAACACTTCCCAATGTATGTCCTTTCCTTACAAGACTTGGATAGGGGAATATAGAGTCTTATTATTGAAATTTAGATTTTTTTTATTTTTTTTTGTATAATTGCTTATTATCTACTAATCTGAAGAAAAACAGAGTTACAAGAATACAAGTTTAAATGCCTCAGAAATGTACAGTTGTTGAGGCTCAACTGCAACTCTGAGAACACGGAATATTTTGTGTGGAATATATAGACTCTTATCAATCAATGTCCTTGTATTGCAAGACCTTGATAGGGGTATACATAGTTTCTCAATAGGACAGACATGTTTGTATAATTCTTTATTGTCCTAATCATATGACGAAAACCAGAGTGCACGAATATGAATTTCAATGCTTCACAACTTTTAGTTGTGGAGGCTCTATTGTGACTTGGAGAACTAGTAATACTTTTAGAAGAGTATATATATTGTTTTCAATCCATTTCCTTGCCTTGCAGGACCTTGAGAGGGGTATATAGATTCTTCTCAATGGGAGACAATTGCCATTTGTATGGTTGATTGTGATCCAATCATCTGCAGAACATGAGAGTGCAAGGATTTTCAGGGGATCTACATTCAAAATAAGGCTTGAAGAGAATCTCCACTATCAAATCAACCAAGGGTAGACTTGCTTAAAATGTGCAATAAAAAAACAGTTTACTTCTTAATCCTCCCTACAAAGGAATTTTCATTAACTTAGTTTAGCTAATGAATGCCCTTCAATTAACTTAGTATTATTCTTTAGACTTGATGATACAAATAGTAAAGTTCAGGAATTGAAGACAGCACTGAGCAGAGTTGAAGGATCTCGAATTGTTCAAAGTATTATCTAGGCCAAATATATGTATCCTCTATTCATATATGTATCCTCTATTCATATATGTATCTCGAATTGTTCATTGGTCCAACTTCAGGGTTTTACCAAGTTGCAGACTGTCATTCTGGGAATATAAATGATAAATTATAATTAAGCAAATGCTGGCACACATCCGACCATACTACATCAGTCCCTTTTTCTGTTCCTCCATAAATAATGCTGATATACTAGAGATAAAAATGAATATCAATAGGGTATGTATTACTTCCAAAGGCTGTGAAAAAACTTTTTAATGGTTTATTGATTCCAAATGGAAATGGATACAATAAATCTGTAGATGGATATTCAACTCTTTTCAAAGCAAAATAGCCTCCGAGCATGACCTGTACAAATATTAAATAGCCATCAATTCTCCAAACTAGTACTGAATTGCACAAGGATTATAACAATATAAACTCTGTTCAAGGAACACTGAGCAGCATTGTTCATAAAATGCCATTTCTCACCTCAGCACATGCTCATAGTGTAACTTGAGAAAATGCTCATAGTGCGCTTGAGAAAAAAATTGGAAAAAATCGGTGAGCAGAGTGTAACTTCTGATTAATTGTGAGTCCAACTTGTGCTGGCTGAGTAATCTTGATCAACCTTGAATATTACTACAGCCTAGCTTGAAAAACTCTCTTCTGATTTGATTCAAGTCAAACCTGCAATTCAAAGAGTTTAATTCGTTATTCTCACATTTGTTGGATGGCCAATATGCAAAAAAATGACAAATAATGACGTGGTCTCTCAACAAGAATATGGGCTTTAATGCCTCACGGGTCACAAGTATAGTGTTGTTGTGGCCCAGTTTGCAACTCTGAGATATCAGAACATAAGGAGAATAGTATAGGGATTCTTCTCAATGCATGTCCTTTCCTTGTAAGACCTTGATAGGGGTATATAGATTATTGACAATAGAATCCATATTTTTCTGTATAGTTGTTTATTATGTAATCATCTAAAGGGCAACAGAGTACATGAATATGGGTTAGACTGTCTCGTAACTGTATAGTTGTTGAGGCTCAATTGTGATTACGTGATCTTGGAAGATTTTGAGAGTATATAAACGCTTCCCAATGTATGTCCTTTCCTTACAAGACTTGGATAGGGGAATATAGAGTCTTATTATTGAAATTTAGATTTTTTTATTTTTTTTTTGTTATAATTACTTATTATCTACTAATCTGAAGAAAAACAGAGTTACAAGAATACAAGTTTAAATGCCTCAGAAATGTACAGTTGTTGAGGCTCAACTGCAACTCTGAGAACACGGAATATTTTGTGTGGAATATATAGACTCTTATCAATCAATGTCCTTGTATTGCAAGACCTTGATAGGGGTATACATATTTTCTCAATAGGACAGACATGTTTGTATAATTCTTTATTGTCCTAATCATATGACGAAAACCAGAGTGCACGAATATGAGTTTCAATGCTTCACAACTTTTAGTTGTGGAGGCTCTATTGTGACTTGGAGAACTAGTAATACTTTTAGAAGAGTATATATATTGTTTTCAATCCATTTCCTTGCCTTGCAGGACCTTGAGAGGGGTATATAGATTCTTCTCAATGGGAAACAATTGCCATTTGTATGGTTGATTGTGATCCAATCATCTGCAGAACATGAGAGTGCAAGGATTTTCAAGGGATCTACATTCAAAATAAGGCTTGAAGAGAATCTCCACTATCAAATCAACCAAGGGTAGACTTGCTTAAAATGTGCAATCAAAAAACAGTTTACTTCTTAATCCTCCCTACAAAGGAATTTTCAATTGCAAAGACTAAGCACAAAGAATACTGTGTGACTAGCCTTTGACCTTGGGTAAGCTAGCTTCCATGACTGTCATGCCATATGTGTTTTTCCAATTGGACCTAGGCATATGTGGCATGAGAGTCATGTGATATTATCCTTTGACCATTTTAGTCGCTTTTATGTGCTGGCTGAGTATGATCTGGCTGAGTAATCTTGATCAACCTTGAATTTTACTACAGCCTAGCTTGAAAAACTCTCTTCTGATTTGATTCAAGTCAAACCTGCAATTCAAAGATTTTAATTCGTTATTCTCACATTGGTTGGATGGCCAATATGCAAAAAAATGACAAATAATGATGTGGTCTCTCAAATATTGAATCTTCCTGCCGAATATTGATGATGGTATCTCTAACCTGAAATTCTCAGAGGCTGTCTCCAGGCAATTGTGTGGCCTTCAAGTGGTGCCTTAAAAGGTCTTTCCCATTGTGTTTGTTGGATTTGCTGAATGTTTTTTTGCCCCTGGTACAACTGTGTTATATGAATGTGGGATAACAGGGGTCTCCCCTCTCTGGGTTGAGTAGCCATGGTCCCCTATCTTGATTGGATGTTGAATCCCTCCCGCCATGAAAAATTAACAAAACATAGCAGAACCAATCGTATGTTATAAAAGAAAAATTGAAGCTACTGTTTAAGCTGCTTAGAAGTTCTTTCATTTCCTTACAATATACCGATCTAGATCTCTTTCCAGTTTTTTAAGAAATGCATCATACATTACTTCATGGGTCAAAGTGTTAAATCATAGAACACAGAGTTACAACAATCAAACAACATGATTACAAGGAAATCCTTGTCTTGAAAATGCTAGCATACAAGCACAAAACCGAATCATCTCTATGGTGTACGCTTGTGCTGAAGAAGCCACAAATGCACATAAAGGATTATCTAGGCCAAATATATGTATCCTCTATTCAAAGGACTTTGAATATGTCAATCACTTATTTTTTCTGTGTGATTTTTCCATGGAACTTTGGACTGCAACCCTCCATATTTTGGACCTTGTTCCAATGTATCATATTGACCATTTCCTTTTCTTATGTGAGAAAAACATGGGTAATTGTAAATCCTTTCCTATCTTCATCGCTTGGGGTGTCTATAAGGTTCAGAATAAACATATCTTTGAAAGCAGAGATCTCTGACATCCTGTCTTCAAATTAACAGTCCATCCATGCTGCATAACAGTACCAGTTTCTTGGTGATCCAACCATACTCTGTCTTCAAATTTAACAGTCCATCCATGCTGCATAACAGTACTAGTTCTTGGTGATCCAACCATCATGGATATTGCAGCTTATCGTAATTCCATTTTTAAGTGTTTGTTAGTAGTACTTTCCAATCAGGGAATTCCTAAACCTTAATATGTTGTGTTAAATTCAAAGATACTTTCAAATCAGGGTATTCCTAAACCTTAATATGCCATGTTACATTCAAAAAGGGAAAAAATGAACTTACTCTGAAGGCAGTTGTCCTTTCAATTACCACACTTCGAGACTATCATTCATTTTACTTCAAAGTGGGAAGAGGTGAAATTTTAGCCTACCAAGACTTTCAGTGAGAAGATAATAATAATAAACACAAATAATTAAAAAAAAATCACTGGAAGATCATAACCCAAAATGTCAAGCCTAAGATCAAGGAAATCTTAAAGATGATATAGAAGATGTTCCAATTTGGTGTCAAAAAGTTAGTAGAAGTGATTTCACTATTAAACAAGGTATAAGGTAATTATGGAATCTCAATTTTCAAGAGAAGTGAGTGGTAGTGGGATTTATTATGATAACTGCATTTTCCTTTGGAAATTATAATTACATTGTAGTTAGCTTTATCAAATTAACTTCTCACTCGGGCAAGTGGAATTAAAATAGGTTAGGTTGGGCCTCATCAATGTCTGTTGTGCAAAAACAATGAGGAAAATGTTCATCATTTGTTTATCTCTTGTCGTTATATTGTTCAAATCCTATTTAAATTTTTCATTGAGCTCAAGCCAAAGGTTCCTTGGTCCTATGTTATTTTGATGGAATGTGCATAAGTTTCGTTCTTTAATAAGTTTCTTAAATGCTTTGAAGCTCTTGTAGTGTTATTCATATATGGTATTTGGTAAACAAAGAACTATAGCATTTTTCAAGACAAGGATATTCTTATTTCTATTACTGTTGGCTCTAAAGCATCTAGTGCATTAAAGGTTGGAGGATATACCCACAAGGAGGCCTAAGCTATCAGTAATGATAGATTTGGATTTTGAGTTTATTTATTTATGGTGTTAGTTAAGACCATCCCTGCATTTGTGGGGTATGTGTTGTTCTTTTTCTCATTCCTGATCACTATTTCCATATTCAATATTCTCTCGATAGAGGATCAACTAACTAAGCATATTTTACTTCCCTAAGAAAACTTATTGAGGTTGTTATGCTTAGAGGTGTTAAGAAGTTGCAGATCATGAGTGATTCCAACCTTGTATTGATTAGGCCAATAGGAAAGCATCAATTAATAAATATAAATCTATGTCATTTGTTGGTGGACTTTTATAACTCAATTATATCTTTTAAATGAAATTCTTTCATGAACATTCTTCACGAACTCAACACTTCAACAGACTTTGACAAATATTCTTTCAGGGACATTCTTCATGAACTCAATACTTCAGCGAATGAGTTATCAAAGGGGACTTTGACTTTGTCCCCTGTTGCCATAAATATTTACAAGTTCTTGACGGTGTGATGAAAGATTCTACAGACTTCTTTTTGAAGTCTTCCTATCATGTCCCTTATGTTATAAAGTAAGGATTTTTTTGAAGAAGATAAGGTTATATAACCTCAGGTAGTAGATAGATTGGAAAAGGGGTTTTTTGTAAAACTAATTAATCACGTATAGTGGAAAGGCCCATAGGGAATGAATCTTTAGTTGTGAACAGATAACGTCTATGAAAACGTATATGTTATGTCTCCAATGCATGAGGATCACCTGTCTTCCATTAGTATTTTGAGTTTGTACTTGGAACATATGATCAAACTGTCCCTGTTAGCAAACTGTCTCTGTTATCAAACTGTCTGTTAGCAATGGGTCAAAGTAGTGATGATTCAGACAAGTGCATAATGTGATTTGAAGGACACCTTATCTCATTTGCAGTGAACATTGATTTAAACTAGTGCATAATGAGATTTCATGTTTCTTACTATACTCTGTCTTCAAATTTAACAATCCATCCATGCTGCATAACAGTACTAGTTTCTTGGTGATTCAACCATACTCTGTCTTCAAATTTAACAGTCCATCCATGCTGCATAACAGTACTAGTTTTTTGGTGATCCAACCATCATGGATATCGCAGCGTATGGTAATTCCATTTTTAAGTGTTCGTTAGTAGTACTTTCCAATCAGGGAATTCATAAACCTTAATATGTTGTGTTAAATTCAAAGATACTTTCCTATCAGGGGATTCCTAAACCTTAATATGCCATGTTACATTCAAAAATGGAAAAAATGAACTTACTCTGGAGGCAGTTGTCCTCTCAATTACCACACTTTGGGACTATCATTTATTTGCAATTAATCAATTAGAAATAGAGAGATTTTTGTTGTCCTACATCTCCATTGTCTTCTTCATCTTTTCCCAGTGCTTTTCTCATGGTTGTGCATGTTGAAGCTGCTTCTCCTTTGAAGGTATGAAAGAACCATGGCAATAGGTATCAGAGACAAAAATGGTCCTGCTGAGACTCAAATGGTGAAGATCAATAGATATCGATGACGAGTTTATGTGAAATTCATGGAGCAAACCTTTAATCGAAACATTTTGAAAGAGAATGGATGAGGACATAAAGAGCTAACGAAATGGGCTGGTTTCAAAGAGAAAGAAGTCAACAACAACGGAAAATGGGACAATAAACAAACGAGGAAGAAGAATGAAAATGAGTAAGCTTTTTTTCAAATCAACAAAATATATAAACGAGAGGAGACATTTCTGTTTATCCCCTCGATCTTATTTTTCCTTTCTTTGTTTTGCGTACCACCACCTTTGCACATTAAGCCTTGCTCTTAGTATCCTTCTCTAGGAAGCAAGTAGCGAAGGACTATCAGGAGAGAGAGGAATCGAATTAGGAGATAAGCGCAAGATAGAGGTTGGTCTCCTTTGTTCTTCTCTCATCTATATTTCATAAAGGAAAAACGAAAGTAGCTTTACTTTGTTTGTTTCTAAGGTAGTTACCACACCTTAGTGGGATAAGAAGTTCTGTGTAGACACTTTTCCCTGTAACAAAATGGCGACTCCGTTGGGGAGCGACTAGGTTGTTTGTTTATCTTCCTTGTTGTTTATTTTATAAACTTACAGACGGAGTCTGAAGTCGAGCCAGGTAGCTTTCGAACTGCATTTGCTATGCAAATGCAAAGTAGATAAATGCCGCTTCAGTCAATCTCTGGGATTTGTTTATGAATTAAACAACTGATTTACAAACTCTCTAATTGCCCCTGTGGTAGCTCCAATAACCTCCTTAGATCTACCCCTGATTGTTGGTTTACTGATTACCATTTGCTCGGCCAAAACCCCTGAACTGAACTGCAAACTGTGACCTGGAACCCAAGCAAAGTCTCGTCTCTGGCCCAGCGCAGGCTCTGTTCTGTGAATCTGAAATTCAGCGCACTTCCCGAGTGTAGTAGGTGCGCTGCATTTCAAGTTCACTGTGTTACAGGTGCGCTGATCAGACTAGGCATTGTTCCTCAGTTTTGGTTTCTGTGTTCATTCTTTTCAGTTCTATTCATGAGTTTTGTTGTTTGTAATCAGTATATCTCTGTTTGAAACCCCTTTCCTTGCTGATATTCCGCCTCCATTGTGCAAAAGAACTGTAAATGTTTTTGTGTATTTGTTGAGTCATTTTTAGTTCTCCTTTGCAAAAAGTAACGTAATTGTATTGTCGTTTCTTGATTTGAAAGTGTCGCAAGTGTCGTTTTCAGTCATAGGAGAGAGTTTGGTTGCTCTTGATAGTCAATCACCCTGTTACTATTGTATTTGGTATGAATTTGTAGTTTTTCTAGTGTCGAAAGCAAGTATTCATTTCCGAATCGTAAAGTGTTGAGATTGTCTTCATTTTTTATTTTGAAAAGAAACTTGTTAGTAACTGTCGCTTGAAAAGTATTTCAGATTTGCGCATTAGCTTTCTTTTTATCATTCACATACTAAGAAAGCCGAAAACAAATACATACATGTGCATTTGCATTTAGACTGTTTGATTGGTTTGATTTGCATTTGCATTTAGAGGGGAAGTACCCAGTGGGTTTCCTCCCGGAAATTCATTATGCAGAGCAGAAAAAGGAATATCAAACCACAAATGGGACATCTGAATTCGCTATGTCTAAGTGCCTACTTTGCTGCAATCAGTAGCCTTTTCTAACTATGTTTATTTTCTTTCTTAACTGTGCCAAGCACTATGTTACAATGTCAACTATGGCATTCTAGTATCTTCTATTTTTCATTTTCAAATACTATATCTAGCTGGTGCATTGCTGTATTCTTCATGTGCCAAATGCTTCATCGTTGCTGCACTAATAGCCGTGCCTTTTGCTGATATTAACCATGCCAATTGTGTGATGGTATTTGATAAATGTTTATAAGTCTATTAACTATGTTTTAATCATTATCCTATTATCATGTTCGAGCTTATTCGTCTCTTGTGCCAAATTCTAGTGTAGTAAGTTTTAATGCTTCTCTTTATTGCATTTCAGGAAAAAAATGGTCGTCTAAGTTTTATTAAGCATTGCACTCAAATGAAAATACCCTCTCCTATCACACTCTAATATTTTCTTTTGTTGCTTCTGGAGGTAGACAACATAAAGATGCTTCTCTCTTTTATTCAAATCCTTTTTTGCAGTTAATATGATTGGGTTCACTTGAACAGGTGCAGTAGCTTGTGCTGAGCACCCCCTATAAAGATCTGATGCAGTCTACTCGGTTCATCTACTTTCTCCTTGGCCTTTGACTTCTGTCTTTTCTGCATATATTTATCCCCTCTATGTCAGCCATGTTGGGGGCACAGGGCTGCCTCCCTTCTTCCTCGTACAAAGATTGGTTTAACAGCCCCTCCAAGGTTCCCTGTCTGCACCAGGAACTTGGTCATAGATTTTGATTTTATCCATCTTCCTCTCTCCAGTTAAATGCTGCCTCAAACATGTAACCCTCCAACAAACCCAAACTTGCCCACTAGATCCATCATCCACTACCCATTGTGTGAATGTGTGGCTTGAATAGATGGACCACCACCATAATGTCAACATAGGAGCAACATTAAAAATCCCCTATGCACTAAATGCCTAGATCCAACTGAAATATGAAGTTATGAACAAAATAGACCCTTGGCCCAAAGTCCAGTATAGCCATCAACATAATTAAAACCTTGAAGGGTGAGTCACATCAACAAAACAATGAACAATAAATGATATGGCACCTGAACACCTGCACCGTAGTAGAACAGGGAGGGTCATCATTGATTAGCTTTGAAGGCCATCCCAAAACATTGGGAAACATAAATATCACTGGAAGTTCCATCCTTCATTACCATCATCCTGAGGTCACCACATATTAGATAACCCCAAGAGGATGCAGGGTACCTTTTCATCCAAAGTATGCTCTACTAGATGTAGTTGTGGCAGTGGCATAGCCAAACTTAGCACCTCTCCCTTATTTCTCACACTCACTGACTTGTACTTTGTCACTACTCAAAGCCTTGTCTTGAGCATTGGGATGGCACAAGTAGCAAAGTTGATGATCATCAGCCGGGACCCTACTCATTATGCAAAAGGCACCTCTTCAGTGCTCAAGTAGCTAACAAAATGCTCAAGATCCATTGCAACTTTGTCCACCTGGGCATGTATTTGTAGGGAATAATTATTCACAACTGTGGATTTGTTAGACCTACAGAAATCTCATTGATCAGACATAATTCCTAGTTCCTAGTGGACTTGAATTCAAAGATGTATCAAACTTGTACTTCGTGTTTTGTAATGCACCTTAACGGTAGTACATCATGTGCTCCGTTGAATTATGACGTTTTCACTTCCCAGTGATAAGGGATATACATGACTGTATATATCTTCTAATGTATAACCTATGCACACCTATGATGTAATGATTAATCCTAGGAGCAACCAAATATGATAACTTAACTGCCAGTTTTGTTCCCAGGTAGGAATATCAACAAATCATTTTCTTTAAATCATTCTACTTTAGAGTGGGATGAGGTGAAATTTTAGCCTACCAAGACGTTTAGTGAGAAGATAATAATAATAAACACAAATAATTAAAAGAAAAAAAATCATTGGAAGATCATAACCCAGAAGCTATTACTCCAGAAGAATTTCCAGAGGACCCCAATCTTGTGGAAATCTGCAAGTAAAAAGAATGCTAACGTGTTGTCAAGGAAATCTGTAATAAAAAAGAATGTCACGCTATGCTTTAGTATCAGGCCTCTCCAAGAAAACGTATATGTTATGTCTCCAATGCATGAGGATCACCTATCTTCCATTAGTATTTTGAGTTTGTACTTGGAACATATGATCAAACTGTCCCTGTTAGCAAACTGTCCTGGTTATCAAACTCTCTGTTAGCAAACCGTCCCTGTGCCTTCTTATTTGGTGAGCCAAACTCCTTTTGTTTCCATGTATCACAATTTGGGTAGAGAGTGCCACCTTTCATGCTTCCTCTCCTTGGGACTTTTTATTGATGATGTTATTGAGGTGTAGAGGGATTTCCCCCCTCCCCCCCCTTGATACATACTCAGAGAGTTCCTTTGTCTTTTGAAACTGCTTGCTTAGCCATTTGATTGACTTGGGAGTTGAATCTTTTTCTAACCTGAAAATAGTGGACTTATTTAAATACATTGAGTAGCAGGACCATTTTATGATAGATGCATGCCAGGGCTTAAGAGGAAGGAGCTCTTTCCTGCTTCAGTGATCTTGTGATTGTGTTGGAGTCCTCAACTGAAATTGCTTGCTTAGCCATCTGATTGACTTGGGAGTTGAATCTTTTTCTAACCTGAAAATAGTGGACTTATTTAAATGCATTGAGTAGCAGGACCATTTTATGATAGATGCATGCCAGGGCTTAGGAGGAGGGAATTGCTTCAGTGATCTTGTGATTATGTTGGAGTCCTCAACAATAACTACATCCCTTTGCACAATGTCCTTCAGGAACCTGACTCCTTGATACATTATTAGTGCTTCCGTTTGTTATTAGTTGCTTGTCCCTATCTCCAGGAAAATTTTAATTTCTAGGGACTTCTTCCACTCAGAAAAACACAACGTAAGGTCTTGATCTCCATTGAATCCATTCCCTCTAGTTCCATAATGTTGGCATAAAAATTTTTAGCTACTGCTACTCTTTGGGTATCCTTACAATTCGTATACCATGGCTCAATGCAGTGATGATTCAGACTAGTTTATAATGTGATTTGAAGGACACCTTATCTTATTTGCAGTGAACATTGATTTAAACTAGTGCGTAATGAGATTTTATGTTTTTTACTAAACTCTGTCTTCAAATTTAGAAAAATTCCTTCCTTCCACTTATGCCACGACACCTCTATCTTGGCACAAAATCACACATATTTCAAGATCATTGGCTTCTTAGGTTGGTTTTATTGAATTCCAACTATGGAGGCATGCGTTCTTTTAGCATGAGGAAGAATGTAAGAAATATATGTTCTTTCAGCATGAGGAAGAATGTAAGAATGACATGGAAAGAAACTCTCCAAGAAAACGTATATGTTATGTCTCCCATGCATGAGGATAATGTGTCTTCCATATATTATTTTGAGTTTGTACTCGGAGCATATGATCAACAGGGTAGGTGAAAGCAGTGTTGAAAATATTGGTATTGGCAAAATATCGGCAAGGGTCCAGAAAACATCTTATTGGCAATATCGGCGAAAATATCAACAAAATATCGGCAAACATAAAAAATATTTTTTTTTCAAAATTTTAAACATAGCCGATATTTTGCTGATATTTTGGAAATATCGCGATATTTTAAACACAAAAAAATATTGCGATATTTTCTCGGCGATATATCGTTTTGCCAAAAATATCGCAATATTTTCGAATCGCCGATATTATCAACAGTGGGTGAAAGAGCCTTTTATACAACGGGGTCAAAAGATAGAGCCTTTGCAAGGGATACAGGGAAGCAATGAATATTGGTTTATGAGAGGAAGCCCATCCTTTGATAAGAAAACACATGTGATGTTTTCGTATGGAGTTTCTAGATAACTCGAGATATATTTTTAGGTAACTCCCTTCTGCCAGCTCCATGTAGAGGACCTCTTTTCCTTATAGAGAGACTTATCCCAGACCAAATCCATCTCTTTTACCAAGCTTTCTATCCAAAGCTTGAGATGGTAGGATAGATTTTGTTTCCGCTTTCGATGGTAGGATAGATTTGTGGTATACATAAATCTAGCACTTGCTAGATTTCTCACTCTACAATGTTTCTATCCGCTCGAATTTGCGCTAAAAGGAAATCTAACACATGTTAGATTTTCTTTTACATTGCAACGTTTTTAATATAGCACACACTAGACTTATTTAGTCCTACAATGTTGTTATGTTCTTGTGTTTGTGCTTGAAGGAAATATAACATGTGTTAGATTTCTTTCAAATTAAATTGTGCTTGAGTTTGTGTTGGAAGAAAATTTAACACAATCTAGAAGTCTTATACTATACAACGTTGTTGTCGGCAACGTGCTTGTATTTGTGGTAGACATAAATGTAGCACATGTTAGATTTCTCGCTCTACAATGTTGTTGTTGGCAACGTGCTTGCATTTGTGTTAGACATAAATCTAGCAGTTGCTATATTTCTCACTCTAGAATATTTCTATGTGCTTGAGTTTGTGCTAAAAGGAAATCTAACACATGTTAGATTTTCTTATACATTGCAATGTTGTTAATCTAGCAAACATTAGACTTATTTAGTCCTAAAATGTTGTTATGTTCTTGCGTTTGTGCTAGAATGAAATATAACATGTTTTATATTTCTTTCAAATTTAAATTTGCTTGTGTTTGTGTTGGAAGAAAATTCAACACAAGCGAGATTTCTTATACTCTACAAGGTTGTTGTTGGCAACATGTTTTTATTTGTGGTAGACATAAATTTAGCACTTGCTATATTTCTCACTCTACAATGTTTCTATGTGCTTGAGTTTGTGCTAAAAGGAAATCTAACACATGTTGGATTTTCTTTTACATTGCAATGTTGTTAATCTAGCACACATTAGACTTATTTAGTCCTAATATGTTGTTATGTTCTTGTGTTTGTGCTAGAAGGAAATATAGCATGTGTTAGAATTCTTTCAAATTTAAATGTGCTTGTGTTTGTGTTGGAAGAAAATTTAACACAAGCTAGATTTCTTATACTCTACAATGTTGTTGTTGGCAACATGTTTGTATTTGTGCTAGACAGAAATCTAGCACTTGCTAGATTTCTCACTCTGCAATGTTTCTATGTGCTCCAATTTGTGCTAAAAGGAAATCTAACACATGTTAGATTTTATTTTACATTGCAATGTTGTTAATCTAGCACACATTATAGACTTATTTAGTCCTACAATGTTGTTATGTTCTTGTGTTTGTGCTAGAAGGAAATATAGCATGTGTTAGATTTCTTTCAAATTTAAATGTCCTTGTGTTTGTGTTGGAAGAACATTTAACACAAGCTAGATTTCTTATACTCTACAATGTTGTTGTCAGCAATGTGCTTTTATTTGTGGTAGACATAAATCTAGCACTTGCTAGAATTATCACTCTACAATGTTTCTATGTGCTCAAGTTTGCGCTAAAAGAAAATCTAACACATGTTAGATTTTATTTTAAATTGCAATGTTGTTAATCTATCACACAATAAACTTGTTTAGTCTTACAATGTTGTTATGTTCTTGTGTTTGCGTTTAAAGGAAACTCTACAATGTTTCTATGTGCTCAAGTTTGCGCTAAAAGAAAATCTAACACATGTTAGATTTTATTTTAAATTGCAATGTTGTTAATCTAGCACACAATAAACTTGTTTAGTCTTACAATGTTGTTATGTTCTTGTGTTTGCGTTTAAAGGAAATATAACATGTGTTAAATTTCTTTCAAATTAAAATGTGTTTGTGTTTGTGTTGGAATAAAATTTAACACAATCTAGAATTCTTATACTCTACCACGTTGTTGTTGGCAACGTGCTTGTATTTGTGGTAGACATAAATCTAGCACTTGATAGACTTGTCACTCTACAATGTTTCTATGTGCTCGAGTTTGCACTAAAATGAAATCTAACACATGTTAGATTTTATTTTACATTGCAATGTTGTTAATGCTAACATGTTTTTGTTTAGGCTAAAAGAAAATCTAGCTTGCGCTAAAATTTTTTTGTCGTGTAGTGTTGTCATTGGAGATATTTATATGTTTGTTATAAGTAAATGTAATTTTGAGTAAATTTTTCTCACCCTACAATGTTGTTATGTGATTAATTTCGCATTAGAAGGAATTATAGTATGAATTATATTTCTTTCACCTTGTAATGTTGTTATTTGCAACGTTCTTGTATTTTTTATAGGAGGAAATCTTTGTACACTATCCCATTCTTAGACCACATATTCCATATGAAGGGCCTTCTAATCGTTTCAAGGTTTAAATTTTTTTATATTGTAACAATAGTCTACGTAGGCATGGACTAAAACTTCATAGTCTCTAAAAGGCAAGGTCAAATGTCCCAAGAAATATTATTATTCCAATGACTATATTGACATTGTGTTTATGTTTTTGCTTTACAATACAATGTTGTTGTTGGCAATCTTCTTGTATGCGATAGAATATAGTCTAGCATGGGTTTCATTTCCTTTGCCTTGCAATATTTTAATGACAATATGTTTGTGGTTTGTGGTATAAGGAAATCTAGCTTGTGCTATATTTATTTTGTTTTGCAATGTTTTTCTTGGAAATATGAATGTGTTCGTGCTAAAAATAATTCTAGCACATGCTAGATTTCTTTCACCTTACAATGTTTTTTTTTGACAATATCCATGCGTTTGTAATAGAAATAAATCTAGGATGCAAATGCAATATGCTTTTGTTCATGTTAGAAGTAATTATATCACATTCTAAATTTATTTCACCTTGCAAAGTTGGTATGTGTTTGTCTTTGTGCTAGACAAAGATCTAGAAGAAAATATAATGATTGCCATAGTTAATGTTCTTTCATTGTGTTTTGCTATTATTTCATCTAAAGCAAACTAAGAATATACATGACTATAAGAGATAAATTTTGTGTATATATGTTGTTATTTTGGTCTATACATTTTTTTTTTTGTTTATTCACAATGTAATGTCTTTTGGAAATGTTCTTATGCTTGTGCTGGAAGGAAACCTAGTAGATATTTGCTTTCCTATATTCACGATTAAAATAATATAAAAAATTATTTCGAGGTGCCCTTTTTCTAACCTTGATTAGCTATTACTATACAATTGTTATTGTTCTTGTTCATTTTGTTACACATATAATTATGCGAATAGTTGTAGTATTTATAAATTCATATTTTCTTCAATAATTCGAAATTGTGATAACAATTTTTTTACTTTATTTTCAGATACCATGGACTATGAAGCTAGTGAGAATTCAAAGGAAGCATCCAAGGAAAAAGGAAGTTCAAGAAACACGACACCAAATTCTTTAATTGGTATGACAATTTTAATTTATACTTTGTTAAAATTGTTAGACATTGTGTTAATAATTGGTTGTTGATTAATAAAACCCATGGAAATAGCCTTAGGATTGGGGTTTTAATGGGGACAACCCATACTAACATGGGTATTTTTTTCCAAGAAATTTTAAATATGTGATAACTTTTGGTGTCATATACTAAACTTGCATAACATATGTACTCATTTATTATTGTGCGTGTAAATGAAAATCGTGTATTATAAGGTTGTTTAATACTATTTGTTATTTCATGTCTTCCATTAAATTTTTCTTTCTAGAAACTGTGGAAACTGGTGGGCTTGAAATTCGAAGTAAAGTTGCGAAGACAAAAAGAAAAACAAGTGACCTACAAATGATGCCCCCTTCAACTGGTATGGTGGTTTTATATTTTTTGTACTCTTTTTGAAATGGTTGGATTATGTAGTTTCTTTTCTTATCAGTTTTACCTAGGTGATAACTTTTGGTGTCATATAGTAAACTTGCATAGCATATGTACTCGTTTATTATTGTGCATGTAAATGGAAATCATTTATTATAAGGTTGTTTAATAATATTTAGTATTTCCTGTATTCCATAATTTTTTTTTAGAAGCTGCGGAATTTGGTGTGCCTGATATTCAAAGTAAAGTAGTGAAGAAAAGACAAAAAAAAAGTGATGTACAAACATTGCCTCCTTCAACTGGTATGGTGGTTTTATATTTTATGTACACTATCTTGGAAATGGTTAGATTAGGTGGTTTTTCAGTATTTATAAGAACATTATGTGACAATATTTGAAATTATATTTTCATTTTGATTAATGCAATTATTTTTTTGCTATTATTTGCAGAATTGGTTGGCCCAAAAGCAAATGAAATGTTACAACAATCACTTAAGAAAAAGAAAAGTTATTCAACTCAAAAGGCAATATCAGTAACACCTTCAACTTCTACTTTTGAAATGATTAAAAAATACAATACAAATAATAAATATGAATTCGTGCAAGATTGGTACATCCAAATAGAAACTCCCATGAATATGTTTCCTGATATGTACCTATTTGGATCAATAGACGGAAACGAACCAGAGATATTAGGAATAATAATTAATTGCTATGCTTGCAATGAAAATGACATTGACTTTCAAGTGGAAATGATTAAAGAAAATGAGGTAAAATTAATTTCATGTCAAGTGGAGTATACAAATTTTAGACCAGATTTGATTGAAGCTTCGAGTACTGATTCAACAAATACGATTAAAAATTCAATGTTCAAGTTGGATAGCTTTGAGAGCTTCTCTAAATCTGGACTAAATAGTTGTGCAGATCTTTTAAAACGCATCACCACTGTTCTGAGATATCGTTATGTAAGAAGTAAAAAAACATCATCTGTACTTCTTCATTTACAACAAAAGGGTAAATTTTTTGATAAAATACCTGATGATAAAATTGATTCTCAATTACTTGCTTTGAGAAGAGTATATTTATCAGATTTGGAGGAGAATATAAAAGAAAGTGATTTCAAGCCCACTACAGAATTTCAAAAAACTAGGAAAGTTGAATTTGAGACAACTAACCTTGCAAACCAATGTGATGAGATTCATGAAGCTTTCAAGCATTGTTATCTATTTTCAAACTCCTTTAATAGAAAAGTGGTTGTTGAAAGATGTAAAGAAGCTCCTAAGGTGTTCAAATTAAGATCAAGAGATGATTTAAATGTTCAAGTGTTAGTGAAATCATTCCTAGAAAAAATTCAAACCTCATTACCTGATGCTCTTTTGATTCCATTTGACATCAATGAGCCTGATCCTTTGGTCAACTCTATAAAAATTATAAATGAGACAGATCTAAATTCTAAGAATATCAATTTTTGGATAGTTGATGGTCAACATACCATTCAAGCAGTGAAAGAAATTTTAACAAATCCTAAATATAATGTATCAACAGAAGCGAAAAAAAAATATAAAAAACGTAATGCTCGATTCTTGCATCCATCAGTTGAACCCACTGAGGTGATCCGCATTTGTTGTCAATTAAATTCTGCAAATAAGGTATTTTATAAAACTCCATTTATTGATTGTGTGCGCTCGGCAAGGAATTTCTTAATTGCCAATGACAAATTAAAGAAAAGGAGGATTGGATGCTCTAAGACGGCTGAAGACAAGGTATGTAATTTTAATTATTTTTACATTTAAATTTTATTATTGTATCTAATTTTATTGTAGATAAATTACTAAAGCCGATAATATAAGTCATATTTTCTGATATTTATGATGATTTCACATTAGATTATAACACCTTATTCAGTTTCATTTTTACATTGGATTCTTATTAGTTTATATTTATTATTTTATCAGGTTGATGATGAAATGTTGTGCTCATTCTTCGATTGTCCAATTACAAATTTTTCTGATAAAAAAATTCTCTTATATCTTGATGAACCTATTTCGGATAAATGGGACACTGTTTTTAACTGTTACCAACTAGGCACATTAAAGTGTTCTCCAAGCCAGCCTGATTTTGAGAACTACAAGAAAAATAGTCTACATAGTTTGACAGCAGCTACTTTTCGGCCCCTTCAGGGATTAACCATGGAAGAAATTGCTTCAGTAGTAGATAAGCTATTGGATGGAACCATTTGGTTTTCTATTCCAATTAATCATCCAACAAATGCCATAAAAATAAAAGATTATTGTTCTAAATTGAAAACCAACAGAACAATATTGGATGCAATGGTTACATATTGTCAAAGTCATGATCAGAACTTGAATGAGATGACACTTACCACACTCAACATTCTTGAGCATTATGAAATTAATGATATCATATTCACCAATTTTTGCAACACGGTGGAGGGGTCTACTTATGTCAAAGGAACACGTAATACAAAGATAGAGTCCCTTTCTCAGCAAGCATGTGGAGTCCTTGACAGAATGATAAATGGATCAACAAGTGTTCAACAGGTTGATAACAATTTTGAATTTGGTTGTCATTTTGGAGGCCCTGATCTTTTGTCAACACTTTTGCACTCTTTTCCATGTCAGTTGCAACCATTTCTACACACTGACCTTGTTGTTTTGGACACACTAGCTTTGAAAAAAGAAAAATTCAACAAGGGGTATTACATTGAATTTTTTCGATTTCTTATCGAAAAAAATGAGTTGAATGACTTTACTACAGTTCTCTTAGTAGAACTTTGGTTTTGTAATGATATACACGAGTCTTTGGAAATTTCGATAAAGAAATCCAAGTTCAATTATAAAATTACTAGTGGCATTTATGAATATAATTGCCAAAACAATTATAGTTATGATATAGTTCTTACTATACATTTCTATACTTCAGAATTAAAAATTTTGGAGGCTATAAAATACTCTCACACATTTGAAGACACATTTGATGAAAATGAGAGAGATTATGATTTTTGGATGGATTTAGTGGAAAAGCACCAACAATGTAGTGATGCAAAAGTGGTTATTTCTCTTTATGCGGGGAAAATTTTTATCAAGGCCTGTTGTACATATGGAAGAAGAATTTCATGTGTTGTGCAAACAGAGTCACAAAGGACAATAATGTTAAATCATTACAAATCTTTTCAACTATCAAATCCAGTACCCATTAACTTCTTGGAGAATTCAGGTACTACAACTCATTTCTTTATTTTCTTATAATACATTGGATACTATTTTTTTCATATTTCTTAATTGTCAAAGTGTTTACTAAAATGACTAATGATGGAGATTCTAAAACAGAGAATGATGAAAGTGGGAAGAAACAAATTAATCAACATAGTGCTTATATTGTTGAAAAAAGTATGGAGATGGAAATAGGAGGAGAAGGAGGAGAGGAAGAAGTCATCAACACAGGTACATAATTTGCTTAGTTTTTTCTCTTGATAATTTTTCAATTTATTTAATTTCCATATTCATAATATTTTTGGATGACTATTATAGGGAATTATGAGATGAATGAAATCAATCAAGACAATGACCATGGAACTATGGAGATAGAAATGGGTATTAATCATTATATCTCTATCTTTTTTTATTTTATTATTATTCCATTTTTAATTTTTTTTGTGATTCATATCCATTTCATATGTTGATTATAGTTGGAAATAAAGAGAATGAATATAATGACCAAGGTATTGTCCCAAAAAACTACAACCAAGAACCAAATATAACATCAGGTACTTATAATTTGTCCACTTGTTTTCCTTGTTATTTAATGATTCTATTAATTTTCACAATTCAAAATATAAGTACAATCGGTATTTGATTGAAGGTTTAATATGTTTACTCCAGGTCCTGTTCAGATGATAAAAGAACTTATTGTTTCATCTATAAATAGTGAAAAAAACACTCAAGGTAAGTGTATTGTTTCAGCAATTTTTTTAGTAATTTTTGTAACATGAATAAAATGGTTTGACTATATTATTTTCCATTGTGTTGCAGCCAAAATAACTGAAAAGAAACTAGTTATTTTTGAACTAAAGGACATTTTTTATCATAGCATTGATGATGAAGCAACAAACAAAGGGCATATTGAGAAAATGGGAGCTGATGCTGATTACACAATAGAGAAAAAACTATTTTGGATTCATCCACATGCAAAATCATTCTTTGAAATGTGTTTCAAAAATGAATCTCTTGACATTGCAATTTGGATGACAGCTTTGAAACAAAGCACAACAAGATTTCTAAAAAAGTTGGTTTCAGAAACATTACAAGATAAATTTCTGTTTAAGTGGACTGCTTCAGACTGTAAGCCACAAAAGGGACATAAGGTCATTGACAATTCAACGAAAGTTATACACACTAAATCATTGAAAAAAGTGTGGGAAATGCATACCCAATATGATGCAACCAATACTATTATAGTTGATTGTTTAATTGAGAGAGTGAAAGAGAATCCAAAAGAAAATGTGATTCTTGCCCCTCCATTCATTGCAGCAAATGAAGGGGATAATTGGTTGATCCATGAGCTATGGAGAATATTGCATAAACGCAACAAGGCTACGGATGTGCGAGCTATTTTGAAGGATGTCCAATTATATTTAGAAGTACCTTAAGATTACATATGTCTATATCATGATGTTATATGTATGACATCATGATTGATTACTTTTATTTCACAACACTAATAAAAGAATTGTTGATTTGGTTTGTCATTTCTAAAAATCAAATATTTTTATTTTATTTATTTTTGGTGAGATGAATGGTCATTTAATGTTTTCATATCAAAATTTCCCAGTCTATATTTTTTGTTGTACAATGGATTACATTGTATGTAGAATTAATAGGTAATTGTTCTATTTGTTTTAATTAGATCATTACAATTATTTGCTTTAAATGCAGTTTAAGTTATTGTTATACCTCTTAGAAATTAGTAATTTGAAGGATGACCCATTGCATTCTTATAACCCTATTTATTCCATATAAGTTGAAAAATTATATTAAGTTGTATGTAACACCAGCAATAAACATACAATTTGCACTAAAAGAAGCACAAACAAAAACTAAGGTAGAAATTCAGCGCACTTCCCGAGTGTAGTAGGTGCGCTGCATTTCAAGTTCACTGTGTTACAGGTGCGCTGATCAGACTAGGCATTGTTCCTCAGTTTTGGTTTCTGTGTTCATTCTTTTCAGTTCTATTCATGAGTTTTGTTGTTTGTAATCAGTATATCTCTGTTTGAAACCCCTTTCCTTGCTGATATTCCGCCTCCATTGTGCAAAAGAACTGTAAATGTTTTTGTGTATTTGTTGAGTCATTTTTAGTTCTCCTTTGCAAAAAGTAACGTAATTGTATTGTCGTTTCTTGATTCGAAAGTGTCGCAAGTGTCGTTTTCAGTCATAGGAGAGAGTTTGGTTGCTCTTGATAGTCAATCACCCTGTTACTATTGTATTTGGTATGAATTTGTAGTTTTTCTAGTGTCGAAAGAAAGTATTCATTTCCGAATCGTAAAGTGTTGAGATTGTCTTCATTTTTTATTTTGAAAAGAAACTTGTTAGTAACTGTCGCCTGAAAAGTATTTCAGATTTGCGCATTAGCTTTCTTTTTATCATTCACATACTAAGAAAGCCGAAAACAAATACATACATGTGCATTTGCATTTAGACTGTTTGATTGGTTTGATTTGCATTTGCATTTAGAGGGGAAGTACCCAGTGGGTTTCCTCCCAGAAATTCATTATGCAGAGCAGAAAAAGGAATATCAAACCACAAATGGGACTTCTGAATTCGCTATGTCTAAGTGCCTACTTTGCTGCAATCAGTAGCCTTTTCTAACTATGTTTATTTTCTTTCTTAACTGTGCCAAGCACTATGTTACAATGTCAACTATGGCATTCTAGTATCTTCTATTTTTCATTTTCAAATACTATATCTAGCTGGTGCATTGCTGTATTCTTCATGTGCCAAATGCTTCATCGTTGCTGCACTAATAGCCGTGCCTTTTGCTGATATTAACCATGCCAATTGTGTGATGGTATTTGATAAATGTTTATAAGTCTATTAACTATGTTTTAATCATTATCCTATTATCATGTTCGAGCTTATTCGTCTCTTGTGCCAAATTCTAGTGTAGTAAGTTTTAATGCTTCTCTTTATTGCATTTCGGGAAAAAAATGGTCGTCTAAGTTTTATTAAGCATTGCACTCAAATGAAAATACCCTCTCCTATCACACTCTAATATTTTCTTTTGTTGCTTCTGGAGGTAGACAACATAAAGATGCTTCTCTCTTTTATTCAAATCCTTTTTTGCAGTTAATATGATTGGGTTCACTTGAACAGGTGCAGTAGCTTGTGCTGAGCACCCCCTATAAAGATCTGATGCAGTCTACTCGGTTCATCTACTTTCTCCTTGGCCTTTGACTTCTGTCTTTTCTGCATATATTTATCCCCTCTATGTCAGCCATGTTGGGGGCACAGGGCTGCCTCCCTTCTTCCTCGTACAAAGATTGGTTTAACAGCACCTCCAAGGTTCCCTGTCTGCACCAGGAACTTGGTCATAGATTTTGATTTTATCCATCTTCCTCTCTCCAGTTAAATGCTGCCTCAAACATGTAACCCTCCAACAAACCCAAACTTGCCCACTAGATCCATCATCCACTACCCATTGTGTGAATGTGTGGCTTGAATAGATGGACCACCACCATAATGTCAACATAGGAGCAACATTAAAAATCCCCTATGCACTAAATGCCTAGATCCAACTGAAATATGAAGTTATGAACAAAATAGACCCTTGGCACAAAGTCCAGTATAGCCATCAACATAATTAAAACCTTGAAGGGTGAGTCACATCAACAAAACAATGAACAATAAATGATATGGCACCTGAACACCTGCACCGTAGTAGAACAAGGAGGGTCATCATTGATTAGCTTTGAAGGCCATCCCAAAACATTGGGAAACATAAATATCACTGGAAGTTCCATCCTTCATTACCATCATCCTGAGGTCACCACATATTAGATAACCCCAAGAGGATGCAGGGTACCTTTTCATCCAAAGTATGCTCTACTAGATGTAGTTGTGGCAGTGGCATAGCCAAACTTAGCACCTCTCCCTTATTTCTCACACTCACTGACTTGTACTTTGTCACTACTCAAAGCCTTGTCTTGAGCATTGGGATGGCACAAGTAGCAAAGTTGATGATCATCAGCCGGGACCCTACTTATTATGCAAAAGGCACCTCTTCAGTGCTCAAGTAGCTAACAAAATGCTCAAGATCCATTGCAACTTTGTCCACCTGGGCATGTATTTGTAGGGAATAATTATTCACAACTGTGGATTTGTTAGACCTACAGAAATCTCATTGATCAGACATAATTCCTAGTTCCTAGTGGACTTGAATTCAAAGATGTATCAAACTTGTACTTCGTGTTTTGTAATGCACCTTAACGGTAGTACATCATGTGCTCCGTTGAATTATGACGTTTTCACTTCCCAGTGATAAGGGATATACATGACTGTATATATCCTCTAATGTATAACCTATGCACACCTATGATGTAATGATTAATCCTAGGAGCAACCAAATATGATAACTTAACTGCTAGTTTTGTTCCTAGGTAGGAATATCAACAAATCATTTTCTTTAAATCATTCTACTTTAGAGTGGGATGAGGTGAAAATTTAGCCTACCAAGACGTTTAGTGAGAAGATAATAATAATAAACACAAATAATTAAAAGAAAAAAAATCATTGGAAGATCATAACCGAGAAGCTATTACTCCAGAAGAATTTCCAGAGGACCCCAATCTTGTGGAAATCTGCAAGTAAAAAGAATGCTAACGTGTTGTCAAGGAAATCTGTAATAAAAAAGAATGTCACGCTATGCTTTAGTATCAGGCCTCTCCAAGAAAACGTATATGTTATGTCTCCAATGCATGAGGATCACCTATCTTCCATTAGTATTTTGAGTTTGTACTTGGAACATATGATCAAACTGTCCCTGTTAGCAAACTGTCCTGGTTATCAAACTCTCTGTTAGCAAACCGTCCCTGTGCCTTCTTATTTGGTGAGGCAAACTCCTTTTGTTTCCATGTATCACAATTTGGGTAGAGAGTGCCACCTTTCATGCTTCCTCTCCTTGGGACTTTTTATTGATGATGTTATTGAGGTGTAGAGGGATTTCCCCCCTCCCCCCCCCTTGATACATACTCAGAGAGTTCCTTTGTCTTTTGAAACTGCTTGCTTAGCCATTTGATTGACTTGGGAGTTGAATCTTTTTCTAACCTGAAAATAGTGGACTTATTTAAATACATTGAGTAGCAGGACCATTTTATGATAGATGCATGCCAGGGCTTAAGAGGAAGGAGCTCTTTCCTGCTTCAGTGATCTTGTGATTGTGTTGGAGTCCTCAACTGAAATTGCTTGCTTAGCCATCTGATTGACTTGGGAGTTGAATCTTTTTCTAACCTGAAAATAGTGGACTTATTTAAATGCATTGAGTAGCAGGACCATTTTATGATAGATGCATGCCAGGGCTTAGGAGGAGGGAATTGCTTCAGTGATCTTGTGATTATGTTGGAGTCCTCAACAATAACTACATCCTTTTGCACAATGTCCTTTAGGAACCTGACTCCTTCATACATTATTAGTGCTTCCGTTTGTTATTAGTTGCTTGTCCCTATCTCCAGGAAAATTTTAATTTCTAGGGACTTCTTCCACTCAGAAAAACACAACGTAAGGTCTTGATCTCCATTGAATCCATTCCCTCTAGTTCCATAATGTTGGCATAAAAATTTTTAGCTACTGCTACTCTTTGGGTATCCTTACAATTCGTATACCATGGCTCAATGCAGTGATGATTCAGACTAGTTTATAATGTGATTTGAAGGACACCTTATCTTATTTGCAGTGAACATTGATTTAAACTAGTGCGTAATGAGATTTTATGTTTTTTACTAAACTCTGTCTTCAAATTTAGAAAAATTCCTTCCTTCCACTTATGCCACGACACCTCTATCTTGGCACAAAATCACATATATTTCAAGATCATTGGCTTCTTAGGTTGGTTTTATTGAATTCCAACTATGGAGGCATGCGTTCTTTTAGCATGAGGAAGAATGTAAGAAATATATGTTCTTTCAGCATGAGGAAGAATGTAAGAATGACATGGAAAGAAACTCTCCAAGAAAACGTATATGTTATGTCTCCCATGCATGAGGATAATGTGTCTTCCATATATTATTTTGAGTTTGTACTCGGAGCATATGATCAACAGGGTAGGTGAAAGCAGTGTTGAAAATATTGGTATTGACAAAATATCGGCAAGGGTCCAGAAAACATCTTATTGGCAATATCGGCGAAAATATCAACAAAATATCGGCAAACATAAAAAATATTTTTTTTTCAAAATTTTAAACATAGCCGATATTTTGCTGATATTTTGGAAATATCGCGATATTTTAAACACAAAAAAATATTGCGATATTTTCTCGGCGATATATCGTTTTGCCAAAAATATCGCAATATTTTCGAATCGCCGATATTATCAACAGTGGGTGAAAGAGCCTTTTATACAACGGGGTCAAAAGATAGAGCCTTTGCAAGGGATACAGGGAAGCAATGAATATTGGTTTATGAGAGGAAGCCCATCCTTTGATAAGAAAACACATGTGATGTTTTCGTATGGAGTTTCTAGATAACTCGAGATATATTTTTAGGTAACTCCCTTCTGCCAGCTCCATGTAGAGGACCTCTTTTCCTTATAGAGAGACTTATCCCAGACCAAATCCATCTCTTTTACCAAGCTTTCTATCCAAAGCTTGAGATGGTAGGATAGATTTTGTTTCCGCTTTCGATGGTAGGATAGATTTGTGGTATACATAAATCTAGCACTTGCTAGATTTCTCACTCTACAATGTTTCTATCCGCTCGAATTTGCGCTAAAAGGAAATCTAACACATGTTAGATTTTCTTTTACATTGCAACGTTTTTAATATAGCACACACTAGACTTATTTAGTCCTACAATGTTGTTATGTTCTTGTGTTTGTGCTTGAAGGAAATATAACATGTGTTAGATTTCTTTCAAATTAAATTGTGCTTGAGTTTGTGTTGGAAGAAAATTTAACACAATCTAGAAGTCTTATACTATACAACGTTGTTGTCGGCAACGTGCTTGTATTTGTGGTAGACATAAATGTAGCACATGTTAGATTTCTCGCTCTACAATGTTGTTGTTGGCAACGTGCTTGCATTTGTGTTAGACATAAATCTAGCAGTTGCTATATTTCTCACTCTAGAATATTTCTATGTGCTTGAGTTTGTGCTAAAAGGAAATCTAACACATGTTAGATTTTCTTATACATTGCAATGTTGTTAATCTAGCAAACATTAGACTTATTTAGTCCTAAAATGTTGTTATGTTCTTGCATTTGTGCTAGAATGAAATATAACATGTTTTATATTTCTTTCAAATTTAAATTTGCTTGTGTTTGTGTTGGAAGAAAATTCAACACAAGCGAGATTTCTTATACTCTACAAGGTTGTTGTTGGCAACATGTTTTTATTTGTGGTAGACATAAATTTAGCACTTGCTATATTTCTCACTCTACAATGTTTCTATGTGCTTGAGTTTGTGCTAAAAGGAAATCTAACACATGTTGGATTTTCTTTTACAATGCAATGTTGTTAATCTAGCACACATTAGACTTATTTAGTCCTAATATGTTGTTATGTTCTTGTGTTTGTGCTAGAAGGAAATACAGCATGTGTTAGAATTCTTTCAAATTTAAATGTGCTTGTGTTTGTGTTGGAAGAAAATTTAACACAAGCTAGATTTCTTATACTCTACAATGTTGTTGTTGGCAACATGTTTGTATTTGTGCTAGACAGAAATCTAGCACTTGCTAGATTTCTCACTCTGCAATGTTTCTATGTGCTCCAATTTGTGCTAAAAGGAAATCTAACACATGTTAGATTTTATTTTACATTGCAATGTTGTTAATCTAGCACACATTATAGACTTATTTAGTCCTACAATGTTGTTATGTTCTTGTGTTTGTGCTAGAAGGAAATATAGCATGTGTTAGATTTCTTTCAAATTTAAATGTCCTTGTGTTTGTGTTGGAAGAACATTTAACACAAGCTAGATTTCTTATACTCTACAATGTTGTTGTCAGCAATGTGCTTTTATTTGTGGTAGACATAAATCTAGCACTTGCTAGAATTATCACTCTACAATGTTTCTATGTGCTCAAGTTTGCGCTAAAAGAAAATCTAACACATGTTAGATTTTATTTTAAATTGCAATGTTGTTAATCTATCACACAATAAACTTGTTTAGTCTTACAATGTTGTTATGTTCTTGTGTTTGCGTTTAAAGGAAACTCTACAATGTTTCTATGTGCTCAAGTTTGCGCTAAAAGAAAATCTAACACATGTTAGATTTTATTTTAAATTGCAATGTTGTTAATCTAACACACAATAAACTTGTTTAGTCTTACAATGTTGTTATGTTCTTGTGTTTGCGTTTAAAGGAAATATAACATGTGTTAAATTTCTTTCAAATTAAAATGTGTTTGTGTTTGTGTTGGAATAAAATTTAACACAATCTAGAATTCTTATACTCTACCACGTTGTTGTTGGCAACGTGCTTGTATTTGTGGTAGACATAAATCTAGCACTTGATAGACTTGTCACTCTACAATGTTTCTATGTGCTCGAGTTTGCACTAAAATGAAATCTAACACATGTTAGATTTTATTTTACATTGCAATGTTGTTAATGCTAACATGTTTTTGTTTAGGCTAAAAGAAAATCTAGCTTGCGCTAAAATTTTTTTGTCGTGTAGTGTTGTCATTGGAGATATTTATATGTTTGTTATAAGTAAATGTAATTTTGAGTAAATTTTTCTCACCCTACAATGTTGTTATGTGATTAATTTCGCATTAGAAGGAATTATAGTATGAATTATATTTCTTTCACCTTGTAATGTTGTTATTTGCAACGTTCTTGTATTTTTTATAGGAGGAAATCTTTGTACACTATCCCATTCTTAGACCACATATTCCATATGAAGGGCCTTCTAATCGTTTCAAGGTTTAAATTTTTTTATATTGTAACAATAGTCTACGTAGGCATGGACTAAAACTTCATAGTCTCTAAAAGGCAAGGTCAAATGTCCCAAGAAATATTATTATTCCAATGACTATATTGACATTGTGTTTATGTTTTTGCTTTACAATACAATGTTGTTGTTGGCAATCTTCTTGTATGCGATAGAATATAGTCTAGCATGGGTTTCATTTCCTTTGCCTTGCAATATTTTAATGACAATATGTTTGTGGTTTGTGGTATAAGGAAATCTAGCTTGTGCTATATTTATTTTGTTTTGCAATGTTTTTCTTGGAAATATGAATGTGTTCGTGCTAAAAATAATTCTAGCACATGCTAGATTTCTTTCACCTTACAATGTTTTTTTTTGACAATATCCATGCGTTTGTAATAGAAATAAATCTAGGATGCAAATGCAATATGCTTTTGTTCATGTTAGAAGTAATTATATCACATTCTAAATTTATTTCACCTTGCAAAGTTGGTATGTGTTTGTCTTTGTGCTAGACAAAGATCTAGAAGAAAATATAATGATTGCCATAGTTAATGTTCTTTCATTGTGTTTTGCTATTATTTCATCTAAAGCAAACTAAGAATATACATGACTATAAGAGATAAATTTTTTGTATATATGTTGTTATTTTGGTCTATACAATTTTTTTTTTGTTTATTCACAATGTAATGTCTTTTGGAAATGTTCTTATGCTTGTGCTGGAAGGAAACCTAGTAGATATTTGCTTTCCTATATTCACGATTAAAATAATATAAAAAATTATTTCGAGGTGCCCTTTTTCTAGCCTTGATTAGCTATTACTATACAATTGTTATTGTTCTTGTTCATTTTGTTACACATATAATTATGCGAATAGTTGTAGTATTTATAAATTCATATTTTCTTCAATAATTCGAAATTGTGATAACAATTTTTTTACTTTATTTTCAGATACCATGGACTATGAAGCTAGTGAGAATTCAAAGGAAGCATCCAAGGAAAAAGGAAGTTCAAGAAACACGACACCAAATTCTTTAATTGGTATGACAATTTTAATTTATACTTTGTTAAAATTGTTAGACATTGTGTTAATAATTGGTTGTTGATTAATAAAACCCATGGAAATAGCCTTAGGATTGGGGTTTTAATGGGGACAACCCATACTAACATGGGTATTTTTTTCCAAGAAATTTTAAATATGTGATAACTTTTGGTGTCATATACTAAACTTGCATAACATATGTACTCATTTATTATTGTGCGTGTAAATGAAAATCGTGTATTATAAGGTTGTTTAATACTATTTGTTATTTCATGTCTTCCATTAAATTTTTCTTTCTAGAAACTGTGGAAACTGGTGGGCTTGAAATTCGAAGTAAAGTTGCGAAGACAAAAAGAAAAACAAGTGACCTACAAATGATGCCCCCTTCAACTGGTATGGTGGTTTTATATTTTTTGTACTCTTTTTGAAATGGTTGGATTATGTAGTTTCTTTTCTTATCAGTTTTACCTAGGTGATAACTTTTGGTGTCATATAGTAAACTTGCATAGCATATGTACTCGTTTATTATTGTGCATGTAAATGGAAATCATTTATTATAAGGTTGTTTAATAATATTTAGTATTTCCTGTATTCCATAATTTTTTTTTAGAAGCTGCGGAATTTGGTGTGCCTGATATTCAAAGTAAAGTAGTGAAGAAAAGACAAAAAAAAAGTGATGTACAAACATTGCCTCCTTCAACTGGTATGGTGGTTTTATATTTTATGTACACTATCTTGGAAATGGTTAGATTAGGTGGTTTTTCAGTATTTATAAGAACATTATGTGACAATATTTGAAATTATATTTTCATTTTGATTAATGCAATTATTTTTTTGCTATTATTTGCAGAATTGGTTGGCCCAAAAGCAAATGAAATGTTACAACAATCACTTAAGAAAAAGAAAAGTTATTCAACTCAAAAGGCAATATCAGTAACACCTTCAACTTCTACTTTTGAAATGATTAAAAAATACAATACAAATAATAAATATGAATTCGTGCAAGATTGGTACATCCAAATAGAAACTCCCATGAATATGTTTCCTGATATGTACCTATTTGGATCAATAGACGGAAACGAACCAGAGATATTAGGAATAATAATTAATTGCTATGCTTGCAATGAAAATGACATTGACTTTCAAGTGGAAATGATTAAAGAAAATGAGGTAAAATTAATTTCATGTCAAGTGGAGTATACAAATTTTAGACCAGATTTGATTGAAGCTTCGAGTACTGATTCAACAAATACGATTAAAAATTCAATGTTCAAGTTGGATAGCTTTGAGAGCTTCTCTAAATCTGGACTAAATAGTTGTGCAGATCTTTTAAAACGCATCACCACTGTTCTGAGATATCGTTATGTAAGAAGTAAAAAAACATCATCTGTACTTCTTCATTTACAACAAAAGGGTAAATTTTTTGATAAAATACCTGATGATAAAATTGATTCTCAATTACTTGCTTTGAGAAGAGTATATTTATCAGATTTGGAGGAGAATATAAAAGAAAGTGATTTCAAGCCCACTACAGAATTTCAAAAAACTAGGAAAGTTGAATTTGAGACAACTAACCTTGCAAACCAATGTGATGAGATTCATGAAGCTTTCAAGCATTGTTATCTATTTTCAAACTCCTTTAATAGAAAAGTGGTTGTTGAAAGATGTAAAGAAGCTCCTAAGGTGTTCAAATTAAGATCAAGAGATGATTTAAATGTTCAAGTGTTAGTGAAATCATTCCTAGAAAAATTCAAACCTCATTACCTGATGCTCTTTTGATTCCATTTGACATCAATGAGCCTGATCCTTTGGTCAACTCTATAAAAATTATAAATGAGACAGATCTAAATTCTAAGAATATCAATTTTTGGATAGTTGATGGTCAACATACCATTCAAGCAGTGAAAGAAATTTTAACAAATCCTAAATATAATGTATCAACAGAAGCGAAAAAAAAATATAAAAAACGTAATGCTCGATTCTTGCATCCATCAGTTGAACCCACTGAGGTGATCCGCATTTGTTGTCAATTAAATTCTGCAAATAAGGTATTTTATAAAACTCCATTTATTGATTGTGTGCGCTCGGCAAGGAATTTCTTAATTGCCAATGACAAATTAAAGAAAAGGAGGATTGGATGCTCTAAGACGGCTGAAGACAAGGTATGTAATTTTAATTATTTTTACATTTAAATTTTATTATTGTATCTAATTTTATTGTAGATAAATTACTAAAGCCGATAATATAAGTCATATTTTCTGATATTTATGATGATTTCACATTAGATTATAACACCTTATTCAGTTTCATTTTTACATTGGATTCTTATTAGTTTATATTTATTATTTTATCAGGTTGATGATGAAATGTTGTGCTCATTCTTCGATTGTCCAATTACAAATTTTTCTGATAAAAAAATTCTCTTATATCTTGATGAACCTATTTCGGATAAATGGGACACTGTTTTTAACTGTTACCAACTAGGCACATTAAAGTGTTCTCCAAGCCAGCCTGATTTTGAGAACTACAAGAAAAATAGTCTACATAGTTTGACAGCAGCTACTTTTCGGCCCCTTCAGGGATTAACCATGGAAGAAATTGCTTCAGTAGCAGATAAGCTATTGGATGGAACCATTTGGTTTTCTATTCCAATTAATCATCCAACAAATGCCATAAAAATAAAAGATTATTGTTCTAAATTGAAAACCAACAGAACAATATTGGATGCAATGGTTACATATTGTCAAAGTCATGATCAGAACTTGAATGAGATGACACTTACCACACTCAACATTCTTGAGCATTATGAAATTAATGATATCATATTCACCAATTTTTGCAACACGGTGGAGGGGTCTACTTATGTCAAAGGAACACGTAATACAAAGATAGAGTCCCTTTCTCAGCAAGCATGTGGAGTCCTTGACAGAATGATAAATGGATCAACAAGTGTTCAACAGGTTGATAACAATTTTGAATTTGGTTGTCATTTTGGAGGCCCTGATCTTTTGTCAACACTTTTGCACTCTTTTCCATGTCAGTTGCAACCATTTCTACACACTGACCTTGTTGTTTTGGACACACTAGCTTTGAAAAAAGAAAAATTCAACAAGGGGTATTACATTGAATTTTTTCGATTTCTTATCGAAAAAAATGAGTTGAATGACTTTACTACAGTTCTCTTAGTAGAACTTTGGTTTTGTAATGATATACGCGAGTCTTTGGAAATTTCGATAAAGAAATCCAAGTTCAATTATAAAATTACTAGTGGCATTTATGAATATAATTGCCAAAACAATTATAGTTATGATATAGTTCTTACTATACATTTCTATACTTCAGAATTAAAAATTTTGGAGGCTATAAAATACTCTCACACATTTGAAGACACATTTGATGAAAATGAGAGAGATTATGATTTTTGGATGGATTTAGTGGAAAAGCACCAACAATGTAGTGATGCAAAAGTGGTTATTTCTCTTTATGCGGGGAAAATTTTTATCAAGGCCTGTTGTACATATGGAAGAAGAATTTCATGTGTTGTGCAAACAGAGTCACAAAGGACAATAATGTTAAATCATTACAAATCTTTTCAACTATCAAATCCAGTACCCATTAACTTCTTGGAGAATTCAGGTACTACAACTCATTTCTTTATTTTCTTATAATACATTGGATACTATTTTTTTCATATTTCTTAATTGTCAAAGTGTTTACTAAAATGACTAATGATGGAGATTCTAAAACAGAGAATGATGAAAGTGGGAAGAAACAAATTAATCAACATAGTGCTTATATTGTTGAAAAAAGTATGGAGATGGAAATAGGAGGAGAAGGAGGAGAGGAAGAAGTCATCAACACAGGTACATAATTTGCTTAGTTTTTTCTCTTGATAATTTTTCAATTTATTTAATTTCCATATTCATAATATTTTTGGATGACTATTATAGGGAATTATGAGATGAATGAAATCAATCAAGACAATGACCATGGAACTATGGAGATAGAAATGGGTATTAATCATTATATCTCTATCTTTTTTTATTTTATTATTATTCCATTTTTAATTTTTTTTTGTGATTCATATCCATTTCATATGTTGATTATAGTTGGAAATAAAGAGAATGAATATAATGACCAAGGTATTGTCCCAAAAAACTACAACCAAGAACCAAATATAACATCAGGTACTTATAATTTGTCCACTTGTTTTCCTTGTTATTTAATGATTCTATTAATTTTCACAATTCAAAATATAAGTACAATCGGTATTTGATTGAAGGTTTAATATGTTTACTCCAGGTCCTGTTCAGATGATAAAAGAACTTATTGTTTCATCTATAAATAGTGAAAAAAACACTCAAGGTAAGTGTATTGTTTCAACAATTTTTTTAGTAATTTTTGTAACATGAATAAAATGGTTTGACTATATTATTTTCCATTGTGTTGCAGCCAAAATAACTGAAAAGAAACTAGTTATTTTTGAACTAAAGGACATTTTTTATCATAGCATTGATGATGAAGCAACAAACAAAGGGCATATTGAGAAAATGGGAGCTGATGCTGATTACACAATAGAGAAAAAACTATTTTGGATTCATCCACATGCAAAATCATTCTTTTAAATGTGTTTCAAAAATGAATCTCTTGACATTGCAATTTGGATGACAGCTTTGAAACAAAGCACAACAAGATTTCTAAAAGAGTTGGTTTCAGAAACATTACAAGATAAATTTATGTTTAAGTGGACTGCTTCAGACTGTAAGCCACAAAAGGGACATAAGGTCATTGACAATTCAACGAAAGTTATACACACTAAATCATTGAAAAAAGTGTGGGAAATGCATACCCAATATGATGCAACCAATACTATTATAGTTGATTGTTTAATTGAGAGAGTGAAAGAGAATCCAAAAGAAAATGTGATTCTTGCCCCTCCATTCATTGCAGCAAATGAAGGGGATAATTGGTTGATCCATGAGCTATGGAGAATATTGCATAAACTCAACAAGGCTACGGATGTGCGAGCTATTTTGAAGGATGTCCAATTATATTTAGAAGTACCTTAAGATTACATATGTCTATATCATGATGTTATATGTATGACATCATGATTGATTACTTTTATTTCACAACACTAATAAAAGAATTGTTGATTTGGTTTGTCATTTCTAAAAATCAAATATTTTTATTTTATTTATTTTTGGTGAGATGAATGGTCATTTAATGTTTTCATATCAAAATTTCCCAGTCTATATTTTTTGTTGTACAATGGATTACATTGTATGTAGAATTAATAGGTAATTGTTCTATTTGTTTTAATTAGATCATTACAATTATTTGCTTTAAATGCAGTTTAAGTTATTGTTATACCTCTTAGAAATTAGTAATTTGAAGGATGACCCATTGCATTCTTATAACCCTATTTATTCCATATAAGTTGAAAAATTATATTAAGTTGTATGTAACACCAGCAATAAACATACAATTTGCACTAAAAGAAGCACAAACAAAAACTAAGGTAGAAACTCTATAAATTAACATATAATTAATCAGGTTTGAAATTTAAAAATTGTGTTATATTGTATGTGAAAATTAATAAAAAATTAGTTTGTTTAGTTGCGCTAGACCATTATAATTATATTTTTCAATTGCAATTATATAAATCATTTAAGTCTTAAAATTAAGGATCTAAATGGTGGGTCAATGCTTTCTTATAATACTTTTGTTCCATACAAATTAAATAAAGGTATTAGGTTGTATGTATAAAGTAAACATATTATTTGTTTGTTCATTTTAATGGAGCAATTGTATTTGTATTTTGTGATACTTTGAACTCATTGTAAAATTGCCTTTGCATACAAATGGAAATTGTTCATAATAAATGTTAACATCATTTTTAAAATGATAGGTTTTTATGTCCTTAAGCAATGAAGTGTTGAAGTGGAGATATGTTAATATCATACATGTGGTTGCAGTGCAAATGCAGATGGGAATTACTACAAGTCAAAAGATGTTGTTGATATTCGAAATGGAAGGAGTATTCTTCCAATCATACACCAAAGATGAACAAGATTTTCATATTCAAAGAGAACCAGACTGGCAGTTTGGTGATAGGTCCTATTTTTTAAGGCCTTTTTATTCAAAAGTATTAAAATATTGCTTAAAAAATTATGATGTCGCAGTATGGACATTAAATGTCACTGACAAGTACATCCGAAAAGTACTTGAAAAATAAAATATTGATATAGAGGACTTTAAATTTGCATGGGATAGATCTCATTGTCATTTGCAAACAAAATTGGAAGCAGGGAGAACAAGACAATTTTATGAGAAAAAGTTGATTGATGTGTGGTGCCAATATGGAGATAATTATGAAGAATAAAATGTATTGCTAATAGATACAGAAAAGCATACTTCTCAATTGATGGGATATCAATCAAACCACATCTTGATAAAATCGTATACAGGAAAAGAGCAAGATACGTGGCTTATGCAAGTTTTATTCCCCTTTCTTAAGACACTTCATCGTATCAAACAAAAACATGAGTACATTCGAATGTTCAATAGAACATGTACTTCATTGTAGTTCATGGAGATAATTTCTTTTATAAATTTGTTGAAAAGTACATTCCAAATTTTCAATACATTTTGGACATAGTTTTTGTTGAATCAATTTGTATGATCTTATATTTTTTGAAATAGATGGAAATTGCCAATTATATTAATATGTTTATTTCTTATTATTTATAAATGTTTTTGCAATGACTGCTGTATCGATTTTTTTCTAAGATGTGTGTGTGCGTTCACGTGTTCTTAAATGAATTGTTTTCCATTCAAATTATCTTATATGAACCATCTTATAATGATTTTTTTGATGACTTATGTTTAATTATATGTATCAATAATCATATATAAATGTGAAATATAAGTTTTCAAATAGAACTCCTTGCAAACAAAGGTGCTATTCTTACTAAAGAAATTATAACAATTTACTTGATAAATGTTATGTGCATTATTCACTATTCACAATGTATTATTCACTATTGAGGTTAATGAGAAATGTGCCATAGGTAAATTATTTGATCTTTTTGAATCATAAGATATGTGATTTCTCAATTGATAGTTTTCATAAATTTATATGCTTAAATCAATTAATGGTTGTAACTGCAATCATATCATATTGAAAATCAATAAGGCACAAAGTTAGTTATTCATTGTTTACATATAAAATGCACTAATATGAGTGCATAAATGTGATGTGTAATTCTTTAGATAAAATTATATTGTAAATAATTTTGCATTTCTTAAAAAAACATATATATGAGGATAACGATTGATAAGTGGCTTATCAAGGTTTGATTAGATACTATCATGGATCTCATCTCATTTAATTAAATTAATCCAAAGGACATTTTTTATCATAGCATTAATGATGAAGCAACAAACAAAGGGCATATTGAGAAAATGGGAGCTGATGCTGATTACACAATAGAGAAAAAACTATTTTGGATTCTTCCACATGCAAAATCATTTTTTGAAATGTGTTTCAAAAATGAATCTCTTGACATTGCAATTTGGACGACAGCTTTGAAACAAAGCACAACAAGATTTCTAAAAAAGTTGGTTTCAGAAACATTACAAGATAAATTTCTGTTTAAGTGGACTGCTTCAGACTGTAAGCCACAAAAGGGACATAAGGTCATTGACAATTCAACGAAAGTTATACACACTAAATCATTGAAAAAAGTGTGGGAAATGCATACCCACTATGATGCAACCAATACTATTATAGTTGATTGTTTAATTGAGAGAGTGAAAGAGAATCCAAAAGAAAATGTGATTCTTGCCCCTCCATTCATTGCAGCAAATGAAGGGGATAATTGGTTGATCCATGAGCTATGGAGAATATTGCATAAACTCAACAAGGCTACGGATGTGCGAGCTATTTTGAAGGATGTCCAATTATATTTAGAAGTACCTTAAGATTACATATGTCTATATCATGATGTTATATGTATGACATCATGATTGATTACTTTTATTTCACAACACTAATAAAAGAATTGTTGATTTGGTTTGTCATTTCTAAAAATCAAATATTTTTATTTTATTTATTTTTGGTGAGATGAATGGTCATTTAATGTTTTCATATCAAAATTTCCCAGTCTATATTTTTTATTGTACAATGGATTATATTGTATGTAGAATTAATAGGTAATTGTTCTATTTGTTTTAATTAGATCATTACAATTATTTGCTTTAAATGCAGTTTAAGTTATTGTTATACCTCTTAGAAATTAGTAATTTGAAGGATGACCCATTGCATTCTTATAACCCTATTTATTCCATATAAGTTGAAAAATTATATTAAGTTGTATGTAACACCAACAATAAACATACAATTTGCACTAAAAGAAGCACAAACAAAAACTAAGGTAGAAACTCTATAAATTAACATATAATTAATCAGGTTTGAAATTTAAAAATTGTGTTATATTGTATGTGAAAATTAATAAAAAATTAGTTTGTTTAGTTGCGCTAGACCATTATAATTATATTTTTCAATTGCAATTATATAAATCATTTAAGTCTTAAAATTAATGATCTAAATGGTGGGTCAATGCTTTCTTATAATACTTTTGTTCCATACAAATTAAATAAAGGTATTAGGTTGTATGTATAAAGTAAACATATTATTTGTTTGTTCATTTTAATGGAGCAATTGTATTTGTATTTTGTGATACTTTGAACTCATTGTAAAATTGCCTTTGCATACAAATGGAAACTGTTCATAATAAATGTTAACATCATTTTTAAAATGATAGGTTTTTATGTCCTTAAGCAATGAAGTGTTGAAGTGGAGATATGTTAATATCATACATGTGGTTGCAGTGCAAATGCAGATGGGAATTACTACAAGTCAAAAGATGTTGTTGATATTCGAAATGGAAGGAGTATTCTTCCAATCATACACCAAATATGAACAAGATTTTCATATTCAAAGAGAACTAGACTGGCAGTTTGGTGATAGGTCCTATTTTTTAAGGCCTTTTTATTCAAAAGTATTAAAATATTGCTTAATAAATTATGATGTCGCAATATGGACATTAAATGTCACTGACAAGTACATCCGAAAAGTACTTGAAAAATCAAATATTGATATAGAGGACTTTAAATTTGCATGGGATAGATCTCATTGTCATTTGCAAACAAAATTGGAAGCAGGGAGAACAAGACAATTTTATGAGAAAAAGTTGATTGATGTGTGGTGCCAATATGGAGATAATTATGAAGAATCAAATGTATTGCTAATAGATACAGAAAAGCATACTTCTCAATTCATGGGATATCGATCAAACCACATCTTGATAAAATCGTATACAGGAAAAGAGCAAGATACGTGGCTTATGCAAGTTTTATTCCCCTTTCTTAAGACACTTCATCGTATCAAACAAAAACATGAGTACATTCGAATGTTCAATAGAACATGTACTTCATTGTAGTTCATGGAGATAATTTCTTTTATAAATTTGTTGAAAAGTACATTCCAAATTTTCAATACATTTTGGACATAGTTTTTGTTGAATCAATTTGTATGATTTTATATTTTTTGAAATAGATGGAAATTGCCAATTATATTAATATGTTTATTTCTTATTATTTATAAATGTTTTTGCAATGACTGCTGTATCGATTTTTTTCTAAGATGTGTGTGTGCGTGCACGTGTTCTTAAATGAATTGTTTTCCATTCAAATTATCTTATATGAACCATCTTATAATGATTTTTTTGATGACTTATCTTTAATTATATGTATCAATAATCATATATAAATGTGAAATATAAGTTTTCAAATAGAACTCCTTGAAAACAAAGGTGCTATTCTTACTAAAGAAATTATAACAATTTACTTGATAAATGTTATGTGCATTATTCACTATTCACAATGTATTATTCACTATTGAGGTTAATGAGAAATGTGCCATAGGTAAATTATTTGATCTTTTTGAATCATAAGATATGTGATTTCTCAATTGATAGTTTTCATAAATTTATATGCTTAAATCAATTAATGGTTGTAACTGCAATCATATCATATTGAAAATCAATAAGGCACAAAGTTAGTTATTCATTGTTTACATATAAAATGCACTAATATGAGTGCATAAATGTGATGTGTAATTCTTTAGATAAAATTATATTGTAAATAATTTTGCATTTCTTAAAAAAACATATATATGAGGATAATGATTGATAAGTGGCTTATCAAGGTTTGATTAGATACTATCATGGATCTCATCTCATTTAATTAAATTAATCCAAAGGACATTTTTTATCATAGCATTGATGATGAAGCAACAAACAAAGGGCATATTGAGAAAATGGGAGTTGATGTTGATTACACAATAGAGAAAAAACTATTTTGGATTCATCCACATGCAAAATCATTTTTTGAAATGTGTTTCAAAAATGAATCTCTTGACATTGCAATTTGGACAACAGCTTTGACAAACAAAGCACAACAAGATTTCTAAAAAAGTTGGTTTCAAAAAGATTACAAGATAAATTTCTGTTTAAGTGGACTGCTTCAGACTGTAAGCCACAAAAGGGACATAAGGTCATTGACAATTCAACGAAAGTTATACACACTAAATCATTGAAAAAAGTGTGGGAAATGCATACCCAATATGATGCAACCACTACTATTATAGTTGATTGTTTAATTGAGAGAGTGAAAGAGAATCCAAAAGAAAATGTGATTCTTGCCCCTCCATTCATTGGAGCAAATCAAGGGCATAATTGGTTGATCCATGAGCTATGGAGAATATTGCATAAACTCAACAAGGCTACGGATGTGCGAGCTATTTTGAAGGATGTCCAATTATATTTAAAAGTACCTTAAGATTACATATGTCTATATCATGATGTTATATGTATGACATCATGATTGATTACTTTTATTTCACAACACTAATAAAAGAACTGTTGATTTGGTTTGTCATTTCTAAAAATCAAATATTTTTATTTTATTTATTTTTGGTGAGATGAATGGTCATTTAATATTTTCATATCAAAATTTCCCAGTCTATATTTCTTGTTTTACAATGGATTACATTGTATATAAAATTAATAGGTAATTGTTCTATTGGTTTTAATTAGATCATTACAATTATTTGCTTTAAATGCGGTTTAAGTTATTGTTATACCTCTTAGAAATTAGTAATTTGAAGGATGACCCATTGCATTCTTATAACCCTATTTATTCCATATAAGTTGAAAAATTATATTAAGTTGTATGTAACACCAACAATAAACATACAATTTGCACTAAAAGAAGCACAAACAAAAACTAAGGTAGAAACTCTATAAATTAACATATAATTAATCAGGTTTGAAATTTAAAAATTGTGTTATATTGTATGTGAAAATTAATAAAAAATTAGTTTGTTTAGTTGCGCTAGACCATTATAATTATATTTTTCAATTGCAATTATATAAATCATTTAAGTCTTAAAATTAATGATCTAAATGGTGGGTCAATGCTTTCTTATAATACTTTTGTTCCATACAAATTAAATAAAGGTATTAGGTTGTATGTATAAAGTAAACATATTATTTGTTTGTTCATTTTAATGGAGCAATTGTATTTGTATTTTGTGATACTTTGAACTCATTGTAAAATTGCCTTTGCATACAAATGGAAACTGTTCATAATAAATGTTAACATCATTTTTAAAATGATAGGTTTTTATGTCCTTAAGCAATGAAGTGTTGAAGTGGAGATATGTTAATATCATACATGTGGTTGCAATGCAAATGCAGATGGGAATTACTACAAGTCAAAAGATGTTGTTGATATTCGAAATGGAAGGAGTATTCTTCCAATCATACACCAAAGATGAACAAGTTTTTCATATTCAAAGAGAACCAGACTGGCAGTTTCGTGATAGGTCCTATTTTTTAAGGCCTTTTTATTCAAAAGTATTAAAATATTGCTTAATAAATTATGATGCCGCAATATCGACATTAAATGTCACTGACAAGTACATCCGAAAAGTACTTGAAAAATCAAATATTGATATAGAGGACTTTAAATTTGCATGGGATAGATCTCATTGTCATTTGCAAACAAAATTGGAAGCAGGGAGAACAAGACAATTTTATGAGAAAAAGTTGATTGATGTGTGGTGCCAATATGGAGATAATTATGAAGAATCAAATGTATTGCTAATAGATACAGAAAAGCATACTTCTCAATTCATGGGATATCGATCAAACCACATCTTGATAAAATCGTATACAGGAAAAGAGCAAGATACGTGGCTTATGCAAGTTTTATTCCCCTTTCTTAAGACACTTCATTGTATCAAACAAAAACATGAGTACATTTGAATGTTCAATAGAACATGTACTTCATTGTAGTTCATGGAGATAATTTCTTTTATAAATTTGTTGAAAAGTACATTCCAAATTTTCAATACATTTTAGACATAGTTTTTGTTGAATCAATTTGTATGATTTTATATTTTTTGAAATAGATGGAATTTGCCAATTATATTAATATGTTTATTTCTTATTATTTATAAATGTTTTTGCAATGACTGCTGTATCGATTTTTTTCTAAGATGTGTGTGTGCGTGCGCGTGTTCTTAAATGAATTGTTTGCCATTCAAATTATCTTATATGAACCATCTTATAATTTTTTTTGATGACTTATGTTTAATTATATGTATCAATAATCATATATAAATGTGAAATATAAGTTTTCAAATAGAACTCCTTGCAAACAAAGGTGCTATTCTTACTAAAGAAATTATAACAATTTACTTGAGAAATGTTATGTGCATTATTCACTATTCACAATGCATTATTCACTATTAAGGTTAACGAGAAATGTGCCATAGGTAAATGATTTGATCTTTTTGAATCATAAGATATGTGATTTCTCAATTGATAGTTTTCATAAATTTATATGCTTAAATCAATTAATGGTTGTAACTGCAATCATATCATATTGAAAATCAATAAGGCACAAAGTTAGTTATTCATTGTTTACATATAAAATGCACTAATATGAGTGCATAAATGTGATGTGTAATTCTTTAGATAAAATTATATTGTAAATAATTTTGCATTTCTTAAAAAAACATATGTATGAGGATAACGATTGATAAGTGGCTTATCAAGGTTTGATTAGATACTATCATGGATTAATTTAATTAAATGAGATGAGATGAGATGACTAACAAAGGGGCCGTAGGAAATTGAGCACAAGAACATTTTACTAAGGTTTTAATAGACTAGTTTCAATGCAATGCAAGGGACACCTCATCTCAATAGTTTTAATGACTAATTAAATTTCTATTTAACTATCATGTGGTTTAATATGAATGTACAAATGTGAAATTGTTATTTCTAGAATAAAAACCATGTAAAGAAAATGAATTTTCTAATAAAACATGGATTAATGAATTCACCATGAGCATTAAGTAAACTATTTAAGCTCATTCAACAGATGGGCCATAAATGGATGCCTTTAAACTTTTTACACCATATGACATGCTTTCACCATCAATATTAACATTTTGTAAATTTCAAATCTTAAATAAACTATTTATACTTAAAATAATCTCATAGAATCCAACAAGACTCGGAAGTTATTTATTGAATTTTATTTAGTTATATGTATTCATACAAGTTTAAAAATGTAATTTATTTTTGAAATAAATCTATTAATGCAAGTAAAGATATATCTTATACAAAAATATTTAAGATTAATTGATAATTAGCTTTAAGTGGTTTATTCATGCTACATGAAAAATCCAATGTCATAGATGAATGCCTTTTAATACACATTTAATCTTCAAAATCAATATCTTAATGATAATTTAGAAGTATTTACATTAAGTATTTAATAATTAAAGAACACGGGGACTTATATAAATTTCAACTAAAATACATGAGTTACGTTTCACATTTATTTCTTCCCCATTAAAAATGCTTATCATTTTCTCTTCTTAGTGAAAGTAATGGTCAATCATGGTTTTCCATACTATTGGTTGACACTAAATTTACATCGAGACTATTATTGGTTTTGACAATGTTTACAAGGAGAGATCAATATCCACACGACCATCAATCATGCTAATATTTGAAAACCCCTGCCTCCACTACTTACAAAAATTCACCACTAAAGTTTCTTGTTTACTTCATTTTGTGACACTGTCCATCATAATGGAATGACCTGAATACCAATTTAAGAACTCTCATTTGATGTACTTGGATTTGAGTGGAGATAGACCAATGGTGCCTAACCTTCTTGAAATACGTAGATCAACAATGTATAACCTTTATAGTATATGCCTCCATTCTACGAAGATGAATGATGACCCCCTCATTAGTGCTTCATAAATGCACAAAGGGGCCGTATGAAATTGAGCACAGGAACATTTTACTAAGGTTTTAATAGACTAGTTTCAATGGAATGCAAGAGACACCTATCCTTGTCATTTACAGGAAGATCCTCACATCACCATCATTCAATCAACAAATCCCTTGTAGGTTGGGGGAAACGGGGTTAGAGTTGCGAGACATAAAATTTAAACATCGATAAATCTAGCATGTTATCCATAACTATAATATCTTGATTGGATGTTTGACATACGAATATGATTTAACTTAAATCAATTTCTTCTAAGAGTTTGATTTCACACTCCTATTTTGTATTGATACTATTATACATAACAACCCCATGTTTGACCTATTCATGATCTATAATTGGTTAGAAATTACTTGCAAATTATTTTAATGTTGAATCAATTTAATATGGAAATTTACAAAAAAAATGAATGTTGTTGGAGGCCTTGTAATAGAATACTTCCAAATTTAATGAAATATGTGTTTTTTGGTTTAACCATCACTTTGGATTTCTAGCTAACTTTCCTTTCATGTTCTCATGCATCCTTGCTTATGTTTTCCCTTCCTAACTCTGTGCTACCATAGGTTTCCAAGGGGCACACTCTCATTAGCCTTCATGTGTTAGAACAACTCATGCACCTTCCTCGACTTGCCACATATTTCATAACCTTGCTACCAACAAGGACATATTACTTGCCTCTGTGCGAAACTGCGGTCAAAGGCGATATCGCACCACCCATTGTTGGGACTCCGACAGCAAATAGTTTGAGGTCTAATTGGGACTTCTTACCGGTGAGATCCCATGACATGTTGGTAGTTCCAACACCATCAAAATTTTGGCACCAGAAGGGGGGCCACACGACAAGTTGAGTCCTCACATCTATTTTGAATCTCTGCATATCCATCATGACTAACTACAGCGTTTCTGTTCCCGAATGTATGTCTTATGGAAGAGCCTTCGTTACCTTGGAAAAGCTCTCAGATAACTTGTCACATAAAACATACGATTTTGGGGACCATGTTGCCTTGGTTACACACACGGTAAACATTGTAGGCTCATGGGAAAGACATGGAATATTTGAAGAATACATGACTTGTGCGTTGTTCATCTACACGCTTCGAGGGCACCCAATATATTGGTGTGCCATGCTACATAAAAAAAATATATTCATTCTCTTGCTCATCTGGTCACAGTGATAGACCGTGCTTTTAGTCACTTTAATTGTAAAGCACTCGGTCAAGAAATTTTGAAATGATGAAAAGCACCCAATGAATCCATTGAACAGTTTTACAGACACTTTTGTAATATTACATACTGATTCCCTATAGATCAAATTGATTCACTAGTAGAAAATGAGCAATTAGTGACCAGGTGACTAAAAAAGTTAGTCACCACAGCTTTTCCAAGTGAAATACTACCAAAAATGAGCAATCTTAAGTGTTCAAACTAAAAATGACTAACATAAATCACTAATTTAGTCACGAGTTAAAATATGTGACTAGCTAATAAGTAATACAACTAATAATGACTAACATGAATGACTAACTTAGTCTAAGAACAAAAATACAACTACCTAACAAGTACTCTAATAATATGAATCATTTTTTTATGTTAGTCATTTCAATTGTGTCAAGAAATCTAAACTTACAAGTGATAGGGGATTGAAAGGTTGCTAAATATTGGTTAAAAGGTTATCCTTCCTTAAACACTTCTTCATCCTCAAATGGTGTATAGGTGAGCCAACTTTGCATTATTTGGCTCTAATAATTTGTAATTTTAAACAAATATTTTTTAATAAAATAATTTATTTTATGTATTTTTTTAAAATCTATTCGTTGAATCCAATTGGATCTAGTTCCAATTCGAAATTATTTTGAAGGGAAATTTTAAATTTTAAGACTATAATATCAAATAAAAACTACTTTAATTTCATATTAACCAACCTAGATCGATCTTAACCCCGGATCTATCAAGCACCGAGAGGGTTCCAATCTCTTGAGGTGCAAACATTTTTTTCTAGTGCAAAACATGGTGGAATGTTTGCAGATCGAGAGATGGGATCTCTCTCGAAACTTGATAGTTATAGAGTTAATAAGGATCTAGGTTGGTTATATAATACTATATAATATCTATATATGTATTTGTGTCTCTTTTTTATTCCCTCTCTCTATCTGACCTCCCAAACATACACACACTCTTTCTCCCTCTCTTTCCCTTCTCCATCTAGCTCTCTCTTCCCCTTCTCTCCCTCTCCATCTATATCCTTCTCTCTATTCCCTCCTTCTCTCCTCTATCGCTCACTCTCTCTCCTTGACTCCATTTTCACCCACTCTCTCTCTCCACGTTTCTCCCTCTATTTTTTTGTTGTTCCCTCCCTCTCCTACCCCCTCCAATTCCATCTCTCTCTCCTCATCTCTATCTTCCTTCCTCTCTATCCCTTATCTCCCACCTTCCTCAGCTATCTCTCCCCCCAAATCACTCTCACTCTCTCTCTCTCTCTTCCTTCCAACTCTATCACTATCTCCCCACCTCCTTGTCCTTCCCCATCTCTATGGCTCCGTCTCTCCTCCTTCCCCTTATATCCCTATCTCTATCCTTTCCTCTTCTTTCTCTTCCTTCCTTTCCTCTCTCCCTCACTCTCTCTCCATCTCTCCCTTCTCACTCCTCTCTCTCTCCTCCTCTATCTCTCTATGTATGTTTTCATTACTCCCTCTCTCCCCCACTTCAACTCCATTTCTCTCTCTCTCCCCTCTCTCTTCCTTCCTCTCACTCCCTCTCTCCCCGGTCACTGTCTCTTTCTCTCTCTCTCCATCCTCCAACTTTATCACTATCTCCCTCCTTCTCTCTGCCCCCTCCTCAAATCTCTCTTAAATTTGATCACATTGTATTGTGTTTAAGAAATTACCTAAATTAAAAAAAATTGGTTGTAAAATATTAAACCTATATTTTGGATCAATCATGTCAAAGAAAATAAAATAATGAAAATATTTCAAAAGTCATGCACTATTATAATTAGCCAATTTTCTTGCTCTCATCCCTTGGATCCTTAGCTAATATGGATCTATTCGAGTTATATATATATATATATATATATATATATAGAACCAGAATAGATCCATCTTAGCTTAATTTTATTAAAACCTTAATTTTAATTTTATGCCAATATTTTTAGTAGTCATGAGGATAGACTCTTTAGATATATCTCAAATTGTAACATTTTCCCTTTTATTAAATATTTTTATTGTGAAATAATTTATGTTTTTGGGCATGTGGTACTGATAATCCATGGTATTGACCCATGGTATTGTGACAAATGCTATTTTTTACAAGTTAATAATATCTACCATAATGTGGGGCTGAATATCCACTGTTAAGAATCTTGTCATATTGTTATAAAAAAATTTGGTTGTGAAATAAGTTATGGTTTTTGGACTTGTAATATTGATAAGCCATGGCATTGGTTGAATATCCACGGTTAAGAATATTGTCATATTGTTATAAAATATTTTGGTTGTTAAATAAGTTGTGGTTTTTGCACTTGTAATATTGATAAGCCATGGTATTGGTCCATGGTATTGTAACAATGCATATTCACAAGTTAATAATAAAATCAAAATATAATAAATTGAATTTTATTATTTTTATTAATTTAACTTTTTTATTATTAATTGAGGTGATATTTAAATGTTTACACTCATCCCAATAGCATTTTTAACTTCTTCTTCTTCTTTCTAACTTAGAGTCTTAAGCAAAAATAACAAATTCTTATTAAAAATAAATCATTTAACTCAATTTCAATTTATATATTTTATTTTATATTATGAATATATATATATATATATATATATATATATTTCCATTGTAACTATTTCTTTTCTTTTTCATTTTCAGTTTAGCGTTGGGTTCAAATAAAATATTCACAGATTACAACATCACATTGTAGCACTGTATTTTTATCTACCTGGTCTATACCTGCATGGAAATGGCAAAAGAAGGAAGACCATCGATGTGATCTATGGATTTCATGGGATTCGAACCCCAGATGGAATTTTCATGGAAAACACCTCAAGAGAGCATCAATGATTAGATGGAGGAAGGGCATATATGGATTTCATGGGATTCAAACCCCAGATGGAAATTTCATGGCAAACACCTCAGGAGAGCATCGACGATTAGATGGAGGAAGGGCAAGGTCATTCGACATGGATATTTCGTTAATTTTTACATGCATATGAATTTGGACTCTAGAGAGTTCTTCCTTTTGACTAAAGATGATTTTTGTTCTTATGGGTAAACAATTCTCAGGGTTTATATGATCAAAGCATAAATTTTATCTAAAGCTGAGGGTTCAATCATTATGATAACACAAATCAGTAATTTTTACATGGGTATGAATTTGGATTTTCAAGAGTTATTCCTTTTTACTAAAGATGATTTTTGTTCTTATGGGTAACAATTTCAAGGGTTTATATGATCAAAGCATAAGCTTTATCTAGAGTTGAGGGTTTAATGATTATTATAATGTAGATCTTAATTGTAGCCATCAATTCATGAAAAGACAATGCACAAGTAAGCATTTTGCATGTCCTTATTGATATTTTAGTAGAGTTGAGGGTTTAATGATTACGATAATGCATATCTTGATTGCGACCAATGATTCATGAAAATACAATGCACAAGTAAGCATTTTACATGTCTTTATTGAGATTTTGGTAATTTTTACTTAGGTATGAATTTGGACTATGGAGAGTTCTTCCTTTTTACTAAAGATGATTTTTGTTCTTATGGGTAAACAAGTTGATCAAATCATAAATTTTATCTAGAGTTGAAGGTTTATTGATTATGATAATGCAGATCTTGATAGTGGCCAACAATTCATCAAAAGACAATGCACAAGTAAGCATTTAGCATGTCCTTATTGTACAAAGGGTTTAATGATTATGATAATGTAAATCTTGATTGTGGCCAACAATTAATCAAAGGACAATGGACAAGTAAGAATTTTTCATCTCCTTATTGTACAGATTAGTTCGCTCCTTCGTAACTTTTCTAGGGTCAAAATCCCTGAAATTTTATTTTTTTATTTTCACCTTTTTTTAGTGTTTCATTTTTTGTGTAATGGACTCTACCATGCATAAATTCAAAGGGCTCAAGTGATGCAAGAAAAATTTCTGGTAGGATGCAAATGCTAGACCTTCCTCAAACTTTGTTACATGAAATTAAAATTTCTTGTAATCATGAACATAAAATATTTTATGTTTCATCCTTAGATCATGATCTGAATGCCTACAATTTTAAACCATGTTACTATATTTTAAGTAGAATATACTTAGATCCATTAAACCTTACAACTCTCCAAAGCTTAGGTTAATTTTTGCTAAAACTAATGAACTTGAATGGCTTTTGCAATTTAGATTCAATGCTTACAAACAATGATTAAAAATGGAAGAAGCCAAATGATATGATAAATTTTACCCACCCATCATTTTCCAAGACCTTTCCTATTACTATGAACCTAAATATATATAGTAGAAGAAGAAGAGGAGCCTAGCTGAGGTGGACCCTGACCTACTTGATACTTTTCAAAAGTTGGGCATGCCCTTCACTAGAAGAAGAGATTGACCAACGTTATTGTAGATGTTGTTTTTGACAATGTTTTCATTGCTACCATGCATAGGTAGACTCCATAGGAAGCTGATGTTATCTTTTGTTCATTATGAGAGGTAATTCAAGAGTGCCTTTATGTAGTTAAGAAGTAGCTTGGCAGGGTTGTTCCTCCTGTTGATAACTATTATGTTGCATTATATATATATTTTTAGTGATAGTTCCTTCTATTAAATCGCTAAGCACACTTTGTCATCCATGGAAATATCCATTTAATTCCAGATGAATGAGATGGAGACCAAGCATTTTTAGAGGGCTCTTATTGTTGTATACGAGAGTATTTTTTTGAGGTGAGATGATTTATGTGACATATATTGAAATATGCACTGAAGCATTTTATGACACCAATAATCTCCATGCCACAGTAGTGGATCTCTATTGCACCAAGGGAGAAATGATAAAGTATTCCACTTTAAATAATTGGTATGTCGAGGACGAGGAATGCAGATGTGGGATTTATAGTTTTATTACGAAAATACGTTTGTGTGATGGAGACAAATCCTACACATAAATCGTATCATTATATTTCTATGAAATCTCTGAATGTGTTCAATACAGAAATATGTATGTACTCTTGAATTTATCTATGTTGTAATAAGATCGAGAATAATCTTGTCATTGCAAATAATTAGGATATACCATGTAAGTTTACTTTACTACATGGAATTCTTGATTTGTTAGATCCCAACTAGTTAGGGTTGAATTCTTTTTTTGTAATGTTATTAAGAATAAAGTTGTCATCTTAATCACTGAAATATACCATGTAAGGTTTAATGACTACATGAAATTGTTTATTTGTTAGAGCCCAACTTATTAGGATTATGAAGAGTCCTCTTTCATGACAATATTTATGAATTCTCTGTTCTTGCTCAAAGAATTACATATTACAGAATGGTGGAAAATAAATGAGATGCACCTGAATCGTTTTTGTTTTAAAATGTGTGGAGGGAGTATAAAATCATTTTTAGTTGCATTCAAATATTTTGGAGCACCCACTGAAGTGCTTCAATTTCCTCTTACTTAATTCCATTTCTACTATCCCAATGCTTCTAGAAATCCTTCTCCAAAGTGATCTCTTAACTCTCTTGGAGGGAAATTGATTACTTGCTTGGAACCGAGGGATTACAATTTGATTAGGAGCAAGGGATGAGAAAACTTCATATTCTTCAATATATTCCACAAGTTAAAATCATATTGAATGCTTGCCTTTTTGTTTAATTGATACAACAATCACTCGACAATTTGTTATGATTTTGAGACCTTTTTCAATGATTATATATATATATATATATATATATATATATATATATATATATATATATATATATATATATATATATATATATATATATATATATATATATATATACATACATATACATATACATATATATATTATTTTATTTTATTTTTTTCTTCTGAAATTTATGTTCTCAATTAAATAAATGAAAGAAAAGGTGAAAATGATGCAATTGAAGGATTTTTTGTTTTAGTGCCTAAGAATTCCTTGCTATGTGAAGGGCTTGGTATTCTCTTGACTCAAGATTAGTTGCAATTCACTTCTTAGCATTTATTTTAATTTCATTTTTGTTGTGTTTATATTGTTATCCTTGAAGTTGGTGATCTACTCTGTGTGTAATAGGAAGTATTAAATACTAAACACTCTCAAAGGTGATAGTGATGGATGACTGACTTTAAATGACCCTACTTGATACTTTAGTATTACATGATCATGCAAAGTAATTATTAATCAATATTAAAGGAAAGATAATTAACGTGCAATGTTTTATGGCTTGTCATATAATTACTGCATTTTGGCCCCCAATAATATATTTGATGCTATGTTTTCGTTGTTACTTGTGGATGTTCCCTTTGGCTCAGAAAAAAATCCAGGATAAATGTCCACTGCATTGGAATTGGACATCATCAAAGAGGAATTCATCAAAATTAGTAGAGGACATGGGAGCAACTGGTACAATAAGCGGATAATGATAAAGAAATACTAAGGCACCATAATTTCATGTCTATTTAGATTCACTCGAATATTTCATGTATACATAAATACTAAAAACAAAATTTCAGACTAATTATTAAAATTAATAATTATCTAATAGTCATAATTCATAATTAAATAGTATAATATGACTAATATTATTGGACACAACTATAGGGTTTGACTGTGAGGGGCATTCTGACAATATATGTACACTTATCATTGTATTAGACAATCATTTATCAGAGTGTGATATCCATCCAACGAAATGTACTCCCAAAGGCCATTGTGGGATTGAATTTTTTTCTTTTAGTGGAAAAGTGGTGATATATTTTCTTAGGCCTTAGTGCTCTTCTTCCCTAAGGTTTTGACACTAATCACAACTAGCACCTTGATTCAACCAAGTGAGGTACTCATCTTGGAAAGTTGAATCAATATCATGATCCTAAAAACATAGGTCATAATAGTGAGGAAATTTTAATGTGGGCAAAAGAATATCCAAATTTTAAGGAACATGACTCTTTTAGAACAAGCAATAAGGATATTGTTTACACTGATGTCTTTTTTTCCATTTGTTTTCACAAGTTATCTATTGCGTAAGGTTTTTAACATGTAACATAGTTGGTATGATTGTGCCTAAGGCTTTTTTGAAAGTTTAATACTAAGTTCCTAAGGTGTTATTTCTTATGGTGATGTTTTATTTGTTTTGTTTATACAGGTCATCTAGCCGCATAGTGGTCATTATCGAATGTTGAGGTATATGTTGTATAAATATTTTATAGTGTACTTTATTTTATATTCAAGTATTCATCACCTTTCATGTATTATACTTTGCATTGTATCTTCTTTCATTTTGAGGAGAGGAGCTCAATATTGATGATTAGAAGCAACAATTGAAGAAAGAGGAGAACAATAACACTGGAGCGACAAATGAAAAATGAGAGAGAGAAGAGAATTTGTTTAGTGATACCCTTACAGCCAATATCTTGCATAAGACACACTCATAGATACTGATGGTCAATCCTTCAGAGTTGGTGAATTCATTTGCAATTCTTTGGCAACAAAATGATAATGTTTTGAAATGATAAAACAATATTTCATGTATAAATTGTAGTCGAACCGATATTAAGTTGGAAACTCATATTTTAGTACTTGATGTTTTATGTAATAAAATTTATATGGTTGAAATTATTTTTTATTTGCACTTGATATTATTCAGTCTCGTAATTAACATATGTAACTTTGTATTTCATATTAGATAAGCATGCACATTGTATGGCATTTTTTAAAAATTCAGCCACAATATCATACTAATTAATTTATGTTGAACTAATAGATTAGTAGTTTATATTAATTAGTGATGAACACAAATAAAATGAATATATGACTGAATTAGTCGTTATAATGATTATGAATGAAATCATATGAAATGAATAGAAACTACTAAACCAATCGTTTATATAATGAATATGAAAATAACAAAAATATATAAATGACTAATGGAAATGATAAATTTTTTATTAAAATGATGACTAAATTTTGCATATATATGACTATTATTAGCTAATTTATAGTATCTTATAACACGATTAAAATTTAGTCATATTTCTTTGATCATTAATTGGTTTTAAATGATGACTAAAATTTGCATATATATGACTATTAGTAGCCTATTTACAGTATCTTATAACACGATCAACATTTTGGTCATATGTATTTGGTCATTAATTGATTTTCTCGAGGATTCATATAGTAGTATATTTGGTTGTATATTTGGTCATTAATTGCGATAATTAATGACCAAGCCAATGAAAAATTAATGACCAAATTTATGACTAAATATACTACTAGATGGTAAATTGAGGAAACCAATTAATGACTAAGCTAAAAATGACTAAACGTTGGTCGCGTTATAAGATACTGTAAATTAGCTACTATTGGTCAATGACTAAAAAACAGCCATTTATATGCAAATTTTAGTTTTCTTTTTAGTAACTAATTGGTCATTTTGTACTAGCGATTGGGAATTTCTCGATGGGATATTTGAGTATCTTCTTTAGATATCCGAAAATATGCAATTCTTGAAATCATTTGGATCTCAATCAACGCACTTTGGTGATGGAGCTACGTAATCACATGTAGGCATAGTTGATGTCACAAGTGATTGTCCACCTTCACCTCATCTTAAAGCTCCACCACTGCAAAGTGATGTGGGAGAGTATGCACACACATTTGTTGAACTCTCACATCCTCCCACACCACATACTCTTGATATCTACGAATATTTGGCTTGCAAGCCTATTGGTTTTCATGTGGATTCATTCCCTCAACCTTTGTCACTGTGTTCTATTGATCCTCTAGATTGTACTGTATTATGTTAATCCATGCTGGAATCCTCACCTGTTATGAACTAGCATCAACTTGTCAATAAAGTTGGTGTTATGCAGCCAACCTATGCCATCATTCATGATTACCATGTGTGGAAATATAGAAAAAAACCCACAGTGAAGCATGACTCCCTTCCAGATGCGAATCATCCGCTTTATCTTGGCATCCCTTGTGATTCTACCACTATTGATTTCCCCTATGAAAACTCATTTCTAGATGTTTCTACCTCTGATCATTCACAAGACACGTCAGATGTAAGTCTATCATTACATTACAGAGAGGACACTCTTCCTGCAAAATCTATCCAATCTATCATCTGTCATTTCTGAAAACATCGAGGATCAACATCCTTACTTCTTATCTACCCCTCTGCACGATTCATCAAGTCACCAGGATGCTGACAAACATCCTAAATTTTTTGATCTTGGTTGTCATAAACTCTCCACTTCTTCATCTGATCACGATGATCATTCAATCATTGTTAATATTATTAAGACACTAGTCTTTGGTTATCTATCTATCAACAAAGTCAAAAGCCCCATGACTGTTGAGGCACTTCAGCCCGAGATGATAGTTATTTCAGGCCCTCACTATCCTAAGGTTGGTTTCACTTCCAATTTGAAATTGTTGAAACATGTAACACTCCTCATCACTCTTTGCTTTGCATTGATGATCAACCAAGGACCCAAAGTTTTCTTTCCTCACTCAAACTAAACGATTCCATTGCTCAAGCACTGGAGGAATCCTACACAGCAAGTACATTTTCACAACATAAGTGGTCTACCTTTCTCATGTTTGATTTCATGTCATAGGGAAGAGAATTCACACATTTAACATCAACATGTAGTGTAGCATAGCACCATGGCAAGTTGACAGAGTGCATTTCATGCGCTTTCAGCTACTTCTTTTTTGTGGATGCATTTAAGCTTTGAGTGTTTTCATCTTCACCGTCATATCCTTCATGCTTGCTGGTTTGTGAAACTGCAAGGTTCATGAACCATGCCTTCACTAACATGGGTCGACAAATGCGGTGGTGGCAGCATTGGAAATATCAATTCACATGATCCGACCCATGCACTGTTAGCTTAGGAGTTGGAGTAGTGTTTTCTTTTGAGTTGTTTGCTTGCATGCTTGTTTTCTTACTTACTTTGCATGTTTGTTTGTCTGCCTTCTTATTTTCTTTGCACTTTGTTTCCGCATTTACTTCTTATTGTGCTTTGTTTTCTTGTTTTTCAATCATAAGTTAGTTTCACATGAAACCATGTATGAATCTTGAAACAAGTTGGGTAAAGTACAATAGGACTTGTACAATTATCAATATATGGTTATCTATCATCTGCTCTCTTATGTAAGAACTTGTTACCTTCATTCCATGATATGTCTATGGAAAATATGTATTGTTCGAAGTGAACCTTTGTGAAAACACAATGCTTGCGCACTAACTAGAGTCACCTACTCTAGTCGGTTGTTTTTGGGTTAACCCTTTCCAGCTCAGTCAAGTAGAGTAACGTGAGGGGGAAAACATTAACAAGCATGTCAGAGGTACATATAAACTACTTCTCTGAAGGAATACCCTCTTCTGCTCTGAATAAGTCATGATCCCTCTTCCGACTCTGAAATGAATAAGCGTTATACACAGTTATGAAAGAATGAAAGAATGAAAATGTGAAAAAGTTTGAAAAAAATGAGAAATGAATAAGGGGAAAGAAGAGAAAGGATTGTTGCGCGAAGAGGTGATACAAGTAACTCTCCTAGGGTACTGACCAGGCTCGCTAGTAGCAGAGCAATGCTTGTGTTCCTTTGTGACTGCGCCAGGGTACTGTCTAGGCTTGTTGGTAGCAGAACAACACCAGAGATGAAACTAAAATTCTCATGACTATACTGCTTGTGCACCAATATACCCCTCATTCCTAATAGAAACAATTACGTTTTCTTGGCTTGGAATGTGTGTCAACCAAGAAAGGGCTTGGCAGCTGCTACATCTTATAATCAAGCAAGCGTGGAAACCAGGATGACCAAAGAACTAAGCAATACTTCCGGAGGTGTTAGACTTGCTTTTCACGAACAAGGACCATTCAGAGAGCTGGAGTTCTACCATTGTTCCGCAAAGTGTTGTAACGGCTCCAACCACCCTCAAAAAATTTTCTTAGCTTCATTTTGGAGCCTCCCTACCAACCATCCTCAGCAGCATTTCTTGCTCTGTCAAGCACATCCGATTCAACTGTTTCATAGAGTCCTGTTAGCTTGTGCATGTGATTTTGTTCCACCCCCTTCACATGCTACTTTACAAACTTAGTGTCAGTTGTTGGTTGAGAAAATTCTTCTAGGAATTGCGCATTTTTAGAGGGGAACTAGCCTTCCCTCCAAAAATTTCACAAACCCAACTGGATACACACTTAGGCTCCAAAATTGCACAATTCTTCCTGACAATATTTCTCTCAAAATTATGCAATTCATCGAAGGACGGTAGCTCAGCCCAGAAATTACACAATCCTAGGTGAGAGTCACATGCTTCTCCCAGAAATTGTGTAATCCCTTAGGGACAGCCAACCCAACAACTAGCAGAAATTGCACAAATCCATCCAGGCAGCCTGTTGGGATGAGAAATTGCGTAATACAGTCAAACATGATTATTTGAGAAAATTGCGAGGTCTGACCTAGGGGAGATGCTCAGACCAGAAATTGTGCAATCTTGGGAGACAGTCACCTATTCCTCCCATAAATTGTGCAATCCCTCTGGGACAACCATCTCTTCTTAGCTCATAAACTACACAGTTTTTCATCTCAGTCTCGCAGACTGATGCATGTGCCTTCAGGTTGATCGATTCCCTTCAGGACAAATCAAAATTGATGTGAATTCATCGAATACTTCTCCCAAGGAAACAAGCAAAGGAATCCCTTGATTTAGGGATCTATTTTTAGTAGTTGGGCATTATATGCAAGGATCCATTCGAAAACCTCCCACCAAGTGTAACTTTTCCTATATTTGTGGCATGTGCATCACAACCTCACTTTTATCAAAACTCATCAACCAGATGTTTCAGATCCTATTCCTCACATCAACCTTGTAGCTCTAACATCCCACATTGCACCTAGTTTTCGTCAGCACATGCAACTCAGTTGTTTCGAGGTAAACCCACTTCTCATGTCTCGTGTTTTGTTTCTGTCACTTTTTCTATTGTTCTTTGTGTGAGTGTTGTCTTCTTGATTTCAACAAACGCTTGATGTTTTTTTGATGTATGTTAGGTTGTAGAAGCACCATTTCAGTTTTTGTCCGCATCTCACTACTATCACATGCATGACATTATTTTTGCACAGATGGTGGCCATTGTGTTGAGTCACCTCACACACATTAATGATTTCTCATTTTCTGAATTGTGCAATTGTTTTTCTCATGTATGATCATTCACTCTTGTTTGCACTCATCTCATCATACATTCAGACTTCTCATGTTTTCAGTTGTCTATTGATCAGTCTGGGTTACCTTGGCCCGGACCACACCTTGTGTTGGGCCTAATAATTATCCTTAAAATACATCCACTTTCACTCCATTCACACATTTTCTCACCTCTATTCAACCACCATGTCACCACATCAGCTTCACTTTCATGATTAAATGGGTTACCATTGTGTTTTCCAAAACATTATTAATTCTTAGTATTTTTAAGTGAATTTGTGGTTAAACTTTAGAAAATAATATACATATACTTATACCTAACAACTAGAATGAGTTTCTTGACATGTGTAGGCACAACGGAAGCTTCCAAGGCATTTGAATGTGTTACTCTATGTTCAAATTCGAATTTGAGGAATTCATGAACCTCATGGAGAAGATCATGGACCTCATGGAGAATAGGGTTATGTGTCACCATTGGTTGAGAAATATGTGGATCAAAGGAGGGTATAGTGGGTCTACATTTATGAGTTTCTTATCATAGCTTTTGTATAAATAGGAGTGTTATCTCCTTCATTTGTAATCTTAATCTTCATTTGTAATATTAATTTTTATAATTTTAGAACCTAGTCCTTCACTTGTAATTTATAATCTTAGTATTTTATAGGTTAGTAATGAGAAGTTGAATTTGGAGAATCATTGTAATGGTTGTAATTGCAATTTGCAATTGATGATGAATAAAACAGATCTTGTTTGATCCTATACATTTGACTTCTCTTTTGGTGTGCTTGTGTATCCTTGGAAGGATCCCCATTGCCTAGTAAGTACACTTTTATTTTCGTAGGCTTTTATTTTATGTTTGTTTGTGAATTTCATTAGATTAAATTATTAGGTTCATATGTTTGAAATATTAATGAATGGCCTTTCGTGAGAAAGTATTAATGTTTTCTTCAATGAATCTAATTTGTTATTTAATGTTTGACTTCATTAGATTAAGTCTCTAATTTATATGCTTGAGATATACATGAATAGTCTCTTGTAAGAGAGCTTTAATATTTCATGCAATCAATTATAATTAGGTTTTGTTGATTAAGATGATTAGAAATATTAATGAGTAGTCTCTTATAAGGGAGCTTTACTATTTTTTACACTTATCACAATGTCTCTTAATTTTTAGATTTCATTTTGTTAAATGACTAAATGGATGTTGGAGATCCCAATGAAAAACCTCCTGTAAGGGAGCTTTGGAATTTCTTCACCTAATTTAGTTTAGTTTGTGTCTAAGTCCACATACGGTGGACGCTAATCAAAGTTTTACTTACCCAGGTTGATAGTAAATGAAATTCTAATTTTGGCATCGTTGCCGGGGAGGATGATTTGGAGATAGACTTAGGAAGTTATTTTATTGTAATTTCTTTTTATGGACTAACTTGTGAAACCTAGTGATAGCAGGATCTTCATAAAGGAGTTCAAGTTTGAGCTTTTGATTTTTATCTTTTTTGTACTTAGTTAATTTCAAATTCATTTTTTAAACCCCCATTTTCTTACTAATCCATCTACGGATGAGGAAATTGAAAATGTTGAACAGGTACTTCTTGGAGAGCAAGAACAATATTGAAGATTGGTTTCAAAAGTACCTTGCACCAACTACAAGAATAAGACAGATTACTCACATACTTGCAAATAATCAAGAAAAAAATTTAAATCTAGATGTGAGCATTTTTGAATTTTTAGTCCATAGATGGCTTCACTGGAACCATTCTTTTACCTAGGAAATAAAAAGAAATCAAGATAAAGGTAGAATAGATTAGAAAAAATAAAATGAGATCTTGTAAAGTTTTCTTTTAACCTTGTTTTCAAAAAAATAAAAATAAAAAAATCATAAAAACCTCCCATGAATAAATTCATGTGAGCCACTTCATCCACGATAATCTACAAAAATAAAAGAAAAAAAAACAAATCAATAGGTTAGTATTCTCTCTTCCTGTGCTTCGAGCGATCAGGAATATCAAAAAATCTCTTGATTTATTTTGAAAATTAAATAAAAATCTCTTGCTAGGAATTTGCACAAATCATTAAAACTATAGCATTATAAGATATCGAAATCATTTAAAAAAAAATCATTTATTTTTTATTTCAAATTTAAAAATGAAATTTGTAGTTTAGTGATTTGATCAATGTGTTAAAAATTCTCTACATATTGAGCTATTAAAGTGTTTACCTAAAGGAAGGCAGTCAAAAATGTTGGTTTAACAAGGAATGGCTAACTAAATACTCTTACAGGGGACCAACCCTCCAAGATTCGAATCCTGTTTTTTAGCCCACCTCAATTGGAATTCTGATAAAAACGTAGATGAGAAAAGTGAAACGAATGTCCCAATTTAGTATGGTTAGAATAATCCCCCTTTTTTCCAATTTATGTATGTGGTGATTATTGTCCTTTTGGATTTATTGGTTGTATGAAAACTTGTTTCCACATAGACTATTTAACATTTCTTTATCTCTTCAAGAATTTGTAGTAGAGAAAGGATCATACAAATACAATAGAGATTTAGTTACGATTTTCTCATCTGGATGCATGGGATTTGATCTATTTTGGTGAGATTCGACTGTTTGGTCATGGCTTAGTTCTCCGAGAGTGTTGTGTAATTCTTTTCGACTGCATTCAAACCACCTAAATGTTTGGTATCATGCTCAAATTCAAAAAACCCCAAGCTTAGGTGCTCGGGATTCATTTTATACCAAGAGGTAGAAATAGGTCCAATCAATGAATCAAGCTTTGATATTAAACATTTTTCATCAAACAAAACAAAATGATCCTAGATATGTCTACCTATATATAGATATATATACTATTACGGACCATCAAGTCTTCCACATTCATTCTGCCACTTCGAATGAGAAGGTTCCAAGAAAATCTATCCCACAGGCAATCCAAACACAACGTCTGTAAAAATGTCATTTTTAGAAAGAGGCTTCTGATCGAACCATGGTGAATTTGAAAAACCTGAGACATCGATTTTTTTGGTAACAAAATGAATTTAATAACTTAGAAACAGTTTCCTCGGAGTCCTAACGACTTGAAAGGAAATCACGGTTCTTTGGGACCGTGTTTTAGTGACTGCATAAAGGAAAACGTAGCTGAGGGATGGTTTTCACTCAACCAAAGATCAAATAATTATAACGAACAAACATTTTTAAGATCTTCTCTTAATTCCAAATTCCTGAATAAATTAGACATCTTAACCACTTGGGTAAACTCCAACATGATAAACATTTGCATTGCTGGCTATTACAGGAAGCCTCAATTTTTGCACACGTCAAAGGTTGACATTCATATTGGCAACACAGTCCACAATGCTAACAGGATTATTTTTCTTAACAAAAGACAAAAGATCTAATCTCTAACACCTACGGTTTGATCACTATCACATTTCACATTAAGCTTAAACTCCACCAAACAATAATGGCACTCAGAATCTCCACTACAACTGTCGCAATCAAGGGAGAATCACATTTCCAAATACCCCAACTTCCTTCTCCACTCTGCAGTAGCAAAAAGTACAATAACATCTTGTCAACTACATAATCTAGAAGGGACAAAAGTGATGGCATGAATCCATCTAACCTACAACAACAATATTCCAATTTGAGAAAATTGATGATTACATGCAGATTTTGTGGCATGATTTGAGCAATTTGATGATTTGATGATTGCATGTAGATATTGTGAAGCTATGAATTAGATAAGATATCGATTCAAACAGGAGGTCGACATAGCAAAAGGAATCTCCAGAAAGGAATGCCAGAGTGTTAATTTCTCGGGCACACCCAAAGTTTGAAATGTGAAAGACCCCATCTCCTCCTTTCAGCACCACCATTCTTAGAATCAGCACAGGATATGTCCATTTTCATAGATAATTTGTGTGTTTGATTTTCTAAATGTATGGATGATACTCTCTCCTTTAATGCATTCTTCGTAGAAATAGGTTGTGCCTATGAATTGCTTTGAGACCTAGTTCTTTTTCCCAGACAATCATCTGCATATATATCTACATGTTCTCTTGAAAAACATGGATTTAATTGATATTTAATAGCTCCACAGAATTCACTTGAAAAATTATTTTTGCCAAGTGACTGATTCACAATAAATTTGTTGCCTATTCCTTCAATTACAACATCTTGTTGATCTAATGGTTGGTCACTCAGAGATTCTAATGAACGTGAGGCAACACTTATCAAATTACTAGTTTTATCTTTAAGCATGCAATGTTGCATATTTTCATCAATGGCACCTGCTCCACCTGTAGAGGACATCTGTGAAGCTTCACAAATAGCGGAAAATGTGGAATCAATCTAAGCTTCAATTTGCAAAAAATGGCAACGTGCACAGATACAAGAGGCCAATCATCAATTAGCCTGAGAAAGTCACCTACCTTAGAAAAGGGCCAACGTGAGCATGAGGGATGTTTTTTGTTTTTTTAATCAGAGTTCAATTGAGAAAGTACGACACATTCCACCTAACTTAGATTAGCTATCTGTTTATAAAACATTGATTTCCCAAAAATCTGGGAGTGTTGCAGCATCAAAGCTTTTGGAGAATAGGGCAAGTTCATCTATACATGTAACGCAATCATTACTGCACAGTCATGGTAGAAAGATAAAATCAAAAGAGAACCTTTCACAAGAAAGAAGTTTCTCAAATTGGAAGACCTTAAAACAACCAATATCAACACAATTAGCTGCAAGATTATCTTTAAAGAGGTCTGGCTTGGGGTTTTCCAATATGGAACTGAAATGACTAAGTCATTTTAAAGTTAACCTTAGTTCACAAAAAATGAAAAAAAGTTGCACATATAATGCACGACTTAATGAATGTTGAAGATGATACTAAGGATGATGTTTAGAAGACAACTCATAATCCCGATTCTAGCAGGGAATCTCACGACTTTTTTTTATGATGTTGGATCCACCAACAATCGAACTTATAGCATAAAGCTCGGGGATTACATGAGCTTTAAAGCTTAAAAGTTTTGTGCAACAAAAATCTCTTCTTTAGATGGGGAACCAAGGGCAAGCCCTAATTTGCAATCAGTAGCAATGTCAACCAGTGAATATGTGCCAAACCATTTAGGTTTTTTTTTCACACATAGTTTGCCAAATAAGGCTCTAGAGAACCCCGCATATATCCCAAACAACTATGAATTGGAGAAAATCATTTTTGAGTTTTATAACTTCCCCTATTTTGAGAAAAACCACATTTATTTTTTAGAAATTCATTTTTATTTGGCTAGAAATTGAGTTTTAGAATGATGTGTCAAAATTGCTATGCATTTCTAGCAAACTACTATGATGAAAAATGTTTTCATATTGAACTAGTGCAAAACTCTCTTGGAGTCTTGACATCATTACAGTGGTGACTAGGACGATAAAATTCTCTTCACAGACATATGAACAAGACAAAAGCTTTAAGGTTCTATTTTTTGTGCAAAGAAGGATCTCAGATCTCTGTTTTTTACAGGATTATCCATGTTTTCATACCTCTGAATAAGAGATCTTTCAAGAAATTCATTGAAAGGAGTTATTACACCATCTATTGGTGAATTAGGCATTTTGAGATTCTTGACACCACAAATCTACAATTCCAAGATTTTTACATGCACATTCCATGAGTCATTGGACACAAACAGGGAGTTGATTATTTATCATGCTTATTTTTTTATTAAAAATAGAGTATTATTAACATCATGAATTGCACTAAAATTATGTTTTTGATATTCCATAATCTATTTCATTTTGGCATACAATTTTTGTGTAAGAATTAGGAAGGAAATGTCCATCTCTTCTTGAACAAACTTATGTTCTTTATGCCAAGTTTTTTTAGCAGGTTTCGGACGATCAACTGATCATTAAGGATATTAAATTGTGATGACAATTGGTCTTAAAAAGACTAATTTCATGATAAATTCTAAAGAACAAGTCCATGATCATAAAACAAATTTCCAGAAAAATTATAGGTTCTTAAAACTTCCTGTAATGGTTTAATGGTTTGATATGTTGCATGATAGATTAGCAAGTTCAAAAGATTGAGGGTTGTTCCTAAATGTAAAAGGATGGTGAAATACCTATCCACACTTGAAATTGACATCTATAGATGACTGGTCAACTCTGGTCAACCTATGCTATTTCAGCAGAAATTCCAAAAATATTATTTGTTAATCTTGAGATTTTTCGACCACTTTTGAAAAATTGTAAATCCCACCACTTGTCAAAGCATGCATTACTTCACTTTTTCCTAGCAAGAGTCACTATCCAAATACACTTCATTAACTCCTATACATTCCTAACCCACAAATAAATGCAAGTAGCTCACTTACAAGATTTTTTCTCCTTTTTCCATTGTCAGTTTCCTTTTTCCTCTTTCACTCCCATTGTTAGTTTGCGAATCATTGAGTCCATCATCCTTGAGTCTAAATATTTTCCTAAAAACACCTTGAGGCTTGCATGCCTTAAGGGCAAGTGATGATGTTGATAAACAAGGGAATATATCAATGTACCTTGTTCATCGGATCTTCTAAGTATTCACATCAACAAATTCATCCATACTTAGAAAGATGTGTTCGGGGCATCTTGACTCTCATCCACATCAAATATGGGAGATCTCATGTTGACTAGTGGCATCCATTAATGACCACTAAGTTAACAGTTTATTGTTATGTTATACATTGAAACATTTATTCACATGACAAGAATTATGCCAAGAAGTGTTGAAGACTAGAAGACCAATCATTTTGTAGCAGAGGAAGCAGATTTACTCTCATTACTTTTTAGTTTTTTATGTAAATGACTTGAAGACAAGTCAATAAATAATGTTGGTGGGCAGGTGTAAATTCTAAATTTTGTATACCTTCCAAGCATTATACATTTTCAGCCGCATTCAACAAAAAATTCCAAACATTTGGCAAAATATCCAGCATCAGATTTAGCGGTCGATGCAACAACAATAAAGGATTCACCTTTTCGATTTCATCCACCATTTTCATAGCCAAGTAAAGAACACTACGATCAGAATTTTGTAGCCACACATGCACAATTCTCATCCATTTTTGAAAGGGTAAGTTGAGGTATGATATTTTCTAACTTTTAACCATTTAATTCCTTGAAATCTAGAATGATAATTTTTGGAAAAAAAGCTTCCTTTCCTCATTTCATAAAATTGCCAAAACCATCAGTTTGGGAGAGGGATACATTTACATTCATACATTGTCACCTTCATATTTTTCCATATTCATATATCACATTCTAAAACCCACATACTTTCAAAATATATTTACTATTACATCATCATGAGCATAAAAATGGCTTTGTAAATCGTATTTAAAAGTTAATTGGATGCCAACATAATCATGGTCGTTACACATGAACCAACCATGATGCATTCAAAAAAAAAATACTTTTCAATAAAAATCTCATTATCATTATGCAAATATCATACATTGAATTTGAATGCAACAAACAAAATACGGTTGAAACACAAGAACCAACCAAGTTTCAATTTAACAAACATACTTTGCAAAAGTTAAGTAAAAGATATCATGCAAAGTTTAAATCCAAAGCTCAAGTATCAAAAGTAATGTAATAGATTGCATGAGGGCATGCAATACCTTCAGTTTGGGGGTATGTTGGTTCTAAGAATTATCCTTAAAATACATCCACCGTCACTCCATTCACGCATTTTCTCACCTCTATTCCACCACCATGTCACCACATCAGCTTCACTTTCATCATTAAAAGGGTTACCATTGTGTTTTCCAAAACATTATTAATTCTTAGTATTTTTAAGTGAATTTGTGGTAAAACTTTAGAAAATAATATCCATATACTTATACCTAACAATTAGAATGAGTTTGTTGACATGTGTGGGTACAAAGGAAGCTTCCAAGGCATCTGTATGTGGCACTCTATGTTCAAATTCGAATTTGAGGAGATCATGGACATCATGGAGGAGATCATGTGGGATAGGGTTATCTGTCACCATTGGTTGAGAAATATGTGGATCAAAGAAGGGTATAGTGGGTCTACATTTATGAGTTTGTTATCACAACTTTTGTACAAATAGGAGTGTTATCTCCTTCATTTGTAATCTTAATCTTCATTTGTAATCTTAATTTTTAGAATTTTAGAACCTAGTCCTTCATTGTAATTTAGAATATTAGTATCTTATAGGTTGGTAATGAGAATTTAGATTTGGAGAATCATTATAATGGTTGTAATTGCAATTTGCAATTGATGATGAATAAAACAGAGCTTATTTAATCCTCTACATTTGACTTCTCTTTCGGTGTTTTTGTGAATCCTTGGAAGGATCCCCATTGCCTATTTTGGTAGGATTTTATTTTATGTTTTTTTGTGAATTTCATTAGATTAAATTATTAGGTTCATGTGTTTGAAATATTAACAAATGACCTTTCGTAAGAAAGTATTAATGTTTTCTTCAATGAATCTAATTTGTTATTTAATGCTTGACTTCATTAGTTTAAGACTCTGATTTGTATGCTTGAGATATACATGAATAGTCTCTTGTAAGAGAGCTTTAATATTTCATGTAATCAGTCAGAATTAGGTTTTGTTGATTAAGATGATTAGAAAGATTAATGAGCAGTCTCCTATAATGGACCTTTACTATTTCTTACACTTCTCACAATGTCTTTTAATTTTTAGATTTCATTTTGTTAAATGAATAAATGGATGTTGGAGATCCCAATGAAAAAAATCGTGTAAGGGAGCTTTGGCATTTCTTCACCTAGATTAGTCTAGTTTGTCTCTAAGTCAACATATGGTGGATGTTCCTCAAAGTTTTGCTTACCCGGGTTGATAGTAAATGAAACTCTAATTTGCATCCACATTTTAGACCAAACACCTTACCCGACTAGGACTGGGAATTTCCATAAGTTAAGGTGATCTAGGTGGATATTGGTGGCCACCTGGCAATTCCACTTAGACACCCACCACTATCCCTTTCAGTTCTTCATTTTCCTTAATTGTAGCATAGTTTACTAATTTTTGCATCTTTTTGGGTCTTGAACTTCCAGAACCATTTTGAGGCCCTAAACGATGTTTTTTGGGAAAATTGGGAGCAACATGGGTCCATTGACCAACGTTTCTCTTACAGAAGTTGTATTCCTCAGATATATCTTTCTAACAAGGTATTGTGTGTGTCAAATAGAGATCATATGCCAAAGTTACGACCCCAGGAAGTTGATGTACCAATTTAGCCAAAACTGGACCCATAGTTTGGTTCTTCATCTCTTAGGGTTAGGTTTTTGGATGTTTAGGGTTTTCCATTATTTTTCAACAATAAATAGGCCTTCAAGCCTCATTGTAAGACATTTCAGAGGTATTTATATGCCACATCTCTTCTCAGAAATAAGGTACCATCAGCCTAGCTAGTTTATTTCCATTTCTGTTTGTAAGCATATTTCAGTATTTTAAAGTAATGAAATGAAGTATTATTTCTACGACATCTCTGTATGTATGGTTATATTTGTAATTTTTTGCATTCTTGTTTAAATCTAGATCAATAGTATTAGAGCGGTCTGCTCTTTCTCTATATTTCCTTGCATCTCCCCAACAAGGTCGAGATATAAGGAGTTAGGGCTTGAATTGGTCAAACCTTTGCAAGACCAACCTCGCAAATCCCGACATCCTCCCATGGTGGATAAAAATAAAGATGAGGGGCCAAGCGATCCTATCAAAATCTTTCTCGAAGAGGCTATCAAGTGACACAGGAACGTGCGATGGACAACTTTGCCCAGATCCTTCAGTGGATATCCAAGGGCAACACATCTACTTCGAACAAATACTCTGGAAGTGCCACACCCTTTAAGGTACAAGTTAACTTTGACATTCCCATATTTGAGGGTCTGGTAGATGCAAATGCCATGTACACTTTCGCATCCCACATTCTATCATCTAAGGTGAGGACAACAGCTTCATCAGTACATTTTGGTCCAGTCTTTGGTCGATGCTAGATATCAAACTCATTAAGTCCATAGCCTTCCATCACCAAACTGATGGCTAGAAAGAGGTTGTCAATAGGATGATCATACACATTTTGCGCATGTACAACTGAAAGCATCCATACACATGGGATGAGAGCCTCCCCTATGTTCAACATAGCTCGGGCTATCCATAGCTCGACTGGCCATAGCCCTTTTTTGGTGGGCTTGGGATTCTAGCCATTATGTCCCATTGATGTGGCCATTCCATTTGCAGCTACTTAGGCAGATTCGACTGATGTCTCCTTTAAAATAGATAAGGAAAACAACTTCATTGAGCACATCCAAAATATTTGCCAGTAGTTCCACGACACTTTAGAGAAATCAAATGCCAATTACAAGCAGCGACATGATCAACATCGGGTGCCACATAAGCTTCAGGTGGGCGACAAAGTCTTGTTGCTTTTACAAAAGGAACGCCTTATCGGAGCCTATCGGAAACTCAAACCACTCGAATATGGTCCTGACACCATTACCAAGGCTATGGGAGACAATGCATTTGAGATTAGCATTCCCCCATTCCTTGGCCTGCACCTAGTGTTCAATCTGGACCGCCTTCGACCATACTTTCCACCATTACTAGACACATCCGACATTGCAGAACCGCTCACACCCACAAAGTTAAATCCAGATTAGATGGAGCAAGCTGCAACTGATCGCATCATGCACACAGATCAAGCACACTGACCAGCAGAAGATCCAGCTGTATCAAGTTGTCAAAGCAAGCGAAATCCTTCACGAGGACAAGTGGCTCACCGGGGACCAAGTTCAGTGGAATTTTCCTCATCTCATGGAGGAACTCAATGCAATGTGGACCATTGTTTCCTAAGGGTGGAGGAATGATCCAGGTGGATATTGGTGGCCACCCCCCAATTCCACTTGGACACCCGCCATTGTCTCTTCAGTTTTTTATTTTCCTTAATTGTAGCATAATTTACTATTTTTAGCAATTTTTCATGTCCTGGACTTCTAAAGCCGTTTTGAGGCCCTAAACGACGTTTTTTAGGAAAACTTGGAGAAACATGGGTCCATGGACCGATGTTTCTCTTCCCAAAGTTGTAGTCCTCGGATAGATCCTTCTACTGAGGTATCGTTCACGTCAAATGGAGATCATGTGCCAAAGTTACAACCCCAGGAAGTTGATGTACCAATTTACCCAAAATGGGGCCCATAGTTTGGCGCTTCATCTCCTAGGGTTAGGTTTCTCGATATTTAGGGTTTTGCATTGTTTCTCAACAATAAATAGGCCTTCAAACCTCATTGTATGACAATTCAAAGGCATGTAGCCACCACATCAATTCTCAGAGATAGGCTACCATCACCCTAGCTAGTTTATTTCCATTTCCATTTGTATGCATATTTCAGTATTTTATAGCAATGAAATGAAGTATTATTTATGTTGTATCTCTATATGTATGGTTATATTTGTAATTTGTTGCATTCCTGTTTAACTCTGGATCAGAAGGATTTGCCTTCCCAATAGAAATTGTGCAAGTCTGGCCCAACACTGACCTCCTAGCTTGGATTGTACAATTCTTGGAGGCAATGTCGTGTTGGCCCTAGAAACTTTGCAATGCAGTTTGCTGGTTGAATGTTGCTAATGATTGAAATTGTGCATTGCACAGTTTCAGTCCTCAGCAGGTTAGGCTACATTGTGCATTATGCGGTTCCAATAGTGAGTTAGCCTCCCCATCAACCGGACCATGCCTTGCGAAGCTTTGGTAGTTAGTCTCCCAACCTCTCACCGGAAATTACGCAACCTTCGCGATCAACCACACATGTATGTTGCAAGTCGGTCCTCAAGTTTGTTTTGGTTTTCCACTGAAAGATTGCTTTCTATGAGTGTTGCTATGTCACCAAGCATCACAGGTGTTCATCAGCCTCCCAGAACCACAGGTACAATAGATACTAGGAGAGCACAGTCAAAGACACCATTAAGAGTGCAAATGGGGATGTAGTTGATCAAGGGTCTATGAACTTGCCTATCCATTAAGACATCAAATTTTTCTTGGAAAAGTATATGAAGATGAATGGCAGTGGTACCACACTAAGAAGCACCATCAGCAACAGCAGAAGGCATCACGCATGCACGCGATGAATGCAAGTTCAAAGCAAATCAACTCACAAAGAAAGCAGCTTTGGAGATCAAGGCTATCAGGTGACAGTGCGACACGAAGATCGCATGAAAGCAGAGAAAGGAACAAATAAGGATTTGCATGTGCTGAAGCAACAACTCAAGGAAAAATAGGAGTTGCATAGACGAGAGAATGAGTTGCAACAAGAATAGGTACAACCGAGGGCACAACATGCACAGATGAATGAAACTGTGCCCGTAAAAGTTATAAAGCCATCCCAGTAGCTGGCACAAAGTAGACAATGTGAGAAATGTTTTTGATCACATGAAAGGGAAAGAGACAACATGGATGTCATTGTGTGCACACATGCAATCCCACCCATTCAACACACTAACCAAGGGGAAGACAAGAAGCAAGTCCAACTGGAGTTATATGTGTATTTTGACAAGTTGATCCACACGGCCACAGACACATGCTTGGATATCAACATAGACACTATGCATCAACATGTAGCTAGCCCAGTCGCACCGAGGACATCCATGCACATGCTATCAGATGAGTTCGATAGATGAGCCATATCAGTGCATCCAGATGCAACTAAGGCAAGAGTTTGTGTCAACAAGATGTCACCATTGGGCACACGGACACCATCACGGAAGACCAAGCTTGGCATCAGCTCACCACCTTCAACCATCACAAGGATGTCAAAGTGTTTCTCTCATCATAACAGTCTAAGTGTTTGTGATGTCCTACATGGCTTTCTCAAGCCATTTTGTCTCACATGGGCACATGTGCATTGTAAGCTAACATCTTGTCAAGTGGAAGTTGAAGTGTCCATAGTTGAATGTAACAGTCATAGAGTAGTTGAAGATTCATGAGGTTAGATGAATCGCCACAAAGGGGAATGTCAAAGGTCAACCCACCCTTTTCTATAAATAGTCCATCATAACTCATTATAAAGCCTTTTGGTTATCCAATCTTCCAATAGGAGCATCTTAGAGAAAGCTTGGAGAGTATGGTAACAAGTCCTAGCTTCTCCACGGTGCAAATCTAATACATCTCTTTAGAGGAGCATGCAGGAGTGATTGTAATGTTACACTAATGGAACAAGTGACTGGTCATGGTTGTATTTTATGACTGGATCTTTCACTCCTTAATGTAATAGAGCCAGCATGATTCATGCATATGTCGTATTGTATTTTAGTTATCTTGTTTACTCTAAAGGACATATATATCTGTTTTCTTTTTCATGAATGTGTAGCTATTTTCTATATATGTATGTATAAATCTAGATGGAACATGTTGTTGGTTGAACCATCACTTTGGATTGCTAGCTAACTTGCCTCCCATGTTATGGTGCATCTTTGCTCGTGTGTTCCCTTCTTAACTCTATGCTATCATAGGTTTCCAAGGAGTGCACTCACCTCACCCTCCATGTGTTAGAACCGCTCATACACCTTCCTTACCTTGTTGCATATGTCATAATGTTTCTACCAACAGGTACATCTTACTTGCCTCTATTAGAAACTGCGGTCAAGGAGAATAGTACGACACACCATTGGGACTTGTACACCAGACGATTTGAGGTCTAATTGGGATTTCTTACTAGGGTGATCCCCTAACATGTTGGTGGGTCCAGCACTGTCAGCATTTTGGCGCTAGAAGGAGGGCCATATGACACGCTAAGTCCTCACATCTGTTTTGAATCTCTACATAATCATCATGACTAACTACAGAGTTTCTCTTCCGGAGTGTATGTTTTATGGAAGCAACTTCATTATCTCGAAAAATATCGTCGATCACTTCTCACATTAAACATATGATGGTGGAGGCCACATAGCCTTGGTTAGGCACGCAGTCCATGTTGTAGGCTCATGCAAAAGACATGGAATATTGGAAGAATACATGACCTGCACATTGTTTGTCTACACACTTCAAGGGCACCCAATGCATTGGTGTGCCACACTGCCCAAAAAATCTATTCATTCTCTTGCTCATCTGGTCGTAGATATAGACCATGCTTCCAAGATATTAAACCATAAAGAAATCGATGAATCTTGTCCTGTGAATGTTTCTACTTCTAATCATTCACAGGACACATCGAATGACATTTTGTCATTATAGAGAGGACACATCTTCCTCCGAAAATCTATCCAATCTTTCGTCTGTCATTTATAAAAATAGAGAGGATGAGCATCCTTACTTCCAATCTACCCCTCTGCACAATTCATTAAGACATGAGGACACTGAAAAAACATCATGAGTTTTCTGATCTTCTTTGTCATGATCTTTCCACTTCTTCATCCAATCATAATGTTGATTCAATCATTTTTAATCTGTCTAACACACTAGTCTATCATAATCTATCTGTCGATGAAGTCGAAACCCCCCCAAACTATAGAGGTACTTCAGCCTGAGCTGATGGTTATGTTAGGCCCTTACTATACTAAGGTTGGTTTCACTTCTGATCAGGAAATTATTGAAACACATAAGGCTCATCATCACTCTCTTCTTTGCATTGAAGATCAACCAAGCACCTAGATTTTTCTTCCCCCACTCGAACTACACGATCCCATCACTCACACATTGGAGGAATCTTACATAGAAAGCACAATTGCACAATGTAAGTGTTCTACCTTTCTTAGGTTTGCTTGTTCAAAGTCAAGAGAATGCAGACACTCAATATCTTCACGCAGTGTATCACACCAACATGGCAAGTCCACAGAGTGCATGCCACATTCTTTCACTTATTTCCTTTATCTCGACGAACTTAAGCTCAGAGTGTGTCCATCTTCATCATTATATCTTCCATTCTTACTAGTTTGGACAACTGCAAGGTTCATGAACCATGCCCTCACCAACATAGATCGACCAATTCATGGATGGCTGCATTGGAAATATAACTTCACGTGATCTGGCACATGCACTGTTAGCTTAGGAGTAAGAGTAGTGTTTCCTTTTGAGTTTTTTTCCTACATACTTGTTTTCTTACATACATTGCATGCTTGTTTGTCTGCTTTCTTGTTTTATTTCGACTTTTATTTCACGTTTACTTCTGCTTTTCCTTTGTTTTCTATTTGTTTTATTGTTTTACACTTGTCAGCTACTTTTGCATGAAACCGTGTATGTATCTTGAAACTCCCTCTAGGAATCACGGAATTATGGTGGGGAACTAGCTTCCCTCTATAAATTGTGCAAACCGAGCTGAACATCCAGCTGGCCTCCAAAATTTCCCAGTTCTTCTTGACAGTATTCCTCTAAAAAATTGCGTAATTCATCCCAGGACAGTTGCTCAGCCCAGAAATTGCGTAACCTTGGGAGACATGCACTTATTCCTCTCAGAAATTTTGCAATCCCTTAGTGGTAGCCAACCCAGCAGCTAACAAAAATTGCACAAATCTAGCCAGGCGGCTTGTTGGGATCAAAAATTGTACAATCCAGTCAGACATGCTTCCTTGACGAAATTGTGAGGTTTAACCCAGGACAGCTGCTCAACACAAAAATTGTGCAATCCTGGGAGCCAGTCACCTATTCCTCCCAGAAATTGCACAATCCCTCTGGGACAACTATCTTTGATCAGCCTAGAAACTACATAGATTTTCATCCCAGGCTCGCAGACGAATGCATGTGCCTTAAGGTTGAGCGGTTCCATTTAGGAAAGAGAAAAACTGACTTGCATGAATGGACTGCTTCTCCTATGGAATCATGCAATGTCATCCCTTGATCCAGGGATCTATTTTTAGCAACTAGAGGTTACATGGAAGGATCATTTCAAAAACCTCCTACCAAGTGTTTCTTTTCCTAGACTTGTGGCATGTGTGTCACAACCTTGATTTTATCAAAATTGATCAACCAGATGCTGTAAAACTAATTCCTCACAGCAGCCTTGCAGCTCTAACATCCCATGTTGCATCTAGGATTCATGGACACATTCATCTCAGTTGTATAGTGGTAAGCCAACATTTCATGTATCACGTTGCATTTCTGTCGCATTTTGTGTTTCATTTTGTGTGAGTTTTTTCTGCATGATTTTAGTGAATGCGTGTTGTCGTTTTGACGTATGTTAGCTTCTAGAAGCATCGTTTCAATTTTTGTCCGCATCTGACTACTGTCACATGCATGACACTATTTTTTCATGAATAGTCGCAGTTGTAGCGAGTCACCTCACACACATGCATGCTTTCCCATTTTCTGAATCTTGCACTTGTTGTTTGCTTGTATGGTGATTCACTCTTGTTTGCAATCATCTCATCATGAATTCATACTTCTCATGTCTTCGCTCGCCCATTAGCTGGTCTGTGCTGCCTTGGCCTCGACCGCTCCTTGCCTGGCTAGCACTACACATTTCACTAAGCGAAGTATCTGCCTTCCCTCCAAAAATTGTGCATGTCTGGCCCAACACTCACCTCCACACTTGCATTGCACAATTCTTGGAGGCAGTGTCTTGCTGGCCCCAGAAACTGCGAAATGCAATTTGCTTATTACATATCGCTGCTGAATGAAATTGCTTATTACACAATCTTAGTCCTTAGCAGGCTAGGTTGGAATGTTCATTGCACAAGTCCAGTAGTTACTCAGCCTCCCAATAGTCTAGACCATGCCTCTTGCAGTTTTTCCAGTCAGTATCCCGACCTTCCGACAGAAATTGTGTAATCTTAATGATCCATCACATAGGTATGTTGCAAGTCAGTTCTCAAGTTTGTTTTGGGTTTTGACTGATAGATTGCTTGCGATTAGTGTTTATATGTCTCTAACCATCACAAGTGTTCATTAGCCTCCCAGAAGCATAGGTTTAATGGATTCTAGAAGAGTAGACTCAAAGACACTGCTAAGAGTGCAACTAGGGATGCAGTCATTCAAATGTCTATGAAGTTACCTATCCACAAAGACATCAAATTGTTCATGGAAAAGGATATCAAGATGAATTGCAATGATACCACAGTGATAAGCACCATCAACAACAGTAGAAGGAAGCATGCATGCACACGAAAAATGTAAGAGGAAGGCTGTTAACAACATAGAGGTAGAGCCAAGCTGCAAGTTCAAAGCAGATCCACTCATGATGAAAGCAACTTTAGAGATTGAGGTTATGAGGTCACAGTATGACATGAAGATTGTGTGAAGGTAGAGAAAGGAACAAAGAAGGATATTCATGTGCTAAAGTAGCAACTCAAGGAAGAATAGGAGTTGCACACATGATAGAAAGAGTTGCAGCAGGAACATGTATAGTAGGAGGCGCAACATGCGCAGATGAATGAAACTATGCCCGTACAACTTATAAATATATCCCAAAAACTGGCATGGAGCAAACAAGGTGAGCAATGTTGTTTATCACATGCAAGGGAATGCAACAGCATGCATGTCATCGTGTGCATGCATGCGATCCCACCCATTTGGCACACTCACCAAGGTGAAGACAAGAAGCAAGTCCAACTGGATTTGTATGTTTATTTTGACATGTTGATGTACACAACCACCAATATATGCTTGGAGATCAATGTAGACACTATGCATCAACATTTTGTTGGTCCAGTTGCACCTACGACGACCATGCACATGCTAGAAAATGCATTGGATGGAGGAGCCATTTCAGTGCACCCAGATGCAATGAAGGCAAGAGTTCGCTTTAGCAAGATGTCACCATTGATCACATGGACACCATCACGGGTGACCAAGCTTGGTACTAGCTCACCACCTTCAACCATCACAAAGATGTCAAATAGTTTGACTCACCACAATGGTCCAAGTGTCAATGATGTGTTGCATGGCTTGCTCAATCCATTTTGTCTCACATGGGCACATGTGAATTATAATGTAACGTCTTTTCAAGTGAAATTTCAAGTGTGAATAGTTGAATGTAACAGACATAGAGTAGTTTAAGAGTCATAAGGGTAGATGAATTGTCACAAAGGGGAATTTGAAGAGTCACCCCACCCTTTGCTAAAAATAGTCCCTCATAACTCATTGTACACGCTTTTGGTCAGCCAAGCTTCCAATAGGAGTATCTCAGATAAATATTGGATAGTATTGTAATGAGCCTTGGCTTCTCAACAATGCAGAGGTAATACATCTCTTTGGAGGAGCAGGCAATAGTGACTATAGCGTTTCATTTTCGGAACTAGTGGTTGGTCATGGTTGTATTCATGTATGACTGGAACTTTCACTTCTTGATATAACAAAGATAACACATTTCATGCATATGTCATATTGTATTTCAGTTACCTTGTTTACTCTAAATGACATATGTATCTGTTTTCTTATGGATGCATGTGTAGCCATTTCTTGTATATGTATGTATGAATCTTCATGGAATGTGTTGTTGGTTTAACCATCACTTTGGATTGCTAGCTAACTTGCCTTCCATGTTGGGGTGCATATTTTCTTGTGTCTTCCCTTCTTAGCTCCGTGCTATCACAATTTTCCAAGGGTTTCACTCACCTCACCCTCCGTGTGTTAGAACTGCTCTTACACCTTCCTTGACTTACCACATATGTCATACCCTTCCTACCAATAGGGACATCTTAATTGCCTCTGTGAAAAACTATGATCAAGGTGATACCATATGACCCACTGTTGGGACTCCTACACCCAAGGTTATGAGGTCTAATTGAGACTTCTTACTGAGGTCCCCTTACATGTTGGTGGGTCCAACACCATCAACACCCTCTTAAAGAGCCTTTCACTGATCTCTCACCCCGATCGGGGGTTACTATTTCAATTTTTGAAATGAAGTAAATAAAGAAATATAATTACAAGATAAGGTAACCTAAATAACCCTAAGTACAAATTATTTAAATATTTTGTATTGATTTCTATTGTTGATTTCAAGGTCATGGCCTATGTAATGAATGCCTATGCATAGATTTTTAACAAATAATACTTTGATATACCATGAGATAGATTGACCATAATATTCACAAGAAATGTAATTATTTCAAAAATTTATACAAAAATATAAAGTGGGTTTTAGAATAGCACCAAAAGGTTTATCACTTCACTTGAGGGGAAGATGAAATTGGGTTCAAAGGGTAAGCAAGTAATCCTAAGTTTTGTAAATTTCATAATTCCACTAACCTTCATGTTTTCACTATGTATATTATTAAAATCTCTAACAATGAATCATTAAAGTCTAGGTGAAGGTGTCGAGAATTCCATCTTCCATGGTTATGAGAGGATGGAGCTTCATTATGATAGTAGAGGAGGGTAATAGACTCCATATCAATACAAATTGTAACAACCTCGAGTTAAAAGTTCGTTTAATAAAGTTAATAAAGGTAAAAGAAGGACCAAGGTCATGGGACACATATACCAACCTGAATGTTGGGGAAAACATCATAGTGGGTGTTCATATGGTTTATGATGGCTAAGGAAATTGGAAAAGGCAATGGAGAAGGATTTGAATAGGTGAGGAGGCATTAATTTTAATTTTATTTATGAAAATAAAGGAAAATAGGAGAAAAAGGATGTGAAAGGTCACAAATTTGCATGAGAAGGAAATTGAATGAAAAATGAAGAAAGATGAATAAAATAGATTCCTTAATAACAAGAAGGCTTCTAAGGACCAGTTCACATATTTTGTTAATTGATAACTTTTTTCATTTAGTTTTGAAGCTATCTGTATTCTCCCATACTCTTTCACAGAGAAAGTAAGAGATAGATCAAGTGGATACAATGGGATTACTTGTAGCTATCAAGTTTCATGTATGATTTCCTTATTAGTTTTGTCATGCATGGTACATGCATGTGTGTTCTTGGTTCTCTTGCTATCATTGGCATAGGTTTTTCTAGGTGTGAAAATGGTTTTTGCTATCCCTTGCCATTTTTGAATAGGCATGGTGTGATATCCGTCTTTCATGTGGTTTGGCTTTCGATTGTCAAACATTTTTGGAACTAGGTGAGGTGGTCTCAGGAAAATTCCCAAGGGCCTATAAATCCCCTCATCGGTAATGGTGCGATATATGGTAACTCCTGACCATGGAGACAAGAGAATTCTTGAAGGTATTGGTGAAGAAATATAGAGGCATCTAATCTTGTTTAGGGGCTAGTCATCCCTTGATCGGTTCTGGCAGGATTGCGGTAAATCCTGGTAGTGTCTATTTCTCTTTTTAGCCTAGGAATCCCTTGACTGGTAATGGTGGGATAAAGGTAAAGACTGCTTGGTTAGGTGTTTGCTTCGGGACTAAAAATACCCTTACGAATAATGGTGGGATATGCAGTAAATCTTGAGGCACTGCTTGTTGGTTTTATTGTGAGTCCCACATTCATGCTTGGGATATGGCATAGGGGTGATTAGATGAAAGAAATATTTGGTTCAGTCCAATATATGGTCAACTGGTATGTGGAAGTCCCTGACTTGGTTGGCTTTTTCATATGTTAATAAGAGCTTTTTCCCTCTTTTATTTTATGAGTAAATGTACATGTTATTATGTGGCTTTAATAGTTGTTCTATCACTATTATAACTCTGGTTATAGGCTGGTTATAAGCATGGTTTCATGAAAATTTCTAGTTATGGATCTCATCATGTTTTTATTGTTAAATGAATGGTTGATGAATGCATGAGATAAAAATTTTTATGGTAGCTATTATGAGAGGGCTTTAGACCTTCTTTATGATTTTCATATAAGTATCAGATCCCTTTGTTTAGATATGCATTCATGTCCTGCAGATCACATGTTGAAAATGTGGTTGACGAAATGTATATCATGGTTAAGCTTTGTAAAAAACCCCTAGCTTCCATATAACAATTATTCTTATATATATAATAACATAAACATCAATGATTATCTATGTTCTATTATCCCTTGCCTTTGGTCTTTGACCCACTCTACCCATATTTGGATTTCTCACCATGTCTTAATAATTTGTATTGATGTTAGTTATGAGTTAGACCTTAGACATGACTACATTCGTTCCATATTAAAAGAGTTGGCTTATCTAATCTTGCTCTGTATAATGAATTTAGCACTTTGAGTTTCCAGAGGACCTATCATGGTTTAATGTATAAGCAAGCCCATTTAGTCAAGAGGAACCATATCTTAATGACCCTTTTTATTAGCGCAATCTAGCTTATTCCTCCTATTGTACCATTGAAAAGTTCAATTACATATGGTTCACCCTCCTTACATTCACTACTATAGTTTGGCTTTTGTAACGATACACCAAGTATGACTCTTTGGGAACTGAAACCCAACTAGGGATCTCCACGCTTCCCTTCCCATGTGATTTCTTGTGTTCCTCATCTATCTTTCTAACACCTCGGGTATTGGTCTTGAACCAAGGGATGGGATCGAATTGATTTCTATCAATGGTGGAGAGATTACGCGTTAACAAACCTAACTTCAGATATGCTTCATTCTCCCTCATTTTCTTGGTAATTCTCTCAAACAAGCCAAGGTGTCGAACTACTGCAAGGTGGCCTCCTCTAGGAACACCACCATGACCATTCCACTCTTTGTTGCCTCGCTCTAGTTTCTCCATGATACTACAGTGCTACATCGAGGTATGGATAAATAGTTATAGGTCGTTACCTGTCTGTTGGTTCAACTCATGAAAACCTCTACTAGTTAATGCAAGTTTCCTTACAGGGTTACCATGGCATGAGAGGAATGGTGTGATTCATAGCTACAACTCTTTCCCCTTCTTCTTTAGTCTTTCTACTCTATAAAGGCTTCTAGTCTCCCCGAGGTTATACTTTTTTTTTTTGTTAATCATTTTGATTAATGGTGATTTTCTCACAAAATTCGAGTGGATAAAGACAGAAAATTTTAGGGGCTAATATTTGTAGGTGGGTTAATTTTCTATGCTTTTTCTTAAAAATATTTGTTATTTTTACTTTTTCTCTAAATGTAATTCAACCAAATTTTATGGTATAAAACTATTTTACCTTAAGCCAAAAATTTATATAGAGAGTATATAAAATGATTAGAAATTTTAATATTTTTGCAAAAATGTTACCAAACATTTTATAGATTTCTTATTAAAGACTAGTGAGATTCGCCAAGGTTTCTAAACTTTAACATAAATTTCCATCCTTAAAATTTTCCTTAGATAGAGAGAAGGTCCCTATGGCTCCGCCATTCGACCACTTAGGAAACCCTTGACCTATGACCCACTCACACAGGTTTGTAGGTAAACTCAGTTTCCTCCTTGTTTCCCTTTGGCTTTGAGATTGCACATTTACCTTGCTTCACTCCCATAAGCATGCCTAACTATTTTTTGGCTACGATTTTCTTTCTGATGTTATAGGAGTGGAGGTGACTCGGCCATCATATTTCAAGGTTTACACCACGTTTTCACCCACCCTCTTTCTCATCGTATTTCAACATACTGATCTACCAACTATATTTCACCTCTAGGTACTTAAGCAGGTTCTAGTCGGTTTGGATCGAACCTAAACCGATTCCCCAATCCTTATTTTTTCCCACACATAGGGAGAGTTCACTGTGGTAGCAGGTAAGGGTTTCAATTTATTTTTCATGAGTTGTATTTCACTACTCATTATTTCCTAGCACTTTCGATCCTTCTATGGTTTACAAAACCAGTTTACTTGAGTTTTCCATTTACTAGTTAATTTGAGCATGCTCATTTCCTATTGTTTCCAAGGGTGGATTCTGCATCTATGAATTCATAAAGCATACTTAAGGTGATTTGCTAAGCATCGCTACTTTCTCATCCGCATGCGGGGTGTAACAAGAAGCATCTTTGGCAACAAGCCCAACTTCTGGAAGGTATCTAATGTGTTACCCTCAGGTAAATAACTTATTAAACACTTCCTCATTTATTGAGTAATTTCTGTTCTCCAAATTCTTCTCATTGGTCTATGTTTACTCAGACGAATTTGATCTAAACCGTACCTTTAAGGTTGGGAAGTCTTTGCATTTCCCTGTTCAAATCAAGTGTTTTTATACTACAGAAGGATTTTCATCAGATGAATGCTACTAGAGAGACTATCTTACATCCATAGTAGTTACCAGTTCCATGCCCAATCGACATTATGTTTTCTTCTTATTTTCCTTTCTCGTCCTAATTAGTTGGTAGTTATTATATTACAGTCATTTCTCATGACAAATTTCTCATACCCATGGTGATGACTATGCAAGTGCAAACAACCTCATGTAACTCTAACCATTCTCTTTAGCTGGTACCGGTGTGGTGATTAACACTCTCCCGAGCCTCCTCTAGATTGGCCTTCCCACATTAACTCAGGTGCGAAGGGTTACGGTGGCTGAATTAATGGTGTTAGTAGGAGCACATCACAGGTGCTCTTCCCCATAGTGTAATACAATTTAGTTTATATTATAAGGATCATAGTTTCACCTTGGCCTTATCCCTTATTCACCATGGTTTATCGAAAATGAATGGATTTATCTTGTATCACAGTTACCACCCAGTAACAATTTAATGGGTATTGTGTAATATGGTTTGTTCATTTTTTTTTAGGGGCCTATGGAATATATCCCATACACAGGTTGCAATTCAGATAATTCTTGTAATAGAATCACCTTATAATATGTGAATGCATGTCAACTCACTGTAAATTTGTTTATCCCTTCTGGTTCAGAATTGTATTAATTTCCATGAAATATACAATTATGTTTTTAACGAGCATACCCATTATTTATGTCGCTGCAATAAATGGATTATTATGATGGTATCATCCTCTTTGTCTGTTTGAGAATTTTCCCCGTGGTTAGTCAAATTTATAGTGTAATGTAATTATGAATCTGGATCAAAGAGCATAGGCTATATTATACTACTATCTTGAATTTGGATCCAATCTAGATCTATAGAATTACAACTCTAGTTTTTTTTTTTTTTTTGTAGGTGATCTAAATCTCATGAGTTTTGTTTCAATAATTGCTTTGGGTGGGTTTCACCCATGTGAAGTTCATCATAGTTTCTCCTTTGTTTGGTTCTAGATTGGCTTTGCCCAAAAAAGGTGGCAAAATGTTTTGACCCCTTCCTAAGGATGAAAGGTCATTGAACCTGTGTAAACTTGTTTCTCTTTTTTGTTAAAAATTAAGTTCATGCCCTATCAACCAAGTCTCATAAATTAGTTACAGAGGTTAAGTACCCATATATTCCAGGTTTCTTCCAATACTGAACATTCTTCTTGTTGCACTTTATAGTACAATTGGTAGACTAGAGTATCATTTCTTTTTAAGAAGATGTTTCTTGTGGTTGCATGCAAAAATATAGGTAGGAGATCCAAATCTTATGGATATTGCACAAATTACATACAACATTTACTCTCTAGATATTACAAAATAGACCTCCATGTGTGCATACCAAAACTTATGAAATTTTCTAACAGTATCCACTAATTTAATCACATTTCTGCACTATAAATATTAATCCTTGTATATTCATAGTTTGTAACATAATTATCTAATTTAGCTGTAACCGTTTCTTTAATTGACAGTAACTACAAAAATAGGTACTACCACTAGCGAATTAATTTCAAATACAACATAACCTCAAGTTAAATCAAATACATCTAGGTGAGTATCATTTCTGAAATTGAAATAAACATTTCGATTTATTAATTCTTACATTAGTTGTAGAAATATCTAGAAAAGAATGATTTTCGTCCAAACCATGAACTTTCTCTTCTAGTTCTACCCTATGCCGAGATATTTCTTTTGCCTATAGCCAACAACTTCTGCTATTCTAGTCAAGGCACATTTTATGCCTAACTTTCTCTATCAGACATTCTATAATGACATCCCATTTTTTCTGTGTTCTGCCAATCGCCAAAGCCTAGGATTTTCCTATTTTTTTTTTAAATATTATTTTTCATCCTTTAAAGCCCATATTTTTCCACTAGGGTTCTTATTCACCCATTCCAATTTTGTTTCCCCTGCAACAAGTGATCTTCCTAGATCTTTCTCCCCTTACCTAGTCAATCACATGATTTCACTCCAAGGATTTTTTAGAAGTGATTTGGGAAAGTTTTATTTTTTTCTCCATTCAATCCATACAACCTGGATTATGGATTGGGATAATGATCTTATTCATTCATTTTTTCTTTTGCAAGTTAACTCTTCGAATGCCATATTTATTTATTTCAAAATCAAATAATTATATTATCATATTTTCTTCTCCACCACAAAAATCTTGTCCATCATCTCATTTCTAATAGTAATTTGACTACTAAAAGGATAATTTTTTTAATTATACTAGCTTCTGAAATAGAGGGGAACTACATCTCCCCTCCAATATAAAAGAATATCATCCTCGGTGTTTATTACTAAACAATTTCTTTATCAAACAAATATGGATAACCAGTTTTCATGTTGTATTCTAGTTCCGAAGTAGCCTCCTCGAGAGTAAAGTTCCTCCACTGCACTTTAACCCTAGTAACTGTTAGCCTCCTATTGCAATAGGTTTCCATATTTCATGATTGACTGTTTACATGCCAAATATGTCATTCTTTCCATGATGCAAAGGTTCCATATTTCCTAGAAAACTCAGAAAATTTAAAAAATGTAAAGAGGGTATGCCCTAAAAGAATAATCAAAGGGAAAAAAGAATCAATTGGCCAAAGAGAAAAATAAATGAAATGAACCCCAAACAAAAGGCCAGGAAAGTGTGCTAGCGCAAATGCCACCACTATATTCCATTTTTGAAGAACTATTCCATTTTTGAAGAGTTTCACAGTTAAGGGAAGGCCAAACAGCTTAATCTTGGCTTCCCTAGATTTAAATTGCTTGTTGTAGAGATAGAGAATAAAGATCTGTCCAAACTGTTTAATCTTGGCAGATCATTAGATAGGTAGAGAAACAAGGGTGCTCAAATGCTTAATCTGAGCCCCTGGCAGAAATAAGGGTAGAATTAGATAGGAGTATAGCCAAAAGAAAACTTAAAAAGCTGGGTTTGCTAGTCTAAGTGCACCCAAACCAAAAAGAAGAAAAAATACTAGGTAAGTAGGCCGGGTAGGTAGTTCTAAGGTGGCAGGATGATGAATTGTGATCCATTTCAAGTTTTCAAGTGTTAAATCTATTATGATCACAAGTATAGTGCAAAATCCATTCGGAGCATCTCAAGTGAGGCATCTCTAACTTCCCCGTCATCCTTTACCCAAAATCATTCACTAACTTCCCCTAAAGAGGTCAAGATCTGCTTGACAGTTCTTAATTTCATCCTATTCCATAAATATTGCCTAAGTAAAGGTCTACTTTGCTTAAGGATGCTTATATTTCTTCTACAAGTCATATTTCCCCTTTAAAGCCTAAAGACTTCTATCCTTAGGGCTTTCCGATCAAAGTTCATATTAATTTCTAACTTATTATGTTAATCCCTATATATTCCCCTTCCCCTACTAAAATATGATAAGAATTCCTCTATATACATATCCCCTCCCTCTGGTTGAAATATAACCATAAATATTGCTTGGGAATTACTAAGTTTACCTGAAACTTAGTAAGAAACCTCGCTTGCTTCTTTAACCATCTCCCTATGCATTCGGACCCCTTCTGAAGCATTAACAACTTCTTCAAAAGCATCAAATTCCACCTCTGATCTCATATTTTCCCTTCCAACTCCATATAAACCCTCCTTTTTGTTATCGGAACCCTTCCGATCATGCAAAAACCCCTCTGATGCCATTATTTCCCTCCTCTGATCAGAGAGGCCTTCCTCTGATTGTAAGTGGCCCTTTTCCGACTCATAAGGCATCCCTCCGATTGCTTCCTCCCCCCTTCCGACGCAATATCACTGTCGGAGGTGGAAGTCACAAGTATTGGCCCCTTTATATATTCTGCCGATCCATTTTCCCCAATGTGATATGCCAACTGCACGCCAGCCATCCGATCACCCCACCCATCCAACGGCCCAGATTAATTCTCCGCTACAGTAATCGCTCCCACCTTGTTTTTCAACAAATTTCACGTTTAAAGTGGTTTTTCGCTTTATATAGGGAAAAGGGCATTCCTTCATGGTTTTGTTCGGCGCCCACACGTGCTTCAGCTCCAAGGGAAGCTTAATCATTCTCCATCAATTTTGGATTGCTCCACCACAAATTGGCTCTAAACAACAGGGTTTTTGCCTCAGCAGGCTATCGGCGTCCATTCCTCCTCTTTTTTGCAATATTTCTTCAGTTTTGATAATGTTTTGATAGGCCAAGCACCGAAATAGTTCTAAAGGCCACGGAAGGCACAACAACAGTCAAATCTCGCCATAAAGTGGCAGGAAAGGGTGATTTTATAGCGGCAAAGTGTATCAGTCGAGAGAAAAGTCCTCGATTCAGTATTAAAGAGTATTAGAGTAGTGGCAAAGTGTATCAGTGGAAAATATCAGTGGAGAATTAAAGCCACATCAAAGGAACATTAAAGAGCCCCAGCAAAGTCAAAGAGTATCAATGATGGAATTTAAAGCCATTAAGGCTCACCAGATCAAAGTTAATACACGTAAGGCCACCTAAGGGCAGCACTGTAGAAACTAAAGCACAGTTATGGCCAAATGAATAGCACATAGCTTAAAGGACATCACGCTAACTCATTTTTAAGGCAGCTGCCCCAGCATAGCAGTTAGATAGATCTTTTATGCATTTATTTCAGGATAAGTTAGATTAAAGACACTTATTCCCTCAGATCTGTTTAAGATTTGTTGATTGTAGATATTTTGTGAATATTTTCTCTATATAAACCACCATGTTCATTGCTTAAAGGGTTGGTTGGTTGATAACTCCTCTCAAGACTTGCTCTGTATTCTTTGAAAGCCTCTATAATCAAAGATCGTTGGAATGCTTGGATGATGAACTGTCTATTGTGTTTTAATGGCTGAAGAGTGAACTACGGAATTCTAATGCTTCTACATGGCTCAATAAGCATTTCTTGCCTCTGTTTTCATTTTATATGTGTTTATATCACCATTGTGTCATGATATAAGTAACAGAAAAGAAGAATAGCTTACAATTTTCTCAGCGGCACTCTATGCTCAATTCCAGTTATTTCTCCATGTTTTTCCTTAGAAATAGTTATGAATATGCATACTTGAATGATCATGTTTACACTGTTTCTCTCATTTATGAATGATTGTTTAGGAATCCTTGACTGCTCCTAGATAAAGTTCATTCACCCTCCTTCTTTTAGCTGATGAAAGATTCTTAGCTGCCTTTCATCTCTGACATTCATTCCATCTTTATTCCAGCTTGATATTGTTCTATGTGTAGCTATCCTGCTCTATATTCCTCTTGTGACCAAGAAAATGCACCAGCAACCCTTATCCTTGACTCCATGCCCAATGGTTTGAACTTCTCACATTTTGTAGTCCAACTCTGTTTGAAGAGCATAATTCTTCCCACCAAAACTTAAACAAAACCCATGTACACCATAACTAGCCTAAAATCATATCAAAACAAAGCTAAAGTATAAAAGAGAGAGCCCTCTCTGATTGCAGGTAGGCTAGGACCTGCAATCCAAAGATTGGTTTGTGGTTACCTCGGTCGTATCCATTAAGGAGCCAAGGGACAACCTGAGTGATAACATCATTGGCGACTCCACTGGGGACAATCTTCAGAAAATTCCAAAAAACAAGTTAGAAGCTGGCTCCAAAGAAGAAATCCCGTTATACAAGGTCAAATCTAGACCCAAATCCCCCAGTTGTTTTTGAAAATCCCAACTTAATCCCAAAGTTTCTAAGGAAACAAGAGGAAAAATAGGATATTGTTGATTCAAGTCTTGAAGCAATTCCCCAAGGCTATATTCCAACCCCTGTCAAAGTTTTATTTCGTTCAGCCCCCACCTCTCCTAGTTCATCATACACCTCTCAAAGCACCTTTTCCACTCCTCCATTCTCTGCACATACTCCTCCTATTACCACTGTTGTTACTACTGTTCCAGTCGTTCCATCTCTTCCTGTTGTTCCACTTATACCAGTAAATATGGTGAATAGATATGCCCCTTTACAGCTACCTGCAAATCTTGGGGCTATGCCTCAGGATTATCAAACCAAAATCACATATTTTGATGGTACTAGTTCTAACACTGCCCTGCAACATACCAAGAAAATGCAAGACTATTTTGAGAGTTATGAAATAGATGATGATCATGTAAGAATGAAGATTTTTGTTCAAAGTTTAACAGGTGATGTAAGGCCCTGGTTTAGAGCTCTCCCTGCAAATTACATAGTTGATCGAGAGGCCCTTTACCAAACATTTCTAACCAGATGGGAGAAGAAGAGGGACCCTCTGCACATATTATACGAATATGACGCTATCAAAAGAAGCCCTCAAGAAACTGTCTTAGACTATTGTGCTAGGTTTAACAATGTTTGAAATGATATTCCACAAAATCTTAGACCTCCACCTAATATAGCTTTATACAAATTCCCTTACGGATTTGATTCTGACATGGCATATCAATTAAGGGAAAGAGCCCCTCAAAGCTTAGCAGACATGCAGAATGTAGCTGCTAGTGTGGAGGCAAACCTAATTGCCAAGAGAAACAGAGTAAGAGCTGAGAGAAGAACTACTTTTAAAGAATAACCTTTAGCATTTGAGCAAAAGATGGATGTAATCAGCAATACCGTGCACAGTATTGGAGATAGAATGACAACTATTGAAAGAAAGACATCATGGAATGGACAACAAGCTAATACTATCAGAAACAGAAATTTTAGAAAAAACCAAAATCCAAATGTTGGAACGGCTAGCCCTGACCACGATGTAAGACCTCATTTCAAGATAACTATGCTGAGGCATCCACATCTAGTGGGCCAACTGAGGGCTCTCATATCAACTTGATGGGTTTTAAGGGAGAACAACAAGTTTTTCTAACCCAAGAAGACCAAGATGATCATGATATAAATCAGTTTCAGACTAAGTCCGGAGAGTCATTTAACATCAAAGAAGGTGATGATTCAGCCGTCTACGAAGTCCATAAACAATACAAATTGAGAACAAGAACCATTGATGTGTCTGATCCCATCAAGCCAAAGGATGCCAAGCAGCCTAAGAAAATAAGAGACAAGACTGTTATTACAGAACCTTCTGAAAAAACAGTCCCAAATCCAAAAGGAGTGACTGTGGAAGATATAACAGATATATCAGACATTCAGACCTTTAAAGATTAGCCTTTTCTATCCCTTCCCTCAAAAGACAATGTAAACAACACTCCTGAAAGCCTTCCCAAAACAGAAATACTTCAAGATAACATTGAAAACCAAGAGAAAATCATTGAAAGTGCAATTGAAAAGGGAATATCTGCTAGTCACAACACAAAGACTCAATTAGAGAAACCCTTCGATTTAGAGGCAGAAATTGGTAAATTAAAGGTATCTATTCCTCTCTCTGAGCTTGCTAAACATGATGTATACAGACAAGAAATCAAGAGATCGATGCAAATGCCAAGGAACATGGATGATGTTAATGTCCTAGATGATCAACCTGTGCTACTTTTCGGTCGAGGAGTCGATGGCAAATCAGCAAATGGAGTTGTTTTACCCTTTTATGTTAGTTTGCACATACATGATAAAGTCTTGCACAATGCAATGTTTGATTCAGGTGCTTCACACAACCTAATGCCCAAAGCTGTAATGGAGAAGATAAACCTTGATGTTACTAGACCATACAAAGACATGTTCTCATTTGATTCTAGCCAAGTCAAGTGTTTAGGCTTAATAAAAGACTTATGTGTGTCTTTAGTCCAATATCCCAACAAAACAATCCTAATGGATGTGGTGGTTGCTGACATCCCACCAAAGTATGGCATGCTCTTATCAAGATCTTGGGGAACAAAACTCCAAGGATCTCTCCAATTAGACCTCTCATATGCCACTATTTCGGTATTTGGGCAACCAAAGAGACTGTATAGGGAAACATTAATGAAATATGTGGTTAGTAGTGAGGAAAATCCCCAAAACTTCCCTATTTGCTCAATCCATTCTGATATGGATTCATTTATCTTGTTTAATGATGATATGTCTCCTCCCACTGTTGATAAGACTTTGGCTTTAGAACAAGAAGCATGCATGAATGAGGGATCAGTTGCCCATACCCAACAAACTGTCAAAACAATCAATGCAACCAGCACACAAGAAGAACTCAATGAAACACAAAACTCAAATCTGCCCACTCCTAAAATGGTTGAAACTCTCAATACTAGTCAAGAGCAAGAAATCCTATGGTATTTGGAGTTTGATGGTTCAATAAATAAGCTAGGAGCAGGGGCAGGAGTATGGATCCATAATACACAAAAAAATCATGCAGAGGGTCATGCTTATAGATTAAATTTCAGATGTACCAACAATATGGCAGAGTATGAAGCCCTCCTCTTAGGCCTTAAACTCATCAAATCTCTAGGAGCTGCAAAAGTTTCCATTCTAGGTGACTCAGATTTGATCATTCAACAGATGAAAGGTAACTTTGTTACAAATGACAATAGGCTAAGAGCTTATAGGAAGGAAACCACTGAAATACTCAATAGCTTCACAGAATCCCAACTTGCCAAAATTCCAAAAAGCCATAATCTCCATGCGCATAGTCTAGCTACTTTTGCTAGCAATTGTAAGCTGCCTTTTGAGCCCAATCACCACTTTAGAGCTGAGATAAAGCACAAGCCTACTGTCCCTAACAATGTCAAAGACTGGCAAGTCTTTGAAAATGATGCACAGATCAATAATTTCCTCACTTTACAGCAAGAATTTTCAAGCCTAAAGATTGATACAAATGCCATGGATGACCCACAACAGAAAATGAGTCAAAATGAGCAGACTATAACAGCTGAAGCAACAAATCAAATGCTGCACCCAACCATTTTTTATGACAAAAACATAGAAGAGCTGAAACAAATGAATTTGGATGAAATAGCTGAGGTAGAGGCTGAAGTTTTTGAACTGAAAGACAATTTCCTACCCACAGGCTTGACTCCCTTAGAAGACATATTCGATTCAAATGACATTCCCAAAAATCCAAAAATGCAACCCTTAAATGCTGCAATTGAAGGCTGTAATATTGGAACAGCAGAAAAGCCCAAAATGATAAAATTGTCCAAGTCTTTGCCCCCTAATCAAAAGACAAAGTATTTTGATCTGTTTAAAGAATTCCAAGATGTATTTGCATGGAGTTATGAGGACCTCAAGTCCTATGACACCTCTGTCATTCAACATACCATTCCTTTGAAACCAAATCAAAAAGCCTTTCAAACAGAAATTAAGGAGAGTCAATCCTGTGCTTCTTCCCTTGATTGAGAAAGAAGTGAAGAGAATGTTTGAAGCAGGTATCATTGCACCAATCAGATTTTAAAAATGGGTATCCAACTTAGTGCCCACAAGGAATAAAACAGGTGAGATTAGATTGTGTGTTGACTTAAGAAATTTGAACCAAGCCTCTCTTAAAGACCACTACCCATTGCCAAGGATGGACCATATTCTACAAAGGGTTGTGGGGTCTTCAAGAATTTCTTTGCTTGATGGCTTTTCAGGATTCAATCAAATATTAGTTCACCCGAATGATCAGGACAAGACAGCCTTTACAACACCATGGGGAACTTTTAAATATGTGAAAATGCCTTTCGAACTTAAGAATGCAGGTGCTACTTTTCAAAGGGCAATGGACATTGCCCTTGCCAAAGATATCCATGATTTCTTAGTGGTCTACCTTGAGGATCTTACCCCATTCTCCAAATCTAATCAAGAACATTTGAAGCATATGAGACAAGTATTCCTTACTTGTAGGAAATATGTCATTTCCTTAAACCCCAAGAAGTCTCTCTTCGGCCTAGAAGAAGGCAAATTGTTGGGCCATATTATCTCAAAATATGGAATTAGAATTGATCCGGACAGGATTCAAGCCATTCTCCAAGTCCCTTATCCAAGAAACATCAAAGAATTACAAGCCTTCCTAGGAAAAATCAATTTCCTAAGGAAATTTATCCCAAATTTGGCTGAGCTGATAAGACTGTTAAACAATATGCTCAAGAAAGATTCTAAAGTTAAATGGTATTTAGAAGCCAAGCAAGCCTTTGAGGGAATAAAAATTGCCTTAACATAGGCATCAATTCTCACCAGCCCCAAATTCGATAAAGATTTCATCATTTTTTCCTTTGCTTCTGAGCACACAATCGTTGTTGTCCTATTGCAAAAAGATGATCAGGGATCTGAAAAGCCCATTGATTTCTTCAGCCGAGCCCTTAGGGATGCGCCCTTGAGGTATCAAATCATGGAGAAGCAAGCATATGCCCTTGTTAAGGCCATCAAATATTTTAGAGTTTACATCTTATACTCCCATGTCATTGCATATGTTCCAAACTTTGTTGTAAAAGACATCCTAACTCAAGAGGGAATTGGGGGAAAAAGAGGTAAATGGATTGCCAATATCCTTGAGTATGACATTGAGATAAAGCCCACTAAACTGATAAAGGGACAAGGTTTAGCCAAATTGATGTCCGAAACAAATTTCCAAGCCTTAGACATAAATGAACTGGACAACGAACAGAAGCTGGTGACTCCACAGATCAGTCAAGCTTTCTTGCAATTACCTTGGTATTCTGATATTTGTTTTATATTGTTAAACCTGTTTGCTCCCCCAGGGTTGTCCAGAACTAGAAAGAGATTTTCAAAAATGAAAGCTTCAAAGTTTTGTGTCTTAGATAGTGCCCTGTTTTGGAAGAATCATGAAGGAATTTTGTTGAACTGTTTAACTTTAAACGAAACTCACAATGTTATGAAAGAATTTCATGCAGGGGACTGTGGAGGGCACTTATATTGGAAGGCTACTGTTGATAAGATACTAAGGGCTGGTTACTATTGTCCCTCTTTATTTTCCGATGTCAAGAAATTTGTTGTTTCATGCCATAGGTGCTAGATATTTGAAGGCAAACGAAAGTTGCTGCCCTTACCCCTTAAGCCCATTTCAACTGAAAAACCATTCCAACAGTGGGGTTTAGACTTCATTGGTGAGATCCACCCATCCTCTTCCAGCGAGCACAAGTGGATTTTAACTGCTAGAGATTACTTTACCATGTGGATTGAGGCCATCCCTTGTAGGCAAGCCAGTGATTCAACCATTATCTAGTTCCTTGAAACCAACATTCTGTCCAGATTTGGTTGTCCAGAGAAAATCATTACAAGCAATGCTGCTACCTTTAAATCCAAGAAAATGATTAGTTTTTGCCACAAATACCACATTTCCTTAGGTCACTCCACAGCCTATTACCCTCAAGGTAATGGCCTAGCCGAGTCATCCAATAAAAGCCTCATCAATATCATCAAGAAAGTCTTGGAGGAGAATAAAAAGAATTGGCACAAGAAGCTCACAAATTCACTATGGGCTGATAGATTGACAACTAAGAGATCCATTGGAGAAAGCCCATATGAGTTAGTTTATGTAATGGAGGCAAGATTCGGTTCATCTTTGGGAATCCCTGTTATTAAATTACTGCAAGAGATTTAGGCCGAGCCCAATGATATCCAAAGAAGAATCAATCAAACAATCCATCTACAGTAGACAAGAGAGAAAGTGTATGACAGAGCTCAGATTTTACAAGAGAAGATGGAGAAAATGTTTGATAAAAGAGCAAAGGATGAAGATTTCTACATAGGCAACAAAGTTTTAAGGTGGGATTCAAGGGGAGAGGACAAAGGAAAGCATGGAAAATTCGATTTCCTGTGGAAAGGGCCATATGCTATTCACGTTGTGCAAGGCAACAATACATATTTTCTCAAGAGTTTGGATGGCACAGAAGCTGAAGAAGGCCCTGTCAATGGCCGAATGCTAAAGCGCTATCATGACCCCTTTTGATGTACATAATGCATCTGTATATTATATTTGTACATTGGTATTTGTATTTTCAGCATTTTCATTTACAACAGTCCGACAAGGGAATAACGCAACAAATTTTGAAGGAAGGATCAAAGCAAATGCACCATTTGATCTCTGTTTTGAATTAATTTCAAAAAGAAGTGCTCAGGCAGATTTGAATATGTTTATAAGCACACATAAGGCAAGAAGTAGAGCTGTAATTTTTCTACAAATCAGCTCAAAGTAATACTGCATAACAGCTTACAACAATTCTGTCAAAAGCATCAAAGAAGAAGGAAGTTTTCATATTACAACAACAATTGAAGACCAAGGCATTTTTACCCGATGTTCTTGGCTTTTCATTTGGAAAATCCATCCCCAAGTGGAGCCACTGTTAGCCTCCTATTGCAATAGGTTTTCATATTTCATGATTGACTGTTTACATGCCAAATATGTCATTCTTTCCATGCTACAAAGGTTCCATATTTCCTAGAAAACTCAGAAAATTTAAAAAATGTAAAGAGGGTATGCCCTAAAAGAATAATCAAAGGGAAAAAAGAATCAATTGGCCAAAGAGAAAAATAAATCAAATGAACCCCAAACAAAAGGCCAGGAAAGTGTGCTAGCGCAAATGCCACTACTATATTCCATTTTTGAAGAACTATTCCATTTTTGAAGAGTTTCACAGTTAAGAGAAGGCCAAACAGCTTAATCTTGGCTTCCTTAGATTTAAATTGCTTGTTGTAGAGATAGAGAATAAAGCTCTGTCCAAACTGTTTAATCTTGGCAGATCATTAGATAGGTTGATAAACAAGGGTGCTCAACTGCTTAATTTGAGCCCCTGGTAGAAATAAGGGTATAATTAGATAGCAGGATAGCCAAAAGAAAAGTTGAAAAGCTGGGTTTGCTAGTATAAGTGCACCCAAACCAAAAAGAAGAGAAAATGGTAGGTAAGTAGGCCGGGTAGGTAGTTCTGAGGTGGTGGAATGATGAATTGCGATCCATTTCAAGTTTTCAAGTGTTAAATCTAATATGATCACAAGTATAGTGCAAAATCCATTCGGAGCAGCTCAAGCGAGGCATGTCTAACTTCCCCTTCATCCTTTACCCCAAATCATTCACTAACTTCCACTAAAGAGGTCAAGATCTGCTTGATATTTCTTAATTTCATCATATTCCATAAATATTACCTAAGTAAAGGTCTACTTTGCTTAAGGATGCTTATATTTCTTCTATAAGTCATATTTCCCCTTTAAACCCCAAAGACTTCTATCCTTAGCACTTTCCGATCGAAATTCATATTAATTTCTAACTTATTATGTAAATCCCTATATATTTCCCCTTCCCCTACTAAAATATGATAAGAATTCCTCTATATACATATCCCCTCCCTCTGGTTGAAATATAACCATAAATATTGCTTGGGAATTACTAAGTTTTCCTGAAACTTAGTAAGAACGCTCGTTTGCTTCTTTAAACATCTCCCTATGCATTCGGACCCCTTCCGAAGCATTAACAACCCCTTCAAAAGCATCAAAGTCCACCTCTGATCTCATATTTTCCCTTCCGACTCCATATAAACCCTCCTTTTTGTTATGGAAACCCTTCCGATCATGCAAAAACCCCTCCGATGCCATTATTTCCCTCCTCTGATCATTTTGGCTTTGGAGATAAACACAATGATCAGAGTGACATCTAGTATAACCTTGTTCAAACATAAACCTGTCAAATTTTAGATACCACTGCCTTGGAGCCTCTTTTAAGCCATACAAGCTCTTCTTCAACTTGCAGACTAGTTTCTCCTTCTCTTTCACCTCATATACTTGTGGCTGCTACATAAATATCTCTTCCTCCAAATCCCCATGGAGAAAGGTTGTATTTACATATAACTGCTCAATATGTAAATCTTCAACTGGTACTAGACTTAAAATAGTTCTGATTGAAGTCATTTTAACAACAGGAGAAAATATCTCATCAAAATCAATACCTTTCTTCTGTGCAAACCCCTTCACGACAAGTCTAGCTTTATACCTTTGTTTTCCTACATCTTCTTCCTTCAGCCTATAAACCCATTTATTCTGCAATGTTGTTTTACTTGCAGGTAACCTGACTAAGTCCCAAGTCTGGTTATGTGCTAAGGAGTGCATCTCTTCTTTCATGGATTGCTCCCACTTCTTCCTGTTTTCTACCTACACTACTTCTTCATAAGATTCTGATTCACCAGAATCAGTCAACAATACATAAAATGATGAAGGAGAGTATCATTCAGGGGGTCTACCTATCCTGGTAGATCTTCTAACACCACTTTCAGGTGTTTGAAGTGCTTATTGCTGTTTTGGTTGTTGTTATGGTTGTTGATCATTATGATTTTTTGGCACCACCACTTTTCCTATGATATCATCAGGCACTGTGTATCACTTTTCCTACAACTAATTCTTATACAAGACCCTTTCATTGAATATTACATCTCTACTCCTAATGATTTTGTGATTTTCATAATCATATAAGTGATAACCAAAATAATTAACACCATATCCAATAAAGGTACATTTCTTTGATTTTGCCTCAAGCTTTCTCCTATTTCCTTTGTCAATGTGGACAAAGGCTTCACAACCAAAAGTCTTTAAAAATCTGTAGTTTACCTTTTTACCTATCCATGCCTCCTTTGGAATACCACCATCCAAGGAACTTGAAGGCCCTCTAGTCATTAGATAAACAACAATATCTACAACATCTGCCCAAAATTGTAAAGTAAATCCTGCATGCAATATCATGCACCTTGCACAGTCCATGATTGTCTTGTTCATCCTTTCTGACACAGCATTTTCTTGTGGTGTTACTAGAACTGTCTTCTCTCTGTGAATTCCATTCTCTAAACAGTACCTATCAAACTCTTTACTGCAATATTCACCTCCATTATCTGATCTGAGACACTTCAACCTTTTCCCTGTCTCATTTTAAACCAAAGCTTTCCATTTCTTGAAAGTAAAAAATACATCAGATTTATTTCGAATACAATAAATCTAGGTTTTTTGGTTGCATCATCAATAAAAATAACATAATAACGAGAGCCACCAAGAGATGATACCTTAGCAGGTCCCCACACATCTATATGCACAAGCTCTAATTTTTCGCTCTTCTTTTCTTTCTCGACTCTAAGGAATCTGACTCTCTTTTGTTTTCCATAAACACAATTCCCATAGAATTTTAAATCAACATGCTTCAAACCTGGCAACAAATTTCTTGAGTGAAGAATCTGCATCCCCTTCTCACTCTTGTGCCCCAACCTATGATGCCATAATGTCGCATCTTCTCCTATAGAGGTTAAAGCATTAACAGAATTAGAAATACAATTGCATAAATACAATGTACCAACCTTTTCTGCTTTTGCTATTACCAGGGATCCTTTAGTGACCTTCCAGGTTTTATCTGTGAAATTACTTACACAACCTTCACCTCCAAACTTCCCTGTTGAAATCATATTTTTTTTTAGATCTGGAACATGCCTTAACTCCTTCAATAGACACTAATTTCCATTTTGTTGTTCAATGAAAACTATACCCATTCCAACAATTTTACAGGGTTTATCATCACCCAATCGAACCTGTCAAAATCTCCTTGAACATAATCATGAAAATGTTTTTTATCAAGTGTGGCATGGAATGAGGCCCCTGAATCTACCACCCAGTCATTAATAATATTTTCTAGTGAAAGAATCAAAGCATCTTGCAACACATCACCTGTTACATTCACTTCATGATTAGTTTCCTGTTGTGCATCTCCTTCTTTTCCCTTTCAAGACTTGCAATCTTTCTTCAAGTGTCCTTTCTTCCCACATTTCCAACACACTATCCCCAATCTGGACTTGGATCTGCCTTTTCTTGACTTACTGCGATATCTTGGGCTCTTTCCTCTTTCCATTTTTCTTCCCCTTGTCTCTACAGTCAAAGCATTACCTGATGTCTCACCGGAGCTTTTCCATCGCATTTCCTCGCTAAGGATTGCACCAACAACATCATCAAACTTCAAAGTACTAGATCCAGAGACGGAGTTACTAATGGCCATAACTAAACCATTCCAACTTTCTGGCAATGAGCACAGAAATAACAAAGCACTAACTTCATCATCAAAATTTACCCCTACAAAACTTAACTCACTTGTAGCTGTATTAAAGTCATTTAAATGGTCTGCAACAGATCCACCTTCTGACATCTTCATATTAAATAAACACTTCATAAGAAATACCTTATTTGTGGCCGAGGGTTTTTCATATGGTTTGGACAGTGTCAACATTAAACCCTCTGTTTTCATTTCCTTTGAAATATTAAATGCTATCGACACTGCTAGGAACAACCGTATTGTTCCAACTGCCTTTCTGTCAAAAATATCCCATTCTATGTCTGTCATACTCGTCAGCTTCTTTGTCTTGCCACTCAATGGTAGGTACAGATCTCTCTGACACAAATAATCTTCCATTTGCATCTTCCACAACTAGTAGTTTTGGCCATTGAATTTTTCGACCCTAAACCTACCATCTTTTGCCATTGCTCCCACTCAAACCAGGAACCCTTCTCTCCTACGAGTTTGTCAGCCAAATAGACCTTCGGTTCTGATACCAGTTGTTAGAAAATTATATATTATAGAGCAATGGAACACATAAAATATTGCAGAAATATAAACACAGAAATCGCATAAAACAAGAGAGACACATATATATGTGGTTCACCCAGTTTGGGCTACATCCATTGGAGAAACAACCAATCCTTCTTTTATTATATTATCCAGCAAACTAAACAGATACAACCTACAGCAAATTAGATGTAACACCCTCTTCGCTCTCAATCTCCTCTGTCTTCCTCACTCAGAATACAAATATACCTAGACGCAATACAATTCCCTCATATAGTGAGGGGTTGCCTTCTAGGGCAAAAAACCTAAATTAAACATAACTTCTACCATCAGATCATCCACCTAATCAACGACCCAAATTGACTAGAAATTACTAGACTTTTACAAGGCAATTTTAAATCTATTTTTAGCTTCTGGAGTGCTTCCCCTGAACCCCCGTCGGGGGACCGTTGGCCCCCAGACCCCCCAGCTGGGGGGGATTAGCCCCCTAGCAAACCCCCCATGTTGAGGGGCATACAGTCTTCCAGGGGTATACATCTAGCTGAAACCTTTGAATACAGAAGATAATCAGGCTCCGCACCCAACAGTTTTGTGTACACATTGCGCAAGTGGTGTTGTTTACACATCATACAAGTGGTGCTCTATACATGTGGTGCTATGTAGACATTATGAAGGTGGTGTTGTGTACATGCGATGTTCTGTACACATTATGCAAGTGATGTTGTGTACTTGTGGTGTTATGTACATGATGTATAAGTGGTGATGTCTACATGTGGTGTTTTGTACACGTTTTGCAAGTGGTGTTATGTACACGTCATATTGTTTATTTTATACATATTATGTTTTGTATAGGTGGTACTAGATATGTGTATTGTGTATTCATGTCATTTTTTTCATCTCAACATCCAATTGATTGATGTTATCTCATGGTAGAAGTTGTAATTCAAACATGTAAACTTGAGTAGGCATAGTAATGAAGATAAAATTGTGAACTTGAGAAATAAGAGACACGTAATGTTGCAAAGGAGAATAGAAGTTGAGTTGATAGGAATTTTTTGAAATCCTTATATATATATGCTCATGTTTGGTCAATTTAGTGTTGTCTAAATTGCTATCATTAATTGTCAACCCGAGGCTTGTAAGCTGATGAAGTGAAGTGTACAATATATACTTAAGCAACCTTTCCTAGTTCTTTTTGTCGTTTTTAGTTTGTGTTTGACTTATCTTCCTAATGTGATGTGATGAAGTTATAAACAAGTGAGTGAATGTGTGTGTATGTGGTGATTTCTAAATGCTTCTTGAACTTTTTAAAGAGAAAGCTTGAAAAGTGACTTGCAATGGAATTGAAACTTCAAATGAAAGCAAAGCATTAAACAAAGTGACTAATGGCACTAGTCCATTATCTATGCTGCTGATAAGAACAAAAATAGCATCTATGTTAACTCAATGGAAAGTGAAAAACACTACTTTAACTGCAAAACTTAAATGACAAATCATAACACTTCATTCTTCCTTAACATTCTGCCTCTAGCTGAAATTGTTCATGTGAAAAATAGTTAAGAAGGAATCAGTAATATGAGTCCAAAAGCTAATCAAACCAAGCTGCCACTCAATGATATTTTGGTCCAATAAAGGTTAGTCAATTATGATGAGAAGACCATCAAAAGGTTAGTAAGAAACTTGTCAAAAACTTGATAAAGTAAACTAGCAATGAAACTAAGTAAGCAAGGTAAAAATCAGCAGCTAAGACAAGACAACTTCAACTACCATCAGTGATAAAAAGAAATAAAAACACACTATCCCGGGCTCCTAACACACCTGCATAAACAAACTGATCAGTTCTGAAAAGTGCTGGAAATGTAAAGGCATGAAATCAAATTGTACATTATTATACATGTCCAAAGAAATGAAAAACTACAGAAATCAAACTATACATTATTGTACATGTGAAAATGAAAACAAAGAAAGGCAGGAAAATAAAGTTAAATGCTACTGTACAGAGGTTGTGGCAGATGGGGGCCCTCCATCCACTCAACCAGCTAAAGATCAGCTACGTAGAGATGAACAGGAACAGTCTTCTTGTATTAAATCAGCATGTCAAAATACAGTGAAAAAGTGCTGTAAAAACAGTCTTTAAAACAGAGTTTGGTAACCAAAATAATTACAGCAATTACAATATTGAAAAGCTAATCTCTAAGCGTTGGCAAACGCTTTATTTATAGGCACAGAGACAAACTGTCCTCTGCGTAAACTAAGCAACTACAGTCTTGACTAATTAACTATGCAGCAACACGCAGGCAACTCCGTGCACGTTTGGAGGAAACGATCATCATGGGGAGTAAATCTATGGTTAGATCCTGTCCCTTGCTGTCTTCGTGGTGTGGAGGAAGTGCCAGCTGTGGTTCCGTCTCTCATTTGCTCATGCAGAGCCGTGCCACCGTTTGGAACTTTGTTGTTTGACCGTGGTTACATCTGCGTTGACCGGGGGTATATATGAGCGAGTTGGCGTAGCTGATAGCACACGAACCATGTACACAGTCATACCAACTTGCCCATGTGGCCCTTTCCTTTGGAGGACACGTGGAACATAGCAAACAAGAAAATGGCTGTGGAATCTCTGATCGGCTGCGGAAACGCTATATTAGCTGCGGAATTGCAGCACTTGTACCAAAATTCTAAACCAACAGTCAATCATTAGAACAGTCAACAAATCATGTTAAAAAGACATATAATGCAATGAATTGAACAAGTCGATGGAGGAAATGATGACAAAAGAGAGAAGTGAATAGGGAAAAGCTGTTGGGAGGATAGGTAAATGAGTGCAAGGTTGAGGCTCAACATACCCCCACTGTGAGGGTGTTGCATGTCCTCATGCAACCAAAACTTTGTCATAATATTTCAGTCCACATGTTCAGATGCCTCTGCCAAGACATCCAACCTTCTCCTTTTTTTCCTTGTTGCCAAATTTGCTCTTGGTTTCCTAATCAAGCACCTGAATTTCAAGTTAACCAAGGCCCTGCTCAATTTGCTGCATTTCCTCTTCAACTTCCTGTTCTTTCTCTGTCAAAGACCCAAATGAAGCATTGTGTTGTCGTGGACCATTTTTTCCACTTTTCTCTGTTGTCTCAATGCTTCGTTTTCCTGTTTGATATGGCGATTTAGGACCTCTAGCTCAAATACTTCTTGCTTCAGAGATTGAACCTGTTGTTCAAGGGGCAAGACAGTACTAGGACCAGCAACAGATTGCTCTAATGTTTCCAAATAATCATATGCCTCCTGCTGGACAGGGTCAATATCAGGTGTTTGTCTTGGCCTAAATTCAAATCCTTGAAAACTGCTTTCTCTCTCTTGCTGGAAAGGACTTTCCTCCCTTGGAGGACTTAGCTCAATATCTAGCCGAATTGGAGTCTTCTCAGGTGTGCCCAAATCAATGAAATGGGATTGTTTCTCTTTAGTCACACTCTTCTTCTCTATAAGTCTACTGCTTCTTCTCACTTGCAAGCTAGTACTCTTTGGCTTTTGTTGTTTTTGTTTTTGTTTCTTTTTGGAGATGGCAGTTTCATGGAGCTGAGCAAGCCTATGAGCTAATGTTTGGGTATCTTCTTCAATTGAGGGCTCAGGTGAAGGGTATGACTCTTGCAAAATGGCTTTCCCTTTATCCCTCTTTTGTCTTTTTATTCTGCTTCCCTTTTTCTTTTCCTTTTGAACAGTTTCTTGGACAGTTTCTTAGGCAATTTCTTGAAGAGTTTCTGCAACAATTTCTTGGGCAGTTTCTTCAACTTCTACAGCAGTGTCTTGGGCAGCAGTCTCTTCTATAGCAATTTCTGGGGCAATTTCTTCTTCAACAGTTTCTTGGGTAACCATTTCTTTCCCTTTTCTTCTACTTCTCTTTGGTACCCTAGGAGAGCTACTAGAGGCTTCAGCTGCCTCTTGAAAATGATTTCTAACAAGGAACTTCTCCCATGTATCCTTTTTAATTTTTAACTGCTCCTCAATCAAGATTTTAATGAGTCCATGGTGGTATAAGTGGGACTCAATGTTTCCCACATGTTTCTGAACAGTGGCACTCATTTTTCTTAGACTAGCTAGCAAGAAATAAGGGAGATTGATGGTATGTTCACCCATAAAATGCATCATTATCTTTGCATGATAAACATACATTATACCAAATCTTCCTTCACATGTTAAAAATTTCTGAACTAGCAAAAGTAAGGCAGTCCATTCCTCTTTAATGACACTTACAGGTATTCCTTTGGTGAAGATAGTGGTATCCATACCTGGATTTTTCAACATGTTCTTCCACTCTTGGTCTTCAACAGTTCGATTTTTGAACCAACGTTCCCCTGTCTGAGGTAAAGCGGTTGCTTGGGCCAAGTTGCTCTCTGTGATGGTGAACTGCAGGTCTCCTACCTCCACAGTATTTGTATTTCCATTAAATGATCGGGCAAATGCTTTTGTAACTTCTTTGTTATACCCCTTAAACTTCTGAATGAATTTCAACCACTTGGCCTTCTACACGGCATCCTTTGTTTGTGGGTAACCGTCAAGAAACTTAGAACCTTCCGGCTCTGCTCTTAATAACTTGCCCATTTCGGTTACCAGCTCTCTTGCTGCTCTGACAGCGCTGTTTGAATGCTGGAGGAGAGAGCTATATGGGAAAACAGTGCTCAGCAGTGGGTATTACGGCTACAACAGAATGGCCGTGATGTAATTACAAGACTGGTGGTCAAGGTTTTGAGTGGAGAGGTGAGGAAAATAGAACAGAGAATGTTTACGGTGAAACAGAGTAGTGAATGAAACCAAGAGTGAAAAATGGTGGAATGAGGGAGTGAACAACAACAGAAATGGGGTTATGCATGCGTAGAAGGGTGTTATGAGTAAAGGATGAAATGGCCGAATCCCATGGACGTCGGGTGGCTGTGTACACCTGGCTGCGGAATGATCAATTGGAGAGCCGTGGTACAACAGTACACGTCACTCTGGTACGAAGAATTAATGAGAGAGCAGGCCGTATTAAGTTCGAATCAACAGGAATTAGGGAACCATTAGGAAGGTGGTGAGGTGGATTACGCAGAATAATGGATGAGGAGTGGACGGGGATCTTGTCAATCATTACATTAAGTGCCTCATACCATAATCCGAAAACCATACATAAATGATATAACTGTTACTTAGAAATTTAGAACATACCTTCGTGTATTTGCATTTTGATCCCTTCGCTAATTATGATGCTAACCTTTGATTTATTGTTGTCTTTGTATATGCTATGTGTCCTTGCTCTTTAATGATGCTGGTGCTTTTGACTGCAGATTTTTTTCTTTTTGAAAACAGAGTTGTTTTACTTGCAGGAACAGAGTGTATTGGCTGCGGAATCTTGATATCAGCTGCGGAATTGGCTCCTAGCTACGGAAATTGCAGCAACACTTTTCTGCCTGCACAAAGAGGATTAAAACAACTTGGCTGAATGGAATAGTCCTGAGAGGGACTTTATTTGGTGAAAATGAGATGGAATGAATGGACTGGAAGAAAATGAAGTGGAATGAAAATGATGAGATGGATGAGATGGATGAGACGGATGAGATGGACAGAGTAAGAGAGAGATTTTTTTTTTTTTTGGAAAATATAAAGTGTCAGGTGACCCTGATTTTCACTTCATATTTTCTGCATAAGACCGCCAATCCAAGATTGGTTTTCAGGCTTATACAAGAGATTTTTTTTTCCTTTTTTGTTTTTCTTTTTTTTTTCTTTTTTTTCTTTTTTTCTTTTTTCAACTGAAAGAAACAAAGGTTCGGCTGATGGAGGAGAAGAATTCTTCTCCACTAGCCTCATTGGAGAATCTTCTTGGAACATTTTAACAAATTCCTCCCTTGAGAGTGGCTTGTGGTAGACTTTCAATCGGTGGCCATTCACAATGAGAGGAGTCTGAAGCTCGTCAATGGTCTTCACTTGAACTGCTCCATTGTTAAAGACTTCATCAATCTCATATGGCCCAAGCCAATGAGTTTGAAATTTTCCTTTGAAGTCCTTAAACTTGGAATCAAACAATAGTGCCCAATCTCCCTTATGAAACTTTCTTTCTTTGATGTGTCGATCATGCCACTTAGTTCTTTGGTGCTGAACTAGATCGGTCCTTAGAATTGCATCTTGTCTTATTTCATCTAGCTCATTTAGCTGGTCCATTCTGTGCTTTTGGGCTTCTGATAGGCTCATCCCCAATTGAACTGCCATCTTGAAGGTCTTGATTTGGAACTCAATGGGGAGCAGGACTTCTTTCCCATAAACAAGTTCATAGGGAGAATGTCATGTTGTGTTCCTCCATGTAGTTCTATAGGCCCATAAGGCTTCAGGAAGCCTTTCTGCCCAATCTCTTCTATGAAGATGAACAGTCTTGGTGATGATGCTTTCAAGAACTTTATTTGTAGATTCCACTTGACCATTTGCTTGCAGATGGTATGGAGTAGATGTTTTGTGCTTGATTTTGTATTCCTCCATCAGCTTCTCCATCAATTTAGATGTAAATTGACTTCCCTGATCTGTCACAATTTCTCTTGGGACACCAAAACGAGTAAAAATATCCTCAAAAAGAAATTGAACAACTGAATTTTCAGTGGCGGCAGGCAATGCCTTGGCTTCTACCCACTTAGTAACATAATCAGTGCAAACCAATATATACTTATTTTGCTTAGATGGTGGATTAATAGGTCCAACGAAATCTAGAGCCCATTTCTCAAAGGGTTCGATGCATACCTGTGGCTGTAGTGGCATTTCATTTGAAGGAGTTGGTCTCCTAACTCTTTGGCAGCTGTCACACCTTCTAACATATTGCTTTGCATCTTTAAAGAGAGAAGGCCAATAATATCCTAAAGAAAGGATTTTATAGGCCATCCTCTTGTCAGCAAAGTGTCCGCCACACGGTTCATCATGACATGCCTTAAGGATGTCAGGCATTTCATCTTCCCGAACACATCTTCTGATCATACAATCTGGCCCTGTTTTGAACAATTCATTAGAAATCCAAGAATAATGTGAACTCTCCTGAATGATTTTCCTTTTCTCATTAGGAAATAAGTGTGGAGGTAGCTTCCCTGTAACTAGATAATTAACAATATCTGCATACCAAGGAGTCTTGGTAGTTACTGCAAACAAGTATTCATCTGGAAACTTATCCTCTACAGGAGAATCTTCGTTAGTGTTTTGGATTCTAGACAAGAAATCAGCTACTGTGTTTTGTTTTCCTGGTCTATATAACACAGTAATGTTGAATTCTTGTAGAAGTAAAAGCCATCTTGTAACTCTGCCATTAGTAACGGGTTTGTTCATAAGATATCTAATTGCAGAGTGATCAGTATGGACAAAAGTTTCATAGCCGGTTATGTAATGTCTAAACTTGTTGATTGCATGAACAACGTCTAAGAATTCTTTTTCAGTCACAGTGTAATTTAACTCAGTGGGAGTCAAATTTTTACTGGTGTAATAAATGGCATAAGGGACCAAATCCTTTTGTCCCAAGACAGCTCCTAGAGTTGTATCTGAAGCATCAGTAGAAATGTGGAAAGGGAGTTTCCAATTTGGCCCTCTCAAAATGGGTGCTTCAGATACTCTAGTCTTTAAAGTTTCAAATGCAGACTGACATTCGGGATCCCATTTGAATTCACAGTCTTTGGTAAGTAATTTGAAGAGAGGAGATGCTATCTTAGTGAAGTTTTCAATAAATCTTCTATAATACCCAGTAAACCCAAGAAAACTTCTAATTAAGACTTTTTCCAAATTTTCTAATGCTTCTTCAAATGTGTTACCATAAACTATGAAATCATCCATGTAGACATCTACACAATCATGAATTAGATCTGAAAAGATTCCTAGTACAGCCCTTTGAAATGTAGCGGGTGCATTGCATAATCCAAAAGGAAGTACTCGGTAGGCAAAAGTTCCCCATGGACAAGTAAATGTGGTCTTGTCCTGATCTTCAGGTGCTACCTGAATTTGATTGTAACCACTAAAACCATCCAAAAATGAGAAAAACTTTTTACCTGCTAAAGTATCTAATACTTGATCAATAAAGGGCAAAGGAAAGTGATCCTTCAAGGTTGCTTTGTTCAATTCTCTCTAATCAATGCAAACCCTCCATTTACCATTCTTTTTAGGTACTATAACCAAGGGAGAAACCCATCGGCTATCTGAAATGGGGTAAATGAAGTTTACATTGAGTAACTTCTGGAGCTCTTCTTTCACTATCTCCCTAAGGTTTGGATTCATCCTTCTTTGAGGTTGTCTAATTGGTCTACTGTTTTCCTCAATGTAGATGTGATGAATGCAAGTCTTAGGGTCAATACCTTTCATGTCGGTATACTCCCATGCAAAAGTAGTAGAATGTCTTTGCAAGACTTTGGTTAGCTCTTCCTGTTGGGATTTTTCCAAGTTTTTGTTAATGTTTAATGTTTTTCCTGGAAAGATCTCAATGGCAGAACTACCAAATTCTTCCATAGAGAAAAGAGACATTTGTCTAGATGATAAACACTCTATGTCAGAATCCAACTGAAATTGTGTAGAGTCATATTCTGAAGATGGTTCAAAATTTTCTAATGTATTCAGAATTTGACTATCTTCACTAATCTCAGAAATGGTAAAGACAGGTTGTATAGTATCTTCATCATCAACCCACTCATTATCTCCTATTTCTGTAATTGCTTTCGCTGGAGGATACAGATTGAACTTCTTTGTTGAATTGCCATCAGAAATATACATATCCCCAGACCTACAAATTATGAAAGCATCAGCTGTAGCTAGCCAAGGTCTTCCTAAAATAAGAGGATGTCCTCCTAGATTGTTCTTGGGAGTTAAAATCATAAAATAAACTGGATATTCCCAAGAGTCTAGGGAGACTGGAATGTCTTCCAATACACCATCAGGTTTAATGATTGATCGATATGCAAGTTGCAGTAATGTAGGTGTAAAGAGAAGGTTAGGAAGTTTTAACTGGTCCATGGTCTGTCTACTCATAATGTTGATAGCAGCCCCTAAATCAATCAAAGTATTTGGTATTTCTACCCCATTGATATGTGTTTTGACAATTGGACTACCGGGTTCTACATATTTCTGCATGGTAATCTTTCCCATCATAATATCTGCAATTTTTCCTACCAGGTGGATCCTTCTGGTATCTCTTGGTTTCCTTCCTGGTCTTTTAAGGCTCAACTCCTTTATTGTTTTGGCTAGAATGGGAATTTCTTTAATGTCTTGTAACAAGGGAATCTTGATACAGACATTCTTCAATTCATCTAGAAAATTATAGCCAGGCAACCAAATTTGCTTTTCCACTCCTTTGTCAATTTGTAACCTTTCAGGAAAAGGAGGTGTGGCTAAAGATGTAGGTTGTTCAACTATGGGAGTTGTGGGGGTTGATTCTTTTTCTTTTTCTTTTTGAGTGTTTGGGTTTTGAAGGGATGCTTCAGAACCCTTATTAGCTTTAAGAGATTCTTCCTCAAAAATGCTTGGCTGTTGAACATTTATAGAAGGTTGATCTAGGATTCTACCTGATCTGAGTTGTACTTCATTGAGAGGAACAATCATATAGGTAGGGAATGGTTGACCTTCCATCATGTAAGCATTTTGAGGGTTCCTATTATTGGGGTTTGGCAATGGCTGAGAAGGAAGTTGATTTGACTTCTGTTGGGATTGAAGCAAGAGTTGAGAATTTTGATTTTGTGGAGAAGGTTGTTGTTGTTGAGGGAATGGCAATGATAGTTGTGGACTTTGATTTGGAAGTTGGGGAGCTTGCTGGTTTTGAAAAGATGGAGGATATTGATAGAATTGAGAAAATCTCCCATAAGGATTTTGCATGCTTTTCATCCATGATTGAAAAGGATTTTGAGGTTGAGGCCAAGGTTGTTGCCAAGGATTCCAATTTGGTTGGGGTTGAAAATTCATAGAGTTGTTAAACCCTTGATTTTGTTGCCCCTGCCAAGGTCTCCTTGCAACAAAACAGAGAGATTCAAGTGTATTTGGATCTTCCTGAAAGACTTCTTTGAGCCCAGGGATTGAAGGACAATCCTTGGTCTCATGGTTTTCTGAGCAAATCACACATGTTTCCACAACTTGTGCTTCCAAGGGACATTCCCTTAAAGCATGTTTCTTCCTACATTTCGAGCAAAAGATGGCCAAGGCCTCGGCTTCTGCTTTCTGTTTATTGTGGATCTTAAGGGTGTCTAATTGTTCACTAAGACTCCCTAAGATGTCAGTTTTGAATTCATCAAGCATATTGCCGATCTCAGCCCTACTTACCGATCCAGTTGCAGATTTATTTGCTCTAAGGAGAGAAGGATCTCTAGGCCCTTTTTGAGTTTTTGATTTTCCCCTTGAGAGATGGATACATAGCTCTGCTATATCATTGAGTGAAAGTTGAGATATATCTCCTTTCCCCATCATGTTTAGAATGTCTATCCATTCATCTCTAATGGCTTTTAGTAGGAGGGCTTTCAAGGTCTCCTCATCCAAGCTACTCATTTTTGCTCTTTTCAGGTTATATTGAAATCTTTCGAGTAAATCCTCTAAGTTCTCATCTTCTCTTTGTACCATTTTAAATACCTCATCCTTGTGATTGGTGGGCATACAATAGTCCAGGTACCTATCCAAAAATGTCTGTTTCATATCATTCCAAGACCTAATGGATTGAGTGAGTAACCCCATGAACCATTTCAAATCTTGTCCTTTCAATGTGGAAGGGAACAATTTGAGTTCTTGAGTGTCATCCAGATAGTCATAAGTTTGACATACAACTTCAAACTCAAATAAAAATGTTTCAGGGTCCTCAGTTCTTAACCCATGAAAGTTTGGGAGGACAGATGGTGATATGTTTTTCATAGTGGCTCGAGAATCCTCATCAACGATAGGAAACCCGAATGAGTTATCCCCATCTCTATTTCCTCCAATGTGACCTCTACCTCCTCCATTGTTTCCTCCTCCTCCTCCTCTACCTCTACCTCTACCACCTCCTTCCTCTGTCATAATGGTTTCCCTAGAGACTTCAAAATCTTCTGGTTCTTCTACAAAGGGTGAATGAGAAGGAATTTCTCCCTCTTCTTCAGATGATTCTACTTCTTCAATTACAATTGGTCTTTCTGTAGAAGAAAGGAAGGATCTCTTTCTGATTCAAATTCAATAGAAGGTGTGGGAGACTCAATTATTGCCTCTTGAATTCCAGGAATCCTAGGGCTAGGAGTGTCAGTTGGAGATGAGGGAGGTGTCTCTTGTCTATTCCTTGAAGTAGATGGACTTGTAAAAATCGAACTCTTGGCTCTAGCTAAAAACCTTCCCCTAGAATCTCTAGCTCTATGCATGTCATTTTTTTTTTATTTTTTCTTCAAGTCAGGCTAATAATTCTCTTTCTTATCTTCCAGGTCACTCTAGGTGCAAGAAGAGAGCATACTTAAGAAACTATTAAATCAATAACTTTCTCTTTTCTGATCCTCCAGATCACTCTAGGTGCAAGAGGAGAGCATACTTTGAGAGGTTATCAATTTCCCTTTCTTGAAATTTTCTTAATTTTTTTTTTTAGAAATTGGCTACCTAATTTCACTTCCCCGTCAACGGCGCCAAAATGTTTGGTCAATTTAGTGTTGTCTAAATTGCTATCATTAATTGTCAACCCGGGGCTCGTAAGCTGATGAAGTGAAGTGTACAATATATACTTAAGCAACCTTTCCTAGTTCTTTTTGTCGTTTTTAGTTTGTGTTTGACTTATCTTCCTAATGTGATGTGATGAAGTTATAAACAAGTGAGTGAATGTGTGTGTATGTGGTGATTTCTAAATTCTTCTTGAACTTTTTAAAGAGAAAGCTTGAAAAGTGACTTGCAATGGAATTGAAACTTCAAATGAAAGCAAAGCATTAAACAAAATGACTAATGGCACTAGTCCATTATCTATATTGCTGATAAGAACAAAAATAGCATCTATGTTAACTCAATGGAAAGTGAAAAACACTACTTTAACTGCAAAACTTAAATGACAAATCATAACACTTCATTCTTCCTTAACATTCTGCCTCTAGCTGAAATTGTTCATGTGAAAAATAGTTAAGAAGGAATCAGTAATATGAGTCCAAAAGCTAATCAAACCAAGCTGCCACTCAATGATATTTTGGTCCAATAAAGGTTAGTCAATTATGACGAGAAGACCATCAAATGGTTAGTAAGCAACTTGTCAAAAACTTGATAAAGTAAACTAGCAATGAAACTAAGTAAGCAAGGTAAAAATCAGCAGCTAAGACAAGACAACTTCAAATACCATCAGTGATAAAAAGAAATAAAAACACACTATCCCGGGCTCCTAACACACCTGCATAAACAAACTGATCAGTTCTGAAAAGTGCTGGAAATGTAAAGGCATGAAATCAAACTGTACATTATTATACATGTCCAAAGAAATGAAAAACTGCAGAAATCAAACTATACATTATTGTACATGTGAAATGAAAACAAAGAAAGGCAGGAAAATAAAGTTAAATGCTACTGTACATAGGTTGTGGCAGATGGGGGCCCTCCATCCACTCAACCAGCTAAAGATCAGCTACGTAGAGATGAACAGGAACAGTCTTCTTGTATTAAATCAACATGTCAAAATACAGTGAAAAAGTGCTGTAAAAATAGTCTTTAAAACAGAGTTTGGTAACCAAAATAATTACAGCAATTACAATATTGAAAAGCTAATCTCTAAGCGTTGGCAAACGCTTTATTTATAGGCACAGGGACAAACTGTCCTCTGCGTAAACTAAGAAACTACAGTCTTGACTAATTAACTATGCAGCAACACGCAGGCAACTCCGTGCACGTTTGGAGGAAACGGTCATCATGGGGAGTAAATCTATGGTTAGATCTTGTCCCTTGCTGTCTTCGTGGCATGGAGGAAGTGCCAGTTGTGGTTTCGTGTCTCATTTTCTCACGCAGAGCCGTGCCACCGTTTGGAACTTTGCTGTTTGACCATGGTTACATTTGCGTTGACCGGGGGTATATATGAGCGAGTTGGCGTAGTTGATAGCACACGAACCATGTACACAGTCACACCAACTTGCCCATGTGGCCCTTTCCTTTGGAGGACATGTGGAACATAGCAAACAAGAAAATGGCTGCGGAATCTCTGATCGGCTGCGGAAACGCTGTATTAGCTGCGGAATTGCAGCACTTGTACCAAAATTCTAAACCAACAGTCAATCATTAGCACAGTCAACAAATCATGTTAAAAAGACATATAATGCAATGAATTGAACAAGTAGATGGATGAAATGATGAAAAAAGAGAGAAGTGAATAGGGAAAAGTTGTTTGGAGGATAGGTAAATGAGTGCAAGGTTGAGGCTCAACAGCTCATTTAGTCTCCGTTTATTTAGAGTCATGAAATGACACTATTGGATTGACATGAACTAGGAAAACATTATATTGGACTCAAGGACACCTTGAGAATAATAAAGAGTGAATGAGTTCCTTAAGGAACTATTGAGAAGAGAAAGTAAATAAATTTTAGTACACCTCAAGGAATGGTTCAAATAGAAAAGGTATTTCTCAATAGTTTCATGGGTACTCAAAAGGAGTTTCAAGTCTAGGAAAGCTGGAATTGTTTTGTAGGGAGTTGTGTCTTGAATATTTTCAATTAATCTTGAAAGAAACTAGGTTGGATGAGTGACCCAATCATTTTGATTCTATTTCCTTCACCTTTTTGGCCTGGTAACCTAGCTTATAGGTGGAATCAAGAGGATTTTTTATGGTTTCACAAATGATTTCTTGCTAATAATAAGCCTCCTTAGACTATCTTGTAAAGATATACATGTTTCATATCTATGATGAATTCATGTGTATAATTTTGTTATTAAGTTATATTTTTTGTATGTGTGAATTGGGAGATGGAATTCATAAATGTGTGACACTTTCCATGTTGATTTTTGCATTTTTATACTACATGATTTTGTAATTTGAAATTGCTTACAATTTATTTGCTCGAAATTTGTATCATGCAATCAACAAAATCACTTTTTTTGAAAATTAATGGAAATGACCATAATTCACTACAAGTATCGTTCCAAGTTGGCATGTCCGCAATGAAAATGAGAACATAACACTGAATGGGAGTTATGTCAATCTTACAATAATTCATTTGACAAATCCAAACTTATAGCTTTGGCAATAATTCCAACCTTTACTTATTTGTATTTCAAAGGATTCTCTCACAATATGATCATTGGCCCCTATTTGGTTTGAAGTGTTCTTTGAATGGACCAAAATTCAATTTCTCTATAAAGTGGATAAATTAAGCTATTCTTGTAAAGAAACCTAATGGCATTATATTTTGTATCCAACACATGTTTTAAAGAGGTGCAATGGCTTATCAAGTTTACTGCTTGAAAGTTCATGATGGCATGATTTTAAACATGGTTGATTCCTTGTCAAACCCATCTTTCAAAAGATCTTAATTGATTAACACTTTTTATTGGAATTTGAAGTCTTACATTTAACTCTAACATTTGGCATTTTCCTTGATGTTTTTCAACGTCAAGAATAGTTTTGGAAAATTCCCAATGGTGTTTTTTTGGATTGTCCCTTTGTTTCTAGAGAGACTTCCTGTAGATTCTCCCACTAATGTATGACAAATAATAACTTATCAACTTTAATACTACTAATGACCTAGACACAGGCACTTGTAAAATAAAAAAGAGATGATTGTAGGGAAACCCCTTATTATTGAAGGTTGGTACTATATTTTCTTACCATGATATGTTTATAGATTTTTTTTATACCATTCAAATCTAAAAATTAATAGTTATGCACAGTTATTAAGGGTTATTATTGACTTTTTTACTTTTTGTGCTTGTAGATCTAGGCTGGGGCTAGCCCCAATCTTAGATGAGAAAATGATCTTCACTAGGATTGTGCCTCAATTGATCGACCCTAAATATCCAATGGGATTTGGTTCCCTCACTCAACCATTCTCCATACAATTTGAACATTAAAATTTATGGAAACTAAATTCCAAATTGTAATACTCCCCTGTTCGAAACATTAATATTTTCCCATTGTTTGTTAAAAATAAACAATGATGTTCGAAAAGGCATATAGAATGATGACATAATTCTGTATATAAATGTTTTTTAAATAATAAGAAATAAATTGTAAACAATTGGAAATCAAACACTCGCAGATGAGATTACATTATGATAACCTTTCTATGAGTAGAAATTTAGAAGGAATTATGGATAAACTTAATGGATGGGAGAGACATATTTTATAAAAACTCAGATGGATATAAACACTAAGTTGAGATTAGCATAAAGTGTATCTAAATATAAATAGTGAGGTTTTGGAGAAAAGGGAAATATCCTATAAAGCGAGACACTGCTTTAAGAAAAATCTCACATGGAAAGAAGGCATAAGATGCCTATTGCAAGAACCAATAGGTTTTTATGTCTTGAATAGTAAATATGTGCCTCGGGGTGAATTGGGAAGAAATAGTTGTACGATTTGAAGTAAAACACTGTTCTGCTTCCAAGTCAATTATATCGCCAACATTTTGGTTAGATTATGATTGCTTGTATAACGTTTATGGTTACTATATATCTATGGTTTGTCAGATTGCAAATTGAATGTTAGGGTGGCATGAAATATGTGATTTATCTAATAGGAAATAATGATCTAAGTGATAACGGATGAAGAAATGAATTTAATCTTTTATATGTTTACTAACAATTTTTTTCTGTTATAGATGTTGTGTACTAGGGATGATTAATTTTAAGTTAATTTATACCTTTTATTCCATTATAGATGCAGAAGAATATGATTGGTATTATAGTATATAGAGATTAGCAGCAGCCAACCATTCTAGATAGTAACATAGTATTTCATTTTAGCTGAAAAGAATAGCATGAACTCTGAGAGCTACTAGTTGTAGAAAAAAATACTAAAAGCTCCATATTGAAGGACCAAATTTAGTAAATATGTAGCATAAAGTATCTAGCTATATATGTTATACTTTATAGCATAATTATATGAACACATGAAAATTGATTGGTATTTATGCATGCGATTCCATGCACCAGCTCTCTCTCTCTCTCTCTCTCTCTATATATATATATATATATATATATATATATATATCTAGATATATAGATATATCATCTACAAGATATTTGATCCAGGTGGATGTTAGTGGCCACCCGCCTATCCCACTTGGACCCCCACAACTGTCTCTTTCAGTTTTTTCATTTTACTTAATTTTAGCACAATTTACTATTTTTGGCAGTATTTTCGGGTCCTAAACATCCGAAGCTGTCTTGAGGCCCTAAATGACATTTTTTTGGAAAATTGGGAGAAACATCAGTCTTTGACCTATATTTCACACTTGAAAGTTGTAGTCCTCGAATATATATTTCTAACGAGGTATTGTTCACGTCAAACAGAGATCATTTGCCAAACTTACGACCCTAGGAAGTTGATGTACCAATTTACCCAAATGGGGCCCATAGTTTGGCGCTTCATCTTCTAGGGTTACGTTTTCTATGTTTAGGGTTTTCCATCATTTCTCAAACATAAATAGGCCTTTTAGCCTCATTGTAACACAGTTCAAAGGCATGTAGCCACCACATCTCTTCTCAAAGATAACCTAGCATCATCCGAGCTACTTCTCTTTCCATCATGTCTGTAAGAATATTTCAGTATTTTATATTAATGAAATGAAGTGTTATTTCTACTTCATCTATGTATTTATGGTTATAGTTGTAATTTTTTGCATTCCTATTTAAATCTAGATCAATGGTATTAGAGTAGTCTTCTCTTTCTTAGTTTTTCTTTGCATGTCCCCAACAAGGTCGAGATATAAGGAGTTAGGTATTGAACTAGTTGAACTTTTGCAAGACGAGCCTCGCAAATCTTGACAACCTCCCATGGTGGAAGAAAAGAAAGATGAGGGGCAGAAGATCCTATCAAAATCTTGCTCAAAGAAGCCCTCGAGCGACAAAGGAACACAATGATGGACAACTTTGCCCATATCCTTCAGTGACTACTGAGGGGTGACGCATCTACTTCCAGCAGCTACTTTGGAGATGCCACACCCTTTAAGGTACAAGTTAACTTTCACATTCCCATAATTGAGGCTCAGATAGATCCAGATGTTGTAGATAAATGGTTAAATCTGCTAGAAGGATATTTTTCCATTGATGATTTTTCCAGCTGGGAAAATATCACTTTTTCACTTCTCAAAGCAGCCCCCCACATCAAGGACTAGTGGGAAACCTACTATGAGTAGAAGGATCAAAGCACGGCCTCACTTTTTTCAACCGTACCCACTTGCAATTCATTCCGAGATGCCATCAAAGAGCAGTACTACCCTGTTGGAAGCTATGCGGATAACTACATAAATAGGACCACACTGCAGCAAGGAAGGGACCAAGGCGTGCGAGAGTTTTCCAATATTTTTCATACCCTTCACACAAAGTTGGGTAATAAGGATTTTGAGGGGCATTTGGTATTCAAATACCATGACTGCCTACATAGCTACATCTAGGATGAGATGGAGTTTTTGGACATGTCCTTGCTCGGCACGACATACCAATATGCTGTCAACATCGAGCAGAAGTTTAGACAAGAGAAGACAAACTTTAGATCCATGAATCTGAAGCAAGGGAAATGATTCCCCAAACCAAAGAACCAAGGACAAAGCCAATATGGTGTGATCCAAGATAACCCATTGAAGATACAATAAAATAACACCACCACGAAGTCAAAGAAGGACAAAGGAAAGTGGTGTGAGTTCCACAAGAGCCCCACTCATAGCACAAGCAAGTGTTAGGCCAAGTAGTCACTTGTAGCCAAGTTGAAGGATTCAAAATGAGATGCATGTTCCGAGCTTGAGTCAGAACCTCATAAGAGGAATGAAAAAGGGAAGCAGATCATTAATGTAGAGTCTAGCACCACTATTTCCACCACCAAGATCTAGAAGAATGAACTTGAAGATCTAGAGGAGGGGGAGCGTCTTTTCTACTCACAAATGTGCGTGAACGGTTTGCCACTGCGATTCATTGTCAATAGTGGCAGCCAAAATAACCTCATTTCAACAGAGGTCATGAAGCGGATGTGCCTACTGACCATACCAAACCCGAAACCATACAACATCGGTGGCTTCACCAAGGATGAGATCTTCGATTCCACCAGTAGTGCTGCCTTCCCTACAACATAAAGCCCTTCACAGATGAGGTATTGTGTGATGTTGCACCTCTTGATGTTTGTGATGTATTATTAGGAAAATCATACTTTTGGAAGCGACATGTTGTGTATGAGTCAAGGGCTCATGATGTTATTATTTCTTTGGATGATACATTATATAGGATACCGAAGGTAACCCCACCTACCATCACTTCTTTGATGTCTACTACGAGAGGTGGTAAGATCATCTCCCAGACTAGGAAATTTATTTTCTTTTTAGTTTGCTCTCAAAGTAAGGGGAATATTGTAGCCACATCCATGGCCCTCGGAAGGGTTCCTCCACACAGTAGAAGCAACTGGATATAGCCATGAAAGGATACAGGGACATCTTCTCCTCAGAGATAAGGGTACCATTGCATTTTCATGTCAAGCATTCATTCAATCTAACTCCCATAGCACCTATACCCAACAAACCGATATATTTCTGTTCCATTCTGGAGAATGCCAAGTGCAAGCAGCTACATGATTAACATCAGGTGTCACATATGTTTTAGGTGGACAACAAAGTTTGGTTGCATTTGCAGATAAAATGCCTTGCCTGAGCCCATCGCAAGCTCAGACCATTCTGTTATGGTCCTTACACCATTAACAAAGATGTGGGAGACAATTCTTTGGAGCAAAAAATTCCACCATACCTTGAATTGCACCGAGTTTTCAATGTGGGTTGCCTTCAGCCATGCATCTCGCAATTACTAAACACATCAAATTTTGTAGAACAGCTCACCAGGGACCAAGTTATGTAGAAGTTTCCCCAACTTAGGGATGTATTCAATGCAATGGGGACCACTACTTCCTAAGGGGGGAGGAATGATCCAGGTGGATGTTGGTGGCCACCCACTTATCCCACTTGGACCCCCACAACTATTTCTTTCATTTTTTTTTAGTTTCCTTAACTATCGCACAATTTACCATTTTTGACAGTTTTTCGGGTCTTGAACTTTTGAAGACATTTTGGTGCCCTAACCGACATTTTTTGGGAAAACTCGGAGCATGTTTGTCACTCAAAAGTTGTAGTTCTTGCATAGAACTTTCTAACAAGGTATTGTGCACGTCAAATGAAGATCGTATGCTAAAGTTATGACCCCGAGAAGTTGTTGTACCAATTTACCCAAATGGGGCCCATAGTTTGGCACTTCATCTCCTAGTGTTAGGTTTTTTATGCTTAAGGTTTTCCATCATTTCTAAACAATAAATAGGCCTTTGAGCCTCATTCTAACAAGGTTCAGAGGCATGTAGCCACCACATCTCTTCTCAGAGATAATCTACCATCACCCAAGTTAATCTTATTTCCATTCTGTCTATAAGCATATTTCATTATTTGATATTAATGAAATGAAGTGTTATTTCTACTACATCTTTGTATTTATGGTTATATATGTAATTTGTTGCGTTTGTGTTTAAATCTAGATCAATATTAACTAGAAAAAAAATTCTACACTAGTTATTGCGAGGAAGAAAAACGTATCATTCTAAGAGCATTTTATATAAAAGAAAACAATTAGAATAGATGTATGCATAATTAACAGTACTATTATCCTCAACTGTGTAAGAAAATATAAATGCATAGGAAACCAAGGCATATGGCCACCACTCACTAATAATAGGACAGTATAGGAACATTTAAACATTACATCCATTCTTTCCATTGTATATGTATTTTGAATAAAAACGGAGGATACGAGAACCCTCAAACCGAACATTCTATAAATTAAATTTAACAATCATAGCTACTGAACTAAAGAAAATGCAATCAATTATGTAGTTCCAGAATTACCTAGGTCAGGCTCTAAGTTGGCACATAAGTGCATTAAAGCCTCCCTAATTGAGCATAAAATTTCAAGGGAAGAAGAAATAATTGCATTCCTACAACACTTGAAGCACAGGAAGTTGCATATGCAAACGACTTTAGATATAAACCATATTTATAACTTGAATTAAATTCATTAAGAGTCTCTGTCACTGGAACCCAAAGAAGGAAATAGACTGACAACATATAGAGAATGGCATCATAGTTAGGATAAAACCATTACCTGACTAAGGGAAACCATTGAGAGCAAATCTTTACCTAAATTACCAACAACATTCATTGAGGGCCTGTAGATATCCATTAATACAACGTTTGAATGCATTAGCTAATTACAAAATGGGTAGTCATTCGATGAGAAAATTATGATTCCAATATCATAATTATTAGATTTAAGCCATCATTGAGAAAAACTGTAAGAAACATAATTTAGGAAAATTCGACTAGATAGCAAAGGAATGACGACATTCACAATATTAACAAGAAGAGACATTACTACAACACCCAGGGTTGACAATCATAGTGTTTCCATCATCGAGAGTCCAACAAAACGAAACTGCAACTCACTTGGTAGGAAGCAGTAAGGAGATAACCCATGTATGGCAGAGTGTGTGAGATCTGGGGTAAGCCAAAAAAGAAGTAAAGAGAGGGTACTCTGGAGTACCTGTGCATGACATTACCAACAAAAAATGAGATTAGGAAAGCATAGAAAACATAAACCCGTGAAAAAGATTGTGCTTAACACCAAAATGAAATTATGACTCTGATTAAGAATGAAAAACATTACAATATTGTGCTTAAGACTTTGTTCATAGCACGAAGGTTATACGTGTGAGATTATGGAAGCAATGTTGGAAGTGACGATGAACCCAAATCGAACCAAGGAAAATAAAAAAAATTGAACTGGGTTAGTGTTGATTCACGCATAATGCAGAGAGAAGCCCTTCATGGTTTAGTAAAAGGAACAAAAATAAAAGAAAAACACACATCCTCCTTTACCTATAGGAGACCTAAAGTGAACCCTTATCGCATTAGTGTAGCTAGAGAAATAAACACTTCAAGAGGTGTTGTAAAGAAGAATAGCTATGAGATGTTCGCCCTGGAGAAGGATATCACCCTGTAGGCCAAGAAACCCATAATAACCAGTCAATAAATAAACACAAGACTTAGGAAATTATCAAGAGAAATATTATAGGAGAATAAGATAAAAACCATCTTACCCATTGCAGTAACCTTGACGAAATTTCCGCTTGAGAGGGGAGAGGGAAGACTGGCAAAAATAATTCTATGTATTGTGCGGTTTGAGCAGAGAGGGGAATGAGGTATAACTTATACCAGGACCACCCTACACTGTAAATAGGGCTAACAGATGGGAGATAAACCAAAATTACAGGAAAATGTTTTATATACAAGTGCACAAACTCAGAAACAAGAAAATACTGAGTGTGGAGATGGTGAACAATGTCGAATGGAGGAAATGATGAGCGTTTACCGGTAACACAGCTCAATGTTCGATAGATTTTCCTCTTGAAGAGCGACAACAACAATGAGAAATGGAAGGGTCAAGTAAAGGAAAAATTCGTTTAGGGTTTCAACAATACCCTGCACCTTCAATATACCTATGGGTAGATCTCTACCGTTTCACATAATCTAAAGCACGCTTAACTGGTCATGTGAAAGAATTGAGGTGGCGTCTAAAGCACACCTAACTGGTCATGTGAAAGAATTGAGGTGGCGAGAGAGCAGTAGTACTTCTCTCACCTTAACCTCACCACAATCCAATAGGAGATAGGTTTTCTACTAGAGGTTCAAAACATAGCATATCACCACCCCTTGTAAATCATGTGGAAGATATTATCCATTCCTACATCGGCCTTGGACCTCGAGTATTAGGTATCACAAAAACATATTGAAACAAAGGTGTGGCGCTTAACATAAATGTTGGCAACGGATATCAACTAAACACTAACACCTAGGGTAATGAGAATGTGAATTGAAATATAACCATGGTTGAGTATATAAAATAATCTTATATACATAGAGGAAAGAAGACATTTATCACCAATACTAGTTGCGTATGGTAGAAATGGTAGAGGAATGTAGGTCGACTTCAAAGATAAATGGTTATATATATATATATATATACACTGTTAGTAGCCATAGTAGCCATATGAGATGTGACACATACAAACCAAAAAGATATACACCTCATCAAATGGTTTGTTTTGTAAATTTAAAACTAAACTACATTTGAGTAATTTTGAAAATGTTTAAGGTTAAAAGTCCACCATGTGTTAGTTTTAGTTTACCCACAACTTATATTTTCATCAGGTTTACAATTTTCATTAGTTAATGTTCATGACATCCTTGTTTTCTTATTTTCTAAATTCAATTGTGAAATGTGTTTTTTACAAAGTGAAAAAACTTATGTAATTTACATAAGAAAATATGGTAGAATTTAAGAGACATTCATTCCAAAAATTCAAGTAATTATAATTTTCTATTAAAAAATTAAAAAATTAAGAATTCTATGAATTAATGTGAATCAATTAGTTAATTTTATTATTAATGGATGCCCATTCATGTTTACTAGGCATTGGTTTATACGGTTTTTGTAGTTTTATTAGTAGTTAAGATAAAGAGTTGAGACTTATTTCAAAGTTAGGTATGCCTTCATTTATTTTGAATTAAATTAAAAAAAATGTCATGTTAAAGAATGTCAATATCTATTTGGCGTGTATTTATGCTTAAGGAAAATTTTAACCATGGAAATTTATGGTAAACTTTGAAAAGTTGCTAAATCTCACTAGTCTCTAATAGGAAAAATGTAAAATATTTGACATTGTTGTAAAATTTCAAATTTATAACGATAGTATATAGTCTCAATAATACTATATCATTTGGTAAAATCAATTTTAGGAAAAATGGAAGAGGTGTGGAAAAATGGAAAACTAGCCCACCTCTAAATATTACCCCATAAAATTTTCCTTGTTTACAAAATTTGACTCGTATTACTTACTATTTTTTTATTATGTTCTTCTTGTTACAATTTTTTAAAATATATATATTTTTTCTCTCATATATTAATTTTTTAATAATAATAATAATAATAATAATAATAATAATAATAATAATAAAGTTATAATTTAGTTAATTTTTATGATTTTTAAAATCTTGGTAATGTGAGACGAGGGAAGTGAAATTCTCGATTGACCATTGTATGTGTTTATCTAATATTTAATTTATATTCTTGCACCAATGTAAATTATGTACAACATCCTTGTCATATAAAACACTTCGTGTAATCAATTTAATTTATTTTTATAAATTAAATGAAAATCTAAAAATATATTTCATATATTACAATATCTAATTTGTGTGCTTGTAAATACATTCTCAATTAACTATTTAGTACTTTATATATAAAAAATACATTATCAACTCAAATCCCATTGAATGAACATAAGTTGTAAAGTGAAAGGTGCATAAATAATAATCTTCAACAATTTCTTGGCAATCATACCTCATTATTTCAATTAACTTTTTAGTACTTTATAGGTATAAAAATACATTATCAACTCAAATCCCATTGAATGTACATAAGTTGTAAAGTGAAAGGTGCATAAATATAATCATCAACAATTTCTTGGCAATCATACCTCATTAATAGACAACATAATCAGCATAAAAAATTAAAAATATACATGGCATTTAGAGTCCTATTGACACTAAAGTTAATGTGAAAAGTGAAAGGTGCATAAATATAATCATCAACAATTTCTTGGCAATCATAACTCATTAATAGACAACATAATCAACATAAAAAATTAAAAATATACATGGCATTTAGAGTCCTATTGACACTAAAGTTAATGTGAAAAGTAAATTGGATTAGTAAAAGTTCTTATTAAACACTCTCTCTCACTTTATTGATGTAATTTTGTAGAATGGTACAAGTGGGCTCTTTGCCTTCTCTCAATTACATATTATTGAGGATGCTAGGATAAAGGTCATGAAAATTTGATTTATTTTTAGTATCTCATTAACATATTTATCAAGTAATTTTCCTCATATTTATCAAGTAATTTTCCTCGTGTTATTTAACTCAAATTTTCAATAACCACTATAACCTCAAATCTTGTATAACCTCAAATCTTGTTTTAATTTTGTAGAATGGTACAAGAATTTTCAATAACCACTATAACCTCAAACCTTATTTTAATTTTGTAGAATGGTACAAGTGGGCCCTTTGTCTTCTCTCAATTACATATTATTGAGGATGCTAGGATAAAGGTCATGAAAATTTGATTTATTTTCAATATCTTATTAACATATTTATCAAGTAATTTTCCTCGTGTTATTTAACTCAAATTTTCAATAACCACTCTAACCTCAAATCTTGTAATGATTCCAAGCATAAACCTTACCTGACACGTAATGATTCTTCTTATTGTGCTTATTGGATTCTCCATCCAATGACATGTCTTATTCCATTTCATTCCTTGCATAGAATCATATAATGCACGTCAAATACATTTTAAAAATGCACAGCACCGACTCTTGATATGAACACCACAATTCCAAAAAGATATAGGCTATGTATGATGTCAATCATTGTTTAAGAAAGAGATATTCAAGAAGTCACACTATTGTTTCAAAAATGCATGCCTACACATGTCTCCAAATAATGTTTATAATATTGATCTCACACACAATATGGGTATCATCAAATTCATTTATGTTTTTTCATCAGATTTCTATATTGGAAAAAAATGCATGCCTTCATATTTAATCATTATAAAATTTTGAGATCTAAAATGGGCTTTGAAATAATAATTTGCAATAAAAAATAACTTTATTAGAATCAATAGGATTCAAGATGATGATGTCAACCATGATTAAAATTCACCATTTTTGGAGTAAAAAACTAAAAATGTTAAAAGATAAAAAAAATAAGAAGAATACTTTTTGAACTTTTATTTTCAACTTGTTTCCCTACGTTTTTACTCAAATTTTCAGGGGATCAATCATTGGATACATAATTCAATTCCTCATCCAAGGAGTGTCCATGTTGCATATTTTCAATGGACATTGCCACACAAAAATTGAGAAATACATTAAAAACCATGATTGAAATCACTTTTTTCAAGTGTTTCTCATTTCTTGTGTAGCAGGGACCTTTCTTGTGGAGTAGGGACCATCGAAAGTATGCAACATTGGTACTCTGTGGATGAAGAAATAAATTTAGCATCTGCCTATTAGTCCCACATGAAATTTGAGTAAAATTGTAGGGAGATAAGTTGAAAAAATATTTTTTTCTTTTTTCCTCGTAAAATTTGATGAGGTAATCTATTCTTATGTTATTACTTCCACTATTATTTTATAATATTACTTAGGAGGCCCATTTTCCACATAAAATTTCTCAAATGTGTGTTAACTACAACTTTTCTTCATTTCTTTATTAATGTCAAATCATCTTCACTCTTCTCATCACTTAGTTGACAACTATTTCTATCATCTCTACAAGTCATATACTCTATATAATCAAGGAGGATAATTATCCTTAGAGACTTTGCCACAATTTCTTTCAACAATAGTTTGATGTCAATGATATAGCTAACATCCCCTTTGTTAGAAACTATATACATTTTGACATCCCACCACTCTGGTTCTTCACATGTAGCTTCAATATCTTAATATTTAAGAGTCATCTTTTCTTATTAAATAAAATATGAAACATCCTCTTCACATTCATCTCGTCCTCATCCTTATCATGCAAGGATAATATCTCACTTACAATGCAATAGAAGGTCACACAATGTAAACCATATATATAAATTTCTTTAAACTTTACAATGAAAATCTATTATTAACAAAAATACTTAAATAGTTTATTGCATCAATCCACATAATTAAGAAATATATTGTCTAAACTAAATAACATCAACATGAAAAAGTATACAGAAGATTCAACATCTAATGCACGCATGGATTAAAGTGTAAACACATCCCCTTAGTAAGAACCAATATTCAATGTTATCTCTTCATTTATTAATGTAATCATAGGATCTTCTCAATTATAGAAAACTCACACTAATTTACTTAGGGACATGGCAAGCCATCTTTCTTTTTCTTTATCCTTGATTTATCCATGGATTGCCTTAAATATCTCTTTTTTTATCTCACATTTTTTATAACTATTATAACATTTCAACTTCTATTTATTCCAATTGTTCAGTCTTCTTCCACGGATAACAATTCTCGGCCTCATTCTTGCATCCATTTGATATGTAATCCGATTGCACATTTCAATGAACACTTGACACATTATCAAGGATGGGATGTGTAAGGTGGGCTTACAGTCAATGTTGATGAAAATATAACACACATTAGCTATTTTGAGAATGAGTGCTAGAAAATTTAATATGGACACCATTATTTAAAAAAATGCATGAACACCAAGTCCGATATTGAGCTATTTCCCATAAATACATACCAATATCAACAATCACACCATTAAATTGAAAATGCATTCCTTGGAGCTCGCACATCTCTACTCAATCTTTATATTCCTCATTTCTCATGTGACATACATATTGTCAAACTCAATTTGATGCTCTTGCATCACTTCACCTCTTGGAGGGTGACGAGTATTGATGTGAAGGTGTGCATGTATGTAAACCACCCACCCCAAGGGTCTTGTGTGTGTGCACATGCACAACTCCCATTCTTCCTAAAAGTGAGGGAAGCAGAGATATGCATGTTTCCAACTATACTTTCATACCAAATGGTTGTGGTATGTACGTGTGCACCACCCAACTAAAAAGATGCACATTCACATTCACAATTTCACTTGTGTATAAATGTCATATGTACATACTTCACATATTTAAGTGATGAAGTTATTGCATTTTGTTTTAATAAGTATTCTTCAAATGATCGGTAAATATTGTAATATAGTTTTCATGATTAATTTAATTAAAAGAGTAACATAACACTCTTATTCAAAAGGATCATGTTTTAACATAGCTTAAAAAAGGTAACATAATACTCATATTCAAAAGGATCCTTTTTGAACATAGCTTAACTTTAAGAGAATATCCATGACTATAAGGAAGGTATGTAGATGAAAGTATTTCTTGTTGTGAGATCTCTTTTTCTCACAATTTCTATATTGAAATTGAATATACACACACATATATATGCTGAGGAAATTAACAAGAGCAGAAACTTGATGAAGGTGTAGGGTTGAATTCTTGAATCTTATTGCAACAAGCCAAAAATAAGCCTACTCTTTGAACCTAATTCAAAAATAATATTTATTATTATTTTTAAAGATAAATATTAAGTTTATTATATTAATTTAATTATTAATTAATAATATAAAATATTATAATATTTTAAATATAAATTATTTTAATTATAATGCATCCATACCTATATATATATAATTAGAAAAAAGAAGAGAAGATATGGAGAAAGATAAATTACTTAGCTATAAATAAAAACATTCCCTATCCAATAGGAGTCGTTTATTTTTTTTATTTTTATGAAATAGTAAGGCGCTTAAAATTAAATTTAAATTTAAAAAAACAAAAGCAAAAATAATGTAAATTAATTGAAATTTAAACATTTATAAATTAATTAATATATATTTATTATAGAGTAGTTTTTGTGTTTTAATTATAAATAGATATTGTATAATAGTTTTTATGTTCTTGTATTATATTTGACTTCAAGTTTATTGGTAGTTTAGGGACATGGTTTGTTGTTGCTTATTTATAGGGAAAAATCTCTATCTTAAGTAGTCTTTACGATGAACGTGCAGTTCTTTACGTGTTATGATGACGATGAACATGCAGTTCTTTACGTGTTATGATGACGATGAGCAGCATGTTGAGGATTGCTGGAGTGTTAGGTTGAGTATTGTTTTGTTATCTTGTGGATTACTCGCCCATAATGGCACTAGGCCCGAAGTGAATAAAATCCTTTTGACGGAGGCGCAGTTGGCGTTTACGATGAGTCATTGCTTTATCAAAACGGGCGGGGAGGCCTTTGGAAACGAAGCTGCTATTTGGTGGACGCCAAAGGCCGTGTGCAGAGGACCCTCATGGTGGATGGCTGCCTGGTCAATAGTTTCAAGAGATTCTTGGTGAATCAGCCGAAAGGAGCGAAGTGAGCATGAACCCATTTTCCAGCTGTTGTCACGATCGTCGTTTCCACCAAAGATAGTGACAGTATTTTTTTCATCTGATTGGCACGATTCAAAGAGCTAAATTTGCTGTAAATTTCACCATTACGGTTGCTGGCTACTGGACAGGTTGTTCATGATGTACCTCCTGATGACTGACTGGTCATAATCATCATCTTGTTCATCTTTACTGTTATGAATGACAGCGAGTATATTGTATGACTTACATCCGTCAAAGCGAAGTCATTCAATATACTCACTGTCATTGGTAACAGTAAAGGTGAACACAATAATGATCAATATGAGGAAGAACATCATGGCCAATGGCGGAAGGAGCCAGTAACATGTTGTTCAATCAGTCCATGTTCCAGGTGAATGTAGGTACCTTAATGGCGAAATCCACCGCAATTTGCGCTCTTCTGAAACGTGCCAATCTGATGATAAAAATGCGGTTACAGTACTTTGTGTCAAAGTTCCATTTCCGCATCCAAGAAGGGACGCACAACGGCTAGAATGCATTATGTTATGTTTCTGATTTTGTTAGTTAGTCACAGGAGATGCTGAGATTGTTTATCATCACTCTCTAAATGGAATTGGAATTGTCTTTGGTGTAATTTTTTGGAGATTCAGGTGATGGGAAAGAGGTTAAATCTTGATTTGTATTATTTAAAATGTAGTTGTCTTTAGTGCGATATTTTGGAGATTCCGGTTAAATCTTGATTTGTATTATTTAAAATGGTTTTTTAACTGCATATTTAGAATCAGAAAAACCTGTGGAATACTGTGATTGTGTAAAAATTAGCTAACAAACTTGCCATTTCAATAAATTACTGTGCTTCAACTCACCCTAATTTTCTAACTTTTCTTTATTTGAAATTGTTTTTTTTTACATATATATATATATATATATATATATATATATATATATATATATATATATATTATTACAGGATTTTATTTTTATTTTTTTAATGCTATTTAAGTTATTTAATTACAACCATAATTAAAAAATACAATTTAAATTAAAAAAAATACCCATTATTTTTTCACTCTAATTTCATCCTGTAAAATTATATTGAATCAGTAATTAAAATAAATCTTTTACCAAATCCCATAAACGTAAAGGAAAAAATTCAAAAATACAACTCTTCGTTAAGGTACGTGAATTAATTCAAGCTCGTTCGGCACCGCATATTCAGTTTACAGGACAGCAGATTAGTTTTCCACGTTGCCCATTGAGTTCGCATGGGAGCACAACAGTTTTCCAAGTCGCACCCTTTTAGCATCCCTGAATTGCGTACGTTAATCGTCAAAGTTTTGTATTATATATAATAATTATTATTAATAATAGTTAGTATGTAGAATTTGGTTTGATTAGATTATTAAAGAATTGATATTTTAAAATAGTAAATGTTGTGAGATTTTCAATATTATTATATATCTAAGTATTTGTAAAATCTATATTTCTTAATTTTTTCCCATCTAAGTTGAAGCAATTTTGATATCTAAATGAATTTGAACTTACTAAGTATTCACTAGTGCTATATATTAGTGAATAAAGTAGTACCAATGTTGTTCAGAGAAATAAAAAGACTTGAACCATATATTAGTGAACAAAGTAGTAGAAATGTTGTTTGGAGAAATAAAACGACTTGAACCATTTTAATGAGCACTATTTAAGAAGTGGTGAGAGAAACTTTTAGCTTTTCACGACTTTTGAATTTTTTATTTTAGGAAAAATTGACGTAAAAGATGGAAAAATGAGTAAAAATGAATAATTGAACAATGTTACCTGGAACTTGTGCGGCACCCGATGATGATCATGGCATTTCTTGTACCCTGAATTAGCTATGTCCAATATATCATGGATTTGCTAGTGGATGTATTGAATGTGCTCAGTGAAGTTGTTAGCCCTGTCGTCTTCGGACTGGACATGAGCCGAATCTGCTTGAGTAGTTGCAAAAGATATGGCCACATCAATGAGATATAATGGTTAAAATCCCAACCTTATCTGAAAGGGGTTCTGGCTCATTGAGCTGTGGAGAGCTCTATTGTAGTGGGTTGGACATAGGGGAGGCTTTCATCCCATGTGCATCAATGCTTCAAGTTGACAACCTCTATTTCGCCATCATTTTACAGATGGAAAGATGTGGACTTAGTTTTGTATCCAGCATCGACCAAAGACTTGACCAAACTGCACTCAAAAATCTACTATCCTGATCTGAGACAATGCACTATGGGATCCCAAAGTGTATCCACACTCGCTCAAAGAAGAGCTTAGCAATGGCCTCTGCTGTGATACTCTTCTTGTAGCCCTCTATGATGGCCATCTTAGAGAATCTATCATAGACCACGAAAAGAAAATCATTGTCGTGCTTAGTAGAAGAAGTCCCAACATGTAATCCATGGACACAGATTCCCACGGTTGACTAGAAGTAGGTAGAGGAGTATACCTGCCTTGCTTCTTAATGGTTGGTTTGGCAATGGCATAGGATGTATAGGATCTAATGTACTTCCCACATCCTCACGAAGTTTCAGCCAATAAAAATACTTCTCTAATACGCCAGTATTTTATGTTCTTTGAAATGTCCAGTGACCCGATTGTAACGCACCTCCAAAATCATCTTGGTACACTCACTTGAAGGAACACAAATGTGTCCTAGATGGCATAAAAGTGCATCCTTGAGGTGAAAATTTGGAACTTGCTTCCCTTATATGAGTGTTTGGTATGTGCTATCGATTTCTAGATCGTTGTTGGAAAGTTGCGGCCACCCTAATGTCTTGTTCCCATAGGATTCAAGCACAGTGATCAACGCCATGATCGGTGGTCGGATGAGGTAGTGAACAACATTATTGGTTCTTCCCTTCTTATATTCAATGTTCAAATCGAACTGTAGTAGGTAGGTGGACCATTTTTATTGTGATCATTCTGTAGCTTCCCTTGTGTCTGTATGAACTGTAGAAGTGGGTGGTCTATGTGGATGACCATTTCCTTCCCTAGAATGTAATGGTTTCATTGAAGGAAATCCTATACAATGGAATAAATTTCTTTGCCACAAGTGGGGTACTTTCGGACTATGTCTGAAACTGTCTCATTTTCGTAAGCCACTAGATGCCCATGCTAAGAAAGAACCCCACCAATAGCATAGTCAGAGGCATTTGTCTCAATCTGAAATGGTTGTTGAAAGTCGTGTAATCTAAGAATTGCTGTAGAACAGAGGCGATTCTTCAACTCAGAGAATTCTTGCTATTGGGTTTCAAACAAAAAAAACTTTGCTTTTGCTACACCCTCGGGGACTTGAGATGTGAGATAACCCTAACACAAACCTACATTAGCAGTTGGTAAAATCCAAAAAGCGACAGAGCTCTGTTAGAGTGGTTGGGGTTGATATATCCCGAATGACTTATATCTTGGATGGGTCCACATGTACACCTTGATCATCAATTATGTACCCCATATATTGAACCTGGGTGAGCCCAAAGGTGCATTTCTCCAAGTTAGCACACATCTTGTGTTATTGCAAGGTTTGAAGGACTAGTCGAATATGATGGAGGTAGTCATCCCAATTCTGGCTGAAGATCAAGATGTCATATAAACACACCATCATTAATGCATTAGTGAAGGGTTGTAAGATGTTTTCCATCAGTCTCATGAAGGCTGTAGGGGTGTTCGTCAATTTGAATGACATGACCAACCATTTGAAAAGGCCCTCCTTCGATTTCAATTTTGTCTTCCACACATCGGAGGGTTCGATAGGAACCTAGTGATAACTTGACTTCAAGTCAATATTGATGAAATATTTGGCCCTCTTGAGCTAGTCAAGAAGGTCATCAATCTATGGGATTGGGTACCTATTCTGGAGAGTGATCTTATTTAATGCTCAATTGTCAATACAGAGCCTCGACGTCCCATACTTCTTTTGTACCAATAAAATCGGGCTCCCACAAGGTGATGACCTTGGCCTGATGTGCCCTTTCTGCAATACTTCCTTAATATTCCTCCTGATCTAATCATTCTCCAGAACAAAGCGTCGATAGATCAACCCATTAGGCAGTGAAGTGCCCTAGGTCAGATTGATGGAGTGCTTGAACTGAGAGTGCAGAGGCACCCGTGTAGGTGAGGAGAAAATATCTTTGTACTCCTCTACAACCTTGTCCATCTGTTGATATTGTGTAGAGGAGTCCTACCTAGAAGTTGTGGTGACAACCTTCCTATTTCCCTAAGGTTGAATCATAAGGAAAACAAATTTCCCGGTCTGGGAAATGATATTGCTGCATTTTTTACAGTGGTCAAAGAGATGGCAGTAGGAAAGGCTACCTTCGATATCCTGTACAACTTGTTGGCCAAGTTAATAATCAAAGAGTGAGGTCTAGACTCATATACATGTTCCTTCCACAAGTATGGATGTCGTAATAATACATCACAAAATTCAAGAAGAGAAAAATCAGAAAGTACCTCATCATTGAAGGGATTGATGCTGTAGGGAAGGCAACACTATTGGTTTACACAAAGATCTTGTCCTTGGTGAAATCACCCAATGGTGTACGGATATGGATGTGCTATAGTCTTTAGGCCCAATCGCTTCATGACCTCTGCTAAAATGAGGTTCTTTTGGCTCCCACTGTCGATAATGAGCTATAGTGGATAACCCTTCATCCGCATCCATGAGTGGAAGAGGCATTCCCCCTCCTTTTGATCTTCAAGCTCAATCTTCTGGATCTTGTTAGTGGCCATGGTGCCACTGGGCTCCGTATCAATGATCTGCTTCACTTTCTCAATTCCCTTATTGGGTTTTGATTAAGAGTCGGAACACACATCTCATTAAGAGTCATCCACGAGTGACTATTCGGCCCGAAACTCACTTGTATTGTGAGTGGAGCTCTTATGGAACTCACAGCATTTTCCTATGTCCTTCTTTGTCTTCATGGTGTTGTTCTTTGCTTGCAGCTTTGGCAGGCTGTCCTAGGTAGCCCCGCCTTGGCTTGGTCCTTTGTTCTATGGTTTGTTTGTGCCTTTTCCTTTCTTTAGATTCACATATCCAAAGTACCACTTCTTTTATTTAAACTTCCACTCAATCTTGAGAGCATACAGGTACGTTGTGCCGAGCGAGGAAATGTCCGCGAACTCCATCTCATCTTGGATGTACTTGTGTAGAAAATTGTGGTACTTGAGCACCAAATGCCACTGAGTATCTTTGATACCAAACTTCGTGTGAAGGGTATGGAAAATATTTGTTAACATCGACAAATCTTGGTCCCTTCCTTGTGGTAGCATGGTCGACTTTATGTATTTATATTCATAACTCTCGAAAGGGTAATATTATTCCTTGATGGCATATCAAAAAGAATCCTAACTGAGTGTGGCTGAAAACATCGAGGGTTCACTCTCATCTTTTTCTCAACAATAGGTTCCCCTCTAGTCCTTGACATGTGGGGCGATTTGAGAAGTGTAAAAGTAATATTTTCCCAATTGGAAAAGGCATGAACTGAAAAATATCCTTCCGACATATTTAACCATTGATCTAGGGCATCTACATCTATCAGGCCTTCAATTATTGAATATCGAAGTTAAATTATACCTTGAAAGAAGTGGCACCTCCAAGGTGGTTGTTGGATGTAGATGCATTGCTTATGGGTAGTCGTCGAAGGATCTGGGCAAAGTTATCCATCATCGCATCCCTCTGTCACTCGAGGGCTTCCTCCAACAACATTTTGAAAGGATCTCTTACCCCTTCATCTTTCTTTTCTTCCTCCATGGAAGGTCATCGGGTTTTCTGAGGATGATCTTTCAAAGGTTCAACCAGATCGAGCCCTAACTCCTTATACCCTAACCTCATTGGGCACATGCAAAGAAAAACCAAGAAAGAGCAGACCCCTCTGATACCAATGATCTGAACATAAACAAGAATGAAACAACTTACAGATAATAAGTATAAATACAAAGATGTAGTAGAAAAACACTTCATTTGATTAATAGAAAAATATTGAACTATGCTTACAAAAAGAATGGAAATAAGATAGCTCAAGCGATTCTAGCTTATCTCTGATGAGATATGTCATGGCTACATGCCTCTAAACTGTGTTACAATGAGGCTCAAAGGTCTATTTATTATTGAGAACCAATGGAGAACCATAAACATCCAAAAGCCTAACTGTATGAGATGAAGAGCCAAAAGTGTGGGTCTCGTTTGTGTAAATTGGTACATCAAAATCCTCGGTTCGTAACCTTGGAATACAATCTCCGTTTCATGGCTATGATAAGATATTGTTTTGAAGATCTCGAAGAGCATGCCGAAAATAAATTGGAAAGCCATTTTGGGACATTTTCATTCTCTCCATTTTCCCTAAAAGCATCAGTTAGGGCCTCAAAACCACTTTGGAAGTTCATGACCCGAAAAACTGCCAAAATTAATAAACTGTGCTACAATTAAGGAAACCGAAAAACTGAAGGAGACAATGTTGGGGGTTCAAGTCGAATAGGTAGGTGGCCACTAATATCCCCATGGATCATTTTACTTAGGGGATGTTTTTGCACTTTAGATCATGCATTTTTTAGATTTTTAATGTTGTACATATTTGTTGAATGGTGTTTCCCTAATTCATCTATTCTCTTCTGCAGGTGCACATGTCTAGGTAATTAGTGGTATGTAATTGGATAAAATATTTTATATCACAAATTAGTTGGAAGAAGTGTGGGAAAGACTGGCTCAAAACATAAATAAAATTCATAAAAACATTATTTTTCCCTTTCAAAACTTCTTCTTTTCTTTGTAAAACATTATGGAAAGTGACAAAGGTCAAATTTGAAGGAAATACTTCATAGTCCAATAGAAAGGGACAATCTATTAGGATATTTTCAAATAATGGATTGATAGGCCATCAAAATTCTCTCAAAATTTTCCAATAAGCATTCAAAAAATCAACCTAATAGGCCATAAACATATTTTACAGATTCTCAATGGGACAATTCCAAATATGTGCTTTACTCAAAAGATAAGGTGATTAGGTTTCTCTGCAATAATACCTTGGTCAATCCACCTCACAGATAATACTTGAATAAAGATTGAGTAGGAATTTTTTCCCATTCAAAGAAACAATTAAGCCAAATATGGGTCATTCATCATATTTTGATGGAATCCTTTGAAATAAAAATAAGGAGAGGTTAGAGTGGCTTCCAAAGTTATCACGTTAGCTTTGAAAAAAGGCCTATTTCCTTATAATATCCACATTGATCCCACTCAATGTTAAGTTTCCATTTAGCTTGCGGCCATGCAAACCTATAAGGATATTTCCAATGAATTATGGCCATAATTACTTAGATTCATATACATCCGTTTTGTTGAATGCATGATGTATGTTTCAATAAAATAAACTCTAAGCCATTCCAAATTGCAAAGGCATGTAGTGTAACAATGTAATAAACAACATATAATACATCGTACATCTATCAGTCTCATTTCCCAAATCATTTACACAAACAATATAAATTAATAAAAGAATTATACACAACAATCCATCATAGAGATGAAACACTTATCCCTTAATAAGCTAGTCCAAGGAGTCTTGTTATTAGCAAGAAATTACCCAAAAAAACTGTAAAAACTCCTCTATGATTCCACCCTCAGGCTAGATTATGAGGCCATTGAGGTGAAGGGAATAGGGTCAATATTCTTAGGTCACTCACCCCACCTAATCACTTTCATGATTAAACAAATTCCTCAATACAAAACTATTTAGGTGTTGACAGCGCTACACCCACCAATATTCAAGGGATCTCACCAATATGAAGCCCAATCATACCTCACACCATTTGGTGTTGGAGTCCCATCCAGTATAAAGGCCTGGTTTCCAAATCCTTAAAGATTTTCCTTAGTTATAGCTGTTAGCAAAAGAGAATTATGCAATGGTGTCTTTGAAAAGCAACAAGAGTGTGCCTCGTGAGTGTACAGTGCAACTTTGTCAAGGTTCTTCTATTGTAAATGGGGAGAGAGAAGTGAGCCTCTAAGTGAGAGGTAATAGTAACACCTAGGGAGAGAACACACATGAACCAAAAGGACCCATCTAACATACATCATAATATTCCACAGTGGATGTGACAATTGTTACAACCAACAAACAAGGGAAGATACATCTAACATCCAGTGAAATAGTCCAGAACGGATGTGACAAGCATTACAATGAGAAAACAAGGAATGATCAATCTAGTATCTTGTTAAATAGTCCACAAGGATGGGACAATAATAACAAACATTACAATGCATTCACAATAATATAAGCACTAAAATAAATTAAATAATTGAATTGTCTCAGTACATGTGAAAGAAAACATGAAATATAAATGTCCACATAATAGTCTTACAATCATTCATAGTCCATGCATGAAGAATGTGATGGTCTTATAAGGCTTATGTTATTGAGAAAAATTTCCAAGACACATGTTTACAATATACAACACTAGCCCCAGTAGTGGGGCGTTGGAGCCACTCCTTACTCCTCAAAGAACTAGTTGATCTCTCTAATGCCTTGCAGGAGGAACCTGGGTGAAAATTATATTTCTCATATAATGAGGGTGTATATATAACCAAGGGGTGATAGCTCACCCTTGTGACTCTTTCACTACCCCCATGACTATTAAAATTCCTATGACTTTTTAACTTACAGGACTCTTCATATTCATGTGTGTCCTTTGGACTCCCACTTTACAATACATTTGATTACAATATACATGGTCCACAATAGTGATGTGGCATATGAAAACTCATGACACGACTTGACATGGCATTGCTGACATGGAGTAGTTTGATGGTGCTGCAATATCAAGTCACCGTTGTTGCGGAGTGCTAGATGTGTTCTTGGATATGCTTTCACTTCTCCTCCCCTTAGCTTCGTGATATGAGGTCTTCAATGACCTTCGGCCTTTGAAGGTGGTTGCAAACTTATGTCCCTTTGCTTGCTCTTCATAGGTCCACATGTAATTCTAGCTACAAGTGAGTATTTATGTGTGCTTCCCTCCTTCTCCCCCTTCTTCGTCATCTCTCCTTGACATGATAGTGAACCTTTCCTCTAATTCACCAATGGTGTTGAACGTTAGAGTTACCATCTTCTTGACAGTTTTCTCACTTCTTTGCCTTTCTTTTCCATAAGATTACAGATCCCCATCAATGATAAATGATAGGCTTTGTCTTAAGGAGGGCATTAAATGAATGACATGTTATATTTTTATGTTTTTTTTATTTGAATAAATTTCTGCAAATTAGCTACAAAACGTAGCCTATTCTGTAGCTAACTATGTATTCCATAGCTACTTCCATGGTCTCGTAGGTTCCAGGTGTCAAATGAAGAATCCGGCCACATGGGTATCTCTAGAATCATCTCCACATGGATTATATCCTAGTCACTCAGCCCAAATTGATAACAAAGCAAGCTCAAGATCATAGTCAAAGGTGGAGTCAAACATATGATACCTAGAAGCAATAAGACTCCTCATCTACTCTTTTGTGGTTAATCAATAAATCTAACAACTTTGTTGCAACATTAACTCGTATCGGACACCTATGTTAACATTTATATTGCAAACATCTCGCTTGAATTTAAGCCAGATGTAGCTCATCAGACATTTACGCAGTCCTGTTGTAATACATATAGGCCACCTAAAAAACAGTTTCGATTATTTCCTTTTAAATATTGGTTATACAGAACCAAGGGGGGTTCGAAGAATTTTAGGTATTAAAGTTCAAACTTTCAGCTTTGTATTTTTGGACTTCTTTCCTTTCTATAATATAAAATTGTGTGTTGACCAATGATCATTTAAGAGAGCATTTTCAATTAGTTAGTAGCTCAACCCAGTCAGTTGCAGAGGCCCCTATACTGAAGGAGGTTTTCTTTCCATTTGTTTTCTATTCAGTTTTAATTTCACCATTTTCTTTTAGCAATATTTCTAGCTTAGGTTGATTTCTTTTAGTTTTGATCAATAGCGTAATGTTAAAACTCAATTGTGTAGTCTTGTTCCTCCAAGACATTTCATGATAACAATTTTCTTTCTAAACAGAGTAAGGTTGAGGTAATGAGAATGCATTGTTGACTAGCTTACTCACTATTTTCTTATTTATTTTCTAGTTCGGATTATCAATACACAGTGTTAATGAGTGTTTTTTATTACCATTTCAAGTTGCTACTCATCCTAAACTAAATGGTTAAAGCTTTACTTCACACAATGGTTGAAATCAATCAGTTACCTTCTTCATGTTTCTTTTTTTTTTTTTTGCTTAAGCAAGAGTGGTGCCTTCCAATTCATTAAATCAAGTAGAATTTACAATATATACAGCAAGCCACCAAGCAAAGTGGTCCTAGGCTTGCTAATAGTGAGCTCGACAGAAATTGAGCCTTCCCAAAGAAGAGAAAAAATACTCTCACAAACCAAGAGAGTACATACAAAAAATAACCCACTGGATATACTGGGACCGGGAACCCTTCCCACAAAAAGTCGTGCCAACCCTAGCCTAACATGCCACAAAAATCCCACCATCAAAAATTCATAATTAAATCAATGCCAGAGATCCAAAGCACACAACCAAGAAGCGGGGAGGATAACCCCCATACCCCACCAAAACCGCACGTTTAATCCCGAGCATTGATCTGCCTATTCCCATTGAACTACAGAACTGCCACTCGCGCAACAGAAAATATCGGAAAATAGTGTGCGATGAGGGTAGTTTTTAGGACCCACCCTCATCCACGTGGCACCATGTATATGGAATCGCTGCCCAAACAAGAAAACCACCATCAACTCAAACACAGTACGATTACACCAAAACAACTTTGGAAGCAATTTTGTCTCTCGCCACTAGAAGTTGAGCAAGGGAACCTCCATAATAGGTGCCATCGGTAGATTACTTAACCACCCCACCCCATCTGACCAAGATAACAATGCTACCGACACCAGAGATATACAGGGAAGTGATTCCCATGGTTGTAGAGGTTGCCCGTGAATCAAGTTGAAAGCTACTCATTGCGAATTGTCTTCCTTAGTTTTGTTCTTATACACTTCTTTGTCCTCTTTCTACTGGTTTTGGAAAAGTACTTTTAGGTTGCTTGGCAACATAGTGAGCCAATTCATCGAAATTTTGTTGTCTTTACAGCTGACACCTTGGTTGGCCAGGATATCAGCCAACTTGTTGGCCTTACAACGCACATGAATAAATCTAAGTGTGTGTAGTCCCTGAAGATGTTCCTGAATTTTTTGGAGAACCCGTAATAAGCTCAAATGTTTGATTACTTTCTCTGGCCTTGTTCCATGACTAATTTTCTTGACCGCATTTGTGACTAACTCTGAATTAGCTTCTATTATTACATTTTGGTAGTTGTTATGTTTCACAAATTACAAACCCTGTTCCAAATCCATTAATTCCACCATGTTGTTGGTGGATTTTCCAAGATGAACATAAAAGAGGGAGATTATGTTTCCATTTTCATTCCTAAGAACCCCTCTAAAGCCCGCCAAGCCCAGGTTGCCCTTTGAAGCCCCATCGATATTGTAGTTTAAAAAGCCTACCGGGGGAGGATTCCAGAAATCTTTCATCGGTTCCCTCAAGTTTACTATCCTATCTATACCTTGTGGAATAATTCCCTGCATTCCTAAATGCCTGAGAATTGATAGCTTAGCTTCTGAAGGAGGATTCTTGGGGAGATCCTTGACTGTGGTGATGACTGTCTCCTTAAGATATTTAGATATTTGTTCCGACAAACGAAGAGAGGATATCTTCTCTTCCTTGAAGATTCTCCTATTTCTCTCTTTCCACACATTCCAAATGATGAAACTTGGTAACAGAGCTGATGCCGAGTTAAGAACCTCATAATCCAAAAAAATTATTCCTCCAATTTTTCAGGGTTTTAGTGATGCTTCCTTTGTCTCTATCAGAATGTTTGAAGATGGAGGCAAAAAAATCCCATAACCTAGAGGTGAAAATGCAGCTATTGAATAGATGTTCGATGGTCTATGTGAAAATGCAACTATTTCACAGAGCTGGCATCTGGAGGGTCCCAGCATACCTCTTTTCCGGATATTATCCCAGGTTAAGATTTTCCTATGGTGAAACAGCCACATAAAGAGTTTTATCTTCATCCAGCCCTTGTGCCTCCATAGCTTCTACCAAGATCTCTCCGTAGCTTGGGAATCCAGCCCAAAAAAAATACAATTTTCTTCCTTGATGTTAAAGTTTCCCTCTTTGTTGCTGCCCCATCTTAGTTGATCCTACCCTTCTGAACTAAAATCATCCTCTACTCCAACAACCTATTAAGGATATTTGTTCCACTGCTCAGGGTCATGTTCTCTCTACCATCTATTCTTTTCCATGTTCTCCATTTTTCTGTATTGTGAGATTGCTCCCAAAATTACTTTACCTTCATAAATCCTTGGTTTCCTATTTGTTGTTTGAGGCCCAAAAATCCCTCTCTAAAAAGAGTTGGTTCTTGTTGCCGTTTTTCCTCCCAAAAAATAGCAAAATATCCATTTCCGATTTCCTAGAAACTGTTTCTTTGAACCACCTCTCCATTTTCCCAGGCCTTTTTCCAAATGGGAGATCCCTTTATGTTTCCAGACATTCTTATGATATCATGAGAAAGCCAGGAACGCACATATTTTTCCTTCCAAATGCTTGCACATTGTGCTTTAGGATCCTTAACCCACCTCCACCACAGTTTGGCCCCTAGAACCTTACTTCGAATCTCTGTATCATCCAATCCTAGGCCTCCTTGTTTCTTGTGTTTACAAATTCTTTCCCATGAGACTAAAGCCCATTTTTTCCTAGTTTCCTCTTTGCCCCAGAGAAAATCTCTTTGAATATTTCTAAATTGATGTAAAACTCCTTTTGAAGCCGGGAGAGCTGATAACATGAAGACATGGATAGCTTGGACCTCTGCCTTTGTGAGAACCAGTTTGCCCACCAGATTTAGAGACCTAATTGTCCATTTCCTGACTTTATCTTGCATATTAATGATTAGCGGCTCCCATATGCTTTTGAACATAGGTTTAGCAATTAGTGGAACTCCCAAATACTTCGAGGGGAGAGAGTCTCTTTGAAATCCAAGGATTCTGGAGACGTTTCTCTGGATAGCAATATGGGTATTAAAGAAAAATATTTTTGATTTGGAAAGATTAACTTCCATACCTGATGCCAAAGCAAAGTCCTTCAAAATTTGTTTGTATTCTAGCGCTTCCTTGACCGTGGGAATGCCCTAAAGCATGGTACCATCTACAAATTGTTGATGCATCAGAACTCGATCATTCTCAAAAATTTGGAGTCCTTGAATTTTTCTGGTTGCTCTAGCATGCTTAATAGACCGCCCCAGCCCTTCCATCATGAGGATGAAGAGAAAAGGAGAGAGTGGATCACCTTGTATGAGACCTCTAGAAGGAAGAAATATTTCAGACGGAGAGCCATTAATCAATATAGAAAAGTTGGAGGAAGTCACCAGGGCCATGACCCATCTGATCCAATTATGATCAAAATCAAATGCTGCTAGTACTTTCTTGATATATGTCCAATTCACTTTGTCATATGCTTTGGCGATATCCAATTGCATGATCATACCCGACTTATTTTCACTATTTACCGAGTGGACGACCTCATTAGTGTTGTTGGGAAAAGTATCCAATACGGAATAACCCTATCCCACTCTAAGGGTGATAGTACCTCAGCAACAACTGAATGCAAAGCTATTCAAGGTTACTTCTTTATGAGATGAGAGAGAGAAGAGAAAGGGGATCCACTAACCGTTATCCTCCGCTAATGGTTGATCCAATCTTCCCTCTTTGCTGCTTGCTCCTAGCTCCTTGCTCTTTCACCGGCCCAGCTACACAAAGATCCCATAAAAGCACAAGAAAAGGAAACTACAAGAAGCATACATCCATAATCGATTCAGGGATTAGAATAAATCAAATATACAAGCATCAATTCACCATTTAGACACATGCATATAGAAGAACCTCAAATACTTTATTAATGGAAGAAGTAAAGTTCTGAGAGTGTTACAACCATAATAGGCCCAATCCAGCAACAACTCCCAGCAGAAAGAAATCTCCTCTTCACCTCCTTCAAAGCAATCACCCAATAGTTCTATACTCAAACCAACAACACTTCCTTACTTGCACAAAATTCCAGCCTCCTTAGACCTCATGAGAGAGCTCTATATATAGGGGTTTTGGAGAAAGGATGAGTCAGCTTGAGGCTACCATGAAGCTGACTAGTGTCATCTCCCACTTCAGTTATACTTCAGTTCTTGAGTCCACTTGGAGTTTCTTGCTTCCACTTGGAGATCTAGATCCTCTTACTCATCACAAGGCGAATTCCCTGATCCAAGTGTCACTTTGGAAGCTTCCTGGGCATTTGACACCTTGCAGAATGACTGTGCCACTTGGCCAATCTCGCCCAGCGCAGGTAGCCTTCATTGCTTTTGACATTCAGCGCAGGTACAGAGTGGAGCAATTGACATTCAGCGCAGATGCTTAGTGGAGCAGCTGACATGATCCAGAAATAGCTTGTTTTTGAGTGTTTTCAGGTGGAGAACTGATTTTCAGTCCTGTGGTTTGCTGACCTTGTTCCTCTAGGGGTAGGAACAACATGTTTAGGGACTTTGGATCCCTTAGATTATTGACATTTCAGGCTTCATGGTGTTAGGCACAAAAATGTCTATAGCAGTTGCCCCCTAAAGTATGAGGTCGTTTATCGGGTGAAATGCTTTATCAGGAGGATCCGAAGTTCATTCAATCGCTGAGAGGTGCCCTGTAATAAAAAACAATACACTACATTATTTTTCATTCTGCTTTCATGATCTAGCTGAGGCGGGCATTCCCATGCTCAGCTTTATAAATTCATTTTGGTACATAGAACAGACGATCGTCTGGTGATAGACTGATAATTCTCTGCTGAAATTATCATCCTTTGAGTAGGATGATCATCTGCTGCAATGATGTACATATCAAATGTCTTTATATTTCCTGAATATATATCGCAGCCCGGATGGATGAAACTAGATCCGGGGTCTTCAAACTCGTTCGATCTTCACTCTAAGTACAAGTCGATCCATGTGAGAATTACGTTGAAGTCGAACATGGAAAGACATCGCTTGATTACCGGTCAATAATGTAAACCGTTAACAAGCGCGAGAGGAATCACCAATAATGAAAATGACCCTCAAGGTACTGCAGTACAATTCACGTGGTGTGAATAAAGGACTTGGCGTCGAACACCACGCAAAATCTTCTGGTCGAAGGTCATTGATGTATACCTGTCGCCGGAAGTGAGAAACTTGCCATTGGGGCATGCAAGCTTCAAAGTACTGGGGGGTGTTCCTAGATCAACTTCTTGGATAATGAGCTGAAGTCGACAAGAAGCGATCCATCAAAGGAGGGCCTTAATGAATCCCACATCAGTGACACGGAACGGAGCTAATGATTTTAGTGGAGGTGAAAACAATCTGTGAGATATGATTCAGGGTGGCGATCATGGGTGGATGAAGGATAATGTATGGCAGTGGATGGGACACGGTTGACTCTTTCTGAACACATCTCTTGAACATATAACGACACTGATGTGATGGATTGGTAGCATTACCCCAAATGTTGATGGTTTGGCGAGGACCATGGTGATGAGACCGGTGAATGAAACAACCCAACCTGATGTGATACGGAGGACAAAGTGTCATGTTCAAGAGCGACTTGCTACCATTAAAGCTTTGAGGTTCTCCCAATTTTTCCCCAGTCATTTCTGACCAGTACCTCTTTATTTTTGTCAAGCTTGAGGAGGATAACATATGCCTATTCTATAACATGCCCTTCGAGCAAGCCCATCGCTATGTTTTAACGAGCTTAGCGAGAGGGAAACTTGTTCTCATCTAAAGACAAGTTTGTCGCTATTTAATCATTTTAACGAGTCTAATGACAAGGAAAACTCGGTCCTTTTCATTTTTAGAGAGTCTGAAAAGGTACAGAAAGTTAACTCCAAAATTCCTTTTTTCGTCATCTAATCCCTTAAGTCCGAAAAAGTATAAAACAATACAGAAGGGATGAGTTTTTGATTACTTTAACGAGCTGAATAAAACAAGCGCTCGACCTTTTTGTGCAATAATCCCTCAGGTCCAAAAAGATTAAAATCTAGAGGAGGGATAGCTCTTCCGGTCACTTTAACGAGCTGGAAGGCCAAAACTCGGCAAACTTTTCATATTTTACGAGTCAGGAGAAAAGAGCTGAAAGAAGACTCTTCTTTTGAGTAACGAGTGATAAACAGGGATAGCAGCAGATTCCAGGTACAGGTTGGAATTTTCCAATCACGGCAGTGTCACAAGGATGGCTAGGAGAAATCACTCTTCGCAGCTGTTCCTCAAAATAGGTAAACAATCATATGGAGGTGAACGATAGGCCAAATGGAATGGAGGTGGCGGGTGCAAACACGACCAAGGCTTTTATGGCTAATATATTTACGATCACAATGGTTATTTACCAGTATAGGTTCATTTTTTAATGAGCTTAAACTCTGGAGGAAACTCTTGCTCACGCTTTTCTATTTTTTAACGAGCATAAATTCCACGGTAAAACTGCTCGATCTTATGTTTATTTTTTAACGAGCATGAACTATGTACTAAAACTGCTCAGATCTCGCTTTTCTATTTTTTAACGAGCATAAATTCCGCGGTAAAACTGCTCGATCATATGGTCAAATTTTGATTTTTTACCATTACTAGCTTTTCTCTTTTCAAATATAATACTGCTTTTTCAATTGTTGCAACAAACTTTGTTAGAAATGAATAATATTTGCATGAAAATGAGATTATAACCCTAATATTTCACTTTAAACTGTGTAAAAAGCCATTAAAAGGTGTTTTTACCTCTCATTTACCATTTCATTTGCATTTGGTTTGTTGGAGCTCTGGAGGTGCCTCTTCCCCCTTGATTTTCACCAGCTGATTCCGGGGGATTCTGCGGACGATTTTCGGCGCCGTCTGGACCAGGTAGGAGCTAAACTCTAGCTCTTTCTTTTCATGGTATCCTTTTCCTGTTTTTTGCCTGTTTTCCGGTCTTTCTGAGCCCCTGTGGTTTTGCCAGGGTGCCCTAGAATCAGCGCAGGTTTCCCTTTCGAAACTTGCATTGAAGGTCAAGCTGCCTTAAGGCAGCCTGACCCTCAGCGCAAGTGGGAGACTTCTTGCCTGCGCTGGGCTCTCAAAGACTCAGTTTTAAGGTTATTTTTGATGATTTGTTCGCCAGTTTTTCATCAAATCAGGAATTCACTCTTTCTCTTGTTTGCTTTGCAGGGAACCTTGAACAAAATGTCCCTTACATGGCGAGAATGAGAACATGAAGAGGAGGACATGATTGCGCTCCATGACCCGGTCACAGTGAACGCGCTGCGGAACTGTGGCCTGCTGAAGTTCTTCCGTATCTCTAGCATGAGAGCACATATTTCTTTACTGCAGTATATGCTTGATGCTTGGGATCCTGTTAACCAAGTGTTCCAGATTAGGGGGAAGATCATCCCCTTGACTATAGAGGACATGTACTTCTTGACTGGATTGTCAAGACGAGGTGCCCCCATTTCCTTATCAAGTACGGCCTGGGGGACTGATTCCACCAGAGATTATGTCCGCCAGTATTGCAGGGAAGGTTCTCAGCCGAGCAGAGACGGCAAGATTGTTATCCGTGAGATTACTGATCGGGCTCTCAGGTCCATTCTGTTCACTATTGGTAGGATGGCCGACAGCGCAACTCTACATGTTGCCAACAGGTCTTATATGCAGCACGCCTTGGAGTGTCTCCAACCGAAAGTATTCAACTGGTGTGATGCAGTACTTGTTCAGATGAAAAGTCAATTGACCAAGGTAAAGGACGGGAAGCTGAAGAACTTTGGATTTGGTTCTATTCTGACTGCTTTCGCCTTGGAGAAAATCCCACTGATGCAGCCTCAGTACATCATACTTGACTTGCCTTCTCCGACCGAGCCACGCATGCAGAGGTGGGTTGACCACATGTCTAGGCATGTAGGTCAACCTCAGATTAATTTTACTGAGGCCTTATTTAGGTGGTTCGAGCGCCAGGAGATGGCATTTTCTGAGTATCCATACATGGGTATGGATTTCCGAGGTGATCCGGATTTGGTGCTACCGGATGGCGAGCAGTGGGGTGCAATTGGTAAACTCTTTGACCATATTACTGTTTATTGTTCTTACACATAATGTTGCGGTGCTTTATTCTATCAAGAATTTTAATTGTACTCTTGGGTGCATGCAGATATTGGTCCTGTTTGTCCAGCAGTTCGTCCGAGATCGCCAGTTGCTGTCCCGGCAGGGGAGCCCGCTAGGAGAGTTGTTATTCGCGATCTTGACGACACTGAGACCCTTACAGCTATGCAGGAGCAGGTTGAGAACCTTACTCGTGGCCTTCCGGATGTACAGATTGACGAGTTACCTTTACAGATGTTGTGGCATACCATTGGTGTGCCTAGACGATGGACTCGTCTCTTGCGCATGATTGCACAGGCCATGACGTACTATCATGAGCACCACTAGGCTAGGGTGCCCCCTAGCATATTTTTGAGTTTTTAGGTCATATGACCAATTTTGTCTTGGTTACAGAACATTATGTATGAACTTATATAAAAAACTTATATATTTTGATTTTCGGGTTTTATTCTGGTTGATTTACGTGATCCATATGTACAATCATTAATGATGTGTCCTTTTTAAAAATTTTGCAAATGTCTATCTAACACATAGTTTGCTAATGAGTCAGTTAATGTGTTTAAGTTTCTTGAAATATGTTGATATTGAATTGAATCAAATCGTCTTTCCAAGATCTTAACCCTTAGGAACATGTGATAAATAGCTGGATTGCGAACAGAATATATACCATTGAGTTGTAGTATTACGAGTTGTGAGTCTAGCCTGACAATTAGTCGGCGTATGCCACGTGTGATGGCATCAGAGAGTAGTTCTATCAACGAGCTATACTCAGCGATGTTATTCGTTGATTGCCCAATACATACACCTCTGAAACTTACTAACTCGTCGCTTGGATCAAAAATGGCCCAGGCTGCGGAGGATAGGTTCCGCGAACTACGACTCGCTCCGTCGGCATATCCAACACATGTCTCCATAAGGTTTGACATCTGCAGTGAAGGAAAAAGGTGGATCACTCGACCAGAACAAACACTTTAGCGAAAACAAAATACAACAAAAGCATGCAGGTTACTATTTAAGCATAGTAACGCTTGAGGTACAACCCGTTGCGGGGCTGCACCAGTGGAATTCCATCGTAATCCATTAACTCGTAGGCTCCTTTTGCTAACACCCTTTTAACAATGTAGGGGCCCATCCATAAGGACTTGAATTTTCCTGCTCCCAATTTATCGGATTCTTGGTCATAAAGCAAGACCAAATCACCTTCTGAGAAGACATGGGGTTTGACATTTTTGTCGAACTGAGCCTTGACTCGTTTCTTATGGGCCTCGTTAGCCAAAGCGGCATCATGACGGGTTCCATCCAACTGGATTAATTCCAAGAAACGAGCCTCTTCTTCTGAAGTTCTGGGGAGAAGATCGATTGCGATTTTAAGCGACGAAATTTCGCACTGGATCGGTAAGACTGCTTCCAGGCCATACACTAGTTGAAAAGGCATGAACCCGGTTGCGTTCTTTACCGAGGTCCGGTAAGCCCACAAAGCTGAGTACAGGATTAGGTGCCATCTTCTTTTATGAACCCCTATCATCCTTTGAAACATACGCTTCAGGACCTTGTTGATTGCCTCAACTTGTCCGTTGGCTTGCGGATAATATGGGGTAGAGCTGTCGTGAGATAGCCCTAGTTTGGCAGCTAATTCCACCATCATGTGATTGCGAAAATGCGATCCATGATCTGTAACTATAGCCTGTGGTATGCCGAACCTGGCGACTACATGATTGAAAAAGAAAAGGGCAGTTGTTTCACCAGTGTTATCCAATGTAGGCATCGCCTCGGCCCATTTGGTAAAATAGTCAACAACGACTATAATATACCCATGCCCCCCGGTCGAGGTGGGGTTACATTGCATGAAATCGATGCCCCACTTGGCGAAGGGCCCAACAGCAACTATCGGCTGTAAAGGTGCGGGTGGTCGTCTGGTTTTGCTATCAAAGATTTGACAAGCATGGCAACTTCTGACTGCGGTTATGAAATCTTTGAACATGGTTGGCCAGAAGTATCCTACTCGGAAGATTCTTTGTGCTGTTGCATATCCAGACTGATGCCCCCCACACGCGCCTGAATGATAATCATTCAGGGCTTTTTTGGCCTCCTCATGGGTAAGGCACCTCCTCAGAACTGTATCGATACGACGACGGTAAAGTGTATCACCGACGATCATGTAGTCTTTTGCTTGGTATCATATACGTTTTTGTTCGGAGCGAGAGGTGTTAGGCCTGAAATTTTGGCTTTGGAGATAAACTATGATATCTCCATACCACTCATCGCTTACAGATATCAGAAACAAACTTTCGTCCACGATTGACTCTTCCGATGTTTTATCGTTGGACGATGATGGGAGATCGCACAATAATTTTGTGAAAACTAGAGCTTTCTTTGATTTGGATTTCACAAATTCCAGATCAAACTCTTGAAGGATCGCTATCCATTTTGAATATTTGCCCCCCAGCAACTGTCGCGACAGTATATAAGTCATGGGGTTGCAATCTGACAGGATGGTAGTTTTCCGAAAGAGGACATAATGTCGAAACCTTTGAATCGCTTGAACAGCTGCAAGCGCTAGTTTTTCAACATAAGAATATTTACTTTCTGTATCTTTTAAGTTTTTACTTAAATAATTGATAGGATGTTCTATTCCATCGATTTCTTGAACTAAAACCATCACAATGGTCGCATCTGCTGCAGCTAGATACAGGTTAAAATCTCTTTGATAGTCTGGGGCGTACATTAATGATGCTTTTCTTAGACAATCTTTCAGAGCATCAAAAGAAGCTTGCGCCACCTGGTCCCAGACAAAAGGTACATCCTTTTTCAAAAGACGAGTATAACCCTTAGCAAGTTCTGCGTAATTTGGAATGAACCTCCTCAAAAAGTTTGCTTTCCCTTGGAGTTTCTGAATCTGAAGCAAATTTGAAGGTGGAGGCAAATTAATGATTGCCTGAACCTTGCAGGGGTCGAGACGAATCCCATCTTTAGAGACTACAAAGCCAAGTAAACGACCAGAACCGACGCAAAACACACATTTGTGCGGATTGAGTCTTATCTTGTAGTGTCGGCAACGTAGAAATATCGCTCTTAAATGCTGCGGATGATCAGTCCGCTTTCGCGGATGAGCCGGAAGATCGTCGAGATAAGGTTGAACAATGTTCTTGATGTCATGGAAGGCATAATTCATTGCCCTCTGAAACGTCGCCCCTGCGTTCTTTAAACCAAAGGGTAATTTTTGATAAGCTAATGTGCCCCACGGACAAATAAATGCAGTCTTTGACTGGTCCCGTGGGCGGATATTTATTTGATTATACCCGGAAAATCCATCCATAAATGAAAAGATTTCACATCCGGCGCATTCATCAATTATCTGGTCGATGAAGGGTGTAGGGTAGTTGTCCTTCGGACAAGCTTGGTTTACATCCCTATAATCAACACACACTCTAATCGTCCCTTGTTTTTTCATAACAGGGACAATATTCGATACCCAATCGGTTAGAGGAACCGGGTAGATGAATCCAGCATGGAGGAGTTTTTCAACTTCCGCCTTAATGGTAGCGGCTTTCTTCGGGTGCACCTACCGAAGCCGTTGCCTTACTGGTTTGACATCAGGATACATTTTAATTTCATGTTCAACGATACTCGAGTCAATGCATGGCATTTCATCATATGACCAAGCAAAGACATCTCTAAATTCACAAAAAAGAGTGTTATATATTTCCAATTCTGAAGGGGAACAACCCTTGCCGACATAAATATTCTCTACAACATCTGTTTTGGTCGAGATATTTATGGCTATAGTCTCCTCAATATTGGATAGGTTTCACTCGGAATCCACCGTATTTACAGTATTCGTTAGGAACTCAAATACTGAAGGGTGATAAAGGTCACTTTGAGTATCTTCTTCATATTCCGGAAGAAGGGAACGATGGTGGTGATCATTCCATGGTGCCCCCTCAATCATCATTGATTGTAGGATTCCTTCGTCAATCCCATGTACTTTCGACCAAGGATCTAATGGGGTTCCATATTCTCTAGATCTATCTAACCAAACGCTTGACGAGCGTTGATTTGGGCTCGCCTCCCATGCTTGAAACATTGATTGCTACAATATTTCTAAAGCGCTTGGGTCCAAAACCATTGAATGATCCATGTTGACCTTCGTGGAAGATATCATGTTGCAGGTTGCTACAAACGGTACATTTCCTATATAAATAGGAGCTGGTAGCGCGAAAGTTCCCATCAATGTGGGGTCTTTCAATAATCCTACTCTGATATCTTGAATTGAATGGTTGCTCTCATGGATCATGGGAATGCTTCCTGTAACTTGTGAACCATTAGGGAGGAAATTCTGTTCGTCGACAATCGTAATCCCTCCTTCAAATGGGAATGCGATCTTCCTAAAATAAGTCGACACGACAGCTGCCATGGCATAAATCCATGGTCTACCCAGTAGGATGTTATAGTCAAGATTTCCATCAATGACTTCTATATCAATTTCTACTGTCTTTCCTCCTAGTTCAACTTTTAAGTTATTAAGGATACCGTAAGGGGTATAAGTCCTTCCGTCGAAAGCTTTTAATGTCGTCGAAGATCGTGACAAGGTTGGAGATCCTAAAGTTTTCCAGCAACTCATTGACATAATACATGTCGAGGCTCCCTCATCAATTATTGTTCTGTGAACAGTTTTGTTGAGTGCTTTCACTTGAATAAGGAAAGCTAGCTGAGCTGGTAACTGAGGATCATATCATCTGTGATCAAAGGATACAAGATTGGAATCCTTAGGATCAACCCCACCAATTGCCGATAACAACGCCTGCCTTTGGGTTGGACAATTTTGTAGCACTTCAAGAGTCGACATAGCGGATGGTGATTGGGCCAAATCTTCCACTATATTATAATGTTGCGCCGCTCTGGCGCGAGGATTAAATGTCGACTTGTGTACTACACCCTTTGGCGGTTTTATTGTTAATTCAGGGATGGTGGGCGTTACAACTTCTGTCGAAGTTGTTGTCGAACTACTTGGTTGATCTTTACCTTTTTCATTCGACACCTGAGGATTCCCATAATCTTTGTTCCTTGTCGAAATCAAAGCATCATTCTGCCGTTTCGAAATCGACAACATAAGGACTTGCGACGGGGAAGCATTTCCACTATCAACCAGATTTTGACCTGGGTTGGGAAACGGATCAGTTAACACAGCTGATGTTTGGGAACTTTTAAAGAACCTCTTTAACTCAGCTTTGAATGGGCAATTCTTTGTGTTATGATCCTTATCATCACATATTAGACATGGATAATTTTGTTTCCCTTTGCCAGGAGGGTTTGAAGCATTTTTTCCAGGGGATGACTCACCCTGTTTCTTCTTGCTTCCTGGTTGATTGGTTTCTTTGCCTTTATCTTCTGATACGGCATTTACTTCCGAAGCAAGAATTTCTTCTTTTGCATTTTGATCTGAATTCTTACGGGCTTTCTTTGACGAAGCCTTTATCGTTTCGCGTTTGCTGTGCCAATTACACCATCACCGGCATGAGAGTCACTATTTGATTTAGGAGGGGGAGGAATTGAAAATTCTGGTCTAGGGGCGTCAGGTATTTTGTCATAGAGTGTGCCGGACTGAGTATAAACTAAGTCCAAATATTGTGCACGAGCAATCACTTGCTCCTCTGTTACGACTCCCCCCTTGGCCACATTTTCCGTAATAGCCGGAAGTAACGACTTTATAAACCATTCAGCTAATAGCTGATCGGGAACATATGTTTTCACCATCCTACGACGACGACGCCACTCATGTATATGATCAGATATATGGGTAGCAGTTGTCTATTTGAAGTTGGTTAATATTTCTGTTCCCGTTTCATACCTTATCGGTAATTGAAAATGGGTCAAGAAAGTCGTGGCTAGGGAACTAAAATTGTCGAAAGAGGCTCTTGTAAATTCAATATACCATTTAGCCGCTGGACCTGTCAATGTCCTCTGAAAAAGGCGAAGTCTTATCGAATCGTCGTTAAGGGTGTTCGATGAACACCACAGATGAAAAGTCATCACGTGATTCGACGGGTCTTCACCTGGATTTCCATTGAATTTAGGAATGTCAGATGGAAGTTTATGAGGAATCGATGGCCACCAAGGGGCATAAGCAATCGGATCGTTGGTTAAACGGTGTAAATCGGGTAACTCTAAAGTTGCCACGAATGGTAACTGTTGATTCAGGTTAGGCGAAGCGTAACCAGGGTACGATGGAATCGCTTGAGCAGTGGGCCTTTGCATACCAGCATAATGTAATTGATGTTGGTATGACTGATACGGTTGGTGGACCTGACCACTGTAAAGTGGTTGGTTTTGACCGTTTTGGATATACGTTTGTCCACTATTCGCAAAGATCTGCTGCTCAGAACCTTGGTACACTTGCTGGAACTGCGGTTGTTGGTATTGTACAAGCCATGGTTGTGACGCCATGTTCTGTTGTGCCATGCTAACCATTGGACCAAGGTGTGGGGTAATTGTACCCGTTTTTACTTGTGTCGTCCCACCAGTTGGCGATTGTGGTTGTGACCCATGGTCAAGCGACTGTTGCATTACAACCTGAGAAATCTGAGGTTGACATGTAACAGGTATCGCTTGAACTTGCGACACGGTTACAATAGCCGGTGTGGTTGGGATGTTCGTCACAGGTACACACTGTTGCATAGAATATACAATCCTTGGTTGTTGAGGTAGCATAGGTACCCAACTACTTGATGCAATTCCAGTATAACCTGAATACTGTTGAGAACTGCCATATGGATATCCTCCCGGAGGAGGTAATGAAAGGGCATACTGCCCCCCATATGGTAGCAATCCGGAACTCAGAGGGATTGTTAGTCCTTGACGACTAGATGGCCCAAATTGACCTCCATGAGGATCAATCTATCGAGTTTCAACATAATAATTACCGGGTATTACTCTGGATGAACAAACTAGAACAGACCATACTGTCGAAATAGTCCCTTGGTGGACTCCTTCTAGCTGTTGAGAGCTAGTTGGGACAGCTGGAATGCCAGCAAACATCGTTGGAGTGACGGCAGGGGCTTCTGCTGTCGCTGTGTCATTTGACACAGTCCTAGATGATAACGATTGTTCAGACATTTTAAGTCTATCCAATAGATTGCCTAGCGATTCTACAGGGACTTCCACTTGTGGTGGATTAACTTCTGATGAAGGAAATAGAGTGACCCCAACTCCAAAATGAGTTGGAGTACTTTCTTGCGGATCCTCTACAATTTCCTCTATCGCAATCAAACCCGGTGGAAGAGGAAGACCGTCAGGTCCGTAAAATATTTCTGGTGCCGAAGAAGTGGTTGTTTCGACAGCGACAGTTGTTTGAGGAACAAAACTCTCTGGACCGGTTACAGATGGAGCTGGTTCAGTTACACAAGTATTTGCCCCCAGACTAGGATCAGTATTACTATCCTTCTGTGGTTGTTGAACTTCTTCTATAGAGGCAGGGTTTCCAGAAATGTTAGGAGTAACCGGAACCTCGGATGCAGTTGGAACACTTGTTCTAACTTTCAAAGGAGATTTTGAACCGGTTAAACGAGTTCGCTTTGCCCGTACTGTTTTCGATTTCGGGGACAAAGACGGTTGACTCGTAAGCCTCCGCGAACGACGGGGTTTCAATTGACTTTCTTCCACGATTGCGGATAACTCGATCAACTAAAATATTAAAAGGGGAAATTTGTGTTTCCGAATTGAATGAATTTTATTAGACGCTTTTAGACACAACTTGCTTTTTCACTTTTTAAGAGTCGAGAAAAAGCTAACGATGACTCTAGTCTCCTTCGATGTATTAACGAGCCCGAAGTGACAAATGCTTGGTTGGACTTTTTCAGTTATAGAGTTTGAAAAAGGCCAAAAGAAACTGCTCTGGAGTTCTAGGCAGAGGGTGTGCCAAACTTTTCGCAAAACCATAGAATATGTTTTACGGTATGAGTGGTCGATCTTCGCGAATGCTGTGTTCACTGCATTGCGATCAGTAGGGCGGCCAACACGGTTTCCTATTGGATAAAGGCTTTATTCCTATAGGGGTCTCCCAATATATACGCGACGGTACGTGGGAGCACAAGTCCGTATTAGTGCCACCGACTCTCAGGAGGAATCACCCACCTTCGTCAAGATCGACAGTCACTACGTTTAACGACACCGAAACACGTCTCTAGCTTAGACCTCTAGATGTTTGCGTTATGTTTCAAAGCGTTGTTAGGTTCATTCAATATATTTTAAGTTGATCTTTTTAAAGTTTGCCTTTCAAGGTTCACCACGAGATGTATTGATACAAATTCCTAAATGCAGTCTAAGATGAGAAGCAAGCTTTTTCAATCTTTTCGACTTATGAAAATCTTAACTATTGAGGGAAAAGAGAGACAAAATCTTTCCACACAGATCAAAGAGCACTCGCTAATGCACTTTTTCCCTAAATCAACATACAAACTTATATGCAAAATGCAAAGATGCAGGTATTTCTTTTCTCTTTCTTAATGTTTGTGCGACACAAAAAGAAATCTGTTGTATAATTTTGAATTCAATTTCAAGTGAAAGCAAACAAGCTTGTCCAAAATCAAAAGACACCTTAAGATTTACTTGTTTCGACACTAGAAATATATAAACTCAAACCAAATGACGAAAGCAAAAGCTCAATCAGCTATGAACAACAAACAAACTAACTCTTAAGATCAAAACGACACTTTATCATAGGTCTAGATCTAAGAGGCCACAGCAAGACTAGTTCACTTTCGTTATGGGAAACTGTAAATGCACAAGAAATACACAAAGAACAAACACAGTTTCTTTATACAACCGAGGCGGAATAGTGACAAGGAAAGTTGGTTTCAGATAGGCACACTGACTGGTAACAAACAACAAAAAACAAGAGTGAAAACAGGGCAAGAAACAGCAGGAAACCCCAGTAGCACAAGGCAAGACTGGTGCAGCGCAGGTGGTACATTGCCTGTTTGACCTTCAGCACAGGTAGCCCCTTCGAGAACTACGCTGAAATGCAGACAGCCTTTGTACAGCCTGCACTGAAGAACGAAACTTTCGTTTCTCTCAGTTTCCGGGTCACATATTGCTAAAAAATTCACAGTTTTTGCTCAAATCAGAAGCTATCAGTCAAGGACACACTAAGGGATGACAAGGAGGATGAAAAGCTATCACTAAGATCTTATTAGAGTCCTTGTGGATCAGCTCTTCAAATCATAAACTTGCCCAGAAACTGAGCTAGAGTAGCTGCCCTCTACTTTGCATTTGAAAGATTCAAACACAGTTCGATTCGGTACTCCCTTCGTTTATGAAATGAATAGCAAAAAACAAAAACAACCAACAAGATACGATCCCCAACGGAGTCGCCAATTTGTTGTTGGGAAAAGTATCCAATACGGAATGATCCTATCCCACTCTAAGGGTGATAGTACCTCAGCAACAACTGAATGCAAAGCAATTCAAGATTACTTCTTTATGAGATGAGAGAGAGAAGAGAAAGGGGATCCACTAACCGTTATCTTCCGCTAATGGTTGATCCAATCTTCCCTCTTTGCTGCTTGCTCCTAGCTCCTTGCTCTTTCACCGGCCCAGCTACACAAAGATCCTGTAAAAGCACAAGAAAAGGAAACTACAAGAAGCATACATCCATAATCGATTCAGGGATTAGAATAAATCAAATATACAAGCATCAATTCACCATTTAGACACATGCATATAGAAGAACCTCAAATACTTTATTAATGGAAGAAGTAAATTTCTGAGAGTGTTACAACCATAATAGGCCCAATCCAGCAACACCTCCCAGCAGAAAAAAATCTCCTCTTCACCTCCTTCAAAGCAATCACCCAATAGTTCTATACTCAAACCAACATCACTTCCTTACTTGCACAAAATTCCAGCCTCCTTAGGCCTCATGAGAGAGCTCTATATATAGGAGTTTTGGAGAAAGGATGAGTCAGCTTGAGGCTGGCATGAAGCTGACTAGTGTCCTCTCCCACTTCAGTTATACTTCAGTTCTTGAGTCCACTTGGAGTTTCTTTCTTCCACTTGGAGATCTAGATCCTCTTACTCATCACAAGGCGAATTCCCTGATCCAAGTGTCATTTTGGAAGCTTCCTGGGCATTTGACACCTTGCAGAATGACTGTGCCACTTGGCCAATCTCACCCAGCGTAGGTAGCCTTCATTGCTTTGGACATTCAGCGCAGGTACAGAGTGGAGCAGTTGACATTCAGCGCAGATGCTCAGTGGAGCAGCTGACATGATCCAGAAATAGCTTGTTTTTTAGTGTTTTCAGGTGGAGAACTGATTTTCAGTGCTGTGGTTTGCTGACCTTGTTCCTCTAGGGGTAGGAACAACATGTCTAGGGACTTTGGATCCCTTAGATTATTGACATTTCAGGGTTCATGCTGTTAGGCACAAAAATTTCTATAACAATTAGCTTGAATTATGTTATCTAGAATTTGTCTACCTTCCACATAACTAGATTGTTCGCGTGAAACCAGCGAAGTCAGCAAAGGTTTTAGTTGATTGGCCACAACCTTGGAAATTATCTTATAAACTACATTGCATAAAGTAATGGGCCTATACCTCTCTGGAGTTTGGGCATTATCCTGCTTAGGAATTAGGGAGATAAAGGAGGTATTGAGAGCTCTTAAAATAGTTTTGTTTAGCCTAGAGTGTTCCACCACCTTTATAATATCCTCCTTGATAATATTCCAACAGGCTTTGAAGAAATCAACATTGAGCTGATCCGGACCTACAACCTTACCATTGTGCATTTCCTTGAGACCTTCACTGACCTCCTTTTCGGTTACAGGTCTGTTGAGATTACAATTATCCTCCCTGGATACCAACTTGGGGATATGCTTAAGGAGTTCCTTGATGAAGGGAGCCTTGTCCAGGGTATTTTCCTGAGCAATACCTCGAAAGTGCTTAACTAACACTGCTTTCATTTCTTTGTGAGATTGATGTATTTACCCATCTGCATCCTTGATCAAAGAGATTCTGTTGTGAGTCCTATTTGCTATAGTGGATTTATGGAAAAATTTAGTATTACGCTCTCCTTATTTTAGCCACTGAACTCTTAATTTTTGTTTCCAAATGGTTTCCTCTTGATTGCACAGCTTTTCCCATTGTTGGTGATGTTTTTCTACTTGATCATTTTTGTCCTTATCAAATCCCTCCTTGATCAAAGGTTGGTTGAACTCCATAATTTTATTTTCCATTGCTTTATTTCCTACAAAAATATTTCCAAATTCATTTTTATTCCAGGCCTTAAGCTTCAGTTTGATGTTCTTTAATCTCTTGTGAAGCAACAACATAGTTGATCCTGGAGTTTGCAAATCCTCTGCCCACCATTCTTTAATGTTGCTAAATAATTCTGGGTGTGAAAGCCGCATATTTTCAAATCTGAAAGGTCTATTTCTAGGGGTACCTATGCCGTTGATTTCCATTTGAACCAGCCAGTGATCTGAACCTCCAAAGAGAAGAATTCCTGCTATTATTTCATTGTATAGAAGCATGAGATCTTCAGAGATCATTAATTTGTCCAACTTGGAGGCTACCTGTGAGTCACCTCCTCTTTTATTGTTCCATGTACAGAGGCCATTGTTTGTCTCAATATCAACGAGCTTCATGCTTTCTGAGAAGATTTGGAAGGATAGGGAATCTTTATTTAGAGCTCTTGTACCCCCCCTTTTCTTCAAGAGAGATTTGATCATGTTGAAGTCACCTTCTAGGACCCAAGATAGCCCTGCATGTCTAACTCGTAAATCCACTAAGGAATCTATGAACCTGATTTTGTCATCTAATATTTGAGGGCCATAAACATTCGTAATAACTAGGTAAGTTTCCCCGTCTCCTACTAGCTGTATAACCACTGATAAATAATTTCTTGATGCCTCAGCATCAATTATTCCAATTTTTTGGGGATTCCAGAGAGTGAGGATACCCCCTGCTGTATTTTTTTCTTTAACTTCTAGAAGTTCAAATCTACTGAGCCATTTACTGTGGATTTTCCTTAATTTCTTAATGGAGCATTTTGTCTCTTAGATAAAAATTATATCGGAGCTGCTTGTTTAATTCTATTATTCATCATTCTTTGTTTTCTCTTGCTACCAAGACCTCTAATATTCCAAGTTGTGAACTTCGTAATTAAATATTGGTAAAGGAGTAGCTCGTTAGGTCTTTCATCTTACCTTAGTTGACCATAAGCTTGCCACATTCCATTAGTAGCTCATTTTGTTTTTTCCTGCCTCTTTTTTTCCCCTGTGGATTTCTCGGTGCTAACCCCAGAGTCATTTTTACTGCTCTCACCCTTTCATTGCTCTGCATTTCAATGTTGTTTACTCCCTCCACCACTTTTTCTTGGGATTTCCATAAGAATAATTGTTGTATTCGATTCAGCTCTTCTGGTGGTAGTGAATCTACTCCGCCTGATGTTCCTTGAGGCAAGAATCCTTCTAGATCTAGGTTTTCTCTGTCGAGAATCTCCCATAGCTCATTGTCCTCCATATCCATTTCACTCTAGGTCATTTCCTAATCCATTTCCCTCTAATTCATTCAACATGATCCCCTTCTGTTTTCTATTTTCCAGTGTCTGATCTCTTTCTTTATCCTTTTCCTTCTTCTCATAATCTTCATCCATTGCTTGATCTTACACTGATATTTCTTCATCCTCTTCAAGAACTTGGAACTGGTTCTAACTAACCTTTTGTCCTTCAACTTCGTGTTTCTTGTCCATTTTTTGCTTGTTTTCCATTTATGAGCTACTTTGTGAAAGCTATGCAAGTCTTTGACTATGTTTATTTTACTTTTGTGCTCTTCTTTACTGAGGGGGCAGTCTCTTAGAAGGTGCCCATGTTCATGACATCTTCGACATCTAAATGGAATATGTTCATAATCAACTGTTTGCACCCATTACTCATCAAAAACCTCAAAGATGACTTCGTCTGGAAGAGATCTAGATAGGTCCATCTCTACACAGATCCTAGCAAAGGAAGTGTATTTTCCACTTCTTGTGGCTTCCAAGGCTTTGATAAACCAACCTCATTTATTGCCTATGGCTGCAAGGGATTCAGATTGCCAATATTCAAGAGGTAAGGAATAAAGTCTTACCCAGACCGGAACCGAAGAAAAGGTTTCCCACTCCGGTACGAAGTTCATCATCCATGGCCTCATATAGAGTCCTGCTGCTCCATAGAAGTAGGGCCCTCCTTCAAACACTCTGTCTTTATCTTCAATGTTAGTGAAAACCACTGTAAAGAATCCTTTGGACCCCAGATGTAGTTCAATGCTCCCTTTAGGTTTCCAGTGGTATCTTATCCATGTTAGTACAACTTTTTTAGTGGGCCATAGTCCCATAAATTTTCATATGATTGCGTACATTCGCATGTGATCTCTATGTTCCTGCAGCGCTGGATCATTTAAAACTACTTTAGGAGTAATTTCAGATTTGGGTTTGCACTGACCCTTCTGATTCTTGTCTTTTGTTCCCTGGGTTTCATCATTATCTTCCTTGTCTTTTGTGCATTCCTTTCCCTTCAATTTTGTACTGACTGATACCTCCTTCTTGTTTTTTCTTCCTACCTCCTCATCACTTCGTCCTTTTCCCAGAGGCTTCTTACCCTTGTTTTCCACCGCTTCCTTGTAGGAGGGAGTGGAGCTCCCTCCTCTACACCGATCCATGGAGAGAAACCTTTTGTTGAGACAGTAACCCTAGTCACCCTCACTACCCACTGTTTCTTCCACCCTTTCCTCCAAGAATCAAGTTACCTTCTTCATGTTTCATTTAGTTCTCTAGATCATAAAGTACATAAAGTTGTTTGATTTCATTCTCTGTATTTATTTCAACCTGTATTACAACTTTAGCTTTTAATTTTAAGAATTAGATTCATGACTTAGGATTAATGGAAATATAGGACAGATGCTCTGTTTTTCCTTTCTTTAAATTATATTTTGACTAGTTTTAGCTCTTTGTTGAACATTAGGAAGTTTAGATTTAGTTTCTTGTAGTTCAGATTGTACATCATTAGGAATCAAAGAACAAAAACTTCCAAAACAATATAAAAATACAAAACGACAAAGTAAGAAGGGTTAACTAAGCACATATAGTGCACTACACTTCATCTGCTTACAAACCTCGGTTGGTAATTTATGCAAGCAATTTGGGACACTAAATTGACTAAACATTTTGGCACCATTGTTAGGGAAGTGTAATTAGCTAACCTTATCTCTTACATTCAAAAAAAAAAATTGATATGCATAGAGAAAGAGACTCTGAGGGAAGATTTATAGCTAGAGGCAGGAGTTCCCAATAGAAATTGTGCAAGTCTGGCCCAACACTGACCTCCTATCTTGGATTGCACAATTCTTGGAGGCAATGTCGTGCTGGCCCTAGAAACTTTGCAATGCAGTTTGCTGGTTGAATGTTACGAATGACTGAAATTGTGCATTGCGCAGTTTCAGTCGTCAGCAGGCTAGGCTAGAGTGTGCATTATGCGGTTCCAATAGTGAGTTAGCCTCCCCATCACCCGGACCATGCCTTGTGATTCTTTGGCAGTTAGTCTCCCAACCTCTCACCAAAAATTACGCAACCTTCACGATAAACCACACATGTATGTTGCAAGTCGGTCCTCAAGTTTGTTTTGGTTTTCCACTGAAAGATTGCTTTCTATGAGTGTTGCTATGTCACAAAGCATCATAGGAGTTCATCAGCCTCCCAGCACCACAGGTACAATAGATACTAGCAGAGCAGAGTCAAAGACACCATTAAGAGTGCAACTGGGGATGTAGTTGATCAAGTGTCTATGAACTTGCCTATCCATTAAGACATCAAATTTTTCTTGGACAAGTATATCAAAATGAATGGAAATGGTAACACACTGAGAAGCACCATCAGCAATAGCAGAAGGCATCACGCATGCACACGATGAATGCAAGTTCAATGAAAATCCACTCACAAAGAAGGCAGCTTTGGAGATCAAGGCTATCAGGTGACGGTGCGACACGAAGATCGCGTGAAGGCAGAGAAAGGAACAAATAAGGATTTGCATGTGCTGAAGAAACAACTCAAGGAAAAATAGGAGTTGCATAGACGAGAGAATGAGTTGCAACAAGAATAGGTACAACCGAGGGCACAACATGCATAGATGAATGAAACTGTGCCCGTAAAAGTTATAAATCCATCCCAGCAGCTGGCACAAAGCCGACAAGGTGAGAAATGTTTTTGATCACATGAAAGGGAAAGAGACAACATGGATGTCATTGTGTGCACACATGTAATCCCACCCATTCAACACACTAACCAAGGCGAAGACAAGAAGCAAGTCCAACTGGAGTTATATGTGTATTTTGACAAGTTGACCCACACGGCCACAAACACATGCTTGGATATCAACATAGACACTATGCATCAACATGTAGCTAGTCTAGTCGCACCGAGGACATCCATGCACATGCTATCAGATGAGTTCGATAGATGAGCCATATCAATGCATCCAGATGCAACTAAGGCAAGAGTTCGTGTCAACAAGATGTCACCATTGGGCACACGGACACCATCACGGAATACCAAGCTTGGCATCAGCTCACCACCTTCAACCATCACAAGGATGTCAAAGTGTTTCTCTCATCATAACAGTGTGAGTGTCTCTGATGTCCTACATGGCTTTCTCAAGCCATTTTGTCTCACATGGGCACTCGTGCATTGTAAGCTAAAATCTTGTCAAGTGGAAGTTGAAGTGTCCATAGTTGAATGTAACAGTCATAGAGCCGTTGAAGATTCATGAGGTTAGATGAATGGTCACAAAGGGGAATGTCAAGGGTCAACCCACCCTTTTCTATAAATAGTCCATCATAACTCATTATAAATCCTTTTGGTTATCCAATCTTCCAATAGGAGTATCTTAGAGAAAGCTTGGAGAGTATGGTAACAAGTCCTAGCTTCTCCACAGTGCAGATTTAATACATCTCTTTAGAGTAGCATGCAGGAGTGATTGTAATGTTACACTAATGGAACAAGTGGTTGGTCATGGTTGTATTGTATGACTGGACCTTTAACTTCTTAATGTAATAGAGCCAACACGCTTCATGCATATGTCGTATTGTATTTTAGTTATCTTGTTTACTCTAAATGACATATATATATGTTTTCTTTTGCATGCATGTGTAGCTATTTTCTGTATATGTATGTATAAATCTAGATGGAACATGTTGTTGGTTGAACTATCACTTTGGATTGCTAGCTAACTTGCCTCCCATGTTATGGTGCATCTTTTCTCGTGTGTTCCCTTCTTAACTCTATGCTATCATAGGTTTCCAAGGAGTGCATTCACCTCACCCTCCATGTGTTAGAACCGCTCATACACCTTCCTCACCTTGCTGCATATGTCATAATGTTTCTACCAACAGGTACATCTTACTTGCCTCTATTAGAAAATGCGGTCAAGGAGAATAGTACGAAACACTATTGGGACTTGTACACCAGACGATTTGAGGTCTAATTGGGATTTCTTACTAAGGTGATCCCCTAACATGTTGGTGGGTCCAGCACCATCAACATTTTGGCGCTAGAAGGAGGGCCAGATGACACACTGAGTCCTCACATCTGTTTTGAATCTCTACATAATCATCATGACTAACTACAGAGTTTCTCTTCCGGAGTATATGTTTTATGGAAGCAACTTCATTATCTCGAAAAATATCGTCAATCACTTCTCACATTAAACATACGATGGTGGAGGCCGCATAGCCTTGGTTAGGCACGCAATCCACGTTGTAGGCTCATGCAAAAGACATGGAATATTGGAAGAATACATGACCTGCACATTGTTTGTCTACACGCTTCGAGGGCACCCAATGCATTGGTGTGCCACACTGCCCAAAAAATCTATTCATTCTCTTGCTCATCTGGTCGTAGATATAGACGATGCTTCCATGCTCTTAAACCATAAAGAACTCGATGAATCAGTTGAGTAGTTTTACACATGCTTTAGTAATCTTGCATATCGATTCCATGAAGATGAAATTGATTGGAAATTTCTAGATGGGAGATTTAAGTATCTTCTTTACATATCTAAAAATCTGCAATTCTTGGAAACATTCGGATCCCGCTCAACACACTTCAGTGATGGAGCTGCAAAATCACATGCATACACAGTTGTTGTCACAAGTGAGTGTTCAGCTTGATCTCATTAGACATCTCCACCCATGCAAAGTGATGTCGGAGATTATGCCCACACACCCGTTGAACTGTCACATCCTCCCACCCCACCTGCCCTTGATATCTACATAGATTTGGACATGTGCATTCATTCCTTCAACCTGCATCCCTGTGTTCTGTTGATTCTCAAGATTGTACTATCTTCTACTCTTCCATTCCAGACTCCTCACCTGCTATGAACAAGGATCAAGTTGTCGACGTAGTTGGTATTATGCAACCAATCGACGTCATCATTCATGATGAGTGTGTGGGGAAATCTAAAAAAGAACCCATGGTGAAGGATGACTCCCTCCTAGCCACGACTCATTCTCTTTATCTTGACATTCCTTTTGATTTTTCCACTACTGATTTCCCTTGTGAAAACTCATTTCCAAATGTTTCTACTTCTAATCACTCACAGGACACGTCAGATGACATTTTGTCATTACAGCGAGGACACATCTTCCTCTGAAAATCTATCCAATCTGTCATCTGTCATTTCTAAAACCACAGAGGATGAGCATCCTTTCTTCTAATCTACCCCTTTGCATGATTCGTTAAGACATGAGGACGCTGAAAAACATCATGAGTTTTTTGATCTTTTTTGTCATGATCTCTCCACTTCTTCATCCAATCATAATGTTGATTCAATCATTGTTAATCTGTATAACACACTAGTCTATGATAATCTATCTGTCGATGAAGTTGAAACCCCCCTAGACTATAGAGGTACTTCAGCCTGAGCTGATGGTTATGTTAGGCCGTTACTATCCTAAGGTTGGTTTCACTTCCGATCAGGAAATTATTGAAACACATAAGGCTCCTCATCGCTCTCTGCTTTGCATTGAAGATCAACCAGGCACCTAGATTTTTCTTACCGCACTCGAACTACACAATCCCATCACTCACACATTGGAGGAATCTTACATAGAAAGAAAAATTGCACAATGTAAGTGTTCTACCTTTCTTAGGTTTGCTTGCATTTCAAAGTCAAGAGAATGCAAACACTCAACATCTTCACGCAGTGTATCACAACAACATGGCAAGTCCATAGAGTGCATGTCAAATGCTTTCACTTATTTCTTTTCTCTGGACGAACGTAAGCTCAGAATGTGTCCATCTTCATCATTATATCCTTCATTCTTAATAGTTTGCACAACTGCAAGGTTCGTGAACCATGCCCTCACCAACATAGGTCGACCAATTCATGGATGGCTACATTGGAAATATAACTTCACGTGATCTGGCACATGCACTGTTAGCTTAGGAGTAAGAGTAGTGTTTCCTTTTGAGTTTTTTACCTACATCCTTGTTTTCTTACATATATTGCATGCTTGTTTGTCTACTTTCTTGTTTTATTTCCACTTTTCTTTCACGTTTACTTCTGCTTTTCCTTTGTTTTCTGTTTGTTTGATTGTTTTGCGCTTGTCAGCTAGTTTTGCATGAAACCGTGTATGTATCTTGAAACTCCGTCTAGGAATCACGCAATTCTGGAGGGGAAGTAGCCTTCCCTCTATAAATTGTGCAAACCGAGATGGAAATCTAGTTGGCCTCTAAAATTTCACAATTCTTCCCGATAGTCTTCCTCTAAAAAATTGCGTAATTCATCCCAGGACAGTTGCTCAGCCCAGAGATTATGTAACCTTGGGAGACAATCACCTATTCATCTCAGAAATTTTGCAATCCCTCAGTGGTAGCCAACCAAGTAGCTAACAGAAATTGCAAAATTCTAGCCAGGCAACTTGTTGGGCTCAGAAATTTCACAATCCAGTCAGACATGCTTCCTTGACGAAATTGTGAGGTCTAACCCAGGACAACTGCTCAACACAAAAATTGTGAAATCCTGGGAGACAGTCACCTATTCCTCCCAGAAATTGCACAATCCCTCTGGGACAACCATCTTTGATCAGCCTAGAAACTACATAGATTTTCATCCCAGGATCACAGACGAATGCATGTGCCTTAAGGTTGAGCGGTTCCATTCAGGAAAGAGAAAAACTAACTTGCATGAAAGGACTGCTTCTCCTAAGGAATCATGCAATGTCATCCCTTGATCCAGGGATCTATGTTTAGCAACTAGAGGTTACATGGAAGGATCATTTCAAAAACCTCATGCCAAGTGTTTCTTTTCCTAGATTTGTGACATGCGTGTCACAACCTTGATTTTATCAAAATTGATCAACCAGATGGTGTAAAACTAATTCCTCACAGCAGCGTTGCAGCTCTAACATCCCATGTTGCATCTAGGATTCATCGACACATTCATCTCAACTGTATAGTGGTAAGCCAACATTTCATGTATCGCGTTGCGTTTCTGTCACTTTTTGTGTTTCATTTTGTCTGAGTTTTTTCCGCATGATTTTAGTGAACGCATGTTGTCTTTTTGATGTATGTTAGTTTCTAGAAGCATCGTTTCAATTTTCGTCTACATCTGACTACTGTCACATGCATGAAACTATTTTTTCATGGACAGTCACAGTTGTAGGAAGTCACCTCACACACATGCATGCTTTCCCATTTTCTGAATCCTGCACTTGTTGTTTGCTTGTATGATGATTCACTCTTGTTTGCACTCATCAGCTAGTCTGGGCTGCCTTGGCCTCAACCGCTCCTTGCCTGGCTAGCACTACACATCTCACTAAGCGAAGGCTCTACCTTCCCTCCAAAAATTGTGCATGTCTGGCCCAACACTCACCTCCACACTTGCATTGCACAATTCTTGGAGGCAGTGTCTTGCTGGCCCCAGAAACTGCGAAATGCAATTTGCAGATTACATATCACTGCTGAATGAAATTGTGCATTACACAATCTTAGTCTTTAGCTGGCTAGGTTGGATTGTTCATTGCACAATTCCAGTAGTTACTCAGCCTCCTAACACTCTATACCACGCCTTTTGCAGTTTTGGCAGTCAGTATCCCGACCTTCCGACAGAAATTGTGTAATCTTAATGATCCATCACATAGGTATGTTGCAAGTCAGTTCTCAAGTTTGTTTTGGGTTTTGATAGATATATTGCTTGCGATTAGTGTTTATATGTCTCTAACCATCACAAGTGTTCATTAGCCTCCCAGCAGCATAGGTTTAATGTATTCTAGAAGAGTAGACTCAAAGACACCGTTAAGAGTGCAACTAGGGATGCAGTCAATCAAATGTCTATGAACTTACCTATCCACAAAGACATCAAATTTTTCATGGAAAAGGATATCAAGATGAATTGAAATAATACCACAGTGATAAGCACCATCAACAATAGTAGAAGGAAGCACGCATGCACATGAAAAATGTAAGAGGAAGGTTGTTGACAACATAGAGGTAGAGCCAAGCTGCAAGTTCAAAGCAGATACACTCATGATGAAAGCAACTTTAGAGATTGAGGCTATGAGGTCACAGTGTGACATGAAGATTGTGTGAAGGTAGAGAAAGGAGCAAATAAGGATATTCATGTGCTAAAGTAGCAACTCAAGGAAGAATAGGAGTTGCACACACGATAGAATGAGTTGCAGTAGGAACATGTATAGTAGGGGGCGCAACATGCGCAGATGAATGAAACTATGCCCGTACAAGTTATAAATATATCCCAAAAACTGGCACGGAGCAAACAAGGTGAGAAATGTTATTGATCACATGCAAGGGAATGCAACAACATGCATGTCATTGTGTGCATGCATGCGATCCCACCCATTTGGCACACTCACCGAGGTGAAGACAAGAAGCAAGTCCAACTGGAGTTGTATGTTTATTTTGACATGTTGATGTACACGACCACCAATATAGGCTTGGAGATCAATGTAGACACTATGCATCAACATTATGTTGGTCCAGTTGCACCTACGATGATCATGCACATGCTAGAAAATGCGTTGGATGGAGGAGCCATATTAGTGCACCCGGATGAAATGAAGGCAAGAGTTCGCTTTAGCAAGATGTCACCATTGATCACATGGACACCATCACGGGTGACCAAGCTTGGCACTGGCTCACCACCTTCAACCATCACAAGGATGTCAAAGAGTTTGACTCACCACAATGGTTCGAGTGTCAATGATGTGTTGCATGGCTTGCTCAATCCATTTTGTCTCACATGGGCACATTTGCATTATAATGTAACGTCTTTTCAAGTGGAATTTCAAGTGTGAATAGTTGAATGTAACGGTCATAGATTAGTTGAAGAGTCATAAGGATAGATGAATTGTCACAAAGGGGAATTTGAAGAGTCACCCCACCCTTTGCTAAAAGTAGTCCCTCATAACTCATTGTAAAGGCTTTTGGTCAGCCAAGCTTCCAATATGAGTATCTCAGATAAATATTGGACAATATTGTAACGAGCCTTGGCTTCTCAACAACGCAGAGGTAATACATCTCTTTGGAGGACCAGGCAATAGTGGCTGTAACATTTCATTGTCGGAACTAGTGGTTGTTCATGGTTGTATTGTATGACTGGAACTTTCACTTCTTGATATAACAAAGATACCACATTTCATGCATATGTCATATTGTATTTCAGTTACCTTGTTTACTCTAAATGACATATGTATCTGTTTTCTTATGGATGCATGTGTAGCCATTTTTTGTATATGTATGTATGAATCTTCCTGGAATGTGTTGTTGGTTTAACCATCACTTTGGATTGCTAGCTAACTTGCCTTCCGTGTTGGGGTGCATATTTTCTTGTGTCTTCCCTTCATAACTCCCTGCTATCACAATTTTCCAAGGGTTTCACTCACCTCACCCTCCGTGTGTTAGAACTGCTCTTACACCTTCCTTGACTTGCCACATATGTCATACCCTTCCTACCAATAGGGACATCTTAATTGCCTCTGTGAAAAACTGTGATCAAGGTGATACCATATGACCCACTATTGGGACTCCTACACCCAAGGGTATGAGGTCTAATTGAGACTTCTTACCGAGATCCCCTTACATGTTGGTGGGTCCAACACCATCAACACCCTCTTAAAGAGCCTATCACTGATCTCTCACCCCGATTGGGGGTTACTATTTCAATTTTTGAAATGAAGTAAATAAAGAAATATAATTACAAGATACGGTAACCTAAATAACCCTAAGTACAAATTATTTAAATATTTTGTATTGATTTCTATTGTTGATTTCAAGGTCATGGCCTATGTAATGAATGCCTATGCATGGATTTTTGACAAATAATATTTTGATATATCACGAGATAGATTAACCATAATATTCAGAAGAAATGTAATTATTTCAAAAATTTATACAAAAATATAAAGTGGGTTTTAGAATAGCACCAAGAGGTTTATCACTTCACTTGAGGGGAAGATGAAATTGGGTTCAAAGGGTCAGCAAGTAATCCTAAGTTTTGTAAATTTCATAATTCCACTAACCTTCATGTCTTCACTATCTATATTATTAAAATCTCTAACAATGAATCATTAAAATCTAGGTGAATGTGTGGAGAATTCCATCTTCCATGGTTATGAGAGGATGGAGCTTCAATATGATAGTAGAGGAGGGTAATAGACTCCATATCAATACAAATTGTAAAAACCTCAAGTTAAAAGTTCGTGCAATAATGTTAATAAAGGTAAAAGAAGGACCAAGGTCATGGGACACATATACCAAGCTGAATGTTGGGGAAAACATCATAGTGGGTGTTCATATGGTTTATGATGGCTAAGGAAATTGGAAAAGGCAATGGAGAAGGATTTGAATAGGTGAGGAGGCATTAATTGTAATTTTATTTATGAAAATAAAGGAAAATAGGACAAAAAGGATGTGAAAGGTCATGAATTTGCATGAGAAGGAAATTGAATGAAAAATGAAGAAAGATGAACAAAATAGATTCCTTAATAACAAGAAGGCTTCTAAGGACCAGTTCACATATTTTTTTGATTGATAGTTTTTTTCATTTAGTTTTGAAGCTCTCTCTATTCTCCCATACTCTTTCACACTAAGATCATTTTTGGACCACTCTAGCATTGGAGAAATGAGGGAAAAGGAAGGATAAGAAAGCAAAGGAAAGAAAATACAAAGAAAGGAGGAGATAGATCAAGTGGAAACAATGGGATTACTTGTAGCTATCAAGTTGCATGTATGATTTCCTTATTAGTTTTTTCATGCATGGTACATGCATGTGTGTTCTTGGTTCTCTTGCTATCATTGGCATAGGTTTTTCTAGTTGTGAAAATGGTTTTCGCTATGCCTTGCCATTTTTGAATAGGCATGGTGTGATATCCCTCTTTCATGTGGTTTGGCTTTCGATTTTCAAACATTTTTGGAACTAGGTGAGGTGGTCTCAGGAAAATTCCCAAGGGCCTATAAATCCCCTCATCGGTAATGGTGCGATATATGGTAACTCCTGACCGTGGAGACAGGAAAATTCCTGAAGGTATTGGTGAAGAAATATAGAGGCATCTAAGCTTGTTTAGGGGCTAGTGATCCCTTGATCGGTTCTGGCAGGATTGCGGTAAATCCTGGTAGTGTCTATTTCTTTTTTTGGCCTAGGAATCCCTTAACTGGTAATGGTGGGATAACGGTAAAGACTGCTTGGTTAGGTGTTTGTTTCGGGCCTAAAAATCCCTTACGAATAATGGCGGGATATGCAGTAAATCTTGAGGCACCGCTTGTTGGTTTTATTGTGAGTCCCACATTCATGCTTGGGATATGGCATAGGGGTGATTAGATGAAAGAAATATTTGGTTCAGTCCAATATATGGTCAAGTGGTATGTGGAAGTCCCTGACTTGGTTGGCTTTTTGATATGTTAATAAGAGATCTTTCCCTCTTTTATTTTACGAGTAAATGTACATGTTATTATGTGGCTTTAATAGTTGTTCTATCACTATTATAACTCTGGTTATAGGCTGGTTATAAACATGGTTTCATGAAAATTTCTAGTTATGGATCTCATCATGTTTTTATTGTTAAATGAATGGTTGATGAATGCATGAGATAAAAATTTTTATGGTAGCTATTATGAGAGGGCTTTAGACCTTCTTTATGATTTTCATATAGGTATCAGATCCCTTTGTTTATATATTCATTCATGTCTTGCAGATCGCATGTTGAAAATGTGGTTGACGAAATGTCTATCATGGTTAAGCTTTGTAACGAACCCCTAGCTTCCATATAACAATTGTTTTTTGATATATAATCACATAAACATCAATGATTAACTATGTTCTATTATCCCTTTCCTTTGGTCTTTGACCCACTCTACCCATATTTGGATTTCTCACCATGTCTTAATAATTTGTATTGATGTTAGTTATGAGTTAGACCTTAGGCATGTCTATATTCGTTCCATATTAAAAGAGTTGGCTTATTTAATCTTGTTCTGTACAATGAATTTAGCACTTTGAGTTTCCAGAGGACCTATCATGGATTAATGTATAAGCAAGCCCATTTAGTCGAGAGGAACCATACCTTAATGGCCATTTTTATTAGCGCAATCTAGATTATTCCTCCTATTGTACCATTGAAAAGTTCAATTACATATGGTTCACCCTCCTTACATTCACTGCTATAGTTTAGCTTTTGTAACAATACACCAAGTATGACTCTTTGGGAACTGAAACCCAACCAGGGATCTCCACGCTTCCCTTCCCATGTGATTTCTTGTGTTCGTCATTTATCTTTCTAACACCTAGGGTACTGGTCTTGAACCAACGGATGCGATCGAATTGATTTCTATCAATGGTGGAGAGATTATGCGTTAATAAACCTAACTTCAGATATGCTTCATTCTCCCTCATTTTCTTGGTAATTCTCTCAAAGAAGCCAAGGCGCCGAACTACTGCAAGGTGGCCTCTTCTAGGAAAACCACCATAACCATTCCACTCTTTGTTGGCTCGCTCTAGTTTCTCCATGATACTATAGTGCTACATCGAGGTATGGATAAATAGTTATAGGTCGTTACCTGTCTGCTGGTTCAAATCATGAAAACCTCTACTAGTTAATGCAAGTTTCCTTACAGGGTTACCATGGCATGAGAGGAATGGTGTGATTCATAGCTACAACTCTTTCCCCTTCTTATTTAGTCTTTCTACTCTATAAAGGCTTCTAGTCTCCCTGAGGTTATACTTTTTTTTTGTTAATCATTTTGATTAATGGTGATTTTCTCACGAAGTTCTAGTGGATAAAGACATAGAAAATTTTAGGGGCTAATATTTGTAGGTGGGTTAATTTTCTATGCTTTTTCCAAAAAAATATTTGTTATTTTTACTTTTTTTCTAAACGTAATTCAACCAAATTTTATGGTATAAAACTATTTTACCTTAAGAATCGCCAAAAATTTATATAGATACTATATAAATGATTAGAAATTTTAATATTTTTGCAAAAATATTACCAAACATTTTATAGATTCCTTATTAAAGACTAGTGAGATTCGCCAAGGTTTCTAAACTTTAAGATAAATTTCCATCCTTAAAATTTTCCTTAGATAGAGAGAAGGTGCCTATGGCTCCGCCATTCGACCACTTAGGAAACCCTTGGCCTATGACCCACTCACACAGGTTTGCAGGTAAACTCAGTTTCCTCCTTGTTTCCCTTTGGCTTTGAGATTGCACATTTACCTTGCTTCACTCCCATAAGCATGCCTAACTATTTTTTGGCTACGATTTTCTTTCTGATGTTATAGGAGTGGAGGCGACTCAGTCATCATATTTCAAGGTTTACACCACGTTTTCACCCACCCTCTTTCTCACCATATTTCAACATACTGATCTACCAACTATATTTCACCTGTATGTACTTAAGCAAGTTCCGGTCGGTTTGGACTGAACCTGAACCGAATCCCCAATACTTATTTTTTCCCACACATAGGGAGAGTTCACTGTGGTAGCAAGTAAGGATTTCAATTTCTTTTTCATGAGTTGTATTTCACTACTCATTATTTCCTAGCACTTTCGATCCTTCTATGGTTTACAAAACCAATTTACTTGAGTTTTCCATTTACTAGTTAATTTGAGCACACTCATTTCCTATTGTTTCCAAGGGTGCATTCTGCATCTATGAATTCATAAAGCATACTTAAGGTGAATTTGCTAAGCATCGCTACCTTCTCAGCCGCATATAGGGTGTAACAAGAAGCATCTTTGGCAACAAGCCCAACTTCTGGAAGGTATCTAGTGTGTTACCCTCAGGAAAATAACTTATTAAACACTTCCTCATTTATTGAGTAATTTCTCTTCTCCAAATTCTTCTCGTTGGTCTATGTTTACTCAGACGAATTTGATCTAAACTGTACCTTTAAGGTTGGGAAGTCTTTGCATTTCCCTGTTCAAATCAAGTGTTTTTATACTACAGAAGGATTTTCATCAGATGAATGCTACTAGAGAGACTATGTTACATCCATAGTAGTTACCAGTTCCATGCCCAATCGACATTATGTTTTCTTCTTATTTTCCTTTCTCGTCCTAATTAGTTGGCAATTATTCTATTACAGACATTTCTCATGACAAGTTTCTCATACCCATGGTGATGACTATGCAAGTTCAAACAACCTCATGTAACTCTAACCATTCTCTTTAGCTAGTACCGGTGTGGTGATTAACACTCCCCTGAGCCTCCTCTAGATTGGCCTTCCCACAATAACTCGAGTGCGAAGGGTTACGGTGGATGAATTAATAGTGTTGGTAGGAGCACATCACAGGTGCTCTTCCCCATAGTGTAATACAATTTATTTTATATTATAAGGATCATAGTTTCACCTTGGCCTTATCCCTTATTCACCATGGTTTATCGAAAATGCATGGATTTATCTTGTATCATAGTTACCATCGAGTAACAATTTAATGGGTATTGTGTAATATGGTTTGTTCATTTTTTTTAAGTGGCCTATGGAATATATCCCATACACAGGTTGCAATTCAGATAATTCTTGTAATAGAATCACCTTATAATATGTGAATGCATGTCAACTCACTATAAATTTATTTATCCCTTTTGGTTCGGAATTGTATTAATTTCCATGAAATATACAATAATGTTTTTAACGGGCATACCCATTATTTATCTCGCTGCAATAAATGGATTATTATGATGGTATCATCCTCTTCGTCTGTTTGAGAATTTTCCCCATGGTTAGTCGAATTTATAGTGTAATGTAATTGTGAATCTGGATGAAAGAGCATAGGCTATATTATACTACTATCTTGAATTTGGATCCAATCTAGATCTATAGAATTACAACTCTAGTTTTTTTTTTGTAGGTGATCTAAATCTCATGAGTTTTATTTCAATAATGGCTTTGGGTGGGTTTCACCCATGTGAAGTTCATCATACTTTCTCCTTTGTTTGGTTCTAGATTGGCTTTGCCCAAAAAAGGTGGCAAAATGTTTCGACCCCTTCCTAAGGATGAAAGGTCATTGAACCTGTGTAAACTTGTTTCTCTTTTTTGTTAAAAATTAAGTTCATACCCTATCAACCAGGTCTCATAAATTAATTACAGAGGTTAAGTAACCATATATTCCAGGTTTCTTCCAATACTGAACATTCTTCTTGTTGCACTTTATAGTACAATTGGTAGACTAGAGTATCATTTCTTTTTAAGAAGATGTTTCTTATGGCTGCATGCAAAAATATAGTTAGGAGATCCAAATCTTATGCATATTGCACAAATTACATACAACATTTACTCTCTAGCTATTACAGAATAGACCTCCATGCGTGCATACCAAAACTTATGAAATTTGCTAACAGTATCCACTAATTTAATCACATTTATGCACTATAAATATTAATCCTTGTATATTCATAGTTTGTAACATAATTATCTAATTTAGTTGTAACCGTTTCTTTAATTGACAGTAACTAAAAAGATAGGTACTACCACTAGCGAATTAATTTCAAATACAACATAACCTCAAGTTAAATCAAATACATCTAAGTGAGTATCATTTCTGAAATTGAAATAAACATTTTGATTTACTAATTCTTACATTAGTTGTAGAAATATCTGGAAATGAACGATTTGCCTCCAAACCATGAACTTTCTCTTTTATTTCTACCCTGTGCCGAGATATTTCTTTTGCCTATAGACATCAACCTCTGCTATTCTAGTGAAGGCACATTTTATGCCTAACTTTCCCTATCAGATATTCTATAATGACGTCCCATTTTTTCTGTGTTCTGCCAATCGCCAAAGCCTAGGATTTTCCTTTTTTTTTTTGAAAAAGATTATTTTTCATCCTTTAAAGCCCATATTTTTCCACTAGGGTGCTTATTCACCCATTCCAATTCTGTTTCCCCTACAACGAGTGATCTTCCTAGATCTTTCTCTCCTTATCTAGTCAATCACATGATTTCACTCCAAGGATTTTTTAGAAGTGATTTGAGAAAGTTTTATTTTTTTCTCCATTCAATCCATACAACCTGGATTATGGATTGGGATAATGATCTTATTCATTCATTTTTTCTTTTGCAAGTTAATTCTTCAAATTCCATATTTATTTATTTCAAAATCAAATAATTATATTATCATATTTTTTTCTCCACCACACAAATCTTGTCCATCATCTCATTTCTGATAGTAATTTGACTACTAAAAGGATATATATTTTTTAATTATACTAGCTTCTGAAATAGAGGGGAACTACATCTCCCCTCCAATATAAAAGAATATCATCCTCGGTGTTTATTACTAAACAATGTATTTATCAAACAAATATGGATAACCAGTTTTCATGTTGTATTCTAGTTCCGAAGTAGCCTCCTCGAGAGTAAAGTTCCTCCACTCCACTTTAACCCTAGTAACAACCGAATTACAGAGCACAATCTCTTTTTTCTCCAATATACTAAGTGGTTCTCATAGAAAGTATGCTTTGGTTTCCACCTATAATACATTCCAATCAACTATATGAGAAGAATCATGAACATATATTTTCAGTAACTATACATGAAACACATTATGAAATTTAACATTACTACGTAAAGCCAATTAGTATGCTACTAGACCCACTCGATCCAGAATTTCAAATGGCCCGTAGAATCATGGTGCTAATTTAGCACACGCTCAGGTTTTGAGAGTACTTTTCCAACACTTAACCCTCAGATATACATGCTCCCCCACTTAGAAATCTTTATGTGTCATCTTTATGTATGCATAACGTTTTTGTAAGTCTTGGGCGATTTTAATATTCTGTTGAACTTTTCACATTGTTTGCTAAATTTCCTGCAAAATATCTGGTCCAAGAATCAACATATCCTTAGGTTGCCTCCAACTGAGTGGTGTATGGCATTTCCTGCCATACACATCTTCAAGGGGGGTCATTTGGTATATGTTTGGTAGATTTTGTTATAGGCAAACTTAGGTAGATGTAGAAAATGTTCCCACTTGATGGGCATGCCCATCACATAAATTCACAAAATATCTTGAAAAATATGATTACTTCATTTAGTTTACCCATACTTTTGTAGATGGTATGTAGTACTGGAGTTGAAATTAGTTCACAAACCCTTGAACAAGGCTTTCCAAAAGTAGGAGGTAAATTTTGCATCTCTATCTGAAACTATCACTTTTGTTATCCCATGAAGTTTGAAGCTGTCCTTCATGAAGATATTAGCAATTTGTGTAGTCCCAAAAGTGGATTGTACTGGTACAAAGTGCGCTTATTTAGTCAATGTATCCACTACCATCATAATGGAGTCATGCTAATACTTGGTATTCTGTAACCCTCTTAAAAAATCCATGGAGATCACCTCCCACTTCCATTATGGTATTGGAACTGGGTTTAGTAATCCTACCTGATGTTGGTGTTCCACGTTTACTTGTTAGCACTCCAAGCATTTCACGATATAGTCTACCACCTCTTTCTTCATATCGAGCCATTTTTTTTCTTAAGGTTGTTATCATTTTTCTAATGTCTGGAATGGATGGCGTATGGTCTCTTATGGTTCTCATCCATAATCATTTCTTTTAGTACTACTACATTAGGAATATACAACCTATTTTGATAGGAAATTAAACCTTTTGATTTTAAAGCATACCCTAAGATTCCTTCATGCTACATTTTCAACTGCATTTCTTCATAACCAGGATCTTGCTACATTGCTAACTATATCTCTGTTTCTAAATCTATCTTTACACTACTTCCTGCACTTTCTATAGAATGATAATGTCTACTTAGTGCATCAACAATTTTGTTTTCTTTTCCCTTAATTTGTGTTATTTCCATTTCAAATTCACTAAGGAATGCTAACCATATTTTATGTCTCACATTTAGATCAGGATGACAAAAAAGATACTTTAAGTTTATATTATTAGTTACTAACACTAACTTCTTTCTAAGTAAATAATTCCTCCATGCTTTCAAGGCATGGATTACCATAGCTAGCTCTAAATCATAAACAACATTATTTTTTTCATGTTTTCTCAATTTTCTTAACTCATATGCTATGACAACATTGTCCTGCAGTAGGGCAACCCCCAATCCTTCTAAACAAGAATCTGTGAACACTATAAACTCCTTATTTGGGTATGTTATCTTGAGAATAGGAGTCATGGTGAACATTTGTTTCAGCTTGTTAAAACACTCCTCACACTTATTTTTCCATTCAAACCTTACTCCTTTCTTATGTAGGGAGGTAATGGGGTGAGCTAATTTTTAAAATCCCTCCACAAAACTTCGATAATACCCAACAATTCCCATAAAGGATTAGATTCCTGATACATATTTTAGTGTGGGCTAGTTCATAATAGCTCTGAATTTCTCAAGATCTACTACCAAACCCTTTTTGGAGATCATATGTTCCAAATACTTGATTCTGGGTTTGTAGAACTCACACTTACTTCTCTTTTCATAAATCTGATGCTCCCTTAATGTACGAAACACTAATATAAGATGCTCTTGGTGTTCTTCCTCTTTTTTAGAATACATTAAGATGTCATCAATGAAGACTAACACAAACCAGTCAAGGTACTTATGGAGTACACTATTAATGAGACACATGAACGTTGTAGGGTCATTGGTGATACCAAAAGGTAATACCACAAACTCATAATGACAATATCACGCTCTAAAACTTGTCTTATATATATAACCGTCCATTATGTGTAACTGATGATATTCAGTTCACAAATGAATCTTTGAAAAGATAGTTTTTCCCCTCACTTCATCAAAAAGATTGTCGATTTGATGTAGGGGACATCTATTTTTGATGGTTAATTTATTTAGCTACCCATAGTCAATATACATCCTAAATGTTCCATCTTTTTTCTTAACAAACAAAACTAGGGCTCCCAATGATGACACGCTTGGTTTCATATAACCTTTACCTAATAGATCCTGCAACTCCATTTTCAATTCTAATAGTTTTGGGGTACTCATTTGGTATGGGGCCCAAGATACATGTGTATCACCTCACACTATGTGAATCAAGAAATGATTTTTTCTATGAGAGGGTAACTTGGGAGTTTCTTCAAGAAACAAATCCTGGAACTCTCTTATTACAAGTAATTAGACCACCATTTCGGTCTTTTTTCTTTTGTTCATATTTTTCCACATGAACCATATAAGATTGACATATGTTCCATGCTTTTGTTTTCGATTAGAATGTCATTATTTGTCTGACCAAGACTAGTTTTGGTTTTCCTCTTATCTAGAATGATTCCCCCTACGAGTTGATGAAACTTGCAGTCTTTTCTAGAATGTTTGCAACAAATTTTTGTTGTTCCAATCAATCCATCCCAATTAAGAGGTCATACAAACCTATGTGAAGGATTTTTAATTTTATTTCTATAGGGTATCCATTTAGACCCAGTATAAATTTTTCTTAACACATGGGTCACTTTCCGTTTGGTACTAGTGGCTAGCTATACTAACCAAAGAATTTGCAAATTTTCTAATTTTAACTTACACTTTTCCAGAATCTAAGGACTAATATAACATAAACTAACCCGAGGGTCTATTAAAATAAAGATAGGTTGGTTTTTTATAATACCTTCAATATCAATCATTGTATATTTATGCTTTCCATATCATTCCTCCAATTCCACGATAATCCTCAGAATGTTCCTTTCCACATTGTTCAATATAGATTGCTCATGTGCCACTTGGAAATTTTGAATGGATATGGGGTTGTGGGGGAAATCCCACAACAAATGTGGTTCACCATAACCCCAAAATTTTGGTGGCTCCCTTTCGTCACCTCATGTGCCCTTCTTGTTGCCCAATTCTATAGTTTTTGAGAAAGTGTAAGATTGTGTTGGTTGACTTTGATGTCCCTTATTAATTTTTTTCTATTGGTGATCGTTACAAAAAAATTGCTAAATAGGAAGGCTTGTGTCACCTCAAATTCATCCCCATATTGCTTTTATCCTTTCTCTCCTAGCATTTGGAAACTTCAGTCATAATTTTGGACTACTGGTAGCAATGTATTTCCTTCCTGACTGCTTCATCCATCATCCTTGGATTATTGAATTCAATTCTTTCTTTACACATTGCTGCCAAACAGTTCAAAAATCTCTCCACCTTGGCATTTTACTTTCTAATGTAGGGAACATACCGAAGTAAGTTGATGAATTTAGTCACAAATTCATCCATGTTAAGTTTCCAAACATGAGTTCAGGGAATTACTTTTTTTGTTTGTCATAATACCTCTCAGCTAGATAACAAGATTTAAATTGCTACTAAAAGTCTTCCCACAAAACTGTTTTCTCATCCAACATGTGTATAATTTTCATCTGCTCTCACCATAGAGTGGATTTTCCCTATAACTGATAAAAAGCCAACCTTTATTTCATGTTTCTTTCATATTCATACACTTGAAAGCACTTGACCATATTCAAAATCCAAGCTTCCGCATCCTCCTCCCTCTCCCTGTCAAAGGCGGGAGGTTTTAGATTCTGGGATTCTCCTTGCAATTTTGTCTTCATCTTATCCTTATGGGATTTAGATTATTCATCACTTTCATATTTTTCCAGCATTGACCATACCTATTTCTATTTTGGTCCTTTTGTCTCAACAATCTTATGACTAGATTTCTCAGTCCATTCTCTAATCAGTTCGTCATGTTATTCAATAGCTTTTATTAATCACTCAATACTACTCTGGAGTTGTGTCAATTATTGTTACAAGTTCCTTACTATCTTTGTAAACCGATTAGGCATGGAGGTACCACCTCCCCCGAGTTCCGCATATAAATCATCTCCTCTGGTAATATCTAGGGGTGACTCCTCCATCATTCATTGTAGTCAATCAAAACAATCCAACAAATATCAGAGAATTTCCATCTAATATTAATTATGTGCAACAAGAACTTGTAATGGGGCTTCCTTGTTTAAAACTAAGTTCATACCCTCTCTGCTAGTTCTCACAAATTACTTGTAGTTACTAACTACCGATATATTCTAGAACTATCTTCCAATATTGAACATTCTTCTTGTTGCACACTATAATACAATTGGTAGACCAGAGTATCATTTGTTTTTAAGAAAATATTTCTTATGGCTGCATGCAAAAATACAATTAGGAGATCAAATTTTCATGCATATCGCACAATTACATGCAACATTTATTGTCTAGCTATTATAAAATATATTTCCACTTGTGCATATGAAAACCTACAAAATTTCCGAACAATATCAGTTAATTTACTCACATTTCAGTACTATAAATATTAGTCCTTCTATATTCCAAGATTATAACATATTTCTCTAATTTATCTGTTAGCTTTTTCTTTACTTGAAAATAACTACACGATTAGGTACTACCACTAGCAAATTAATTTCACATAAAACATAACCACAAGTTAAATCAAATACATCCCAGTGAGTATCATTTCTGAATTGGAAATAAACATTTCGATTTATTAATTCTTATAGTAGTTGTATAAATAACTGGAAAAGAACGATTTTCCTCCCAATCATGAACCTTGTCTTTTTGTTCTTCCTAGTGTTGAGATATTTCTTTTCCCTTGAACGGAGAACCTCTATTACTTGGCTAAATGCACTTTTTATGCATCACTTTTTCCCTAGCATACTTTCTATAACAACTTCCCGTTTTTATGGGTTCTGCCAATTCCCATAGCCTAGGTTTTTCATATATATTTTTTTTTCTAAAAGGATTATTTTTCGTCCTTTAAAGACCATATTTTTCCCACTACGATTCTTATTCACCCATTCTAGTGTCGTTTCCCCCAGATTTGGTTATTTTCCTATATTTTTCTGTCTATATCTAGTCAATCACATGATATAACTCGAAGGATTTTTTTAGTGTGATTTGGGAAAGTTTTTTTTTTTCTCCATCCAATCTATCTACCCTGGATTATGGATTGGTATAATGATCTCATTGATTCCTTTGTGAATTTCCAAGTTACTTCTTCAAATTCCATATTTATTGATTTCAAAATCAAATAATTACATTGTCATAGTTTTTTTTCCACAAGACAAATCTTGGCCATTGTGTCATTTCTAAGAGTAATTTGACTACAAAAAATATAACAAAAATTTAATTATAATAGTTTTTGAAATAGAGGGGAATTACAGGTTTGTTTAGCTCATGTCCTTGATCAAGTTTTATGGTATAGGAGGTGTCCTTGTATTATTTATTATCCTGGAAAGTTTCATCAAGTTTTACATAGTGATCTAGAGTCTAGCCCTAGAAGGGTGGCAAGATCTCTTAGTCATAGGAACGGAAGTGGGAAAATAATACTGCAGTCACTACCTTGCAAGCTTTTTCATGTGTATGGAGGCCTATAGTTGAAATTATGTAATGTTATACCTATGGTTTGGAATCGAGATCGTTGAAAAAGAAAGTTAACTCTAGGTTTGGTCACGTGAAGGGGTGGTTTAGCTCTTCGAGATCTTATATTTCCTAAGGAAGGTGAGTAAAGTTTTGGTTTATTGATTTCACTTCCTTAACTATAATTAAGACGTCGAGTCATGTCATAGTTTCTCCTCCTCTCATGTTTACCCTAACAGGTCGGCGAAAGTTTCTAGATATGGGGGGGGAGGTTACAAAATGGTATTAGGGTAGGTTTCACTCTCTTTGGGTGATATTTGATATCACAAGGTGGTATGAGATATCTCTAGTTCAGAAACTCAAATTGGATGGGAGGAATCTATTTTCATGCATGCATGTTATTTTTCTATGTGATTTCTACCCATGCATTGTGGTGGTAATTGTTGCAACTTGTTTCATTATGATGTTGATATCTTGGCTAATATAGAATAGGAGATGCAGATCATTAAAATGAGGTTGCAACACTAGAAATCGGGGTAAGAGTATACTATCATATAGGTTTGTATGTTGGGCATGAAAGTATGTTGGTCAATGGCTGTCATAAGCATGATGGTTATGTACATGTATATAATTCCACTCTTGTTGTGGTTATATGCGTGATAGATGTTAGTTAATTAGTGTAATCACGTGCACATGAGTTAGATAGTAATGAGTGATAGTAACTTGTTTTCACAATCATTTTGGTCATACACATGATGATTATGGTCATTACGATTAAGATATTGTTTATATGTATATATGTATGTATGTATGTTTTTCTTTGGTAGGGCCATCAAAGAACATTCTTGTGGAGGAATGATTTCTTATGCAAGTGAATGGCATGAATAGTTTCGTGATCTTATGGGGAATAAAGTGGGAAGAGTAGGCTCAAAAAATCTATGCAGTGAATATCACATGGATATGAATTGATATTATGTGATTATACTATGTCTATGTTTTTATGGGCAGGCTATGTTGAGGAATACATTAGTGGAATGCATGTAGTGTGATCATTGACTTTCTCAGACAAACATGGACAATGGAAAAAAATATAGAAGCAAGGTTGCTTGGTGGAGAGTGTGTAGTCTTTGGGTGCACACTACTACTGTTGTGTTTTCTTTGTGCATGTTGTACTTGTAGTGTTGTGTACATGTGGTACTATCTGCATGCTCTACATGTGGCAATGTGTACATGTTTCATATGTAGTATTGTGTACATATGGTGTTGTGAGCATGTTGCATACGTGGTGGTGTGTGCATGTTGCATATGAAGTATTATGTACATATGTTGTTGTGTGCCTATTGTATATGTGAAACTATGTACATATGGTATTGAATGCATGTTTCATATGCAGTATTATGTACATATGGTCTTGTGCACATGTTTCATATGCGGTACTATGTACATATCATGTTTTGTGCATGTTGTATAAGCAACACTATGTACAGATAGTGTTATGTGCATGTTCTATGCTTGTTGTTGTGTACATATAGTGTTGTGTGCATGATGTCTATGTGGTGTTGTGTACATATAGTGGTGGTTGCATGTTGTATATGAGGTACTATGTACATATAGTGCTACATGCAGGTTGTATGTGTGGTGACGTGTACATATCGTGTTATGTTCATCTTTTATACGTGGTGATGTGTACATATGGTACAGTGTGCATGTTTTATATGTGGCGATATCTTCATGTGGTGTTATGTACATATGGTACATGTGGTGTTGCATGCATATGGTTTTTGTTAGAAAATTATATATTACAGAGAAATGGAACACATAAAATATTGCTTTAATATAGACATAGAAAATGCATAAAACAAGAGAGACATAGATATACGTGGTTCACCTAGTTTGGGCTACATCCATGGAGAAACAACTAGTCCTTCTTTTATTATATTATCCAGCAAAATGAAGAGATACAACCTACATCAGATCCACTGTAACACCCTCTTCGCTCTCAATCTCCTCTCTCTTCCTCACTCAGAATACAAATATACCTAAAAGAAATATAATTGCCTCATATATAGTGAGTGGTTTCCTTCTAGGGCAAAAAAACCCTAAATTAAACATAACTTCTACCATCGAATCATTCGCCTAATGAACAACCCAGATTGACTAGAAATTACTAAACTTTTACAAGGCAATTTCACATATATTTTTAGCTTCAGGGGTGCTGCCCCCAAACCCCCGTGAGGGGGACAAGTCCCCCCTACTTGGAGGGGTGTACAACCTTCCTAGGGTATACATCTAGCTAAAACCTTTGAATACAGAAGATAATCAGGCTCCACACCCAACAATCTCCCACTTGGAGACTAATTATAGCAACTCCACCGCTGCTTCATTTGCTAGACAATGACTCCAATTTGAACATGGTTGTTTCTCATCTTCTTCATCATACTTGAAAACCAATTGAAACTGAGCAGATTCTCAGTTTATCCCTGGTTACAACTTTTGTTAGCATATTTGCAAGATTCTGGCTAGTGTGTATCTTTTCCAGCATCAACTGTCTAACTTCCAATGCTGACCATATGAAATGGTACTTGAGATGTATATGTTTAGTCTTGGAATGAAATGCAGAGTTCTTTGCAAGATGTATGGCACTCTCGCTGTCACTATATAACCTGCCCAACTCTTGCTTCTTACCCAATTCATCCAGAAACCTTTGTAACCAAATCATTTCCTTACTAGCCTCTGTAGCAGCAACATACTCTGCTTCTGTTGTTGGAAGTGCAACAACACTTTGGATATTTGAAACCTAACTAATAGTTGTTCCACCTACAGTAAATACATATCCTGTAGTGCTCCTCCCGTTATCTCTGTCACCTGCCATATCTGCATCAACATATCCCTATAGATCAATGTTTGAACCACCAAACCATAATGCTTGATTTGTGGTACCTCTCAAATACTTGAGAATCCACTTCACTGCCATCCAATGTTCTTTTCCTAGATTATTCATCTACCTACTTACAAGTCCCACTGCATGTGCAATATCAAGCATTGTGCTCACCATCGCATACATTAAGCTTCCAACTGCTGATGCATATGGAACGTTAGACATATGAGCCATTTCTTCCTGAGCCTTGCGACACGCCTCCTTAATTTGAAATTGCTAGCCAAAGGTCTACTAACTAGTTTTGTATTCTGCATTTTAAACCTTTTCAACACCTTTTCTGTGTACTCACTTTGAGACAATGTTAATTTCTGATTCTTCCTATCTCTAGTTATTCTCATACCAAGGATTTGTTTTGCAGCACCCAAATCCTTCATTGCAAATGAGTTTGCCAATTTCATTTTGATCACATTTATTTCCTGCATGTTAGAACCTACAACAAGCATGTCATCTACATACAATAAAAATATAATATAGCTGCCATCATTTTGGCTTTGGAGATAAACACAATGATTTGAGTGACATCTAGTATAACCTTGTTCAAACATAAACCTATCAAATTTTAGATACCACTGCCTTGGAGCCTCTTTTAAGCCATACAAGCTCTTCTTCAACTTGCAGACTAGTTTCTCCTTCCCTTTCACCTCATATCCTTGTGGCTGCTACATATATATCTCTTCCTCCAAATCCCCATGGAGAAATGTTGTATTTACATATAACTACTCAATATGTAAATCTTCAACCACTACTAGACTTAAAATAGTTATTATTGAAGTCATTTTAACAACAGGACAAAATATTTCATCAAAATCAATACCTTTCTTCTGTGCAAACCCCTTCACCATAAGTCTAGCTTTATACCTTTGTTTTCCTCCATCTTCTTCCTTCAGCCTGTAAACCCATTTATTCTGCAATCATGTTTTACCTGCAGGTAACCTAACTAAGTCCCAAGTCTGGTTATGTGCTACGGAGTCCATCTCTTCTTTCATGGTTTGCTCCCACTTCTTCTTGGTTTCTACCTACACTGCTTCTTCATAACATTCTGGTTCACCAGAATCAGTCAACAATACATAAAATGATGAAGGAGAGTGTCATTCAGGGGGCCTACCTATCCTGGTAGATCTTCTAACACCACTTTCGGGTGTTTGAAGTGCTTGTTGCTATTGCAGTTGTTGTTCTGACTGTTGATCATTGTGATTTTTGGGCACCATCACTTTTCCTATGATATCATCAAGCACTGTGTATCACTTTTCCTGCAACTGATTCTTATACAAGACCCTTTCATTGAATATTACATCTCTACTCCTAATGATTTTTTGATTTTCATAATCATATAAGCCATAACCAAAATAATTAACACCATATCCAATAAAGGTACATTTCTTTGATTTTGCCTCAAGATTTCTCCTATTTTCTTTGTTAATGTGGACAAAGGCTTCACAACCAAAAGTCTTTAAAAATCAATAGTTTACCTTTTTACCTGTCCATGCCTCCTTTGGAATACCACCATCCAAGGAACTTGAAGGCCCTCTATTTATTAGATAAACAACAGTATCTACAACATCTGCCCAAAATTGTAAAGGAAATCCTGCATGCAATCTCATGCACCTTGCACAGTCCATGATTGTCTTGTTGATCCTTTCTGACACACCATTTTCTTGTGGTGTTACTAGAACTGTCTTCTCTCTGTGAATTCCATTCTCTGAACAGTACCTATCAAACTCTTTGCTGCAATATTCACCTCCATTATCTAATCTGAGACACTTCAACCTTTTCCCTGTCTCATTTTAAACCAAAGCTTTCCATTTCTTGAAAGTATCAAATACATCAGATTTATTTTGAATACAATAAATCTAGGTTTTTTTGGTTGTATCATCAATAAAAATAACATAATAACGAGAGCTACCAAGAGATGATACCTTAGCAGGTCCCCACACATATATATGCACAAGCTCTAATTTTTCGCTCTTCTTTTCTTTCCCGACTCTAAGGAATCTGACTCTCTTCTGTTTTCCATAAACACAATTCCCACAGAATTTTAAATCAACATGCTTCAAACCTGGCAACAAATTTCTTAAGTGAAGAATCTCCATCCCCTTCTCACTCATGTGCCCGAGCCTATGATGCCATAATGTCGCATCTTCTCCTGTAGAGGTTAAAGCATTAACAGAATTAGAAATACCATTGCATAAATAAAATATACCAACCTTTTCTCCTTTCTCTATTACCAGGGATCCTTTAGTGACCTTCCAGGTTTTATCTGTGAAATTACTTACACAACCTTCACCTCCAAACTGCCCTGTTGAAATCAGATTTTTTTTTTCAGATCTGGAATATGCCTTAACTCCTTCAATAGACACTAATTTCCATTTTGCTGTTTGATGAAAACTATACCCATTCCAACGATTTTACAAGGTTTATCATCACCCAATCAAACCTGTCCAAATCTCCTTGAACATAATCATGAAAATGCTTTTCATCAAGTGTGGCATGGAATGAGGCCCTTAAATCTACCACCCATTCATTAATAATATTTTCTAGTGAAAGAATCAAAGCATATTGCAACACATCACCTGTTACATTCGCTTCATGATTAGTTTCCTGTTGCGCATCTCCTTCCTTTCCCTTTCGAGACTTGCAATCTTTCTTCAAGTGTCCTTTCTTTCCACATTTCCAACACACTATCCCCAATCTGGACTTGGATCTACCTTTTCTTGACTTACTGCAATATCTTGGGCTATTTCCTCTTTCCATTTTTCTTCCCCTAGTCTCTATAGTCAAAGCATTACCTGATGTCTCACGGAGCTTTTCCATCGCATTTCCTCGCTAAGGATTGCACCAACAACATCATCAAACTTCAAAGTACTAGATCCAGAGACAGAGTTACTAATGGCCATAACTAAACCATTCCAACTTTCGGGCAATGAGCACAGAAATAACAAAGGACTAACTTCATCATCAAAATTTACCCCTACAAAACTTAACTGACTTGTAGCTGTATTAAAATCATTTAAATGGTCTACAACATATCCACCTTCTGACACCTTCATATTAAATAAACGCTTCATAAGAAATACTTTATTTGAGGCCGAGGGTTTTTCATATGGTTTGGACAGTGCCAACATGAAACCCTCTGTTGTCATTTCCTTTGAAATATTAAATGCTACCGACACTGCTAAGCACAGCCGTATTGTTCCAACTGCCTTTCTGTCAAAAATATCCCATTCTGTGTCTGTCATACTCATCAACTTCTTTGTTTTGCCACTCAATGGTAGGTACAGATCTCTCTGATACAGATAATCTTCCATTTGCATCTTCCACAACTGGTAGTTTTGGCCGTTGAATTTTTCGACCCTAAACCTACCATCTTCTGCCATTGCTCCCACTTGAACCAGGAACCCTTCGCTCCTACGAGTTTATCAGCAAAATAGACCTTCGGCTCTCATACTAGTTGTTAGAAAATTATATATTATAGAGCAATGGAACACATAAAATATTGCAGAAATATAAACACAGTAATCACATAAAACAAGAGAGACACATATATACGTGGTTCACCCAGTTTGGGCTACATCCATGGAGAAACAGCCAATCCTTCTTTTATTATATTATCCAGAAAACTAAAGAGATACAACCTACAACAGATTAGCTGTAACACCCTCTTCCCTCTCAATCTCCTCTATCTTCCTCACTCAGAATACAAATATACCTAGACGCAATACAATTCCCTCATATAGTAAGGGTTTTCCTTATAGGGAAAAAAACCCTAAATTAAACATAACTTCTACCGTCAAATCATCCACCTAATCAACGCCCCAAATTGACTAGAAATTACTAGACTTTTACAAGGCAATTTTACATCTATTTTTAGCTTCGGGAGTGCTTCCCCTGAACCCCCGCCGGGGGACCGTTGTCCCCCAGACCCCCCATTTTGGGGGGATTAGCCCCCCAGCAAACCCCCCATGTGGAGGGGCATATAGTCTTCCTAGGGTATACATCTAGCTGAAACCTTTGAATACAAAAGATAATCAGGCTCCACACCCAACAGTTTTATGTACACGTTGTGCAAGTGGTGTTGTTTACACATCGTACAAGTGGTTCTCTATACATGTGGTGTTATGTAGACATTATGAAGGTGGTGTTGTGCACATGCGATGTTGTGTACGCATTATGCAGGTGATGTTGTGTACTTTTGGTGTTATTTACATGATGTATACATGGTGATGTCTACATGTGGTGTTTTGTACACGTTTTGCAAGTGGTGTTATGTACATGTCATATTGTTTATATTGTACATATTATGTTTTGTATAGGTGGTACTATATATGTGCATTGTGTATTCATGTCATTTTTTTCATCTCAACATCCAATTGATTGATGTTACCTCATGCTAGAAGTTGTAATTCAAACATGTAAACTTGAGTAGGCATAGTAATGAAGATAAAATTGTGAACTTGAGAAATAAGAGACATGTAATGTTGCAAAGGAGAATAGAAGTTGAGTTGATAGGAATTTTTTGAAATCCTTATAGATATATGATCATTTAGTCACCGTTTATTTAGAGTCATGAAATGACACTATTGGATTGACATGAACTAGGAAAACATTATATTGGACTCAAGGACACCTTGGGAATAATAAAGAGTGAATGAGTTTCTTAAGGAACTATTGAGAAGAGAAAGGAAATGAATTCTAGTACACCTCAAGGAATGGTTCAAATAGAAAAGGTATTTCTCAATAGTTTCATGGGTACTCAAAAGGAGTTTCAAGTCTAGGACAGCTAGAATTGTTTTGTAGGGAGTTGTGTCTTGAATATCTTCAATTAATCTTGAAAGAAACTAGGTTGGGTCAGTGACCCATTCATTTTGATTCTATTTCCGTCACCTTTTTGGCCTGGAAACCTAGCTTGTAGGTGGAATCAAGAGGATTTTTTATGGTTTCAGAAATTATTTCTTGCTAATAATAAGCCTCGTTAGACTATCTTGTAAAGATATACATGTTTCATATCTATGATGAATTCATGTGTATAATTTTGTTATTAAGTTATAGTTTTTGTATGTGTGAATTGGGAGATGGAATTCATAAACGTGTGACACTTTCCATGTTGATTTTTGCATTTTTATACTACATGATTTTGTAATTTCAAATTTCTTACAATTTATTTGCTTGAAATTTGCATCATGCACTCAACAACATCACCTTCCTTTTTTTGAAAATTAATGGAAATGACCATAATTCACTAGAAGTATCATTCCAAGTTGGCATGTCCACAATGAAAATGAGAACATAACACTGAATGGGAGTTATGTCAATCTTACAATAATTCATTTGACAAATCCAAACTGATAGCTTTGGCAATAATTCCAACCTTTACTTATTTGTATTTCAAAGGATTCCCTCACAATAGGATCATTGGCCCCTATTTGGTTAGAAGTCTTCTTTGAATGGACCAAAATTCCATTTCTCTATAAAGTAGATAAAATAATCTATTCTTGTAAAGAAACCTAATGGCATTATATTTTGTATCCAACACACGTTTTAAAGAGGTGCAGTGGCTTATCAAGTTTACTGCTTGAAAGTTCATGATGGCATGATTTTAAACATGGTTGATTCCTTGTCAAACCCATCTTTCAAAAGATATTAATTGATTAACACTTTTTATTGGAATTTGAAGTCTTACATTTAACTCTAACATTTGGCATTTTCCTTGATGTTTTTCAACGTCAAGAATAGTTTTGGAAAATTCCCAATGGTGTTTTTTTGGATTGTCCCTCTGTTTCTAGAGAGACTTCCTATAGATTCTCCCACTAATGTATGACAAATAATAACTTATCAACTTTACTACTACTAATTACCTAGACACATGCACTTGTAAAATAAAAAAGAGATGATTGTAGGGAAACCCCTTATTATTGAAGGTCGGTACTATATTTTCTTACCATGATATGTTTATAGATTTTTTTTATACCATTCAAATCTAAAAATTAATAGTTATGCATAGTTATTAAGGGTTATTATTGACTTTTTTACTTTTTGTGCTTGTAGATCTAGGCTAGGGCTAGCCCCAATCCTAGATGAGAAAATGATCTTCACTAGGATTGTGCCTCAATTGATCGACCCTAAATATCCAATGGGATTTGGTTCCCTCACTCAACCATTCTCCATACAATTTGAACATTAAAATTTATGGAAACTAAATTCCAAATTGTAATACTCCCCTGTTGGAAACATTAATATTTTCCCATTGTTTGTTAAAAATAAACAGTGATGTTAGAAAAGGCATATAGAATGATGACAGAATTCTGTATATAAATGTTTTTCAAATAATAAGAAATAAATGCTAATCAATTGGAAATCAAACACTCGCAGATGAGATTACATTATGATAACCTTTCTATGAGTAGAAATATAGAAGGAATTATGGATAAACTTAATGGATGGGAGAGACATATCTTTTAAAAACTCAGATGGATATAAACACTAAGTTGAGATTAGCATAAAGTGTATCTAAATATAAATAATGAGGTTTTGGAGAAAAGGGAAATATCCCATAAAGCGAGACACTGCTTTAAGAAAAATCTCACATGGAAAGAAGGCATAAGATGCCTATTGCAAGAACCAATAGGTTTTTATGTCTTGAACAGTAAATCTATGCCTGGGGGTGAATTGGGAAGAAATAGTTGTATGATTGGAAGTAAAACACTGTTCTACTTCCAAGTCAATTCTATCGACAACATTTTGGTTAGATTATGATTGCTTTTATAACATTTATGGTTACTATATATCTATGGTTTGTCATATTGAAAATTGAATGTTAGGGTGGCATGAAATATGTGATTTATCTAATAGGAAATGATGATCTAAGTGGTAATTGATGAAGAAATGAATTTCATCTTTTATTTGTTTACTAACAGTTTTTTTCTGTTATAGATGTTGTGTACTAGGGATGATTAATTTTAAGTTAATTTATACCTTTTATTCCATTATAGATCCAGAAGAATATGATTGGTATTATAGTAGATAGAGATTAGAAGCAGACAACCATTCTAGATAGTAACATAGTATTTCATTTTAGCTGAAAAGAATAGCATGAACTCTGAGAGCTACTAGTTGTAAAAAAAAAAATACTAAAAGCTCCATATTGAAGGACCAAATTTAGTAAATATGTAGCATAAAGTATCTAGCTATATATGTTATTATTTATAGCATAATTATATGAAACACATGAAAATTGATTGGTATTTATGCATGCAATTTCATGCACCAACTCTCTCTCTCTCTCTCTCTCTCTCTCTCTCTCTATATATATATATATATATATATATATATATATATATATATATATATATATATATATATATATATATATATATATATATATATATATATATATATATATATATATCATCTACAAGATATTTGATCTAGGTGGATGTTAGTGGCCCCCCACCTATCCCACTTGGACCCCCACAACTGTCTCTTTCAGTTTTTTCATTTTCCTTAATTTTAGCACAATTTACTATTTTTGGCAGTTTTTTCGGGTCCTAAACATCCGAAGCTGTCTTGAGGCCCTAAATAACATTTTTTTTGGAAAATTGGGAGAAACATCGATCTTTGACCTATATTTCACAATCGAAAGTTGTAGTCCTCAAATAGATATTTCTAACGAGGTATTGTTCGCGTCAAACAGAGATCATTTGCCAAATTTACGACCCTAGGAAGTTGATGTAGCAATTTACCCAAACGGGGCCCATAGTTTGGCGCTTCATCTTCTAGGGTTACATTTTCTATGTTTAGGGTTTTCCATCATTTATCAAACATAAATAGGTCTTTTAGCCTCATTGTAACACAGTTCAAAGGCATGTAGCCACCACATCTCTTCTCAAAGATAACCTAGCATCATCTGATCTACTTCTCTTTCCATCATGTATGTAAGAATATTTCAGTATTTGATATTAATCAAATGAAGTGTTATTTCTACTTTATCTATGTATTTATGGTTATAGTTGCAATTTGTTGCATTCCTATTTAAATCTAGATCAATGGTATTAGAGTAGTTTTCTCTTTCTTAGTTTTTCTTTGCATGTCCCCAACAAGGTCGAGATATAAGGAGTTAGGTATTGAACTAGTTGAACCTTTGCAAGACGAGCCTCGCAAATCTTGACAACCTCCCATGGTGGAAGAAAAGAAAGATGAGGGGGCAAAAGATCCTATCAAAATATTGCTCGAAGAAGCCCTCGAGTGACAAAGGAACACAATGGTGGACAACTTTGCCCATATCCTTCAGTGACTACTCAGGGGTGACACATCTACTTCCAGCAACTACTTTGGAAATGCCACACCCTTTAAGGTACAAGTTAGCTTTCACATTCCCATAATTGAGGGTCAGATAGATGCAGACGTTGTAGATAAATGGTTAAATATGCTAGAAGGATATTTTTCCATTGATGATTTTTCCAGCCGGGAAAATATCACTTTTACAGTTCTCAAAGCAACCCCCCACATCAAGGACTAGTGGGAAACCTACTACGAGTAGAAGGATCAAAGTACGGCCTCAATTTTTTCAACCGCATTCCGGGATGCCATCAAAGAGCAGTACTACCCTGTTGGAATCTATGAGGATAACTACATAAAGAGGACCACACTGCAGCAAGGAAGGGACTAAGGCGTGCGAGAGTTTTCCAATATTTTTCATACCCTTCACACAAATTTGGGTAATAAGGATTTTGAGGGGCATTTGGTATTCAAATACCATGACTGCCTACATAGGTACATCTAGGATGAGATGGAGTTTTTGGACATGTCCTTGCTCAGAACGATGTACCAATATGCTGTCAACATCGATCAGAAGTTTAGACAAGAGAAGACAAACTTTGGATCCATGAATCTGAAGCAAGGGAAATGCTTCCCCAAACCAGAGAACCAAGGACAGAGCCAGTATCGTGTGATCCAAGATAACCCATTGAAGATACATTAAAATAACACCACCACGAAGTAAAAGAAGGACACAGGAAAGTGGTGTGAGTTCCACAAGAGGCCCACTCATAGCACAAGCAAGTGTTAGGCCAAGTAGTCACTTGTAGCCAAGTTGAACGATTCAAAATGAGATGCATGTTCTGAGCTTGAGTCAAAACCTCACAAGGGGAATGAAAAATGGAAGCAGATCATTAATGTAGAGTCTAGCACCACTATTTCCACCACCAAGATCTAGAAGAATGAACTCGAAGATATAGAGGAGGGGCAACATCTTTTCTACTCACAAATTTGCGTGAAGGGTTTGCCACTGCAATTCATTATCAATAGTGGGAGCCAAAATAACCTCATTTCAACAGAGGTCATGAAGCAGATGTACCTACTGACCATACTAAACCCGAAACCATACAACATCGGTGGCTTCACCAAGGATGAGATCTTCGATTCCACCGGTACTGTTGCTTCCCTACAACATAAAGCCCTTCACAGATGAGGTATTGTGTGATGTTGCACCTCTTGATGTTTGGGATGTATTATTAGGAAAATCATACTTGTGGAAGTGACATGTTGTGTATGAGCCAAGGGCTCATGCTGTTATTATTTCTTTGGATGATACATTATATAGGATACTGGAGGTAACCCCACCTACCACCACTTATTTGATGTCTACTACGAAAGGTAGTAAGATCATCTGCCAGACTAGGAAATTTATTTTCTTTTTGGTTTGCTCTCAAAGTAAGGGGAATATTGTAGCCACATCGATGGCCCCCGGGAAGGGTTCCTCCACACAGTAGAAGCAGCTGGATATAGTCATGAAAGGATACAGGGACATCTTCTCCTCACTAATAAGGGTACCATTACACTGTCATGTCAAGCATTCATTCGATCTAACTCCCATAGCACCTATACCCAACAAACCGATATATTTCTGTTCCATTCTGGAGAATGCCAATTGCAAGCAGCTACATGATCAACATCAGGTGTCACATATGTTTTAGGTGGACATCGAAGTTTGGTTTCATTTGCAGAAAAAATGCCTTGCCTGAGCCCATCGCAAGCTTAGACCACTCTGATATGGTCCTTACAAAATTAACAAAGATGTGGGAGACAATTCTTTGGAGCAAAAAATTCCACCATCCCTTGCCTTGCACCGAGTTTTCAATGCGGGCTGCCCTCAGCCATGCATCTCGCAATTACTAAACACATCAAATTTTGTAGAACAGCTCACGAGGGACCAAGTTAGGCAGAAGTTTCCCCAACTTAGGGATGTATTCAATGCAGTGGGGACCACTACTTCCTAAGGGGGGAGGAATGATCCAGGTGGATGTTGGTGGACACCCACTTATTCCACTTGGACCCCCACAACTATTTCTTTCAGTTTTTTCAGTTTCCTTAATTATCGCACAATTTACTATTTTTGACAGTGTTTCGGGTCTTGAACTTCTGGAGACATTTTGGTGCCCTAACCGACATTTATTGGGAAAACTAGGAGCATGTTTGTCACTCAAAAGTTGTAGTTCTTGCATAGATCTTTCTAACGAGGTATTGTGCATGTCAAATGAAGATCGTATGCTAAAGTTACGACCCCGAGAAGTTGTTGTACCAATTTACCCAAATGGGGCCCATAGTTTGGCACTTCATCTCCTAGTGTTAGGTTTTTGATGCTTATGGTTTTCCATCATTTCTCAACAATAAATAGGCCTTTGAGCCTCATTCTAGCAAGGTTCAGAGGCATGTAGCCACCACATCTCTTCTCAGAGATAAGCTACCATCACCAAAGTTAATCTTATTTCCATTCTGTCTATAAGCATATTTCATTATTTGATATTAATGAAATGAAGTGTTATTTCTACTACATCTTTGTATTTATGGTTATATATGTGCTTTTTGTGTTTGTGTTTAAATCTAGATCAATATTAACTAGAAAACAAATTCTACACTAGTTATTGCGAGGAAGAAAAACGTATCATTCTAAGAGCATTTTATATAAAAGAAAACAATTAGAATTGATGTATGCATAATTAACAATACTAGTATCCTCAACTGTGTAAGAAAAGATAAATGCATAGGAAACCAAGGCATATGGCTACCACTCACTAATAATAGGACAGTATAGGAACATTTAAACTTACATCCATTCTTTCCATTGTATATGTATTTTGAATAAAAACGGAGGATACAAGAGCCCTCAAACCGAACATTCTATAAATTAAATTTAACAATCATAGCTACTGAACTAAAGAAAATGAAATCAATTATGTAGTTCGAGAATTACCTAGGTCAGGCTCTAAGTTGGCACATAAGTGCATTAAAGCCTCCCTAATTGATCATAAAATTTCAAGGGAAGAAGAAATAATTGCATTCCTACAACGTTTGAAGCACAGGAAGTTGCGTATGCAAATGATGTTATATATAAACCATATTTATAACTTGAATTAAATTCATTAAGAGTCTCTGTCACTGGAACCCAAAGAAGGAAATAGAGTGACAACATATAGAGAATAGCATCATAGTTAGGATAAAACCATTACCGGACTAAGGGAAAGCATTGAGAGCAAAGCTTTATATAAATTACCAACAACGTTCATTGAGGGCTTGTAGATATCCATTAATACAATGTTTGAATGCATTAGCTAATTACAAAATGGGTAGTCATTAGATGAGAAAATTATGATTCCAATATCATAATTATTGGATTTAAGCCATCATTGAGAAAACTGTAAGAAACATAATTTAGGAAAATTCGACTAGATAGCAAAGGAATGACGACATTCACAATATTAACAAGAAGAGACTTTACTACAACACCCAGGGTTGACAATCACAGCGTTTCCATCATCGAGAGTCCAACAAAATGAAAGTGCAACTCACTTGGTAGGAAGCAGTAAGGAGATAACCCATCTATGGCAGAGTGTTTGAGATCTAGGGTAAGCCACAAAAGACGTAATGAGAGGGTACTCTGCAGTACCTGTGCATGACATTACAAACAAAAAATGAGATTAGGAAAGCATAGAAAACATAAACCCGTGAAAATGATTGTGCTTAACACCAAAATGAAATTATGACTCTGATTAAGAATGAAAATATTACAATATTGTGCTTAAGACTTTATTCATAGCACGAAGGTTATACGTGTGAGATTATGGAAGCAATGTTGGAAGTGACGATGAACCCAAATCGAATCAAGGAAAATAAAAAAAATGGAACTGGGTTAGTGTTGATTCGCGCATAAGGCAGAGAGAAGCCCTTCATGGTTTAGTAAAAGGAACAAAAATAAAAGAAAAACACGCATCCTTCTTTACCTATAGGAGATCTAAAGTGAACCCTTATTTCATTAGTGTAGCTAGAGAAATAAACACTTGAAGAGGTGTTGTAAAGAAGAATAGCTATGAGATGTTCGCCCTGGAGAAGGATATTACCCTGTAGGCCAAGAAACCCATAATAACCAGTCAATAAATAAACACAAGACTTAGGAAATTATCAAGAGAAATATTATAGGAGAATAGGAAAAAAACCATCTTACCCATTGCAATAACCTTGATGAAATTTCCACTTGAGAGGGGAGAGGGAAGACTGCCAAAAATAATTCTATGTACTATGCGGTTTGAGAAGAGAGGGGAATGAGGTATAACTTATACCAGGACCACCCTACACTGTAAATAGGGCTGACAGATGGGAGATAAACCAAAATTACAGGAAAAGGTTTTATATACAAGTGCACAAACTCAGAAACAAGAAAATATTGAGTGTGGAGATGGTGAACAATGTTGAATGGAGGAAATGATGAGCGTTTACCAGTAACACCAGCTCAATGTTCGACAGATTTTCCTCTTGAAGAGTGACAACAACAATGAGAAATGGGAGGGTCAAGTAAAGGAAAAATTCGTTTAGGGTTTCAACATTACCCTCCACCTTCAATATACCTATGGGTAGATCACTACCGTTTCACATAATCTAAAGCACACCTAACTGCTCATGTGAAAGAATTGAGGTGGCGAGTGAGTAGTAGTACTTCTCTCACCTTAACCTCACCACAATCCAATAGGAGATATGTTTTCTACTAGAGGTTCAAAACATAGCATATCACCACCGCTTGTAAATCATGTGGAAGAAATTATCCATTCCTACATTGTCCTTGGACCTCGAGTAATAGGTATCACAAAAGCATATTGAAACAAAGGTGTGGCGCTTAACATAAATGTTGGCAACGGATATCAACTAAACACTAACACCTAGGGTAATGAGAATGTGAATAGAGTTTTCCCTTATTGAAATATAACCATGGTTGAATATATAAAATAATCTTATATACATATAGGAAAGAAGACATTTATCCCCAATACTGGTTGTGTATGGTAGAAATAGTAGAGGAATGTAGGTCGACTTCAAAGATAAATGGTTATATATAAAGATAAATGGTTATATATATATATATATATATATATATATATATATATATATATATATATATATATATATATGTTAGTATTCCACATACAAACCAAAAAGATATACACCTCATCAAATGGTTTGTTTTGTAAATTTAAAACTAAACTACATTTGAGTAATTTTGAAAATGTTTAAGGTTAAAAGTCCACCATGTGTTAGTTTTAGTTTACCCACAACTTATTTTGATCATGTTGACAATTTTCATTAGTTAATATTCATGACATTCTTGTTTTCTTATTTTCTAAATTCAATTGTGAAATGTGTTTTTTACAAAGGTGGAAAAACATATGTAATTTACATAAGAAAATATGGTAGAATTTAAGAGACATTCATCCCAAAAATTCAAGTAATTATAATTTTCTATTAATTTATTAAAAAATTAAGAATTCTATGAATTAATGTGAATCAATTAGTTAATTTTATTATTAATGGATGCCCATTCATGTTTACTAGGCATTGGTTTATTCGGTTTTTGTAGTTTTATTAGTAGTTAAGATAAAGGGTTGAGACTTATTTCAAAGTTAGGTATGCCTTCATTTATTTTGAATTAAATTAAAAAAAAAAGTCATGTTAAAGAATGTCAATATCTATTTGGTGTGTATTTATGCTTAAGGAAAATTTTAACCATGGAAATTTATGGTAAATTTTGAAAAGTTGCTAAATCTCACTAGTCTCTAATAGGCAAAATGTAAAATATTTGACATTGATGTAAAATTTCAAATTTATAACAATAGTATATAGTCTCAATAATACTATATCATTTGGTAAAATCATTTTTAGGAAAAATGGAAAACTAGCCCACCTCTAAATATTACCCCATAAAATTTTCCTTGTTTAAACAAAATTTGAGTCGTATTACTTATTGTTTTCTTATTATGTTCTTCTTGTTACAATTTTTTAAAATGTATATATTTTTTCTCTCATATATTAATTTTTTAATAATAATAATAATAATAATAAAGCTATAATTTAGATAATTTTTTTGATTTTTTAAAATCTTGGTAATGTGAGATGTATGACAAGGGAAGTGAAATTCTCGATTGACCATTGTATGTGTTTATCAACTATTTAATTTATATTCATGCACCAATGTAAATTATGTACAACATCCTTGTCATATAAAACACGTCTTTGTGTAATCAATTAAATTTATTTTTAGAAATGAAATGAAAATCTAAAAATATATTTCATATATTACAATATCTAATTTGTGTGCTTGTAAATACATTTTCAATTAACTATTTAGTACTTTATATGTATAAAAATACATTATCAACTCAAATCCCATTGAATGTACATAAGTTGTAAAGTGAAAGGTGCATAAATAATAATCTTCAACAATCTCTTGGCAATCATACCGCATTATTTCAATTAACTATTTAGTACTTTATATGTATAAAAATACATTATCAACTCAAATCCCATTGAATGTACAGAAGTTGTAAAGTGAAAGGTGCATAAATAATAATCTTCAACCATTTCTTGGCAATCATACCTCATTAATAGACAACATAATCAACATAAACAATTATAAATATACATAACATTTAGAGTCCTATTGACACTAAAGTTAATGTGAAAAGTAAATTGGATTAGTAAAAGTTCTTATTAAACACTCCCTCTCACTTTATTGATGTAATTTTGTAGAATGGTACAAGTGGGCTCTTTTCCTTCTCTCAATTACATATTATTGAGGATGTTAGGATAAAGGTCATGAAAATTTGATTTATTTTCAGTATCTCATTAACATATTTATCAAATAATTTTCCTCGTGTTATTTAACTCAACTTTTCAATAACCACTATAACCTCAAATCTTGTAATCATTCCAACCATAAACCTTACGTGACACGTAATGATTCTTCTCCTCATTATTGTGCTTATTGGATTCTCCATCCAATGACATGTCTTATTCCATTTCATTCATTGCATAGAATCGTATAATGCACGTCAAATACATTTTAAAAATGCACATCACCAACTCTTGATATGAATGCCACAATTCCAAAAAGATGCCTGCTATGTATGATGCCAATCATTGTTTAAGAAAGAGATATTCAAGAAGTCACACTATTATTTAAAAATGCATGCCTACACATGTCTCCAAATAGTGTTTATAATATTGATTTCACGCACAATATGGGTATCATCAAACTCATTTATGTTTTTTTTATCAGATTTCTATATTGGAAAAAAATAAATGGGTTTTGAAACAATAATTTGCAATAAAAAAATTTTTTATTAGAATCAATAGGATTCAAGATGATGATGTCAAACATGATTAAAATTCACCATTTTTGGAGTAAAAAAATAAAAATGTTAAAAGATAAAAAAATGAAGACTATTTTTTGAACTTTTATTTTCAACTTGTCTCCCTACGTTTTTACTCAAATTTTCAGGGGATCAATCATTGGATACATAATTTAATTCCTCATCCAAGTAGTGTCCATTTTGCATATTTTCAATGGACATTGCTACACAAAAATTGAGAAATACATAAAAAAACATGATTGAAATCACTTTTTTCAAGTGTTTCTCATTTATTGTGTAGAAGGGACCTTTCTTGTGTAGTAGGTACCATCGAAAGTATGCAATATTGGTACTCTGTGGATGAAGAAATAAATTTAGCATCTACCTATTAGTCCCACATGAAATTTGAGTAAAATTGTAGGGAGATAAGTTGAAAAAATATTTTTTCCTTCTTTCCTTGTAAAATTTGATGAGGTAATCTATTCTTATGTTATTACTTCCACTATTATTTTATAATATTACTTAGGAGGCCCATTTTCGACATAAAATTTCTCAAATGTGTGTTAACTACAACTTTTCTTCATTTCTTTATTAATGTCAAATCATCTTCACTCTTCTCATCACTTAGTTGAAAACTATTTCTATCATCTCTAAAGTCATATACTCTATATATAATCAAGAAGGATTATTATCCTTAGAGACTTTGGCACAATTTCTTTCAACAATAGTTTGATGTCAATGATATAGCTAACATCCCCTTTGTTAGAAACTATATACATTTTGACATCCCACCGCTCTGGTTCTTCACATGTAGCTTCAATATCTTAATATTCAAGAGAGTCATCTTTTCTTATTAAATAAAATATGAAACATCCTCTTCACATTCATCTCGTCCTCATCCTCATCATGCAAAGATAATATCTCACTTACAATGCAATAGAAAGTCACACAATGTAAACCATATATATAAATTTCTATAAATTTTACAATGAAAATCTATTATTGACAAAAATACTTAAATAGTTTATTGCATCAATCCACATAATTAAGAAATATATTGTCTAAACTAAATAACATCATCATGAAAAAGTATACACAAGATTCAACATCTAATGTTGCATCAATCAACATAATTAAGAAATATATTGTCTAAACTAAATAACATCAACATGAAAAAGTATACACAAGATTCAACATCTAATGCACGCGTGGATTAAAGTGTAAACACATCCCCTTAGTAAAAACCAATATTCAATGTTATCTCTTCATTTATTAATGTACTCATAGGATCTTCTCAATTATAGAAAACTCACACTAATTTACATAGGGACATGGCAATCCATCTTTCTTTTTCGTTATCCTTGATTTATCCATGGATGCCCTAAATATCTCCTTTATTTATCTCACATTTTGGATAACTATTACAACATTTTAACTTCTATTTATTCCAATTGTTCAATCTTCTTCCATGGATAACAATTCTCGGCCTCATTCTTGCATCCATTTGATATGTAATCCAATTGCACATTTCAATGAACACTTGACACATTATCAAGGATGGGATGTGGAAGGTGGGCTTACAGTCAATGTTTATGAAAACATAACACACATTAGCTATTTTGAGAATGAGTGCCAGAAAATTTAATATGGACACCATTATTTAAAAAAATGCATGAACACCAAGTCCGATATTGATCTATTGCCCATAAATACATACCAATATCAACAACCACACCACTAAATTGAAAATGCATTCCTTGGAGCTAGCACATCTCTACTCAATCTTTATATTCCTCATTTCTCATGTGACCTACATATTGTCAAACTCAATTTGATGCTCTTGCATCACTTCACCTTTTGGAGAGTGATGAGTATTGATGTGAAGGTGTGCATGTATGTAAACCACCCACCCCAAGCGTCTTGTGTGTGTGCACATGCACAACTCCCATTCTTCCCAAAAGTGAGGGAAGCACAGATATGCATGTTTCCAACTATACTTTCATACCAAATGGTTGTGGTATGTACGTGTGCACCACCCAACTAAAAAGATGCACATTCACATTCACAATTTCACTTGTGTATGAATGTCATATGTACATACTTCACATATTTAAGTGATGAAGTTATTGCATTTTGTTTTAATAAGTATTCTTCAAATGATCGGTAAATATTGTAATATAGTTTTCATGATTAATTTAATTAAAAGAGTAACATAACACTCTTATTGAAAAGGATCCTTTTTTAACATAGCTTTAAAAAGGTAACATAATACTCATATTCAAAAGGATCCTTTTTGAACATAGCTTAACTTTAAAAGAATATCCATGACTATAAGCAAGGTATGTAGATAAAAATATTTCTTGTTGTGAGATCTCTTTTTCTCAGAATTTCTATATTGAAATTGAATATACACATATATATATATATATATGTATATATATATATATATATATATATATATATATATAAAACTTCATGAAGATGTGGGGTTGAATTCTTGAATCTCATTGCAAAAAGCCAAAGATAAACCTACTCTTTGAACCTAATTCAAAAATAATATTTATTATTATTTTTAAAAAGAAATATTAAGTTTATTATATTAATTTAATTATTAATTAATAATAATGAAATATTATAATATTTTAAATATAAATTAGTTTAATTATAATTCATCAATAACTATAGATATATAAAATTAGAAAAAAGAAATTGTTCCTTTTGGAGAAGATATGGAGAAAAATAAATTACTTACCTATAAATAAAAACATTCCCTATCCAATAGGAGTGGTTTATTTTTTTATTTTTATGAAATAGTAAGGCGCTTAAAATTAAATTAAAATTAGAAAAAAAAACAAAAACACAAATATTGTAAATTAATTTAAATTTAAACATTTCTAAATTAATTAATATATTTATAAATTAATATATGTTTATTATAGAGTAGTTTTTGTGTTTTAATTATAAATATATATGATATAATAGTTTTTATGTTCTTGTATTATATTTGACTTCAAGTTTATTGGTAGTTTAGGGACATGGTTTGTCGTTGCTTATTTATAGGGAAAAATCTCTATCTTAAGTAGTCTTTACGATGAACGTGCAGTTCTTTACGTGTTATGATGACGATGAACATGCAGTTCTTTACGTGTTATGATGACGATGAGCAGCATGTTGAGGATTGCTGGAGTGTTAGGTTGAGTATTGTTTTGTTATCTTGTGGATTACTCGCCCATAATGGCACTAGGCCCGAAGTGAATAAAATCCTTTTGACGGAGGCGCAGTTGGCGTTTACGATGAGTCATTGCTTTATCAAAACGGGCGGGGAGGCCTTTGGAAACGAAGCTGCTATTTGGTGGACGCCAAAGGCCGTGTGCAGAGGACCCTCATGGTGGATGGCTGCCTGGTCAATAGTTTCAAGAGATTCTTGGTGAATCAGCCGAAAGGAGCGAAGTGAGCATGAACCCATTTTCCAGCTGTTGTCACGATCGTCGTTTCCACCAAAGATAGTGACAGTATTTTTTTCATCTGATTGGCACGATTCAAAGAGCTAAATTTGCTGTAAATTTCACCATTACGGTTGCTGGCTACTGGACAGGTTGTTCATGATGTACCTCCTGATGACTGACTGGTCATAATCATCATCTTGTTCATCTTTACTGTTATGAATGACAGCGAGTATATTGTATGACTTACATCCGTCAAAGCGAAGTCATTCAATATACTCACTGTCATTGGTAACAGTAAAGGTGAACACAATAATGATCAATATGAGGAAGAACATCATGGCCAATGGCGGAAGGAGCCAGTAACATGTTGTTCAATCAGTCCATGTTCCAGGTGAATGTAGGTACCTTAATGGCGAAATCCACCGCAATTTGTGCTCTTCTGAAACGTGCCAATCTGATGATAAAAATGCGGTTACAGTACTTTGTGTCAAAGTTCCATTTCCGCATCCAAGAAGGGACGCACAACGGTTAGAATGCGTTATGTTATGTTTCTCATTTTTGTTATGAGATAGTTTTTTCTTTTCCTTCTTTTTTTTTTTTGGGTTTTGACCCAGTTTTGTTTTTTTTTTATTTGGTTAGTTATTCACAGAAGATGTTAAGATTGTTTACCATCAATATCTAAATGGAATTGATTTTAATGTGATTTTTTGGAGATTTGGGTGATGGAAGGAAAAAATTGAGGTTAAATCTTGATTTGTATTATTTAAAATGGAGTTGTATTTAGTGCCACTTTTTGGAGATTCAGGTGAAGGGCAGAAAAAATGGAGGCTAAATCTTGATTTGTATTATTTAAAATGGTTTTTTAACTGCATATTTGGATTCAGCACGCTGAAAAACCTCTTGGATGCTTTGATTGTGCAAAAATTAGCTAACAAACTTGCAATTTCAATAAATTGCTGCTTCAACTTACCCTAATTTTTCTGACTTTTCTTTATTTGAATTTTTTTTTTACATATGATTTTATATATATATATATATATATATATATATATATATATATATTACACTCTTTTTTTAATTTTTTTAATGCTATTTAATTTATCTAGTTACAATCATAATTAAAAAATACAATTTAAATAAAAAAAATTACACGTTATTTTTTCACTCTAATTTCATCGTCTAAAATTATATTGAATCAGTAATTAAAATAAATCTTTTACCTAATCCAATAAACGTAAACGTAAAAATTCAAAAATACAAGCTCGTTCGGTACCGCATATTCAGTTTACAGGACAGCAGATTAGTTTTCCACGTCGCCCATTGAGTTCGCATGAGAGCACAGCAGTTTTCCAAGTCGCACCCTTTTAGCATCCCTGAAATTGCATACGTTAATCGTCAAAGTTTTGTATTATATATAATAATTATTATTATTAATAGTTAGTATGTGGAATTTGGTTTGATTAGATTATTAAAGAAATGATATTTTAAAATAATAAATGTTGTGAGATTTTCAATATTATTATATATCTAAGTATTTGTAAAATCTATATTTCTTAATTTTTCCCATTTAAGTTGAAGAAATTTTGATATCTAATTGAATTTGAACTTAATAAGTATTCACTAGTGCTATATATATATTAGAGAATAAAGTAGTACAAATGTTGTTCAGAAAAATAAAAGGACTTGAACCATATATTAGTGAACAAAGTAGTAGAAATGTTGTTTGGAGAAATAAAACGACTTGAACCATTTTAATGAGCACTATTTAAGAAGTGGTGAGAGAAACTTTTAGTTTTTCATGACTTTTGAATTTCTTATTTTAGGAAAAATTGACGTAAAAGATGGAAAAATGAGTAAAAATGAATAATTGAACAATGTCACTGGAACTTGTGCGACACCCAATGATGATCATGGCATTTCTTGTACCCTGAATTAGCTTTGTCCAATATATCATGGATTTGCTAGTGGATGTATTGAATGTGCTCAGTGAAGTTGTTAGCCCTATCGTCTTCAGACTGGACATGAGCCGAATCTGCTTGAGTAGCTGCAAATGATATGGCCACATCAATGAGATATAATGGTTGAAATCCCAACCCTATCTGAAAGGGGTTCTAGCTCGTTGAGCTGTGGAGAGCTCTATTGTAGGTGTGTTGGACATAGGGGAGGCTTTCATCCCATGTGCATGGATGCTTCGAGTTGACAACCTCTATTTCACCATCATTTTACGGATGGAAAGATGTGGACTTAGTTTTGTATCAAGCATCGACCAAAGACTTGACCAAACTACACTCAAAAATATGCTATCCCGATCTGAGACAATGGACTATGGGATCCCAAAGTGTATCCACACTCGCTCAAAGAAGAGCTTAGCAATGGCCTCTGTTGTGATACTCTTCTTACAGGCCTCTATGATGGCCATCTTAGAGAATCTATCGTAGACCACGAAAAGAAGATCATTGTCGTGCTTAGTAGAAGAAGTCCCAACATGTAATCCATGGACATAGATTCCCACGACTGACTAGAAGTAGGTAGAGGAGTATACATGCCTTGCTTCTTGATGGTTGGTTTGGCAATGGCATAGGATGTATACGATCTAATGTACTTCCCACATCCTGACGAAGTTTCAGCCAATAAAAATACTCCTCTAATACGCCAGTATTTTTTGTTCTTTGAAATGTCCAGTGACCCAATTGTAATGCACCTCCAAAATCATCTTGGTACACTCACCTGAAGGAACACAAATGTGTTCTAGATGGCATAAAAGTGCATCCTTGAGGTGAAAATTTGGAACTTGCTTCCCTTATATGAGTGTTTGGTATGTGCTATCGAATTCTAGATCGTTGTTGGAAAGTTGCGGCCACCCTAATGTCTTGTTCCCATAGGATTCAAGCACAATGATGAATGCCATGATCAGTGGTCGGATGAGGTAGTGAACAACATTATTGGTTCTTCCCTTCTTATATTCAATGTTCAAATCGAACTGTAGTAGGTAGGTGGACCATTTTTATTGTGATCATTCTCTAACTTCCCTTGTGTCTGTATGAACTCTAGAAGTGGGTGGTCTATGTGGATGACCATTTCCTTCCCTAGAATGTAATGGTTCCATTGAAGGCAATCCTATACAATGGAATAAATTTCTTTGCCACAAGTGGGGTACTTTTGGACTATGTCTGAAACTGTCTCGTTGTCGTAAGCCACTAGATGCCCATGCTAAGCAAGAAACCCACCAATAGCATAGTCAGAGGCATTTGTCTCAATCTGAAATGGTTGTTGAAAGTCTTGTAATCTAAGCATTGCTGTAGAACAGAGGCGATTCTTCAACTCGGAGAATTCTTGCTATTGGGTTTCAAACCACAAAAACTTTGCTTTTGATACACCCTCGAGGACTTGAGATGTGAGATAACCCTAACACAAACCTACATTAGCAGTTGGTAAAACCCAAAAAGCGACAGAGCTCTCTTAGAGTGGTTGGGGTTGATATATCCCGAATGACTTATATCTTGGATGGGTCCACATGTACACCTTGATCATCAATTATGTACCCCATATATTGAACCTGGGTGAGGCCAAAGGTGCATTTCTCCAAGTTAGCACACATCTTGTGTTATTGGAAGGTTTGAAGGACTAGTTGAATATGATGGAGGTAGTCATCCCAATTCTGGTTGAAGATCAAGATGTCATATAAACACACCATCATTAATGCATTAGTGAAGAGTTGTAAGATGTTTTCCATCAGTATCATGAAGGCTGTAGGGGCATTCGTCAATTTGAACGACATGACCAACCATTTGAAAAAGCCCTCCTTCGATTTCAATTTTGTCTTCCACACATCGGAGGGTTTGATAGGAACCTAGTGATAACCTGACTTCAAGTCAATATTGATGAAATATTTGGCCCTCTTGAGCTAATCAAGAAGGTCATCAATCTATGGGATTGGCTACCTATTCCAGAGAGTGATCTTATTCAATGCGCAATTGTCAATACAGAGCCTCTAGGTCCCATACTTCTTTTGTACCAATAAAATTTGGCTCCCACAAGGTGATGACCTTGGCCTGATGTGCCCTTTCTGCAATACTTCCTTAATCTTCCTCCTGATCTAATCATTCTCCAGAAAAAAGCTTCGATAGATCAACCCATTATGCAGTGAATTGCCCTAGGTCAGATTGATGGAGTGCTTGAACTGAGAGTGCAGAGGCACATGTGTAGTGAGGAGAAGATATCTTTGTAATCCTCTACAACCTTGTCCATCTGTTGATATTATGTAGAGGAGTCCTACGTATAAGTTGTGGTGACAACCTTCCTATTTCCCTAAGGCTGAATCATAAGGAAAACAAATTTCCTGGTCTGGGAAATGATCTTGCTACATTTTTTGCAGTGGTCAAGGAGATGGCAGTAGGAAAGGCTACCTTCGATATCTTGTACAACTTGTTGGCCAAGGTAATAATAAAAGTGCGAGGTCTAGACTCATATACAACATGTTCCTTCCACAAGTATGGATGTCGTAATAATACATCACAAAATTCAAGAAGAGCAAAATCACACAGTACCTCATCATTGAAGGGATTGATGCTGTATGGAAGGCAACACTGTTGGTTTACACAAAGATCTTGTCCTTGGTGAAATCACCCAATGGTGTACAAATATGGATGTGCTGTAGTCTTTAGGCCCAACCGCTTCACGACCTCTGCTAAAATGAGGTTCTTTTGTCTCCCGCTGTCGATAATGAACTATAGTGGATAACCCTTCATCCACATCCATGAGTAGAAGAGGCATTACCCCTCCTTTGGATCTTCAATCTCAATCTTCTGGATCTTGTTAGTGGCCATGGTGTCACTGGGCTCTGTATCAATGATCTGCTTCGCTTTCTCAGTTCCCTTATTGGGTTTTGATTAAGAGTCGGAACACACATCTCATTAAGAGTCAGCCACGAGTGACCGTTGGGCCTGAAAATTAGTTGTATCGTGAGTGGAGCTCTTATGGAACTCACAGCATTTTCCTGTGTCCTTCTTTGTCTTCATGGTTTTGTTCTTTGCTTACAGCTTTGGCAGGCTGTCCTAGGTAGCCCCGCCTTGGCTTGGTCCTTTGTTCTATGGTTTGTTTGTGCCTTTTCCTTGATTTAGATTCACATATCCAAAGTCCCACTTCTTTTCTTTAAACTTCCACTCAATCTTGAGAGCATACAGGTACACCATGCCGAGCGAGGAAATGTCCAGGAACTCCATCTCATCTTGGATGTACTTGTGTAGACAGTTGTGGTACTTGAGTACCAAATGCCACTGAGTATCCTTGATACCAAACTTCGTGCGAAGGGTATGGAAAATATTTGTGAACTTCGACAAATCTTCGTCCCTTCCTTGTGGTAGCATGGTCCACTTTATGTATTTATATTCATAACTCTCGACAGGGTAATATTATTCGTTGATGGCATCTCAAAAAGAATCCTAACTGAGTGTGGCTGAAAACATAGAGGGTTCACTCTCATATTTTTTTCAACAATAGGTTTCCCTCTAGTCCTTGACGTGTGGGGCAATTTGAGAAGTGTAAACGTAATATTTTCCCGATTGTAAAAGGCATGAACTAAAAAATATCCTTCAGACATATTTAACCATTGATCTAGGGCATCTACATCTATCAGGCCTTCAATTATTGAATATCGAATTTAAATTATACCTTGAAAGAAGTGGCACCTCCAAGGTGGTTGTTGGATGTAGATGCATCGCTTATGGGTAGTCGTCAAAGGATCTGGGCAAAGTTATCCGTCATCGCATCCCTCTGTCACTTGAGGGCTTCCTCCAACAACATTTTGAAAGGATCTCCTACCCCCTCATCTTACTTTTCTTCCTCCATGGAAGGTCATCGGGTTTTGTGAGGATGATCTTGCAAAGGTTCAACCAGATCGAGCCCTTACTCCTTATACCCTAACCTCGTTGGGGACATGCAAAGAAAAACCAAGAAAGTGCAGACCCCTCTGGTACCAATGATCTGAACATAAAAAAGAATGAAACAACTTACAGATATAAGTATAAGTACAAAGATGTAGTAGAAAAACACTTCATTTGATTAATTGAAAAATATTGAACTCTTCTTACAAAAAGAATGGAAATAAGATAGCTCAGGCGATTCTAGCTTATTTCTGATGAGAGATGTCAAGGGCTACATGCCTCTAAACTGTGTTACAATGAGGCTCAAAGGTCTATTTATTATTGAGAACCAATGGAGAACCATAAACATCCAAAAGCCTAACTGTATGAGATGAAGAGCCAAAAGTGTGGGTCTCGTTTGCGTAAATTCGTACATCAACATCCTCGGGTCGTAACTTTGGAATACAATCTCCGTTTCATGGCTATGATAATATATTGTTTTGAAGATCTCGAAGAGCATGCTGAAAATAAATTGGAAAGCCATTTTGGGACATTTACATTCTCTCCATTTTCCCTAAAAGCATCAGTTAGGGCCTCAAAACCACTTTGGAAGTTCATGGCCCGAAAAACTACCAAAATTAGTAAATTGTGCTACAATTAAGGAAACTGAAAAACTGAAAGAGACAATGTTGGTGGTTCAAGTGGAATAGGTAGGTGTCCACTAATATCCCCATGGATCATTTTACTTAGGGAATGTTTTTGCACTTTAGGTCATGCATTTTTTAGATTTTTAATGTTGTACATATTTGCTAAATGGTGTTTCCCTAATTCATCTATTGTCTTCTGCAAGTGCACATGTCTAGGTAATTAGTGGTATGTAATTGGATAAAATATTTTCTATCACAAATTAGTTGGAAGAAGTGTGGGAAAGACTGGCTCAAAACATAAATAAAATCCAGAAAAACATTATTGTTCCCTTCCAAAACCTTTTCTTTTATTTGTAAAATATTATGGAAAGTGACAAAGGTCAAATTTGAAGGAAATACATCATATTCCAATAGAAAGGGACAATCTATTAGGAGATTTTCAAATAATAGATTGATAGGCCATCAACAATCTCTCAAAATTTTCCAATAAGCATTCAAAAAATCAACCTAATAGGCCATAAACATATTTTATAGATTCTCAATCGGACTATTTCAAATATGTGCTTTACTCAAAAGATAAGGTGATTAGGTTTCTCTGCAATAATACCTTGGTCAATCCACCTCACAGATAATACTTGAATAAAGATTGAGTGGGAATTTTGTCCCATTCAAAGAAACAATCAAGCCAAATATGGGTCATTCATCATATTTTGATGGAATACCTTGAAATAAAAATAAGGAGAGGTTAGAGTGGCTTCCAAAGTTATCACTTTAGCTTTGACAAAAGGCCTATTTCCTTATAATATCCACATTGATCCCACTCAATGTTAAGCTTCCATTTAGCTTGTGGCCATGCAAACCTATAAGGATATTTCCAATGAATTATGGCCATAATTACTTAGATTCATATACATCCGTTTTGTTGAATGCATGATGTATGTTTCAATAAAATAAACTCTAAGCCATTCCAAATTGCAAAGGCATGTAGTGTAACAATTTAATAACCAACATATAATACATCGTACATCCATGAGTCTCATTTCCCAAATCATTTACATGAACAATATAAATTAATAAAAGAATTATACACAACAATCCATCATAGAGATGAAACACTTATCCCTTAATAAGCTAGTCCAAGGAGGCTTGTTATTAGCAAGAAATTTCCCAAAAAAACTATAAAAACTCCTCTATGATTCCACCCTCAAGCTAGATTATGAGGCCATTGAGGTGAAGGAAATAGGGTCAATATTCTTAGTTCACTCACCCCACCTAATCACTTTCACGATTAAACAAATCCCCCAATACAAAACTATTTAGGTGTTGACAGTGCTAGACCCACCAATATTCAAGGTATCTCACCAATATGAAGCCCAATCATACCTCACACCGTTTGGTGTTGGAGTCCCATCCCGTATAAAGGTCTGGTTTCCAAATCCTTAAATATTTTCCTTAGTTATAGCTGTTAGAAAAAGAGAATTATGTAATGGTGTCTTTGAAAAGCAACAAGAGTGTGCCTCGTGAGTGTGCAGTGCAACTGTGTCAAGGTTCTTCTACTGTAAATGGGGAGAGAAAAGTGAGCCTCTAAGTGAGAGGTAATAGTAACACCTAGAGAGAGACACACATGAACCAAAAGGACCCATCTAACATACATCATAATATTCCACACTGGATGTGACAATTGTTACAACCAACAAACAAGGGAAGATACATCTAACATCTAGCGAAATAGTCCAGAATGGATGTGACAAGCATTACAATGAGAAAACAAGGAATGATCAATCTAGTATCTTGTTAAATAGTCCACAAGGATGGGACAATAATAACAAACATTACAATGAATTCACAATAATATAAGCACTAAAATAACTTAAATAATTGAATTGTCTCAGTACATGTGAAAGAAAACATAAAATATAAATGTCCACATAATAGTCTTACAATCATTCATAGTCCATGCATGAAGAATGTGATGGTATTATAAGGCTAATGTTATTGAGAAAAAGTTCCGAGACACATGTTTACATTTTACAACACTAGCCCCAGTAGTGGGGTGTTGCAGCCACTCCTTACTCCTCAAAGAACTAGTTGATCTCTCTAATTCCTTGCAGGAGGAGCTAGGGTGAAAATTATTTTTCTCATATAATGAGGGTGTATATATAACCAAGGGGTGATAGCTCACCCTTGTGACTCTTTCACTACCCTCATGAATATTAAAATTCCTAGACTTTTTAACTTACAGGACTCTTCATATTCATGTATGTCCTTTGGACTCCCACTTTACAATATAGTTGATTATAATATACATGGTCCACAATAGTGATGTGGCATATGAAAATTCATGACACGACTTGACATGACATTGCTGACATGGAGTAGTTTGATGGTGTTGCAATATCAAGTCATTGTTGTTGCGGAGTGCTAGATGTGTTCTTGGATATGCTTTCACTTCTCCTCCCCTTAGCTTCGTGATATGAGGTCTTCAATGATCTTCGGCCTTGGAAGGTGGTTGCAAACTTATGTCCCTTTGCTTGCTCTTCATAGGTCCACATTTAAGTCTAGCTACAAGTGAGTATTTATGTGTGCTTCTCTCCTTCTTCTCCTTCTTCGTCATCTCTCCCTGACATGATAGTGAACCTTTCCTCTAATTCACGAAGGTGTTGAACCTTAGAGTTACCATCTTCTTGACAGCTTTTCTCACTTCTTTGCCTTGCTTTTCCATAAGATTACAGATCCCCATCAATGATAAATGATAGGCTTTGTCTTAAGGAGGGAATTAAATGATTGAATAAATTTTGCAAATTAGCTACAAAACATAGCCTATTCTGTAGCTAACTATGTATTCCATAGCTACGTCCATGGTCTGGCAGGTTCCAGGTGTCAAATGAAGAATCCGGCCACACGGGTATCTCTAGAACCATCTCCACATGGATTCTATCCTAGTCACTCAGCCCAAATTGATAAAAAAGCAAGCTCAAGATCATAGTCAAAGGTGGAGTCAAACATATGATACCCAGAAGCAATAAAACTATTCATCTACTCTTTCGTGGGTAATCAATAAATCTAACAGTTTTGTTGCAACATTAACTCGGATCAGACACCTATGTTAACGGTTCTGTTGCAAACATCTTGCTTGAATTTAAGTCGGATGTAGTTGATCAGACATTTTCACAGTCCTGTTGTAATACATATAGGCCACCTAAAAAACAGTTCTGATTATTTACTTTTAAATATTGGTTATACAGAACCAAGGAGGGTTCGAAGAATTTTAGGTATTAAAGTTCAGACTTTCAGCTCTGTATTTTTGGACTTCTTTCCTTTCTATAATATAAAATCGTGTGTTGACCAATGATAATTTAAGAGAGAATTTTCAATTAGTTAGTAGCTCAACCGAGTCAGTTGCAGAGGGCCCCTATACTGAAGGAGGTTTTCTTTCCATTTGTTCTCTATTCAGTTTTAATTTCACCATCTGCTTTTAGCAATATTTCTAGCTTAGGTTGATTTCTTTTAGTTTTGATCAATAGCGTAATGTTAAATCTCAATTGTGCAGTCTTGTTCCTCCAACACATTTCATGAGAACGATTTTGTTTCTAAACAGAGTAAGGTTGAAGTAATGAGAATGCACTGTTGACTAGCTTACTCACTATTTTGTTATTTATTTTCTAGTTCAGACTATCAATATAATGCGTTAATGAGTGATTTTGATTACCATTTCATGTTGATACTCATCCTAATATAAATGGTTAAATATTTACTTCACACAATGGTTGAAATCAATCAGTTACCTTCTTCATGTTTTTTTTTTTTTTTTTTTCTTGAGCAAGAGTGGTGCCTTCTAATTCATTAAATCAAGTAGAATTTACAATATATACACCAAGCCACCAAGCAAAGTGGTCCTAGGCTTTCTAATAGTGAGCTCGACAGAAATTGAGCCTTCCCCAAAAAAGAGAAAAAATACTCTCCCAAACCAAGTCTTACATACAAAAAATAACCCACCGGATATACTGGGACCGAGAACCCTTCCCACAAAAAGCCGCACCAACCCCAGCCTAACATGCCACAAAAATCCCACCGTCCAAAATTCATAAGTAAATCAACGGCAGAGATCCAAAGCACACAATGAAGAAGCGGGGAGGATAACCCCCATACCCCACCAAAACCGCCCGTTTAATCCCGAGCATTGATCAACCTATTCCCATTGAACGATGGAACTGCCACTCGCGCAACTGAAAAGATCGTAAAATAGTGTGCGATGAGGGTGGTTTTTAGGACCCACCCTCATCCACATGTCACCATGTATATGGAATCGCTGCCTAAACAAGAAAACCACCATCAGCTCGAACGCAATACGATTGCACAAAAACCACTTTGGAAGCGGTTTTGTCTCTCGCCACTAGAAGTTGAGCAACGAAACCTCCATAACAGGTGCCATTGGTAGATTACATAACCCCCCCGCCCCATCTGACCAAGATAACAATGCTACTGACAACAGAGATATACAGGGAAGTGATTCCCATGGTTGTAGAGGTTGCCCGTGAATCAAACTGAAAGCTACTCATTTCGAATTGTCTTCCTTAGTTTTGTTCTTATAAACTTCTTTGTACTCTTTCTACTGGTTTTGGAAAAGTACTTTTAGGTTTCTTGGCAACATAGTGAGCCAATTCATCGAAATTTTGCTGTCTTTACAGCTGACACCTTGGTTGGCTAGGATATCAGCCAACTTGTTGGCCTTACGATGCACATGAATAAATCTAAGTGTGTGTATTCCCTGAAGATGTTCTTGAATTTTTTGGAGAACCCATAATAAGCTCCAATGTTTGATTACTTTCTCTGGCCTTGTTCCATGACAAATTTTCTTGACCACATTTGTGACTAACTCTGAAATAGCTTCTATTATTACATTTTGGCAATTGTTCTGTTTCACAAATTCCAAACCTTGTTCCAAAGCCATTAATTCCACCATATTGTTGGTGGCTTTTCCAAGATGAACATAGAAGAGGGAGATTATGTTTCCATTTTCATTCCTAAGAACCCCTCCAAAGCCCGCCAAGCCCGGGTTGCCCTTTGAAGCCCCATCGATATTGTACTTTAAAAATCCTACCGGGGGAGGATTCCAGAAATCTTTCATCGGTTCCCTCAAGTTTACTCTCCTATCTATACCTTGTGGAATAATTCCCTGCATTCCTAACTGCCTGAGAATTGATAGCTCAGCTTCTGAAGGAGGATTCTTGGGGAGATCCTTGACAATGGTGATGATTGTCTCCTTAAGCTATTTAGATATTTGTTCCAACAAACGAAGGGAGGACATCTTCTCTTCTTTGAAGATTCTTCTATTTCTCTCTTTCCACACATTCCAAATGATGAAACTTGGTAAGAGAGCCTATGCCAAGTTAAGAACCTCATAATCCAAAAAATTATTCCTCCAATTTTTCAGTGTTTTAGTGATGCTTCCTTTGTCTCTATCAGAATGTTTGAAGATGGAGGCAAAAAAATCCCATAACCTGGAGGTGAAAATGCAGTTATTGAATAGATGTTCGATGGTCTCCTCTTAGACTTCACAGAGCTGGCATCTGGAGGGTCCCAGCATACCTCTTTTCCCAATATTATCCCAGGTTAAGATTTTCCTGTGGTGAACTAGCCACATAAAGAGTTTGATCTTCATCCAGCCCTTGTGCCTCCATATCTTCTACCAAGATCTCTTCGTAGCTTGGGAATCCATCACAAAAAGAATACATTTTGCTTCCTTGATGTTAAAGTTTCCCTCTTTGTTGCTTCCCCATATTAGTTGATCCTACCCTTCAGTAACTAAAATCATCCTCTGCTCCAACAATCTATTAAGGATATTTGTTCCACTGCTCAGGGTCCTGTTCTCTCTACCATCTATTCTTTTCCATGTTCTCCATTTTTCTGTATTATGAGATTGCTCTCAAAATTCCTTTACCTTCATGAATCCTCGGTTGTCTGTTTTCTTTTTGAGGCCCAAAAATTCCTCTCTTAAAACAGTTGGTTCTTGTTTCCATTTTTCCTCCCAAAAAATAGCCAGATATCCATTTCTGATTTCCCAGAAACCGTTTTTTTGAACCACCTCTCTGTTTTCCCAGGCCTTGTTCCAAATGGGAGATCCCTTTATATTTCCAGACATTCTTATGATATCATGAGAAAGCCAGGAACATGCATATTTTTCCTTCCAAATGCTTGCCCATTGTGCTTTACGATCTTTAACCCACCTCCACCACAGTTTAGCCCCTAGAACCTTACTTCGAATCTCTGTATCATCCAATCCTAGGCCTCCTTGTTTCTTGTGTTTACAAAATTTTTCCCATGAGACTAAAGCCCATTTTTTCCTAGTTTTCTCTTTGCCCGAGAGAAAATCTCTTTGAATATTTCTAAATTGTTGTTAAAATCCTTTTGGAGCCAGGAGAGTGATAACATGAAGACAGGGATAGCTTGGAGCTCTGCCTTTGTGAGAACCAGTCTGCCCACCAGATTTAGAGACCTGATTTTCCATTTCCTCACTTTATCTTGCATATTGATGATTAGCAGTTCCCATATGCTTTTGAACATAGGTTTAGAAATTAGAGGAACTCCCAAATACTTCGAGGGGAGAGAGTCTCTTTGAAATCCAAGGATTTTGGAGACGTTTCTCTGGATAGCAATATGGGTATTAAAGAAAAATATTTTTGATTTGGAAAGATTAACTTCCATACCCGATGCCAAAGAAAAGTCCTTCAAAATCTGTTTGTATTCTAGCGCTTCCTTGGCCATGGGAATGCCCTAAAGCATGGTACCATCTACAAATTGTTGATGCGTCAAAACTCGACCATTCTCAAAAAGTTGGAGTCCTTGAATTTTTCTAGTTGCTCTAGCATGCTTAATAGACCGCCCCAGCCCTTCCATCATGAGGATGAAGAGAAAAGCAGAGAGTGGATCACCCTGTATAAGACCTCTAGAAGGAAGAAAGATTTCAGACAGAGAGCCATTAATCTATATAGAAAAGTTGGAGGAAGTCACCAGGGCCATGACCCATCTGATCCAATTATGATCAAAACCAAATGCTGCTAGTACTTTCTTGATATATGTCCAATTCACTTTGTCATATGCTTTGGCGATATCCAATTGCATGATCATACCCGACTTCTTTTCACTAGTTACTGAGTGGACCACCTCATTAGCTTGAAATATGTTATCTAGAATTTGTCTACCTTCCACATAACTAGATTGTTCCCATGAAACCAACAAAGGTAGCAAATGTTTTAGTTGATTGGCCACAACCTTGGAAATTATCTTATAAACTACATTGCATAAAGTAATGGGCCTATACCTCTTTGGAGTGTGGGCATTATCCTGCTTTGGAATTAGGGAGATAAAGGAGGTATTGAGAGCTCTTAAAATAGTTTTGTTCAGCCTAGAGTGTTCCACCACCTTTATAATATCCTCGTTGATAATATTCCAACAGGCTTTGAATAAATCAACATTGAATCCATCCGGACCTGCAGCCTTACCATTGTGCATTTCCCTGAGACCTTCACTGACCTCCTTTTCGGTTACAGGTCTGTTGATATTACAATTATCCTCCCTGGATACCAACTTGGGATATGCTTAAGGAGTTCCTTGATGAAGGGAACCTTGTCCAGGGTATTTTCCCGAGCAATACCTCGGAAGTGCTTAACTAACACTGCTTTTATTTCTTTGTGAGATTGATGTATTTGCCCATCTGCATCCTTGATCGAAGAGATTTAGCTGTGAGTCCTATTTCCTATAGTGGATTTATGGAAAAATTTAGTATTACGCTCTCCTTCTTTTAGCCACTGAAATCTTGATTTTTGTTTCCAAATGGTTTTCTCTTGATTGCACAACCTTTCCCATTCTTGGTGATGTTTTTCTACTTGGTCATTTTTGTCCTTATCAAATTCCTCCTTGATCAAAGCTTGGTTGAGCTCCATAATTTTGTTTTCCATTGCTTTATTTCCTGCAAAAATATTGCCAAATTCATTCTTATTCCAGGCCTTAAGCTTCAGTTTGATGTTCTTTAATCTCTTGTGAAGCAGGAACATAGTTGATCCTGGAGTTTGCAAATCCTCTGCCCACCATTCTTCAATGTTGCTAAAGAATTCTAGTTGTGAAAGCCACATATTTTCAAATCTGAAAGGTCTATTTCTAGGGGTACCTATGCCCTTGATTTCCATTTGAACCAGCAAATGGTCTGAACGTCCAAAGGGCAGAATTCCTACTATTATTTCCTTGTATAGAAGCATGAGATCTTCAGAGATCATTAATTTGTCCAACTTGGAGGCTACATGTGAGTCACCTCCTCTTTTATTGTTCCATGTACAGAGGCGATTGTTTGTTTCAATATCAATGAGCTTCATGCTTTCTGAGAAGATTTGGAAGGCTAGGGAATCTTTATTTAGAGCTCTTATACCCCTTTTTTCTCCATGAGATATTTGATCATGTTGAAGTCACCTTCTAGGACCCAAGATAGCCCTACATGTCTAACCCGTAAATCCACTAAGGAATCTATCAACCTGATTTTGTCATCTAATCTTTGAGGGCCATAAACATTCGTAATAACTAGGTAAGTTTCCCTGTCTCCTACTAGCTGTATAACCACTGATAAATAATTTCTTGATGCCTCAGCATCAATTATTCCAATTTTTTGGGGATTCCAGAGAGTGAGGATACCCCCTACTGTATTTTTTGCTTTAACTTATAGAAGCTCAAATCTATTGATCCATTTACTGTGGATTTGCCTTAATTTCTTAATGGAGCATTTTGTCTCTTAGATAAAAATTATATCGGAGCTGCTTGTTTCATTCTATTATTCATCATTCTTTGTTTTCTCTTGCTACCAAGACCTCTAATATTCGAAGTTGTGAACTTCATAATTAAAGATTGGTAAAGGAGTAGCTCGTTAGGTCTTTCATCTTACCTTAGTTGACCATAAGCTTGCCACATTCCATTAGTAGCTCATTTTGTTTTTTCCTGCCTCTTTTTTCCCCTGTGGATTTCTCGGTGCTAACCCCAGAGTCATTTTTACTGCTTTCACCCTTTCATTGCTCTGCAATTTAATGTTGTTTACCCCCTCCACCACTTTTTCTTGGGTTTTCCATAAGAATAATTGTTGTATTCGATTCAGCTCTTCTGGTGGTAGTGAATCTACCCCGCCTGATGTTCCCTGAGGTAAGAATCCTTCTAGATCCAGGTTTTCTCTGTCGAGAATCTCCCATAGCTCATTGTCCTCCATATCCATTTCACTCTGGGTCATTTCCTAATCCATTTCCATCTAATTCATTCAACATGATCCCCTTCTGCTTTCTGTTTTCCAGTGTCTGATCTCTTTCTTTATCCTTTTCCTTCTTTTCGTAATCTTCATCCATTGCTTGACCTTACACTGATATTTCTTCATCCTCTTCAGGAACTTGGAACTGGTTCTAACTAACCATTTGTCCTTCAGCTTGGTGTTTCTTGTCCATTTTTTGCTTGTTTTCCCTTTATGAGCTACTATGTGAAAGTTATGCGAGTCTTTCATTGTGTTTATTTTACTTTTGTGCTCTGCTTTACTGAGGGGGCAGTCTCTTAGAAGGTGCCCATGTTCATGACATCTTCGACATCTAAATGGAATATGTTCATAATCAACTGTTTGCACCCATTCCTCATCAAAAACCTCCAAGATGACTTCGTCTGGAAGAGCTCTAGATAGGTCCATCTCTACACAGATCCTAGCAAAGGAAGTGTATTTTCCCCTTCTTATGGCTTCCAAGGATTTGATAAACCGACCTCATTTATTGCCTATGGCTGCAAGGGATTCAGATTGCCAATAGTCTAGACGTAAGGAATAAAGTTTTACCGAGACCGGAACCGAAGAAAAAGTTTCCCGCTCCGGCACGAAGTTCATCATCCATGGCCTCATATAGAATCCTGTTGCTCCATACAAGTAGGGCCCTCCTTCAAACACTGTCTTTATCTTCAATGTTAGTGAACACCACTATAAAGAATCCTTTGGACCCCAGATGTAGTTCAATGCTCCCTTTGGGTTTCCAGTGGTATCTTATCCATGTTAGTAAAGCTTTTTCAGTGGGCCATAATCCCAAAAATTTTCATATGATTGTGTACATTCGCATGTGATCTCTATGTTCCTGTAGCACAGGATCATTTAAAACTACTTTAGGAGTAATTTCAGGTTTGGGTTTGCACTGACCCTTCTGATTCTTGTCTTTTGTTCCCGGGGTTTCTTCATTTTCTTCCTTGTCTTTTGTGCATTCCTTTCCCTTCAATTTGGTACTGACTGATACCTCCTTCTTGTTTTTTCTTCTTGCCTCCTCATCACTTCGTCCTTTCCCCAGAGGCTTCTTACCCTTTTTGGCCACCACTTCCTTGTAGGAGGGAGTGGAGCTCCCTCCTCTACACCGATCCATGGAGAGAAACCTTTGGTTGAGACAGTAACCCTAGTCGCCCTCACTACCCACTGTTTGTTCCGCCATTTCCTCCAAGAATCAAGTTACCTTCTTCATGTTTCATTTAGTTCTCTAGATCATAAAGTACAGAAAGTTGTTTGATTTCATTCTCTGTATTTATTTCAACCTGTATTACAAATTTAGCTTTAATTTTAAGAATTAGATTCATGACTTAGGATTAATGAAAATATAGGACAGATGCTCTGTTCTTCCTTTCTTTAAATTATATTTTGACTGGTTTCAGCTCTTGGTTGAGCATTAGGAAGTTTAGATTTAGTTTCTTGTAGTTCATATTGTACATCATTAGGAATCAAAGAACAAAAACCCCAAAAACAATATAAAAATACAAAACAACAAAGTAAGAAGGGTTAACTAAGCACATATAATGCACTACACTTCATCTACTTACAAACCTCGGTTGGTAATTTATGCAAGCAATTTAGGACACTAAATTGACTAAACATTTTGGCACCATTGTTAGGGAAGTGTAATTAGCTAACCTTATCTCTTACATTCAAAAAAAAATTGATATGCATAGAGAAAGAGACTCTGAGGGTAGATTTATAGCTAGAGGCAAGAGTTCAATTCCTACAGCACCACCTACTCCACCAAGAATAAGAAGAGATACACCTCCATCTCAAGCTCATAATCCTACCCATAGAACTCCTAAAGTTCTAAGGTCAAAAATTCAATGTAGAGGATGGCCTACTTCATTTACTGAGGTAGTCCTAGAGGAGGAAAATCTTGGATCTCCAACAGAAGGAGTAGCCTTTTTCACCTCCACACAGGAGAATATTTTAGTTGAAGAATTAAGAATACCTAGTGAGAAAGAAGAAGTAGAACCTCACTCCCACATACCATTAATAGAGGAACCAACAGAAGAGAAATTAACCTTGCAGGTTGAATCTTATACTGACTCTGAAGAATTTATAATGGCAGAAGAAGGAGAGGATGGAGAATTCACACTATTTGGAGGAGGGGGTAGAGGAAATAATGGTGGAGACAGAGGTAATAATGGAGGAGGTAGAGGAAATAGGAAAATAGATAATTCTTTTAGATTCCCTATAGTTGATGAACAAACAAATTCCACAATGAAAAATATCTCACCTTCTGTCCTCCCAAATTTCCATGGGTTAAAAAGTCAGGATCCTGAAACATTTTTATTTGGGTTTGAATTCTTGTACAGAACCTATGATTGCTTAGAAGACTCTCAAAAACATAAGTTGTTTCCTTCAACGTTGAAAGGATTTGTCTTGAAGTGGTTCACGAGGTTGGTCACTCAGTCCATGAGAACATGGAATGACATGAATAAAATGTTTTTCAACAAGTATTTGGATTATTTCATGCATACCAATCACAAGGATGAAGTGTTCAAAATGATGCAAATAGAGGATGAAAATTTAGAGGATTTAATTGAGAGATTCAAATATAACTTGAAAAGAGCAAGTTGGATAATTTAGATGAAGATACGTTAAAATATCTTCTATTAAAATCCATTAGAGATGAGTGGATATATATCCTTAACATGACAGGGAAGGGAGATATCTCTCAACTACCACCAAGTGACATAGGATAATTATGTGTTCATCTCTCAAGAGGGAAATCCAAAACTGGGAAAGGCCCAAGAGATCCTTCTCTTGTTAGAGTAAATAAATCTACAATTAGATCGGTGAGTAGGGCAGAAATTGGGAATATTCTTGATGAATTCAAAACATATATTCTAGGGAGCCTTAGTGAGAAAATTTGCACCCTTTAGTTACAAAAGAAGCAGAAAATTGAGGCTGATGCTTTAGCTATTTTCTGTCCCAAATGCAAAAAAAAATGCTTTAAGAGAATGCCCTTTGGATGCAAAAATCATAGATACTTGTGTGATTTGCTTAGAAAACAATGAGACCAACGGTTGTCCTTCAATTCCAGGTCTTAAGGATATTTTTCAAGATGAAACATTTTCAAGTTCAGTAGAATCTATTTGTTTTGTCACTAGAAGACCTTGGCAGGGGCCAAAAAATCAGGGATTTAATAATCAAATGTATTTTTAGCCCCCACAAAATTAGAATTCGTGGTAGCAAGCTTAGCCTGAACCTCAACCTCAATCTCAATATGAACCTTGGGCTGAAGGAATAAGAAGTCCTTATGGAATATTTTCTCAATATTATCAATATCCTCCATCATATCAAGATTATCCTCCCCCACAAATTCCACAGCAAAAATAGCAACCACAACTTCAAAATCAGAACCCTCAACTTTCACTACCATTTCCACATCAAATTCTACAACAACCTCAACTTCAAAACCAAAATCCTCAACTCTTACTACCATTTCAGCAGAGACCAAATCAACTACCTGACCAACCATTACCAAACCCTAACAATAAAAATCCTCATAATACTTACATGGTGGAAGGACAACAATTTCCAACTTATATGATCACTCCTCTAGATCTCAATGATGTTGAACCAAGATCTAGTAGGGTATTAGAAAAGGAAGAGCCTTTTGTAGTTATTCAGGAACAAGACAATTCTAAGGAAGATTCTCTACAGCCCAATAAATGTTTTGAAGTAAAATCTCTCCAAAACAAAAATAATGAAAATGAAAAACAAAAGGAACTAGTGAGCTCAACTCCTATCATTGAGCAACCAATATCTACTTTTTCACCTTTTCTTCCTGTAAGATTACAAGTTGATAGAGGGGTAGAAAACCAGATTATGTTCCCTAATTATGATTTTCTAGATGAATTCAAAAATGTTTGTATCGAAATCCCTTTGTTACAAGCAATTAAGGAGATTCCAATTATAGCTAAAAGAATAGAGGATTTGAGAATAAAGAGACCGGGAAGAAAAGCAAAAGAAACAAAAATAATTCACCTAGTAGGAAAAATAGTAGACATAATGATGTGAAAAGTTGCCATACAAGAATATGTAGATCTAGGAAGTCCAATTGTGAAAACACATATCAATGGAGCTGAAATTATGAATACATTGATTGATTTAGGAGTAGCTATAAACATCATGAGAAAACAAACCATGGAAGAACTCAAGCTTCCTAATCTTTTTTATACACCTACATTACTGCAAGTACCAGATAAATCTGTAATCAAACTAGATGGTGTGTTAGAAGATACTTTAGTGTCCTTAGATTCTTGGGAATATCTTGTTGATTTTATGATCTTAACCCCCAAGAACAATCTAGGAGGACATCCACTTATATTAGGAAGGCCTTGGCTGGCCACAGTTGATACTTTCATTACCTGTAGATATGGTGACATGTATATTTCTAATGGGAATTCAACAAAGAAATTCACTCTATATCCTCCAACAAGAACAATCACAGAAATAGATGACAAAGAATGGATTGATGATGAAAATGACATTCATCCTCTCTTTACTATTTCAGATATTAGTCAAGATAGTCAAGTCTTGAATACAATGGAAAATTTTGAATCATCTCCAGAATATGAACATGATCAATTCCACGAAAAATCCAATATTGAATATTTGTCATCTAAGCAGATGTCTCTTTATTCTATGGAAGAATTTGGTAGCTCTACAATTGAAATATTTCCAGGGAGAACATTGAACATAAAAAATAACTTGGAAAAATTACAATGAGAAAAGATAACCAAAACATTACAATAACATTCTGCTGCATATGCATGGGAATATACTGACATGAAAGGAATTTGTCCTAAGACTTGTATACATCACATCTTCATTGAGGAAAATTGTAAACCTATCAAACAACCTCAAAGAAGCATGAATCCAAATCTTACGGAAATTTTGAAAGAAGAGCTGCAAAAACTGCTAAATGTAAACTTCATTTACCTAATTTTAGACAGCCAATGGGTTTCCCCTTTAGTCATTGTGCCTAAAAAGAATGGTAAATGGAGGGTATGCATTGATTATCGAGAATTGAATAAATCTAACCTTAAAGATCATTTTCCTTTGCCCTTTATAGATCAAGTGTTAGATACATTAGTAGGTAAGAAGTATTTCTCATTCTTGGATGGTTTTAGTGGTTATAATCAAATTCAGGTGACACCTGAAGATCAAGATAAAACCACATTCACTTGTCCATGGGTAATCTATGCCTATCGAGTACTTCCTTTTGGATTATGTAATACATTTGCAACATTCCAAAGAGAAGTACTAGGAACTTTTTCTGATCTAATACACGATTGTGTAGATGTATATATGGATGACATTGCTATCTATGGGAATACATTTGAAGAAGCTTTAGAAAATTTGGAAAATTTTCTTAAAATATGTAAGCAAACCTTTCACTGAGCCATGAAAAATGTTTTATGATGTTTACAGAAGGGATTGTTTTAGGACATTACTTTTCAAGAGATGGAATTAAAGTTGATAAATCTAAAGTTGAAGTTATCTCTAAATTATCAATTCCAAATTGTGAAAAGGATGGTAGAATTTTTCTAGGATTTATAGGATAATATAGACGATTTATAGAAAATTGCACTAAAATAGCACCCCCACTCTTCAAATTACTCACCAAGGATTGTGAATTCAATTGGAGTCCTGATTGCCAATTAGCATTTGAAACTTTAAAAGAAAGAATTTATGAAGCACCCATCTTGAGAGGTCCAAATTGGAAACTACCATTTCACATTTCAAAATATGCTTCAGATACAACCCTGGGAGCTTTATTAGGAAAAAAATATTTGATTCCCTATGCCATCTACTTTACAAGTAAGAATTTGACTCCCACCAAGTTAAATTATACTATAACTGAAAACGAATTTTTAGTTGTTGTTTATTCCATAAATAAGTTCAGACATGATATAACATGCTATGAAACCTTTGTTCATACAAATCACTCTGCAATTAGATACTTAATGAATAAACCTATTAGTAATGGCAGAGTTACAAGATGGCTATTACTATTGCAAGAATTCAATATTACTGTGCTAGATAGACATGGAAAACAAAACATAGTTGTTGATTTCTTGTCCAAAATTCAAAATATCAAAGATGACACTTGGGTTGAAGATATGTTTCCTGATGAATATCTTTTTGAAGTGACTACTCAAACCCCTTGGTCTGCAGATATGGCTAATTACTTAGTCGAAGGGAAGTTTCCTTCACATTTGTTTCCTAGAGAGAAAAGAAAAATCATTCAAATAAGTGCAAGATACTCATGGATCACTAATGAATTGTATAAAACAGGTCCAGATCTCATGATCTGAAGATGTGTTAGGGAAGATGAAATGCTTGAGATTCTTAAGGCATGTCATGATGAACCGTGTGGTGGACAATTTACTGACAAGAGGACAACCTATAAAATCCTTTCGTTAGGATATTATTGGCTATCCATATTCAAAGATTCCAAAGAATATGTGAAGAGGTGTGACAACTGCCAAAGGTTAGGAAAACCTGCTACTTCAAATGAAATGGCACTACAAATTTAGGTAGTCATTGAACCTTTTCAAAAATGGGGCTTGGATTTTGTTGGACCAATTAATGCCCCATCTAAGAAAAAGAAGTATATATTGGTATGCACTGATTATGTCACTAAATGGGTAGAGGCCAAAGCATTACTTTTTGCTAATGAAAAATATGTAGTTAATTTTCTTTTTGAGGACATCTTCACTCGTTTTGGTGTTCCCAGAGAAATTGTGATGGATTAGGGATCTCAATTTACATCTAAAATGGTGAAGGGTCTTGCGGAACATTACGAGATCAAACATAGGAAATTTACCCCCTATCATCCACAAGAAAATGTTGAAGTTGAATCTGCAAATAATTTGAGTGAAGGAATTCTCACTAAGATTGTACATCTACATAGAAGAGTTTGGGCAGAAAGGCTTCCTGAAGCCTTATGGGCTTATAGAACTACATGGAGGAACACAATGGGACACACACCCTATGAACTTTTTTATGGGAAACAAGTCTTGTTCCGTATAGAGTTTCAAATAAAAACCTTCAAGTTTCCAATCCAATTGGGAGTGGATTTATTAGAGGCACAAAAACATAGATTGGAGCAACTCAACGAACTTGATGAAATTAGGAAAGATGCAGTTCAAAGAACCAGTATAGTCCAACAACAAAGGGCTAAATGCCATGATAAATATATGAAGGAGGAGAAGTTGCAAGCAGGATATTGGGCACTTTTGTTCGATTCAAAATTCAAAGATTTTCAAGGGAAGTTTCAGACTCATTGGCTTGGGCCATATGAGATTGAAGAAGTCTTTAATAATGGAGCAGTAAGGATAAGGACAATAGATGGAAGCAGAATACCTCTTCTTGTGAATGGTCATCGATTGAAGATATATCAAAAGCCAATTTCAAGAGAGCCGTTCATTAAGATTTTCCAAAATAACTCTGAAATGAAGCTAGTGAAGAAGAATTCTTCTTCTCCACTAACTTAGCATTTATTTTTCCCAATAATAATAATAATAATAATAATAATATATATAGATATAGATATATATATATATATATATATATATATATATATATATATATATATATATATATATATATATATATATATATATATATATATATATATATATATATATATATATATATATATATATATATATATATATATATATATATATATATATATATATATATATATATATATAGATAGATATAGATATAGATATATTGTATGAATTTGAGAACCAATCACTGATTGGCATACTTATACAAAAAATACAGGGTCAAAATCAGAGATTTATGACATCCTGTATTTTCCATTTCCTTTCTGTAATAAGTAGTGACAAAAGTCTACATTCATTTGTAGTTCAGAATCTGCAAATTCATAGTCTCATTCTCTTCTCATATTATTTTATAGTTCCATTTCATCTCATTGTCATATTCCATTTACATTTTATTTTTACAGTGTTACTGCATCTCACCCTGTTTCTCATTTTATTTTACATCGCATTCCATATCACTGTCATAACCAATTTCCATTTTATTTTTACACTCATATTCCATACCCATACTTCACTTTTCCTTCTTTCGCATTTTGCAGCTGATTCCATTCTAAAGCTAATCTGATTTTGCTACCACAACTTACTTATCTGCTCTGGCACAATTATACACCTCTCAAATAAATCATGAATTCAAGAAATTGAAGAATCAAGTTTTGGAGACCAAACATGGTAAAAGGTACCTACGGATCAACACCAAAAGAGTTACCAAATAGAAGGTTAAGTTCTAAAGGTAAAATGCAAAATTTATTTCAAACAGAAAGTTAAAAACATAAGGCATGTATAATATGAATAATCATATGTCTCTTTAACGAGTCATCATTTGATTTGACTGCCAGCTCATCATACCACATCTCCACCACATCTTCCATACTCGGTACACAACAGTCCATAATAACTTCATCATACCACATCTTCACTACACTCTCCATACTCTGTACCTAAATGGTCCTTAATACTCCATCTGTTAACGGTCATGTCTATGATGTGACCAACTTGTCCACGTCTCTCCAAACCCTCACCATCTACTTATTCCACGCAAACCTGTAGTTCCTTTTCACCATACTCGCAGTCTATCCATTTCATAGACCTGGAGAGTAATTCTGAATGTTAAGAAATTTTGTGAAACAAAAGCCATGGGACTTATTGTTAGGACAAAGCCAATAGGAGAAAAATATATGGAGGGATACCCTTAACTCAAGGAAATGCTGCAGAAGGCTCGATGGTTCAATTTCATTGAAAAGTTTGATGGCTTCCACAAAGAGATAACAAAATCTTTTGCTAGATCATTTGATTGTACATAAGTAGAAATTGGAGACATTAAGTTTGCAATAAAAGAAACCTACACAACAGAGGCTACAAAACTACAAAGACATGGTGAAATATGATTCAAAAACAAGGAATTCCATAGTGAATCATGAAATTTAATCCTCAGGAACCCAGGTATGGATGTCTCTGTGTTTAGAAAAGGAATTCCTATTTCAGCACTTAAAAGTAAATGGAGAAGCATGCTTTTGATATTACATAAATTCATTACCTGTGAGGGGAGATTCAAAATGCATGTATGCCTACCATATACATTTATTGATGAACTTTCTATAGAATGGGGAAATAAATCTCCCTTTCTTCCTGCTAAACAATTTACGAAGGATGGCTTCAAATGTACAGAAGAAAATAGAATTCATAGACACAACCATCTAGCATCATGGGTTGGTAAAGATACTGGTTGAGTTTTATTTGAAAAGAATAGGAGATACTTGGGAAAATTTACTGATAAGAAACTATTTCGAAGAGGCACTAGAGTCACCTAAAGAGGGTAATGTTCGAATGAGTAGGAGAAAGAAGATTGGTATAACCATTCAAAGCAAACCTAAGTGCTCAATGCAGAAAAATGATCAAGAGCTAGTTTCTGAAAAATTAACAGAGATCAAGGAGAAAATAAAGAAAAAAGGGAAGATGAAAAGAAAAGTTGGTGAAACTACTGGAAACAAACTTGAATATTGATTACAACAAGATGATAAAAAATTCATCGCTGAAGAATTGACAGAGATTAGGAAACAAATCAAGAGAAAAGAAAAGATAAGAAAGGAGAAAAAGGGTACAAAGGAGGAGAACGTAACCCTCTACAACTTAGAAGAAGCTCTAGAGTCTGAGGTATGGTAAAGCAGATATCATCAAAGGGGATGGAGTTCATAAATTTAGAAGAAGAAACCCCAGTAGCATTTCTTGATAATGTTCCATCTACACACAGTCCTCAAAATTCTCCTGAACATTATTTCGAAGGCTGCCCCAGGAGAAGATCTCCAGGAATAGACCCAGTACAACAACAAATATATGACTATATAGAATCACTGCAGAAGAAAATCACCTTAACAGATCCAGAATCCTCTATAAATCCAGAACTCTTTGTCAATCTACAAGAACCTCTAATTGACTCTCTCAAAGAGGAAATCTATGAACTAGAGATATTGAATAGACATATCAAGAAAGAAAATGAAACCTTGAGAGAACAAAGTAAATTAGATATGGCTATTCATGATAATACAACACTGCATCTAGGGTTATGGTATAAGAGGAATAGGAAGTTGAAGAGGAAGAATAAAATCTTGAACAGAACAATCATCCACCTTAAATACAGGCTTCTTATGAAGAAACCCACAATGACAGTCACTTCAAAGAAGAGAAAAAGAAGAAAATTAGACGTATTAGTAGAAGTCTTTGAGTAAATACAATAAGAAAGAATAATTCACATTTTTGGCAAGTTGCACGAGGACATACAATGATTTTACAGTGGGGGTAGGTTGAACCTCATAATTACCCTCTCCTCGATAGATTTTCTAATATCTTTCGCTTTCTTTTCCATAAGATTACAGATCCCCATGAATGATAAATGATAGGTTTTGTCTTAAGGAGGGCATTAGATGATTGACATGTTATGTTTTTATGTTTTTTCTATTGGAATAAATTTTTGCAAATTAGCTACAAAACGTAGCCTATTCTGTAGCTACTTCCATGGTCTAGCAGGTTCTAGGTGTCAAATGAAGAATTTGGCCACTTGGGCATCTCTAGAATCATCTCCACATGGATTCTATCATAGTCACCCAACCCAGATAGATAAGAAAGCAAGCTCAAGATCGTAGTCAAAGGTGGAGTCAAACATATGATACCCAAAAGAAATAGGACTCTTCGTCTGCTCTTTCGTGGTTAATCAATAAATCTAACAGTTTTGTTGCAGCTTTAACTCAGATCAACCACCTGTGTTAACGGTTCTGTTGCACACATCTCACTCAAATTTAAGTGACATGTATCTCATCAGACATTTACACAGTCCTGTTGTAATACGTATAGGCCACTTGTAGCTAGTTTTCCTAAAAAACAATGATGATTATTTCCTTTTAAATACTGGTTTTACAGAACCAAGTTGGGTTTGAAGAATTTTATGTATTAAAGTTCAGACTTTCAGCTCTATATTTTTGGACTTTGTTATTTCTATAATATAAAATCGTGAGTTTACCAATGATCGTTTAAGAGAGAATTTTCAATTAGTTAGCAGCTTAACCCAGTAAGTTGCAGAGGGCTTCTACACTGAAGGAGGTTTTCTTTGCATTCGTTTTCAGTTTAGTTTTAATTTCACCATTTTCTTTTAGCAGTATTACTAACATAGGTTGATTTATTTTAGTTTTGATCAATAGCATAATGTTAAAACTCAATTATGAAGTCTTGTTCCTCCAACACATTTCATGAAAGGAAACGATTTTGTTTCTAGACAGAATAAGGTTGAAGTAATGAGAATGCATTGTTGACTACCTTACTCACTGTTTTTTATTTACTTTCTTGATCAAATTGTCAATACACTATGTTAATGAATGTTTTTTATTACCATTTTAAGTTGATACTCATCCTAAACTAAATGGTTAAACATTCACTTAACAAAATGGTTGAAATCAATCAGTTACCTTCTGCATGTTTCATTTAGTTCTCTAGATCATACAGTACAGAAAGTTTCTTGTATTCCATCTCAAGAAGGTTATCTTTCAAAATTGTAGGTTAAAGTAACTAGAAGTACCTCACTTGATTTCATTCTTTGTATTTATTTCAGCATGCATTGCAAGGGCATCTTTAATTTCAAGAATTAGATTCATGACTTAGGATTAATGACAAGATACGACAGATGTTCTATTTTTCCTTTCTTTAAATTATATTTTGACTAGTTTCAGCTCTTGGTTCACCATAAGGAAGTTTAGGCTCAGTTTATCATAGTTCAGATTGTACATCATTAGGAATCAAAGAATAGAAACCCCAAAACAATATAAAAATACAAAACAAAGAAGTAATAAGGGTTAACTAAGCACATAGAGTGCACTACACTTCATCAGCTTACAAAACTTGGTTGAAAATTTATGCAAGCAATTTAGGACACTAAATTAGCTAAACACATGGAAAGACAACAGAAATACGAAACATCCCTAATCTAAGGTGATGCATTGTTATCCAAGAACTGAGCCTGAGATAAGTCACATACTAGGAGGAAGGGCTCAGTGACTATGCATTGTGCATTTTCAGCTAACAGAGTGAGATCTTGATTTTTGAGGCTATGTAGAGTGTAGCTTAGGCTTGACTAAGGAAATTTTATGCATAGCCCTTAGTGAGGAGAAAAATTGAGCAATCCCCATTAAGGGTCAAAATTTTGTAGTTGAATCATGAAGTGACTACTACGGGATGGGGTCCTGGAGGACCAACTCCATAGTTTGAAGAGGAAAGGGTTATTGGGCGACACAGAGGCCTGGAGGACATATTTGGTCAGTCTCTTGAGGAAGTGAGCTCCACTTGAGGGAACGACATTAGAGGAAGCATCAGCAGAATTTTGGATTCTAGGGGTGGCTGGGCTCTTTTTGCATTGCGCATTTCCAGTAGGCAAGGGAATATCTCGACGGTTGAAGGTGAAAATGCGTAGTTCAAGACAAACCGGAAGGCATAGCTATGCAATTTTGGAGGTTAAGGGAGACTGTTCAAGTCTGTTGGAAATAATACTGGGGGGAGGGGCGTGAATCAGTATTATCAAATCAATATGAATTTTTCATTTTCATACTTAGATTCATATACACTACTTTAGTTAAGACAAACTGCGTGTATATGTAACTGTATGTAATGAAACAAGCGTATATAAAGTAAACTTATGATTCAATTTGTTGATCCTTAATGAGTGCATCAGAACATTATTAACCATATGAATAGTAAACAGAAGCAGTATAACAAAACAGATCATCACACATAAGGAACAAACATGAACACCATGATATAAGGTGGAAACCCAATGTGGGTGAAAACCACCTGCTGCAACTCGTCTCTTTCTTCCTTTAATAAGAAACTTCTTTTTACAATATTTATGTATTGGTGCAGTCTTATACCAGTACGCATGCTTCTACCTGCAGAAGGCTACAACCTTCTCTCATTCTCCAGACTCTCCTGGAAGGGAGCTACAACCCCCTTAGCTCTTGTACTAGCTGAAGTACTAGTACGTAGGTGTTGGCCTACAAAAGGCTACAACCTTCTCTTTTCTTCCAGGGACCATGTTTCATAAATTTTCATACTGGATCCATAAATACAAAATAATCACCACTGCAATACAATCATCAACTTATACCTGCATCATCAATATCCGAATCACCAAATATTGAATCACTAAAACACTGTCATCAAAATACAGTTACCTGAACACAGACCAAAGCCCAAAACTCTGCAACAACCACTAGAACCAACAGCAACCTGAAACATCAAATCTCATAATGTATACTCTACTTAACTGTGTCAAAACCGCGTGTACACGCACTTTCACCAGAGAGAACCCGCATACAGATCTAAAGATAATTACTTATACCTTCACTACCATTTCCAACTTGATTCAGATCGAGCCAAGCATAACAGACCCATAACCAACATACTAGTTCTTCACACTTCATTAGGCATTCATTACTTGCACACCACCCTTGGCCTAATGATCTTATCCTTATATAGGTTTAGGCTTCTCTCAATACCATGGTCTAAAACCATGTAGAAACAATACCTTGGACCCAATACCTGGGGTCAACACTTCGGACCAAATACCACAGACCAATACCAAAATACCATGGATCAAATACCACGGACCAAAACTTAGTTTTCCAACATGTACATGCCTTTCCTTCTGTGAACCTGCGTGTGTATGCATACACACCTTTTGTTCTTATCACCCGCGTGTATACGCACTTTCATCAAGGTTAACCTACGTATATCTCTCTATTGACCTGTTGTACTAAGATCTGTCCTCTGATTAAGTTGCCATCACCTGTATCATACCTCTGAGTGAGTTGCCATCAAGGAAAACACTTGCATCATAATGCCAACAGAGTCTGGGATTATGCATCATTTCCAACAGGCCTGAAAAGTACCCAAATGGACTCACGTAGGAACAAAAACATTTCTCCATTATGAGCAACCCTAGAAATCACCCCAGCGGTGTTTCTTGCTTCACCTCTCTTCGGATGAAGCCCTTCTCTTCTTTCACGTTTATTTTTTTATTTAAAGTGTATTTTACATCGAAGCTTATTCCTTTTCGGGTGGAAGAAGGATCCTGACTTATTGAAAGTATAAGAGGTTGTTCCTTCGATGAAACATATAAATACCTATGATTTAGGTTTTCCTATTTAAATTTTACCCTTTCTCTGTTTCTACTATTTGGATAAGCTTGAGAAAACCAGTAGAAAAATTGAGTATAGGCATGACTTTTCTTGACTAGCCATGGGTTCATGTTTGAACCCAAATTATCCTAATGGATGGATTGAATTTTCCATCACAAATTCATCGGCCAAAAGATGAAACTGACACAAGGAAGACAAACAAAAGGCTATCCAAATGCTGAGTGTCACAATACTCTGTAGACTTCATCCAGATACAAACTTAGAAGCATTGACGCAATCAAGCACAACACCTATTCACATGACAAGAAAAACACAAAATTCAAGAAAAGAAACAAAAGGATAACAACAAAAGACTATGTAGATAGTGCGGGGCACAACCCCATATCTTCATTAAAAATATTGTTTTAAGTCTTGGCCATTGACAGGGAGAGAGTCAATCTTCCCATCAAATCATCAAAGAATATATGTGTGTTGGCCAAGCCTCTTGTGTACTATGTATGGTTGAATCCATAGGAAATGAAACTTAGTGTATTTTCCTTTGGCCTCGTGGGCTTTATCCCACTTCAAGACTAAGTCACAAACACTAATCATTTTTTTCTGTACAGACTTCCTATAAAACCACCTGTTGATACAACTCTGGTGAAGTAAAACTTTTATTTTTCTTTCAGCCTTTCTTTCTGTATCATGTGCAAAGAGTCCATCCTATGCTAAACTAAAAGGTAGGGCTTGCCTTGGGAATCTTGTGATAGTTGGAGAGCAGGAAAGTAGATGTTCGACGGGAGGATGGATCCTTTTCCATACACTAGGATGTAAGGGGAGGTGTTCATAGAAAGTTTAGGCATGACCCGGTCAACCCATAAGGCATTCAACAAAACATACTGCTAGTTTCATTGTTAAAAGAATATCGTCATTTTGATGAACAGATGGGGTTCTTGTTCATGGATTCGACAATACCATTTCCATACGGATAATAATTAGCTGAGTACTTCAATATAATACCATTTTCAAAAAAAATATCATAAAGTATTAATGATGAAAAATATGTTGCATTGTCAAAAATAAGTGAAGTGGGAAAGTTGAACCTAGAAATGATGTTATGCTGCATAAATTTGATGACTTATTGAATGCTTATCTCTTTCAGTAGAACTTCCTCTGTCCACCACATGAAATAGTCAGTAGTAATTAGAATGCAGTGGTGTTTCTATGACAAGTGTGGGAAATTTTCCCAATGATATCCAAGCTCCACTGTTTTCAAGGTTCTTCCACTTCAACAGGTTGCAGTAGGGTTGCTGACTTCTAGTTTCTTTCGATACACCTTTGACAGACTAGACACTTGCAAGCATAGGAAAGAGCATATTTGAATAATGTAGGCCAATAAAAGTTGGGTTGCATAACCTATATGTTGTAGTGATTCCTTTAAAGTGTTCCTGGGCCGATCCATTATGGAGATCACATAATACCTTTTCTATATCATGCACCAGCAAACACCTAAGTCATACTCCATTGTGGTGCTTCATGAAAAACACCACATGCACCAACTAATATGATAATGCTTCAAGTCAGAGTGCCTTTTTCTGTCATGTAGAGAAGTGAGAGGGCATTGTGCCATGCTCAAGGTGTTAGCACACATCCATGTATGAAGAGTGTATGTCTATGGTGGGGGAGGCTGACTCAATGTTGTACATTTCAATCTCTTGGTCCTTTCTTGCAAGATCTTGTTCTTCCTTTTTTAAATTTACTATCGCTGCTTATAATTAGCATAGACCATGACTCGTGATTTTGTGAACTAAATTGGTATCTATATCATACTCTTGTAATCCAGTCATCCACTTCGCCCTCCTTTCACCTAGGTCTTACTCAACAAGTAGTGATCTAACTAATGTGTGTGGAACAAAGATAACACAACGGTTCCTTAATATATTAGGTCTGAAGTGTTTTACCACCTTGTATATTCCATAAGCCTGTTTGTCCACAACGTGATTATTAAGATTTTGTCCTTGCGGACTTTCACTCATTAAGGAGATAGTTCATTCACTGTTCAACTCATCCTTTCGAGTAAGCACACCAGCAAGAGAAGTGTTCGCAGAAAAGGTGTAGAAGATGAAGTCTTTACGGTTGTCTGGGTTGTACAATGTGGTTACTTCTACTATAGCTTGTTTAATAAGGGAAAACACATCCTTTACCCTTTTATCCCATTTATAAATTGTGTCGTTCTTGATCATCTCTTCTTTTGGTTTAAAAATCTTGGCATAGTCAGAGATGAACTTACAGAGGAAGTTAATATTTCCCAAGAAAGACTACAAGGGTTTCTTATTAACTAGGTGGGAAATCTACGTGATAGTCCTAACCTTGTCCAAGTCTACCTTGATTACACTTTTAGGAATGATATGTCCCAGGAGGTTACCTTCAGACACTACAAATACACTCTTATTAAGATTCAAGGATATCCCATATTTACAGCATCACTCAAAAATCTTCTTCAAATGACGTAGGTGGCCTGGACTTTGTTTGGAGAATATTGTCACATCATTAAGATAGACCACTATGCACTGTTGAATAAGCCCATGAAATGAAATGTCCATCGCAACTTAGAATGTTGTGCTGACATTGAGTAACCGAAATGACATTCGTCGAAACACGAACATGCCCCACTTCATTTTGAAAGTTGTTTTTAGTTTATCAAGCTTTGCTACTAGAACCTAGTTGTATCTAGAAAATCCTTGAAGCAAAGAAAAAATTTCAGCCCTCGATATTGTTTGTAGTATTTTCTCCATGGATGACATGGGGTAGTTATCCTTGTTTTGGGCAGGATTGAGATTTTTGAAATCTGTGCACTAATCGATCTCTGCTTACTTCTTTCTCACATGGACCATGTTTGATACCCATTATGAATTTCACACCTCGTATATGATTCAAGAATCCAACAATTTTCTCAACTCCTTTTCTATGAGGGGCTCAAGCATTACATCAAATTTCCTCAGATTTTGTTCAAATTGCTCGGCCCCTTTCTTAATTAGTATTACATGATGGATGATTCATGTGTCGTATGTCTTGAGTTCATCGTATGTCCATGCGAAGACATCATAGTACTTATTGAATAAGCAGATAAATGCTTTCCACCCTTGTGGTGTGAAAAAAGTACCAAGATGAACATACATATTTCAGATCCTTCCCAATCCCCAAGTTTATTTGTTCATGCGACAAAGTGGAGCTATTAGTTTTGGCATTAATTGGCCCCAAAAGTGGTTATGCAGATCATACAACTTTTCTAATGATACCACACCCTTGGGGATGAGGTTCCCTTTACTTGCATTGGCTGCACCCTGGAGTGTCTTTTCATGCTCGTCCTCATCAATTTCCACATCTTTGAACATTTCAACATTCGCCATAATATACAATATTTTCTGGTCGTGATACAAAATGTTTAAGTTAGTGGTATTATCGAGGATGGAAATTTTATATAAATTTTAATAGTAAATTGATCCCTTAAATGTGACATCCTAGCAGTAGTGTCTTCTACGGCGTCTGCAACTACATTATGCATTCTTAGAACTGAAATAGTATTAAAATCTTGGAAGTGTGAGATGAGTTGCCATAGCTCTTGTTGATAACTTCTAAGATGAGGAAACACACAATGTATGGTGTTATGTGACTGACGCACCACAATTTATGAGTCCCCTACCACTTTTATAATGAAAATGTTGAGGTCGATGACCTTCTGTAAGCCCACGACATGTGCTTCATACTCTATAGCGTTATTAATGCAGTTGAATTCCAGGTAGATAGAGATCAAATGTATTTTCTAGAATGGGTCTATCAAAATGAAACCAACTCTAGATCCCTTTTTTGTCTTGGATCCATCAAAATAGATAGTCCACATATCATATGTAAAAGGACTTTTGATTGAACTACTACTACTACTACTACTACTACTAACTCTATAAAGTTCATTATCTCCAATTGGACATTGAAGGAGATACAATTGTGTGTCTTGTTGGACTAGGAATGGCTCTGCAAGATAACACCCCAACTCTGTCTACATAAAATAATTTCCAAATAATAGTTTTGTGAAACCCATTGGCTTGTTGTGGGCATTCAAGGGAGTCACTGTATGCTTCATCTATCTCTATGATTCTACCTAGATTTGATTGTCCCTGCACTTGTACTGAAGCCATAGATGTGACTAGGGTATGGAAAAGTATCCCTGAAGCTTTGTTAACAAATATCTTCTTAGTAACACTCTATATACTTTCAAAATGTCCATAATCACTATGTTGATACATTGGTGAACTTGTCAACAAGATGATAAAAAAATGATGACATCTCTAAGTTCACCAATTTCCTAGACATGAGTTTTGTCCAGATGAATAAATTGTGCATCTATCCTTTTCCATTTATAACTAGTCTTCTTGGAAATAGATAGTGGCATCATATTCACCGATGCACCTAAATCAACCAAGCAACTGAGTACAATGAAATTGAAGATTTCAAATGTTAATAATAATGGTGGGAAGAGTGTGTTTGCATCCATCGTGAGTTCATTAGATACAAATGCAATAGTATCACAAGACTTACTAGATCCCTTGTCCGAAGAGGCGGCATTACCTAGATGTTTTCCCAAGTCACTGTAGAAGGATACCTCACTGGATCGTGATATTTGTAAGTTTGAACATGGAGATGTTTGCATGAACCTTCCATATCATCCACAATGATATAATCCACACCAGGAAGATTGATTGAGGTGTTGAGGGATGGAGCTTGGTTTTTGGTTTTCGGGGGGATGGTTTTGTCCTTACTGCATTCAGAAACAATTTTCATTGAGTCTTCTTTCCCAGAATTTCTCTGAGTGTTCTCTACTGAGTTAGTGAGCAGATTGATTTTCCTTAATAAATTTTCTTTTAATTTTTTCTTCGAAAACTCAATTATAGTGGTTGAAACTTGGCTTCTTAGGCTATATCATTTTTTCTTCTCCTCAATAAGACCATCACTCAGAGGCTCCTTATCGACAGGCTCTATTGGGTTGTGAGAATGCAATGATACATGTTCATTGCATGCCTAATCCTTGGAGCTTCATTAGCTCCAACAAATTCTTGATTCTCTTCATTGGGCTCAGTCTGCTCCTCAAGCATGATTGAATAAAAAAACATCACAACCATTATCTTCATGAGTTGGTTCCACTATGGGAATATCTTTTCTGAATGACGGTCATTATGAAACGTACAATAAAAATCCCTGCCAATTTTTTCTATATTCAAGACAACATTAGAACTCTACGCAAACTTCACCGATTTATTTTTGTTGCTACCAGAAGCTAAATTCCTTCTTAACAGTAATGTGGGGGGCTTGCTTCTCAAGGTATTTTCACTTGTCCTTTGCTTGAGTTCAACAATTTCAGTGGTAAAGGAGTTAACGAGATGATTAAGGCTTTCAATATCATTTGGTTCTTTCTCCTTAGCCTTGCTCATGGAGGCCTGATACCTTTTACCCATGCCCTTGGAGTATTTTGTTGGTTCCTCATTTGAGATGACTGCAATAGCATGTAATTCCTTCTCAATGATGATAGCCTATTCATAGTTTTCTATCAATGTATATCTCACAATTCGTTTTACAAACTGCATAATATTTTCTAGGAAGGTAGAAGTGTAGTAATCTATGATGATAGAGTCATGAGCTTTTTTGTTATTTGGAAACTTATTCAAGATGTGATTGAACCTCTTATTGAAATATATATTTTCTTTCCTTCTGCTCCATCTTAATATTACCCAGCTCCTTCAATAACATGGGGGGGGTCTTATCTTAAAGAAATTGTTCAAGAAATATCCTTTTGAATCCCCTCCAATTCTCAATGGAATCTAGAGGAAAGTTGTGATACGACACAACTTCTCTACCATCCAAGGTACATGGAAAATGTTGGAATGAAACATCATTGTAACTTGCCTCAAGTGTTTGGAGTTGTAGGTAAGAGTTGTCCGAGTGACCTTCAACCTTCACTACCTTGTCAGGGTCATGTTTTGTCAAGGGCTTCTCTGCATTCCTTGACATCTTGTGCGGGACACGCAAAAGTGATAGTGTACCCTAAGTCGTCCAGTTTATATTTCTCTCTGACATGTCTTCCTCTTCTCTGTACTCCTCTTCATTTTATGAATTTGGTGGTTCCTCTTCGTGCTCTTCTTCTTATTCTTCTCTGCCTATACCACCAAAAGTTGAACCCAAGATTAAGGGGTTTCCTATGTTACTTCCATGAAAGAGTGGAGGCTTTTCTTCCCTTTCCATGGTGTCTTATAATTATTGAAGAGTTGCGAGGAGCAATTATTCAAAGGATGACACTACTATCCTTATGGGGGTGGTCTTGTTCTTCTTTTGAAAATATCGAAGATTGATTACTCAAGGAATCAATCCAACAACTTTTGCAAATTGATGGGTGACCACCTAAAGATGATTATACATGATTTCACGTTCAATCCTTGACTGGGAAGAGTCACCAAATTCAAAAGTACGAGTAGGGGATATGGATTAAACATTGTTGCCTTGACCAAATGATGGATTTGTTGGTTCAATGGGTGGATCAACCATAAAATATTGGATTCCATCCTTCTAGCACCAAAAATGTTGACGTTGTTGGACTTGCCAACCTTTAGTTGATCTCCCCAATATGAAGTCCCAATCACATCTCACACCATTTAGTGTAGGAGTCACATCCAATATAAAGGCCCAGTTTCCACATCCTTAAACATTTTCCTTGGCTCTAGCTGTCAGCACAAGAGAGTGATGTAATGGTATCTTTAAAAAGCCAAGGGAATGCCTAGTGAGTGTTTAGTGCAACTGTGTCGAGGTTCTTCTACTTCAAAGTGGGAGAGAAAATTGATCGTCTAAGGAGAGATAATAATACCACCCATGAAAAGACACACATGAACTAGAAGGACCTATCTAACAACCAATGGAAGAGTCCACAGTGGATACAAAAATGGTTACAACCAGCAAACAAGGAATGATCTATCTAGTATCATCGAAAATATTCTGCAAGGATGTGACAATGATAAAAACCATGACAACAGATTCTCAATAAGATAAGCAATAAAATAATTCAAATAGTTCAACTATCATAGTAAATGTTAAAGAAAACTTGAAAAACAAATGTGCACAAAATAGTCTTACAAGCATTCATAGTCCATGCATGAAGAACGTGTTGGCCTTAAAAGGCTTTTGTTATTAAGAAAAACTTCCAAGACACATGTTTAAAATGTACATCACTAGCCCGAGTAGTGGGACACTATAGCCACTCCTTTCTCCTCAAAGAACTAGTCGATCTCTCTAATGACTTGCGGGAGGATCCAAGGTGAAAAGTATTTTGCTCATACAATGAGTGGGTATATATAACCAAGGGGTGATACTTCCCCCTTCTGACTCTTTAACTACCTTCATGACTGTTCAAATTCTTATGACTTTTCAACTTACATGACTCTTCATATTCATGTGTATCCTTTGGACTCCAAATTTTAAAATACATTTGATTACAATATACATGGTCTGTAATAGTGATGTGGCATATGGAAACTCATAACGGACTTGACATGACACTTCTGACATCGACTGGCTTAATGATGTGGCAATGTCAAGTCACTATTGTTGCTCAATGCTAGATGTGTTTTTGGATATTCTTTGTCTTCTCCTCTGCATAGCTTAGTGATACGGGATATACAATGATGTTCGATATTGGAAGGTGGTTCTAAATGTAAGTCCATTTCCTTGCTCCTGATAGTCCCACTTGCAATTTTAGCTACAAGTGAGTCTTTAGGCATTCTTCCATCCTTCTTCTCCCTCATCATCTCACCATGACATAACAGTGTATATGTTCCTGCATTTCACTCATGATAGGATGACATCAATCATAAAACTACCTCGTCTAAGCTAACTCATTATTATCCATGAAATGACCCGACGACAAGTAAAATACTGGGAGTAAAATCTTAGTTACTACACATTACTTAGTTCCAACTTGCAGGGAGAGAGCTTGTCACTGAGACTACACAGAGAGCAGCTCAATCTTGATTGAGGAAATTTTCTCCATAGTCGTCAGCAAGCAAAAAAATTGTGCAATTCCCACTAAATGTCAGAATTACGGATCTCAACCAAGAAGTGGCTACTGCAATATGGGCCCTTGGGAGGACCAACGTCCCATTTTTAAGAGGATAGGGGGATTGGGCAGGAAATAGGACTAGAGGATAGATCTGAATAGCTTTTGGAGGTAGTGGGTTGTGGTTGAGGGAAGGGCACTTGAAGAAGAATTTCCATACTTTTGGAGGCCTGTGGAGGTTGGGTTCTCTAAGAATTATGTATCTGGAGCAGGAAACGGAAAATATTTAGGGATGAAGGTGTAAAGTGGACAATTCAAGACAGGTTGAGAGACACAACCGTGCAATTCTGGAGGTCAAGGGAGACTGCTGGACTCTAGAATTTCATAGAGCAATAGACCTAGAGGAAAATGATTGCACACTGTGTATGTCATGGAAGGAAGGCCACATCAATGATGTTAAGACTACATAGTTCATAGCTTTGTCAAGGACTAGTGATGCTAAGTTGCCTGGTCATGAAGATTTTCTTAAAGTATGTAAGTGCAGGAAGGGATATGGACTTGTGATGAACTTGAATTGTGATCATACACTTAGAATAATTTGATGAAATGGAAACATAGATAATTAGAACAATAAAACAAAGAATTCCCCTTTGTGTGACTACCACATGACAAGATGGACAAGTGTGACACTTAAGATAAACCATGGGATAACTGTGATGACACTTGTGCCACATCGGTGAAGACTTTTTGTATGAGTATGACAAATTTTGACATGGTAAGGATGTTTACATGAGACTACCCTTTAAAATCAGTAGAAAAGGCTTGCAAACATTCATAAGAGTCAAACATGCCAAAAGATGAGAGTTAATCCAACAAGGAAAAGGGGTCAAATAACTTCAAGAGAGCTCATGAAATGAGCTTGAGTGTTTGCAACAATCAAGGAAAAGCCAAGGAAGTATCCAAAATTTGAGAGAAAGCCAACATTTTAGATGTTGTTGCAGCAAATACAACAGTAGGAAGCCTTCCACCTTTCCTAGCCATGATACTCCATTCACTACCAAATAAACCAACGAGAATATGGCCTTTCTATTATAAGTAATCGTTGTAGTATTCTATAAGGAATTCATTTTCTCTTCTCAATCGTTCCTTAATAAACTCACTCACTCTTTATTGTTCTCAAAGTGCGCATGAGGAGTCCAATATGATGTTTTCCTAGTTCAAGATCAACCCAATAGAGTTTCCTCTTGACTCTCAAGCACTTATGGATTAATCAACATCAATCTATAAGGATTTGCAGTAATTCCTATCAAATTGGTCTTTATTCTCCTCTGTGAGTTTCAATTTCTCCTATATCGCAAGTCCATGATATTCTCTTTCATAGATCTACTTACTCACTTCACATGTCTAAATTACAATAATTGATATGAGAACACACACACATATAAGGATGGAGAGGCAAAAAATTAGTTGTGAGGCCCTTATGATGAGTTTGGAAGTCAAGTAGTGTTCAGAGGGAAAAAAAAAAGATGTGTTACCTAATTCATCTAACAATATAAGGGGATGCGTGATGTTACAAATCTATTTTTACAACATCTGCTTCTCAATCCACTATTTCCAACCTTTTTTGATTCTCAATTTGTTTTCTTGATCACCCAAATCTTGGTGTAGTGTTGGGTGGTACAAACAACTCTTTCGCTACCCACTTTCAATATTTGATGAGCAAAATGAAATGGATCTCTACCCCCTCAACTGTTATAACATCTACTACTATGACATACATTGTTACAACATGAGCTATAATGGTCACCATTTCAGTGCTTTCAATAGTAGCAGTTGCTAGAGCATCACCTTTTACAACAATTTCAACATTTTTAACAGTAATGGGTGTTACAACATCAGTTTCTACATCATTTTAAACTTTTTTAACACCAACATCATGTTATCAAATCTGTTCTTATAACATATGTTATTAACACATCCAATGTTACAAACTTTTCTTCTTAATCTATTGTTACCTATGTTTGTGCTTCTCAAATTGTTTTCTTGATCCCCAAGTGTTGGTGTAACCTCTTTGGCTCCCCACTTTACAACTTTGAAAAGCAATATGGAATGGATTTTTCTTACAACATTCATTGTTATAGTATCTATTATGGAATTTACTGTTACAACATTAGTTGTTACTACATTTTCTTCTCAATCTATTGTTACTTATGTTTTTGCTTCTCAATTTGTTTTCTTCATTCTCCAAGTGCTTGTACAGTGTTGGGTGGAAGAATAACCTATTTGGATACCCACTTTCAAACTTTCAAAAGAAACATGAAATGGATTTCTACCCCCTCAATTGTTACGACATCTATTGTTACATCCATTGTTACAACATCTCCTATTACAACATCCACTCTAATGGTACTTGTTTCAGCAGTTTCAATATTGGCATTTGTTATAGCATCAAAGTTTACAAAAGTTTGAACATTTTCAACAGTAATGGGTGTTACAACATCTTAAGCAGATTTAACATTCACATGATGTTATGGCATAATTTGTTACAACATCTAATGTTACAACATCCATTGTTACATCACCTTATTCTCAATCTTATCTTACCTATGTTTGTTCTTACCAATTTGTTTTTTTGATCCCACAAGTGCTAATTTAGTGTTTCGTAGTAAAAACACCTCTTTGGATGCCCACTTTCAAGTTATGACAAGAAAAATGAAATTTCTTATTGTTACAACATATTCTTTGATAGCATATGTTGTTACACCATCTTAGTTGTAACTTATATTAATTTTTATTATCATATGTGCACTTTGATATAATGTAATATCATTATTATTTCATTTCATATGATGTGATATTAAATATATAATATAATATCATTATTGTTTCATTTCATATGTTGTGATATTAAATATATAATAGAGAAACTAATTATTGCATGAAATAAATTATAATTTTTTTATTTTAAATGTTATTTTTTGCAAAACAAGCATCTTCAAAAAGATAGAAATGATCCTCATCATATAGATCCACATCACATCGCTCTAATGCTAAGATGGTAGATGATTCTCATGATGACACAAACACAAATGAAAATAAGGTTGATGTTGGTACATAATATGATAATGATGATCATAATGGTGATGGTGAGCAACTAGTGACATTCATGATCATGTAGTCTGCATCATGGATCATTTTTGATATATTGTTATGATGTTGATTTTCATTTTTACCATCATATGTATTATTTTCACGTATCATTTTCACAGAACTTGTACCATATCACTGAGTTGTATCTTTATGACATGTATCATTTTCATGGCCACCTGTACAATGTTGTTGAGTTGTATCTTTTCAACATGTATCATTTTGAAATTTTTTATTTGGACATTATGTATCATATGTTCTTCTATAAGATTTTCTTACATAATTCATCATTTCTATTTATATCTTTTTTATATGATGTCTTATCTCAAGTGTTCGACATGAATCAGTTTCAGATATTATTTATCAAATGGGTATGTTTCCATTAATCAAACTAGAATCTAACCACTGCCATTACATTCAAAGCATCAAAATTTCCAGAGTTCTCCAAAATTGCTCTGACCAATACCTTTAGGTACGTAGTAATGTTTTTCTCTAGATTTACTAGATCATCCTTATTGTATTTTCTCCAAAATACCACATTAATAGTTACATACCTACATAACAATCTACCTAGTTATTATTATGAAATTAACTACCAAGATCCGTCCACATTTCTCCATATCAACCTTGTCCACTTCTTGCTGGTGGAATGGTTCTACTGCTCCAAAATTTCAAATTCATCCATGATAAATTAGATTTTTTTTAGAGTTGGTATTGTATTTGGGTCCTCGCAATATTTCAATTTAATACATTTTTGAATTGCAATGAGAGAGTATCCAAAGCCATATACGATGATGATCTTGTTAGTATTGACTTGTCATTTTTTAAATGTTGAAATGGGTTGATGATTTGGATTATTTATTACTTACAATGGTTTTGATTTACTGCTCATGATAAATGTTGTCAAATTCACTTAAATTATATATATTTGATTCACTTTCTTTAATAATAGATGATGATCATTTTACAATAATTATCTTGTTACTTTATATATATTCGATGTTGTAGAATCTATTTTGAGGGAGATCTGATGACTACAATGATGTTGTTGATGTTGTTAACTTGTATGGATGTCTGTTTCCCTAAAAATTATTTATAAATATTATCCTATAAAAAAATTCAAATGCATTTTTATGATGTATAATCATATAACTTATTCAAGAGACATGATAAATTTAACTAATTAAATTGTAATAAAAACACACAAGTTTAACTGTATGGAAAACAATAATAATTTTTTCGAAGCCAACAAAGAAGCAATAATGGAAGCCAAATTGGAAACAAAATTGGAGGCCACACTAGAAGAGAAATGGGAAGAAAAATTGGAATCCAAGTTAGAAACCAAACTAGATGCATATCTTGACTCTAAAGCTAGTGCTACACTTGGCGCTAAACCTAGCACTAACCTAGCATCATTTATGATGATTGGAAGTGAAAAGGAAGTAAAAATCAATGCCAAATTGGAAGAAAAAATGGAAGGTACACTAGAAGCAAAACAGGACCCAGAATTGGAAGCCACAAAAGAAGGAAAATTGGGAGCAAAATTGGAAACCACACTAGAAGAGAAATTGAAAGAAAAATTGGAAGAAAAGTTAGAAGCCACACTAAAAGAAAAACTTAACACAAATTAGAAGCAACACTAGAAGCAAATTTAGAAGTCAAACAAGAAGCAAGTGTGGAAGAAAAATTGGAAGAAAAAATTGAAAGCCACATTAGAAGAAAAACTGGAAACCACATGGGTAGAAAAATTGGGAGCTAGAGGAGAAGTGAAATTAGAAGCCACACTAGAAGCAAAATTGGAAGCTAGACTATAAGTTAAACTAGAAGCAAAATTTGAAGACACACTAGAAGGAAAATGAGAAGAAAAATTAGAAACTACACTAGAAGCAAAACTTGAAGCAAAACCATAAGACAAATTGGAAGCAACTCCTAACACTATTTCCAGTCCTAAAATGGAATTATTTATCTTTAAAATCGAAATATTTATGGGATTATTCCTCGAACTATTTATAACATCATTCCTCGCACTATATCATTCCTCGCACTATTTACGAAGTTACTTCTAGTGCAAATTACACTGCAAATATATGAAAATTATGGGGACGAAGGGAAAGCATTGAGAGCAAAGATCAACATAAATTACCAGCAATGTTCATTGAGGTCTTACAAATATCCGTTAACACAACGTTTGATTTCCTATAAATATCCATTAATACAACCTTTGATTGTATGAACTAATTACAAAATGGGTAGTCATTCAGTGAAAAAATTATAATTCCAATGTCATAATTATTGGATTCAAGCCATCCTTGAGAAAAACTGTAAGAAACATAATTTAGGAAAATTCAACTAGATAGCAAACGAATGACGACATTCACAATATTAATAAGAAGAGACTTTACCACAACACCCATGATCCACAATCACGGCGTCTCCATCATCGAGAGTCCAACAAAACGAAAGTGCAACTAACTTGGTAGGAAGCAGTAAGGAGATAACCCATGTATGACAGAGTGTGTGAGCTCTCGAGTGAGACACAATAGAGGTAAACAGAGGTTATTCTGGGCTACTTGTGCATATCATTAAAAAAAAAAAATGAGAGATTAGGAAAGAACAGAAACCATAAACCCGTGAAAAAGATTGTGCTTAAAACCAAAATGAAATTATGACTCTGATTAAGAATGAAAAAGAGTGTAAAATATTGTGATTAAGGCTTTGTTCATAGCACGAAGGGTATACTTGTGAAATTATGGACACAGTGTTGGAAGTGATGATGAACACAAATCGAACAAAGGAAAAGAAAAAAAAATGGAACTAGGTTAGTGTTGATTCATGCATAAGGCAGAGAGAAGCCCTTCGGGGTTTAGTAAAAGGAACAAAAATAAAAAATAAACACATCCCTCTTTACCTGTAGGAGACCTAAAGTGAACCCCTGTTGCATTAGTGTAGCTGGTGAAATAAACGCTTGGAGAGGTGTTATAAAGAATAATAGCCATGAGATGTTCGCCGTGGAGAAGGATATCACCCTGTACGCTGAGAAACCCATAATAATCAGTCAATAAATAAACACAAGACTTAGGAAATTACCAAGACAATGATTATAGGAGAATAAGAGAAAAACCATTTTATTCGTTGCAGTAAGCTTGACGAAATTTCCGCCTGAGAGGGGAGAGGCAAGACTGACAAAAATAATTCTATGCACTATGGGGTTCGACCAGAGGGGATTCAGGTATAATTTATACCAGGGATATAAACCAAAATGACAGGAAAAGGTTTTATATACAAGTGCACAAACTCGGAAATGAGAAAACACTGAGCCTTGAGATGGTGAGCAATGCCGAATGGAGGAAATTGTGAGCCTTTACCAGTAACCAGAGCTCAACATTCGACACGGTTTCCTCTTGAAGAGCGAAAACAACAACGAGCAATGGGAGGGCCAAGTAAGGGTAAAATTCATTTAGGGTTTCAGCGTTACCCTCCACCTTCAATATACATATGGGTAGATGTCCATGCTTACACATAATCTATAGCCCACCTAACTACCCATGTGAAAGGGTTGAGGTGGCAAGTGGGCAGTAGTACTTCTCGCACATTAACCTCACCACGATCCAATAACAGATAAGTTTGGTACTAGAGGTTCAAAACATAGCATAACACGACCCCTTGCAAATCATGTCAAAGATATTATCCATTCCTACATCAACCTTGGACCTCGAGTAATAGGTACCACAGAGAGATATTAAAACAAAGGTGTGGCGCTTAACATAAATGTTGGCAAGGGATATCAACCCAACACTAACACCTAGGGTAAAGAAGACATTTATCACCCATACCGGTTGCATATGGCAGAAAGAGCAGAGGAATGTAGGTCGACTTCAAAGATAAATGGTTATATATATATATATATTTTGTTAGTAGCCATACGACATGTGACACATACAAACCAAAAAAATATACACCTCATAAAATGGTTTCTTTTGTAAATTTAAAATTAAACTATTTTTTATTAATTTTGAAAATGTTTAAGTTAAAAGTCCACCAAGTGCTAGTTTTAGGTTACCCACAACTTATATTTTGATAAGTTTACAATTTTCATAAGTTAATATTCATGACATTCTTGTTTTCTTAAGTTATTCATGACATTCTTGTTTTCTTTAGTTTTAGGTTACCCACAACTTATACTTTGATCAAGTTTACAATTTTCATAAGTTAATATTCATGACATTCTTGTTTTCTTATTTTCTAAATTCAATTGTGAAATGTGATTTTTATAGAGGTGGAAAAACTTATGTAAGTTAGATACGAAAATATGGTAGAATTTAAGAGACATTCATCACATAAATTCAAGAAATTATAATATTTTATTAATTCATTTAGAAATTAAGAATTGATATTCTATGAACTAATTTGAATCAATTAGTTAATTTTATTATTAATGGATGCCTATTCATGTTTACTAGGAATTGATTTATTCACATTCTCTAGTTTTATTAGTAGTTAACATAAAGAGTTCAGACTTATTTCAAAGGTAGGCATGCCTTCATTTATTTTGAATTCCATTAAAAAATTGTCATGTTAAAGAATGTGAATATCTATTTCGTGTTTATTTATGGTTAAGGAAAATTTTAACCATAGAAATTTATGGTAAAGTTTTGAAAAGTTGTTAAATATCACTAGTCTCCAATAGGCGAAATGTAAAATATTTGACATTTTTGTAAAATTTCAAATTTATAGTCTCCATAATACTATATCATTTGGGAAAATCATTTTTAGGAAAAATGGAAGAGGTGTGGAAGAATGGAAAACTAACCCACCTTTAAATATTACCCCATAAAATTTTCCTTGTTTAAAAAATTTGACTAGGATTATTTAGTGTTGTTTTATTATGTTTTTGTTCTTACAATTTTTTTAAAATGTATATATATTTTTATCTCATATATTAAATCTTTTATAATAATAATAATAATAATAATAAAGCTATAATTTAGTTATTTTTTGTGATTTTTTAAAATCTCAGTAATGTTAGATGTATGAGGGAAATGAAATTCTGGATTGACCATTGTATGTGTTTATGAACTGTTTAATTTATATTCTTGCACCAACATAAATTATGGACAACTTCCTTGTCATATAAAACACATCTTCATATAATCAATTTAATTTATAAAAATACATTACCAACTCAAATGCCATTGAATGTACATAAATTGTAAAGTAAAAGATGCATAAATAATTATCTTAAAAATTTGTTGACAACCATACTTCATTGAGAGACAACATAATCAACATAAACAATTATAAATATACTTAAAATTTAGAATCTTATTGACACAAAAGTTAATGTGAAAATTAAATTAGATTAGTAAAAGTCTTTATTGAACACTCCGAGTCACTTAATTGATATAATTTTGTACCAAATTTAGAATCTTATTGACACAAAAGTTAATGTGAAAATTAAATTAGATTAGTAAAAGTCTTTATTGAACACTCCCAGTCACTTAATTGATATAATTTTGTAGAATGGTACAAGTGGACTCTTTGCCTTTTCTCAATTATTGAGGATGATAGGATAAAGGTCATGAAAATTTGATTTATTTTCAGTATCTCATTAACATATTTATCAAGTAATTATCCTTGTGTGTTATTTAACTCAACTTTTCAATAACCACTACTATAACCTCAAATCTTGTAATCATTCCAAGCTTTACACGTAATGATTCTTCTGCTCATTATTGTTGTTATTCGATTCTCCATCCAATGGCATGTCTTATTCCATTTCATTCGTTGCATAGAATCATATAATGCAAATCAAATACATTTTGAAAATGCACAGCACCGACTCTTGATATGAACGGATGCATGCTATGTATGATGTCAATCATTCTTTAAAAAAGAGATATTCAAGAAGTCACACTATTATTTCAAAGTGCATGCCTACACATGTCTCCAAATAGTGTTTATAGTATTGATCTTACACACAATATGGGTATCATCAAACTCATTTATGTTTTTCCATCAGATTTTCATTTTGGAAAAAAAAATGCATGCTCTCATATTTAATCATTATAAAATTTTGAGATTTGAAATGAGCTTTGAAACAATAAATTGTAATAAAAATTAATTTTATTAGAACCAATAGGATTCAAGATGATGATGTTAACCATGGTTAAAATTCACTATTTTTGGACTAAAAAATTAAAAAAAGTTAAAAGATAAAGAATAAGAAGACTACTTTTTGAAACTGTGGTTTATATATCTTGATTTAGAAGTTGGTGAACCTACAATATTAACCATTTCTTTTATCAATGTTTCAAATCCCAATCGGATCCATCATCGGAACAAATTTGAATGATGATAGTAGAAGAGCTTTAATAAGGGTTTAAATAGTTTATAATAGAGATATGTCTGCTAGTATATGTCAGCTGTTTGCTTTAATTATTATTATTATTATTATTATTATTAATTTTTTTTTAAATAATAATAAATGATAATTATTTTCAACTTGTTTCCCTACCATTTTACTCAAATTTTCAGGGGATCAATCATTGGATGCATAATTTTATTCCTCATCCAGGAGTGTCCATGTTACATATTTTCAATGGACCTTGCTACACAAAAATTGAGAAATACATGAAAAACATGATTGAAATCACTTTTTTCACATATTTCTCATTTCTTGTGTAGCAGGGACCATCAAAAGTATGCAACATCTATGGATGAAGAAATAAATTTTGCATCTGCCTAGTACTCCCACATGAAATTCAAGTAAAATTGTAGGGAGATAAGTTGAAAAATTATTTTTTTCTTGTTTCCTTGTAAAATTTGATGAGGTAATCTAGTATTATGTTATTACTTCCACTATTATTTGATAATATTGCTTAGGAGGCCCATTTTCGACATAAAAAAATTCTCAAATGTGTGTTAACTACAACTTTTCTTCATTTCTTTATTAATGCCAAATCATCTTCACTCTTCTCATTACTTAGATGACAATTATTTCTATCATCTCTACAAGTCATATACTTTATATATAATCGAGAAGGCTAATTATCCTTAGAGACTTGGCCACAATTTCTTTCAACAATAGTTTGATGTCAATGATATAGCTAACATCCCCTTTGTTAGAAACTATATACATTTTGACATCCTACTGCTCTGGTTCTTCACATGTAGCTTCAATATCTTAATATTCAAGAGAGTCATCTTTTCTTATTAAACAAAATATAAAACATCCTCTTTACATTCATCTCATCCTCATCCTTATCATGCAAGGATAATATATCACTTACAATGCAATAGAAAGTCACACAATGTAAACCATATACATAAATTTCTTTAAATTTTACAATGAAAATACAAAAACAATCAAATACTTTATTGCATCAATCCACATAATTAACAAATATATTGTCTAAACTAAATAGCATCAAAATGAAAAAGTATATACAAGATTCAACATCTAGTGCATGCCTAGATTAAAGTTTAAACACATCCCCTCAGTAAAAACAAATATTCAATGTTATCTCTTCATTTATTAATGTAATCTTAGGCTCTTCTCAATTATAGAACACGCAGGCTAATTTACTTAGGGCCATGGCAGGCCAACTTTATTTTTCTTTATCTTTGATTTATCCATGGATTACCCTAAATATCTCATTTTTTTATCTCACTTTTTTTGTAACTACTACAAAATTTCAACTTCTATTTATTCCAATTGTTGAATCTTCTTCCATGGATAACAATTTTCGGCCTCATTCTTGGATCCGTTTGATGTCTAATCCGATTGCACATTTCAATGAACACTTGACACACTATCAAGGATGGGATGTGGAAGGTGGGCTTATAGTCAATGTCGATGAAAATATAACACACATTAGCTATTTTGAGAATAAGTGCTAGAAAATTTAATATGAACACCATTATTTAAAAAATGCATGAACACCAAGTCCGATATTGAGCTATTGTCCACAAATACATGCCAATATCAACAAGGCACACCATTACATTGAAAATGCATTCCTTGGAGCTCGCACATCTCTACTCAATCTTTCTATTCCTCATTTCTCATGTGACCTACATATTGTCCAACTCAATTCGATGCTCTTGCATCACTTCACCTTTTGGAGGGTGATGAGTGTTGATGTGAATGTGTGCATGTATGTAAACCACCCACCCCAACGGTCTTGTGTGTGTGCACATGCACAACACCCATTCTTCCTAAAAGTGAGGCAAGCAAAGATATGCATGTTTCCAACTATACTTTCATACCAAATGGTTGTGGGTGTGGGTGCACATGCACAACACCCATTCTTCATGAAAGTGAGGCAAGCAAAGACATGCATGTTTCCAAATATACTTTCATACCAAATGGTTGTGGTATGTACCTTTGCACCACCCAACTAAAAAAATGCACATACACATTCACAATTTCAGTTGTCTATAAATGTCATGTGTACATACTTCACATATTTAAGCGATGAAGTTATTGCATTTTGTTTTGATAAGTATTCTTCAAATGATTGTTAAATATTGTAATATAGTTCTCATGATTAATTTAATTAAAAGAGTAACATAATACTCTTATTCAAAAGGATCCTTTTTGAACATAGCTTAAAAAAAGTTACATAATACTCATATTCAAAAGGATCCTTTTTGAATGTATCTTTACGACAATATCCATGACTATAAAGAAGGTAAGTAGATGAAACTATTTCTTGTTGTGAAATCTCTTTTTCTCAGAATTTCTATATTGAAATTGAATATCTATATATATATATATATATATATATATATATATATATATATATATATATAGATAGATAGATATATTAGTTGAGGAAATTAACAAGAGCAGAAACTTCATGAAGGTGTGGGGTTGAATTCTTGAGTCTTATGGCAAGAAGCCAAAGATAAGCCCACTCTTTAAACCTAATTCAAAAATAATATTTATTATTATTTTTAAAGATAAATATTAAGTTTATTATATTAATTTAGTTATTAATTAATAATAATAAAATATTATAATATTTCAAATATAAATTATTTTAATTATAATTCATCCATACCTATAGATATAGATATATAAAATTAGAAAAAAGAAATTGTTTCTTTTGGAGAAGATATAGAGAAAAATAAATTATTTACATATAAATAAAAAAACTCCTTATCCAATAGGTTGTAAAATTTTCTAATATTTAAAAAACATATTCAAAATTGATACTCTGACATCATTTATAACCCATATAATTCAGGCCAACGCCAGTGTTTCTTTATAGATCGTTGGAGTTGTTGTTGAGTTCTCTATTTTCTCTTTTTTCTTTAACCTGGAATTTTCTTAGAGCCCTCTTGCTCATTGAAATAGTTCAATTCTTTTTAACAATTTCTTCCATTATTTTTTTTAAATATCTTTATGGCTTAATACCCAGAGTATAAAATTAAAACAAAAAACAAAGCAAATCAAACAAACAGATGCGGCTTTTTAAAAATGGAGTCGTTTATTTTTTTATTTTTATGAAATAGTAAGGCGTTTAAAATTAAATTTAAAAAAAAAAAAAAAAAAAAAAAAAAACCAAACCATGCGAACACAAAGAAACCATTGTAGGTTCTAATAAAAATGAGGAGTATAACCAGTACTCGCTCAGATCAATAAAAACAAAAATAATGTAAATTAATTTAAATTTAAACATTTATAAATTAATTAATATATATTTATTATAGAGTAGTTTTTGTGTTTTAATTATAAATATATATTATATAATAGTTTTTATGTTCTTGTATCATATTTGACTTCAAGTTTATTGGTAGTTTAGGGACATGGTTTGTTGTTAGTTATTTATAGGGAAAAATCTCTATCTTAAGTAGTCTTGTTGAGCTGTGCTATTCTTTAGGTGCATGCACCAGTTCTTTAGGTGTTATGATGACGATGAACATGCAGTTCTTTAGGTGTTATGATGACGATGAGCAGCATGTTGAGGATTGCTGGAGTGTTAGGTTGAGTATTGTTTTGTTATCTTGTGGATTACTCGCCCATAATGGCACTAGGTCCGAAGTGAATAAAATCCTTTTGACGGAGGCGCAGTTGGCGTTTACGATGAGTCATTGCTGTATCAAAACAGGCGGGGAGGCCTTTGGAAACGAAGCTGCTATTTGGTGGACGCCAAAGGCCATGTGCAGAGGAGGACGCTCATGGTGGATGGCTGCCTGGTCAATAGTCTCAAGAGATTCTTGGTGAATCAGCCGAAAGGAGCGAAGTGAGTTTCCAGCTGTTATCACGATCGTCGTTTCCACCAAAGATAGTGACAATATTTTTTTCATCTGATTGGCACGATTCAAAGAGCTAAATTTGCTGTAAATTTCACCATTACGGTTGCTGGCTACTGGACAGGTTGTTCATGATGTACCTCCTGATGACTGACTGGTCATAATCATCATCTTGTTCATCTTTACTGTTATGAATGACAGTGAGTATATTGTATGACTTACATCCCTCAAAGCGAAGTCATTCAATATACTCACTGTCATTGGTAACAGTAAAGGTGAACACAACGATGATCAATATGAGGAAGAACATCATGGCCAATGGGGGAAGGAGCCAGTAATATGTTGTTCAATCAGTCAATGTTCCATGTGAATGTAGGTACCTTAATGGCGAAATCCACCGCAATTTGTGCTCTTTTGAAACGTGCCAATCTGATGATAAAAATGGGGTTACAGTACTTTGTGTCAAAGTTCCATTTCCGCATCCAGGAAGGGTGTAACATCCCTAAAATGACTCATGGTAAATAAATAAATAAAAGTTACATATCAGTTACAAAAACTGATTCTTGATTTGCTTAAAAGCCTAGATAATGGAAGAAGCCTTGGATAGCTTACTCTCCAAGACCGCACCCTTCAATAAAGATATAGCTGATCTCTTGGGTATGGGGACACCGCAAAAAGGACTGCGAGGTTTTAGGGATAGGTGGCAGCAAGAAAACAATTCAGTTAATTGTATTTGTGGTCGTAAAAGAAAGCCATTGCAGTATGAGGGAAGAGGAGAACCTGGAGAAAAAGGAGAAATTCCAAGAAAGGAAAAGAAAGAACAGAGGGTTAAGTCTGGTGAGGACCAGATAACCCAAGCACGCAGGTGCTAAAGTCTTGTTGAGGGTTGCAGGCCTGCAAGACAGCTCGGGGGGAGAATCCAACGTACTGATGGATCTCAAGGTTGGGCGGATAAGAGCAAGTATGATTGCAGGTGAACCTCTGGAGTAAGAACGCCTGTAGCAGATTGACCAGGTATGAACTTTTTATAGAGTTAGACAAGAGTGTATATACAGAGAACAGTTGAATCTGTGTTTTCTTTTCATTAGCTAAATACAAAAGGAATAACTGTAGTTGTTGTAAAAGAATAATGCATACAACTCAATGGACATCTGTAGATTAGTTACTGAGACTGTAGCCACATATTCATCTGCTGTAACAGTTCTGGTTATTTAAATATTTGTATAACAGTGCCAAAACCCTAGGGCGGCCTGAAAGGCAGCAGAAGTATACAAGTGAATATGAATAAAGAAATAAGTAAACAGTACTTCACAGCTACGGAATGGTGCCTAGCTAAAACAGTTATAGAAGCATGGTAACTACTAGAACCGTAGCGAAATATAATCAAAGTACCAGCGCTATGAACATAGATAACAATGTTGTGAATATCAAAGAGACAATAGACCCCGCTGTCGAGGGTTTACATATATCATAAAACTTAAAATCTGAAGGAATAACTATCGATGGAATTGCATATATCAATATAAGTGGAAGCCTGAAGGAAAACCATCCACGGGGTTATCTTGTTATATTGCGAAACGCAACCATTAAACATTACCAGAAATAATCGGAAACCGAATAATATATCAACTCAGGCAAAAGACAAAGTCATAGATAAGCGGCCGTGTACGCTGAGGAGGTACGTCTATACATTCAATGCATCAAATACAAGGATTACTTACTAACTCTGCAATCAAACAAACAGGAGGACGTATAAAGAACTTCGAATGAATCAAATGCATGCGAGAGCATAACAAACCTTGTAATGGTTCAAGACATATGCCCGTGTAATATACCCTGTAGCAGATCAAACTGAAAGGTATATTATTTCAAAACAGAATTGGCAGTATATAAGGTAACGTCGACCTTCAGAACAAAAGTCGACAGAGCTTAAAAAAAAACTGTGAATAGCATATTCATTAAGGAATACGAAAATGTCAACATTAAGTTATATAGATACCCTGATGAACACTGAAGGCTAGAGAACCAACAGGTGTTAACATATCTGCATATTAAAGCATCGAAGCATTGAAGCTCTATTTAACCTTTAAAAGATCAGAGAACGATTTGATAAATATACAGACTTCGATTCAAAATTAATCCAGGTCTGGAGACCATAAATCTTAACCAAATGTACATGTAAACAGTCGGCATGTAAGCCATAAACACTTTCTAACTAAACCCTAATAGGTTAACGAAATACAGGTTCCGGCATGAAGTGGCCGTCTGCAAATCGTAACTAGGGTTTGGAAAACAGTTGCAGGACCTGAGACACATAAACAGAGTGCCATGAGACACTCCTCTGGCCAGGAGATTGACGCTAATCCAAACTTTATATTTAAACCTTTACTAAATAAGTGGAAATCACCTATCTACGGTAAGGAACATACCTGTGTCGTTTGGAGCCAGCGTAATCTTCCTGCAGACGGTAGGAAGTTGTGGAAGCAAACCCACCTGCACATTACCATTCACACTGTAAATAATCCATGAACAGTCAATACAAACGAAGGGTTTCGGAGGGTTAAACGCATTGCATTCACCTACTCAGATAACTGCGAAATAGACTAGTAGGTATGACAGTAATGGTTGAACGATACCTGAAGTAGCAGGGTAAGACCTGGTAATAGTTGCAGAGGAGAATCGCCGAGCTAGGTGAGTGTTCGGCCTCATCCGTAATGTGCAAATGAACTGAACCGAAAGACCCGGTGGCTTATGTATTATCCGCCAAACCCTTGGATAGATCTGAGCCATACGATGTGGTAAGTGAATCACCATCGTCCGTTTAAGCGGGAGAGCCTGGCGCGAAAACCACAGCGGGTCAACCCCCGAGAATCACGTGGCTTCACGTGGATCCATGCCACCTGGCCATGGGATTGGTGAGATGGGTTAAGTCCCGTCCACCACCTGACGCCGGAGACTGATTAATGAACAATCCGTTGGTATATCAACCAATGTTTAATATTAAATGCCAAAGGCTTAACGATAGACTTCATAGTGTTATGCATAGGAAATAATATATGCTTGGTGAAGGTTGATTATATAACATAAGGTTTAGTTATATAACAAGCGCATAATCCTATTTACCATGATAGTTAGCCATGAGTAAATTTTTTTTTTAGTATATAGTCTCGATGAGATCGTGACAATGTGGTATCAGAGCTAAAGGTTGCAGTACTGGCGCCTTTGGGAATTGGTAAGCAGAAAGGATATTGAGGTACGCCATCAGTAGGCATTAACTCAGGTACGAGCTTAATCATTCACATATTCATTTATGTAGTACACTACTTTTGGCATGATAGGTGTGATTCATGTTTATAACTGCTTTAAGTAGGAAGTAATAAGTTGTTGCATAACTACGTCATAACGTTAAATTCCTGATGAGGATAAAAGACAATGAAACTTTTGTCACACCTAAGAACAATATTGAGTACTCATTACATTCATGAACAATATTGAACACTCATTGAGGGAAGTGACAATCAACTACCAAGTTTGATTTGCAAATATGGCAATAACAATGATGTATTTAATGAACAAAATTGAAGTTACAATGAACAAAACTTAATGAGCCAATGCATGAATATAAATTAGGGGAACATCCTTGAATAGGATGATTTTTTTTTTTTAAAAGGACATTAGAAGAACCCCTTTAGATATTGAAAACATGCAATGAGTCAAGCAGTGAGACTTGATTCAGTCTTGTCATGGATGCATGAAGACGATTGGTAGTTGAGATTGGTTAGTGTTGTATAACTAGCCCATAGAACTTATATGCATTAATTCAATTGGACTAAGATTGTTACAATTCGTAAACAGGAAAAGGTTGATTGATGTCGCATACATGGAATGTGTGTATGAAGATTTTTACTCTCTCTGTGCTATAGTCCAGTTGTGCATGAGAAGAGTTCTTAATTTCATTCACCATGAGAATGCATGATGAATAGTATATGCTTATGTCTTAATAGATTTAATGATGATTACCCTCTAATTAAGTGAAATCCATTAGCATGGTATGTGTTTATCATTACTTGTTGAGAGATAAAAACCATTGGAGCCTCGATTTAATGATGGTCGAATTTATCTCTACTATGGGAATGATGGATTTTTATGCATGTTGCATTCCAGTGTGAACTTAATTGGAGAGGCATGTTCGGTGGGTAACATTTCTAGGACCCATTCATGGTATAATTACATGTGATAATTATACATAAATAGATTACCTGTGTTAATACAGTTGTCAGTAAACTCTAACTACCTTCCCCAACTATAGATGCTTCCAAAGGAAAAGGAAGCAAGGAGAAGGAAGAAGACCGTGCTGTAGGGACAGACGGAGATAGGAAAAAGAAATCGCTAAGTCTGGTGATGACCAGATAGAGCAAGTTTTGAGTATCAGAATCTTGCAGAAGACTCTAAGTCTGGGGACGACTAGATAAGCGCTCGATGTGCATGTGAGTATTCCCTTGACCATGCTTAAGGAGTTGGAAATGATAACTATAGTGTATTAATGTTAATGATTTTCGTAATGTCTCCTTGAAGTCATTATTCTGAAAAGGTCACATAGTAGTGTTATGATAGTAGTTGCATCTAGCATCAAGTGGTAACTCTGGTGCATGTGCGACACTTAGGAGATTATGCTTCTAATTGCATAAGTAGAGTAATTGCTTCCGGTAAGGGTGGTTTAACTTGTTAGTTATGCATGTTGATCCAAGGATAAGATAAGTGTATTGCTCACTTTCTTGAAGAACATATATGAATGTTCTATATGATTTCTTAGTAGAGAAAGTATTTGAATGCATGCAATAAAAGAATAGTTCTTTTATAGATTTTCTTGGTAAAGGAAATGTGTTAAGGCATGCAGTTAAAGATTGATTATTTTATATACTTTCTTAATAAAGCAAATAGGTAGTTCCTATTAGGAAGACTCCACGTGAGTCTTGTGTGTGAAATGCTTGTCTTTTGTCTATAAAATCCTTGCTAAATATGGCCAAAGTATCTTCTTGAGAAAAGGGGATGAGGCATATAAATGTCCTGAGGACATAGCAAGGCAGGTGGCCAAGTTTTCTTGAATTAAAATATGCATCTTTATTTGATAAAAGCTTCTTGGAAATGATTATGCATTACATGCATGATAAAAGATAGCTAAGGATGTGCTTCTAGGCACATAGATATTCATTTCTAACTTCTTGAGGAAAGAGTATATTACATATATACATAAATATAGTCTCACCCTAAGAGTATGCATACTTCATGAATGAAGATGCAGGATTTTATGAGAATTTTCTTGAAAATAAAAAAAAAATAGAGGTTCTTTCCTTAAAGACACATTAGAATAGTGTTCATACAAGAACCAAAATCCTTACTTGTTTCATGAAAAGAACTATGTGTATTGAAGTAAGGTAATTGTGTTAGGAGAACACATGTTGCATATTGGTAGCTATTGTGACTTTGGAATTGTAAGTCGGTGTGTACTTAGAGAAAGTGGTCATGCTAGCTTCCTTGAAAATAATAATCTCTTGGAGAGATTGTCTTGTTGGATGAGCTGTGTTGATTGCTTGATTTTGATACATAAAGGATAAGTAAAACCTTGTTTTTGTATCTTGATTTTTATGCCTAAAGATAGATATCTTTAATAATTTCTTGAAAGGGAATCTTGAGAAACCCTCACATCGGAAGATAGAGAAATGAGGATTAAAATGACTTCCTTTAGGAAAGAGGTATGTGGTTTGTTGTATGAAATGCTGGTAGTATTCTAGTGAAAGGAATGTGGGTTGCATACATTAAAGAAAGGCTTATATGATAAGCAATGGTATGCACAAAGATTAGTCATTATGATATAGAGTTATGATCTTTTTATATTAGAGAGATTATGTTTAATTACATTAACAATGCATGACCCAAGCTAGCCATAGTAAACGTAAGATAATACTCCATTAATGATGATTTGAATTGGAACAACAGACTATGGCAAAATTGGGAATGCTGAGAGTATTAACTCAACTGTTGTTGACATTTATACATTAATGAGTATTTGCATATGCTTTTATACATGACAATATTGTATGCATGAACATTCTTGGAAATGGAATACATGTTAACTGATGCATATTTATAACTAACGTTGCTGATGGGATTAAGTAGTGGTAGCTTAACGGAAACAAGAAAACTCATCACATAAATTGCTGCAATGTGAAATGCAATTATAAATGAGAAAGAATGATGTTATATGATATGCATGAATTATGTTATTTGGAAAATTTGCATGCATACAACGTGTGTGATGGATATGTTTCCCATCAACCTTGATGTTGTGGACCCATGATGAGGGATAAGTGTAAATGCATGGTGTACATGCATGTTTATTTTGTAATGATAATGATTATATGGTTCATTGTGTAATTACTTTGAGAAAGAGTAATAAAAGAGAAATTTAACATGCCAGACAGTTGCAAATAGTTGGGTTGATGACAGTTACCTGCCTGGAGGGTTGATGGTACTTGTCTGCCCGGATTGTGAAAGGCTTGAATGCCTTGGGTTGATGATAGTTACTTGCCTGGAGGGTTGATGGTACTTGTCTGCCTGGAGTTGGGTTGATGGCAGCTACCGGCCCAGAGGGGTTGATGGCACTTGCCTGCCCAGATATCCTCTCCCTAGAATTCTTGAGCTGGTTGGTCAGTGGAATTCTATGTTAGACCTGGTAAGCTCCCTATCGAAGAAACTGTTTCGATGTGAAAATGAATCTGTTTGGTTATGGAAACCAGTTCCCATGGGTTGGGAATTCTTTAGCCTAATTGGTGCTCATAGCTAAAGAAATGAATGAATCAGCTATATGATATGTTGAAAATAAATTCTATATATAGTTGTGTGAAATATGTTATGCACATTTAACAAGAAATGAGCTTAGTGCTCAATAAGGAGTAATTGGAAATCTTAATTCCTTTATTGTATTATTAATGTTGTGAACATCTTAGTGGGAGCTAAGACAGTTTTGCTTGATGCAGTGATTGACTGTTTTGATGATTAGAGAGCTAGGTGCTCTTTTGGTACTTCTCGAAGTACTTTGCGGATGTCTTTAGTGAGAATTCGTTCAGTATGCACGTGGAACAGTGATTTATCATTTGATGATTAGTATTAGTGCTCTTTAAGTACTTGTAAAAGTACTGTGATTTAGAAAGCATCTAACATTGCACAATTGATTGCTAGCCAAAAGTATTTCATTTGACTCAAAATATAGTGACTAATGTGATTGAATTGTTAGTCATATATTACAGGAATTACTTACCATGGAAGGTTGAAGAGCTGTCCAACCACTATTAAAATGTTTACATGAAGGTATTCATGATTTTCAAGAGTAGATGGTAAGTAATGGTAAGTTGACACAGAGAATTGTTTATTATGAATGAATAAGGGCCAAGTGGTGGCGATTAGAAGTTGCATATTTTTGGCAATTACAAATGCTTATGACTATTGATGCTTATAACTAATGATATTTCTTATGACTATATCATTACTATTTTGTTTGTCGTCTTTTCTTGGAATGAAATCGTTGATTTCAAAGAGAAAGGATCACATTTTGTGTGGTTTAGATGGTAATACCACGAGTAAAATATCAAGTTCCGACGAAAGATGAACACCGAGGACGGTGTTCCTGTTAAGGGGGGGAGTATGTAACATCCCTAAAATGACTCATGGTAAATAAATAAATAAAAGTTACATATCAGTTACAAAAACTGATTCTTGATTTGCGTAAAAGCTTAGATAATGGAAGAAGCCTCGGATAGCTTACTCTCCAACGACCGCACCCTTCAATAAAGATATAGCTGATCTCTTGGGTATGGGGACACCGCAAAAAGGACTGCGAGGTTTTAGGGATAGGTGGCAGCAAGAAAACAATTCAGTTAATTGTATTTGTGATCGTCTGGTACCGTGGGATGCGGGAGCATGCAAATTAAAGAAAGCCATTGCAGTATGAGGGAAGAGGAGAACCTGGAGAAAAAGGAGAAATTCCAAGAAAGGAAAAGAAAGAACAGAGGGTTAAGTCTGGTGAGGACCAGATAACCCAAGCACGCAGGTGCTAAAGTCTTGTTGAGGGCTACAGTCCTGCAAGACAGCTCGGGGGGAGAATCCAACGTACTGATGGATCTCAAGGTTGGGCGGATAAGAGCAAGTACGATTGCAGGTGAACCTCTGGAGTAAGAACGCCTGTAGCAGATTGACCAGGTATGAACTTTTTATAGAGTTAGACAAGGTTAAACAGGATACTGGAAGTGTATAGACAGAGAACAGTTGAATCTGTGTTTTCTTTTCATTAGCTAAATACAAAAGGAATAATTGTAGTTGTCTGTAAACAGAATAGCACATCCAACTCAATGGACATCTGTAAATTAGCTATTAAGACTGTAACTACATAATCATCTGCTGTAGTAGTTCTGGTTATTTAAATATTTATATAACAGTGCCAAAACCCTAGGGCGGCCTGAAAGACAGCAGAAGTATACAAGTGAATATGAATAAAGAAATAAGTAAACAGTACTTCACAGCTACGGAATGGTGCCTAGCTAAAACAGTGATAGAAGCATGGTAACTACCAGAACCGTAGCGAAATATAATCAAAGTACCAGCGCTATGAACATAGATAACAATACTGTGAATATCAAAGAGACAATAGACCCCGCTGTCGAGGGTTTACATATATCATAAAACTTAAAATCTGAAGGAATATCTATCGATGGAATTGCAGATATCAATATAAGTGGAAGCCTGAAGGAAAACCATCCATGGGGTTATCTTGTTATATTGCGAAACAAAACCATTAAACATTACCAGAAATAACCAGAAACCGAATAATATATCAACTCAGGCAAAAGACACAGTCATAGATAAGCGGCCGTGTACGTTGAGGAGGTAAGTCTATACATTCAATGCATCAAATACAAGGATTACTTACTAACTCTGCAATCAAAAAAACCGGAGGACGTATAAAGAACTTCGAATGAATCAAATGCATGCGAGAGCATAAAAAACCCTGTAATGGTTCAAGATATATGCCCGTGTAATATACCCTGTAGCAGATCAAACTGAAAGGTATATTATTTCAAAACAGAATTGGCAGTATATAAGGTAACGTCGGCCTTCAAAACAAATCGACAGAGCTTAAAAACTGAGAATAGCATATTCATTAAGGAATGCGAACTGTTAACATAAGTTATATAAATAACCCTGACGAATACTGAAGAGCTAGAGAACCAAAAGTGTTAACATATCTGCAACGAAGCATTGAAGCTCTATTAAACTTTTAATAGGTCAAAGAACGCTTTGATAAATATAAACAGACTTCGACTCAATCAATCCAGGTCTGGAGACCCTAAATCGTAACCAAATGTACAAGTACACAGACGGCATGTAAGCCATAAACATTTTCTAACTAAACCCTAATAGGTTAACGAAATACAGGTTCCGGCATGAAGTGGCCGCCTGCAAGACGTAACTAGGGTTTGGAAAACAGTTGCCAGACCTGAGACACATAAACAGAGCGTCATGAGACACTCCTCGGGCCAGGAGAATGACGCTAATCCAAACTTCATGAATAAACCTTTCTTAAATAAGGGGAAACCGCCTATCTACGAAAATGAACATACCTGTGTTGTTTGTAGCCAGCGAAATCTTCCTGCAGGCGGTAGGAAGCTGTGGAGGCAAACCCACCTGCACATTACCATTCACTGTAAATAATCCATGAACAGTCAATACAAATGAAGGTTTCGGAGGGTTAAACGCATTGCATTCACCTACTCAGATAACTGCGAAATAGACTAGTAGGTATGACAGTAATTGTGGAATGATACCTGAAGTAGCAGGGTAAGACCTGGTAATAGTTGCAGAGGAGAATCACCGAGCTGGGTGAGTGTTCGGCCTCATCCGTAATGTGCAAATGAACCGAACCGAAAGACCCGGTGGCTTATGAATCGTCCACCAAACCCTTGGGTAAATCTGAACCTTACGATGTAGTAAGTGAATCTCCATCGTCCGTTTAAGCGGGAGAGCCTGGCGCGAAAACCCACAGCGGGTCAACCGAGAATCACGTGGCTTCACGTGGATTCATGCCACCTGGCAATGGGATTGGTGAGATGGGTTAAGTTCCATCCACCACCTGACGCCGGAGACTGATTAATGAACAATCTGGTGGTATATCAACCAAGGTTTAATATTAAACGCCAAAGGCTTAACGATAGACTTCATAGTGTTATGCATAGGAAATAATATATGCTTGGTGAAGGTTTTGATTATATAGCATAAGGTTTATTTATATAACAAGCGCATAATCCTATTTACCATGATAGTTAGCCATGAGTAAATTTTTTTTTTAGTATATAGTCTCGATGAGATCGTGACAAAGGGACTCACAACCGCTAGAATGCGTTAGGTTATGTTTCTCATTTTTTTTTTTGTTTTGAGATAGTTCTTTCTGTTAGTTATTCACAGAAGATACTGAGATTGTTTACCATCCATATTTAAATGGAATTGTTTTTAGTGTGATTTTTTGGTGATTTTGTGATGGGAAAAAATTGAGGTTAAATTTTGATTTGTATTATTTAAAATGGAGTTGTCTTTAGTGTGATTTCTTGGAGATTCCGGAAACCGGCAGGAAAAATTGATGTTAAATCTTGATTTTTATTATTTAAAATGGTTTTTTAACTGCATATTTATATTCAGCACCCTGCAAAACCTGTGGGATGCTTTGATTGTATAAAAATTAGCTAACAAAATTGCTATTTCAATAAAATTGTTGTGCTTCAACTTACCCTACTTTTTCTCACCCTACTTTTTCTCACTTTTCTTTATTTGAAATTGTTTTTTTTTTTACATATAATTTTATATATATATTTTATTACACTATTTAAAAAAAAGAAAATTAATTCTACTTAAGTTATTTAGTTACAACCATAATTAAAAAATACAATTTAAATAAAAAAATTACACATTATTTTTTCCCTCTAATTTCATCCTCTAAAATTATATTGAATCAGTTATTAAAATAAATCTTTTACCAAATCCAATAAACGTAAAGGAAAAAATTCAAAAATACAACTCTTCGTTAAGGTACGTGAATTAATTCAAGCTCGTTCAACACCGCATAAAATTCAAAAATACAACTCTTCGTTAAGGTACGTGAATTAATTGAAGCTCGTTCGGCACCGCATATTCAGTTTACAGGACAGCAGATTAGTTTTCCACGTCGCCCATTGAGTTCGCATGAGAGCACAACAGTTTTCCAAGTCGCACCCTTTTACCATGGTTGGGGATTTTTCTGATAAAATCCAAAAAACAAACAAAAGTTAAATACACAGAGGAGGAAATGCTCTGTTTCCTCTCCATAGGATCTTTTGTGCACAGGGCAACTTTAAAAATGAGAAGAGAGTATTATACATCTACACAAAGATTTGTATTCATTAAAAATATAATGCCTAATACAAACTTCATCCTCTTTCACTTAGAGGGATTTACCAAAAATAATATTCATCCAACAAAACATTTACTCTCTCTCCTCCTGAGAATTTACTGTGTTGGTTTTACTACTGTTAAAACCCCTTTTTACTTTACTGTTGTGAAAAACATTTTACATATACTGCTATAAAATAAATTTACATATGCAGTAAACTTTTACATTACATTCACAATTTCAAAAATACCTGTGCGCTCTTTTCTTTTGCATTTCAATGCAAATCCAATACAAAAAAAAAAACTGATCTATGCACTGTTGTGCAATATCTTCCCCTGCTTCACGTGAGCTCCCCTTTTACATTTACTGGTGTAATAAAAATTTACACATACCTGTAAAAAGATTTTTACACCTTCCTGCTTTTTTGTTGCACTGTGAGTTCTATAAAATACACTGGTCAACATACATAAAAAAACTTACTTAAAACACATGCGCTCCTCCCTGTTTTTATATATTTATATGCACTACTGTGCAAAATTAATTCCTTGTTTCATAAAAGAAATTTCATGCTGCTCCGTGCTCTTTCGCTGCTGCGCCTATCTCTCTCCCATGTGCAACCACACAAAAACTCAACGCACATTCTTCGTTTGGCTCATTATATCAAAAATGAACACGCACTCAAAACATATACAAAATGATTTTTTAAATATTACGTTGACCTGCCCATACCTCCGATATAATTAAGATTTAATGTTTTACTAAAAGTTTACGAACCTCATAACTATGCATTGAATGTTTTACGGTGGTCAACCAAACTTCAAATCCACGCAAAGCTTTTAATGTTGGTTCGTATGTAGGTTTGAACAATCGATGGCCGAAAATGGTGGAGCAGATCGAACGGCGGTGGAGAATATCGGGAGGCCATACTTGACTGATCATTATGTCCCGATATGTCAGAGATGATGACGTATGGGGAGAGCCACGCATCAACACTAAATTGTATCGGGCTCTTGTGTACGAAAACCACTTTCTGCTGGAAGGCGGTCCGATACGCATCAAGTTGGTTTGCTGGTTTGGCTCCGACGGTTTTGGGTGCAGCGTGCTGACTGAGTTGCTCTCCACGTCCGCCTGCACGGTGCCTGCATCCTACAGTTGGAATTAACATTCCAACACTCCCCTTTAATTTCAACTGCTGGGAATTCAGTCATACCCAAACACTTCCTCACATAGAGGGATTCACCAACACTGCTGTTACAAAAACATCTTCCTCACATAGAGGGATTCACCAATACTGCTTCTGATGCAGTTCCACAACCAATCAAAGTTTTCTTCCTCTTAACAGAGGGATTCACTTGAGACTGTGCTGAAGAGCACCTTCCTCTTGACAGAGGGTTTCACCAGTTTATGCTAACAAGCATCTTCCTCTTGACAGAGGGATTCACCTCAGATTGTGCTGAAGAGCACCTTCCTCTTGGCAGAGGGATTCACCACATTATGCTGAAAAGCATCTTCCTCTTGACTGATGGATTCACCATGACACTGTGCTGAAAAGCACCTTCCTCTTTAACAGAGGGATTCAACAAGAACTTCACTTCCTCTCACAGAGGGATTACAACCAGACACAGCTTTAGATGCAGTTCCAAAACAACCGAAAATATTACTTTGTTTTCCTCATGAGATTTTACATTGCTGGTGTGTAAAAATCTCATTTACATTAACTGTTGTAAAACAGAGTTTTGCTTATATTGCTGTAATAAAAATATTTACTTACATTTACTGCTGTAAATAAAAATCCTCTTGCTTCATTCAGCTTTTCACTGATGTGTAAAAACACGTTTCTTCATTCTCACTTCTATGGTTTCATTTTCTTCACACTGCTGTGCTTCTCCTTCTTGCCATCACGCTGCTGCCTTTTTCTTATGCATTGTTGTCCATACCCATAACCATAGAGTCTGTCTCCCCTGAGTTTTTACTCGTTGCTGCGTTGCCTCTGCAATTTGCAGTGTTGTGCATATTTCATTTCATCACACTGTTGTGCCCATACACTAACTCTTTACTCTGCATTACTTCCATATAAAAGCAAATCATCCTCACGCTGTTGCGCTTCATTCTCCACACAAAAAAAAAATTAACACGCGTTGCCCCTGTTCCTTTTTACACCCTTGCTTCACACAATCTTCGTCTTCATTTTTTTTATTTACACAATGCACTGCTATGCATATATTGGATTTCGGTTCAATGAACAACACACTCACTGCCCTTTCATTTACTGTTGTAAAAAAATTTTCTTTTGCATGTGCTGCTGCCCATTACATTTCATTTCTTCAACAAAAAAACTTCATGCTGCTGCATTTTTCATATTCAACACTGCCCCTTTTTCTTCTCCGCACTTCTGTGCATATTGCCTTGCATATGTGAAAAAAAATTACATTTTTTCTCAACACCGCTGCGTATTACATTTCAGAGGGATTAACAAAAAGAAATTTCATTTGCGCTCTCTTGTGCTGCAATACATCCTCCACGCAGTCTCCATGCCCCGCAGATTTTTTTTCTCTGCTTTTATGGCAGATTTAATTCCATATCTCTCCCCTATAACAAGATCTTCATCAAAGAATGACTGTTAAAACAGTTCAACAATAATGATCAATATTTACAAGCTCCCCTTTAGTGTACGCATTATCTTCTTTCAGCAAAGTTTTCTCAAAAGAAACTTAGATCAGCTGGAGAGCTCAAGGGACTTTCAGGTTGTGTTTCCTTCTTTCTCCATACTTGTGTAACTTTCTTCTTTTGCATGGGTCTAGCTTGTGTAAGAGCCCATGTTAAGTTATAATCACGTGCCATATGCCCAATGTTATGACACTTGAAACATTCTACATTGTTCATGAATAAGAATTCATGATTTCTTCTTGTAAAATTATTTCTTGGAGATTTTCGGAGACTACAACATCTATCTCTATGAAATGCTCTACAGTATTTTGCCATATGACCAAAGTTTGAGCAAGCATAACAATAACCATAAAATGAACTTTGGTGCCTGGGAGATGGAGGTTTCCTTGATGTACTTCTGGAGCCTTGTTGCCTTGAGATCCTTTGATGATAACCATTGCATCTTGCCTCTTTGACATCAGCTACATTTCTTCTTGGAGCTAATTTTCTGCTTGGAGTAGGATTTCTTCTATTGTACCCATGATCTTTCTCCTTGCCTACGCTGGAAGTAGGAGCATCACCATTTCTTTCTGCCTTCTTCACATCTCCTTTGTTTAAATCATTTTCATTCTTATTTGAGTGTTCACCTACATACCCAAGTCCTGATTTATCAGATGGAATCTGTGATAGCTAAGCATATCATCCAAGGCCTGAGAGCTCTTCATGATTTTATTCATCCCTTCAACCTTTTTCCTAAGGAGGAGAATCTCTTCTTCCAATTTTTCACACTCATTATTCTTCTTTGCAAGTTGTTCCTCAGTTTCTTCTTTGCTATGAGTAGTTTCAGCTGCTGCTATTTTAAAAGAGACGATATCTGTCTTCATTTTGGAGATTTCTGCTTGACTGTTCTCCATTTTCTTTTCAGCTCCTTGTGCCTGCTTCCTGGCTTCTTGTAGTTCAGACTTAAGGGAGGAGACCTCTGCCTTGTACTGTCCAATCTCTTCTACAAGCTTGTTCACTCTCTTGTGTGTTTGTTCAAGATGACTTGACAAGGCGTCTTCCTGCTTCTTTGCTCTATTCAACTGATTTGTCATGGATATGACTTCTTCATGATGTTTCCTCTTGCATTGACCAAGCTCCTTCTTAAGTTTGACGAGCTCTTCATCCCTTTCTTTTACTTGAAGCTTGATGAGGTCAACCTTCTCATTTTCAGCTTCTATGATGGGTTCAGAATTTTCTTCTTCACTGATGGTCATGGTCAGTGCTCCCTTTGCATGAAGGTCATGAAGTTTGTCCCATATATCCTTTGCTGATGAATATTTTCCTAGATTCTTTTTTACAGAATCAAGTAGTCCATCCAAGATAGTCTTTGTTGCCTTTGCATTGTACTCCTTGGATTCTTTATCCTTCTTGCTATCATCAATCACTGATTCCCAGATTTCAATCCCTTGAGACTGTAAGACAACTCTCATTTTTATTTCCCACATATCAAAATTTCCATTAAACTTTGAAGCCTCAAATAGAATGCTTTCAAATAGATTGTTTTCTATTTTAATAGAAGCGGGAGACACAACCTTAGGAGGATTGGAGGCTTTCTTCTTTGACCTTGCCATTCTTAACTATTTTTAAAATCCCTGACTGTGTTTTTAAAATGACTCACTGTTTCTTCAACAACAACACAGAAAAAAAACTTTGAGGAATACCTGGGTTCTTTTGCCTGAGACTTCACACTGCTGGAGAAGATTTTTCAGCTGCAACAAGAATCTTTCCTTTAGCTTCTTTGACACTTTTAAAGCGCCTGAACCAGCTCTGTCACCATCAAAGAGCCTGGACCAGCTCTGATACCACTGTTGGGGATTTTTCTGATAAAATCCCAAAAACAAACAAAAACTAAACACACAGAGGCAATGCTCTGTTTCCTCTCCACAGGATCTTTTGTGCACAGGGAAGCTTAAAAAAAAAATTTGAGAACAGAGTATTATACATCCACACAAAGATTTGTATTCATTAAAAATATAATGCCTAATACAAACTTCATCCTCTTTCACTTAGAGAGATTTACCAAAAATAATATTCATCCAACAAAACACTTACTCTACCTCCTCCTGAGAATTTACTGTGCTGGGTTTACTACTGTTAAAACCCCTTTTTACTTTAATGCTGTGAAAAGCATTTTACATATACTGCTGTAAAATAAATTTACATATGCAGTAAACTTTTACATTACATTCACAATTTCAAAAATACCTGTGCGCTCTTTTCTTTTGCATTTCAATGCAAATCCAATACATAAAAAAAAAAAACTGATCTATGCATTGTTGTGCAATATCTTCCCCTACTTCACGTGAGCTTCCCTTTTACATTTACTGGTGTAATAAAAATTTACACATACCTGTAAAAAGATTTTTACACCTTCCTGGTTTTTTGTTGCACTGCGCGTTCTATAAAATACACTGGTCAACATACATAAAAAAAACTTACTTAAAAGACATGCGCTCCTCCCTGTTTTTATATATCTATATGCACTGCTGCGCAAAATTAATTCCTTGCTTCATAAAAGAAATTTCATGTTGCTCCCTGCTCTTTCGCTGCTGCGCCTATCTCTCTCCCATGTGCAACCACACAACAACTCAACGCACATTCTTCGTTTGGCTCATTATATCAAAAATGAACACGCAGTCAAAACATATACAAAAGGATTTTTTAAATATTACGTTGACTTGCCCATACCTCCGATATAATTAAGATTTAATGTTTTACCAAAAGTTTATGAACCTCATAACAATGCATTGAATGTTTTACGGTGGTCAACCAAACTTCAAATCCACGCAAAGCTTTTAATGTTGGTTCGTATGTAGGTTTGAACAATCGATGGCCGAAAATGGTGGAGCAGATCGAACGGCGGTGGAGAATATCGGGAGGCCATACTTGACTGATCATTACGTCCCGATATGTCAGAGATGATGACATATGGGGAGAGCCACGCATTAACACTAAATTGTATCGGGCTCTTGTGTACGAAAACCACTTTCTGCTGGAAGGCGGTCCGATACGCATCAAGGTGGTTTGCTGGTTTGGCTCCAGCGGTTTTGGGTGCAGCGTGCTAACTGAGTTGCTCTCCATGTCCGTCTGCACGGTGCCTGCAACCTGCAGTTGGAATTAACATTCCAACAAGCATCCCTAAAATTGCGTACGTTAACCGTTAAAATTGCATACAGATTTCCATTAACGACTTAGATTTCCATGAACCGTTGAAATTGCATACAGATTTTAGAGGGACCGCAAAGAAGGTTTCCAATCAGAATTACAGATCTCTGGTGGCCACCTTCTCTTCAAAAAATCCTTTTGGACGCATGAGATCGCACGTTACCTCTGAATGATTGGTAAAGCTAGCAATTTTGTATGCAATCATATTTTACAAAGTGAATTTCTTAGTATAGGTGATATAATAGAGTATCTAGGGATTGTAAAAGTGATCATAACTATATATGCTATATATTTATTAAATTTAAATAAAAATATGTTAGAGAAAAATTTATGATTTTTGTTTTTTTATAATTTTTGTTTAACTAAGTAAATATTTAAATAAAATTATAATGTTTAAAGTTTTGTATTATATATAATAATTATTCTTATTATTAAGAGTCAGTATGAAGAATTTGGTTTGACTAAATTATTAAAGAATTGATATATTAAAATAATAAATGTTTTGAGATTTTCAATATTATTATATATTTAAGTATTTGTAAAAAAAAAAATCCTATTGAAGTTGAAGCAATTTTAATATCTAATTGAATTCGAACTTAGTAATTATTCATTAGTGCTATATATTAGTGAATAAAGTAGTACAAATGTTGTTCAGATAAATAAAAGGACTTGAACCATATATTAGTGAACAAAGCAGCAGAAATGTTGCTTGAGAAATAAAAGGACTTTGAACCATTTTAATGAGCACTATTTAAGAACCATTTTAATGAGCACTATTTAAGAAGTGATGAGAGAAAATTTTAGTTTCTCATGACTTTTAAATTTTTTATTTAAAGTTTTTTCTTTAGGAAAAATTGACGTAAAGGATGGAAAAACTAGTAAAAATGAATAATTGAACAATGTCACCTATTTGAAGGGATTTTTTAAAAACTTGTGAGAGAATAGAAGGATTGTGGAATCTATATCTTTTTATAGCATAAAAAATTTAAGAAAAAAAATAAGTTTTTAGAGATTTAATTCATCTTAGTTTTTGGTAGACTTAGTTTTTCGTAAAGTTGTGGTTAAGAAATATTTGTCATTCCCTCTATCTATATTTAATTGGAAGAGTATTTAACCAAGCGACTTCCATCCTCTAAAATCATAGGAGAAAACCTCCAAAATAATGCTAACCAAGATTTTGTTTCAAAAAAGTGGGTTTCTCTACAGAATTTTTTATTGGAAAATTTTGGATATCTCCATTACATTATGAGTTTTCTAAGGTGAATCTATGTCTACCAATAAAAAATATTGGTTTAAACACTTCAGTGTTAGATTTTTTAGACTTTTTTCTATTCTAGAAAATCACTCCTTCACCAAAATTGTAACCTCCTATCAAGTCCATTGTTAAGTCCATTGTTAGTGGTAGTTGAGCCTAGAAGCTCATTCTACAACTTAGTGTGGTTTTGTAACTATGTGAGTCCCTCTTAAAGTAAAAATTAAATACTCTCTAGTTGTTCATATGACCTAATATAATTTAATCTAAAGATTAGAAATAATATATACATATGTGTGTGTGAATAAGATATTTAAAGCTTATATTTTTTAGAAATATTTTAACACGATATCAACTTCTTCGTATATATATATATATATATATATATATATATATATAGTGAAAAAATGTTAAAATATAATATTTTGGCCTTGTATAGAATAAATATTCATTGTGGATTATAAATAAAATATTTTAATATGAATTACTATTCACCTATTCTTCCCCGGATGCGGGTGATGAGGTGCCAGGGAGGGAAGTGACACATGGCCAGCAGGTGTCGTCCCGTGGAGTGTTTAATAAGGTAGGTTCGGACGCCGTCAAAGCTTAAGGTTCAGCAAACATGTGATGGCATTCAATGCAGAGCAGAAAATCTCGATGGTGGAGCAAAGAGCAGTTAATGCTCTGTCGCAGAGCTGGTTTAGAAAACGATATCAGCATGGGAGGTGGATGCATTGGCGAGTTCAGAGCAGATGGATGCGAGAGCAGAGGAATTGTGAGTCGGCGGATGCTAAGCCTCCTATTGCAGTGCAAGCTCTGGTCTGCCGCTGCAATTCAGGTTGTGGCTGGAAGAAGGGGAGGAAATTTGAAGGATTTCTGCTTCAATTGGAAGCAAGAAGGGTCAATTCGAGTGTAGGAGGGGGCTCAGAAATTTCACTGTGGTGGGCATACACGAGTTACATGGCTAAGCTGCGGGAACGACAGCCTAGCAGACGAGGACCAGGGAGAGGCTCCTCCTCTCGAACTCCTGCAGCAGATGAACACCACCATTGCTGCTGCTGCTATTGTCATAGGAGAGCCCGAGCCACACAACTCCCGTGCGGACAATTCTTGGAGGTTGGCAGCTCGAGCGAGGGAGGGCCATCGCTGCCAGCGTTTGGCTCGGTGGTGTTCACTTTGGGAGGCCCAATGGACAATACAGGCGTCAATGCCCATATTTCCGTTCTCTTTACAAAAATCCCTGAAGAATTCGGGGCTGGTATTCCTGAAGGTACGTCAGAGAAACCTCCAGAAGGCTCGGGCAAGGAAGCAATGGCGGAGCAACCAGGAAATTCGGAAAAGGACAGTGCTGAAAAGGAGGGCCTTGAGGAGGCGCCACCGAATGAGCCAGACAATTTGGGCAAGGAGGGCCTTGAGGAGGCGCCACCGAATGAGCCAGAAAATTTGGGGAAGAAGGCGGTCCAAGACACCTCACCCTATTTGGGGCCAGCACCTCCAGGCGTGGATGAGGATAAATGGAAAGCAATGTGGGAGGGAGTCCCGGAAGGAAGGGGATGGTGCTATGTGGTGGAAGACCCAAGCCTCTGCGAGGACCAGGACACCGAGCCCCAGCTCCACACAGTGCCATCTCTCTCCACCAGAACTCAGGACTAAAACTATTGCGGGTATGTCGGTTCCGGATTCTACTGTGCTTGACGGTTGGCAACTTCTGTGTCTGTTCGGTTGGCATTTTCTGGATTTATATGTTTGGTTTATGCATGTCGAGTCTAGTGTCAATTTTGTTCAGTGTAAGGTTCAGTCAGATAATTTCGAGAGCCCCTGCGTGGGCAGTTGTGACTATGCTCAGAGTAATGAGGCCAATCAGCTTGCTGACTCTTACTGTCTCCAGGCCTCCAGAAGCAATTTGTTTTGAGAGGAACTCTATCAGTTTGGCTGGTCATTTTGAAAAGTCTGTCGGTGCTGCCCCTGTGAGGGAGCTTATTGTCTTACAGTCAAATTATACAGGGTGCAACTGCTGGACCTGGAATGTCTGTCTCACTGTCTGTAAAGTCTTTTTGTAAATATAATAGAAAAACTTAGCTAGTCTTTTAACAAAAAAAAAATAAAAAAATATTCACCTATTCTTAAAAATATATTAATAACAAAAATAATAGTTTATTGTTCATTTATAAGATGAGCTCATGCTATAACATAAAAAATACAATTTAAACAATAAAAAAAGACACCTTATTTTATGCACTCTAAAATAAGTTTGCACTTGAAGAAATTGGATCCCTTTTGGCTCATGTTAGATACGTGGTTAATATGGATGTATGCTCATTATTTTTGTTGGCATTATGACTAGTCTATTGTCCTTGATGACAACCTACTTGATAAATATTTCAATATTACGATAACACAATCATTATCCAGGCTCAAACAAATAATACAAAAGTGATGAACAAATAAATGACAAACCATAGACAACTCGATGTTGAATATGAAGATTGGGAAAGTATACATAGATCCTTTCGTAATGGTCACATATATACACGGGTAATGTGAAGAAAAGTCCCATACATAATCCTACTATGGTAATTTGAATAACATTGGTCTTTACCATTCTATTGGCCCATAGTGATGGGTGTGACAATGATTATTCAATCCCATCAAAGAATACCAACCGTATTACTAAGTGATTGGCCTAAGGTATTTACTAAGGCTAAACTACAAAAAAAGATGGAGTTCAAAGTGTTATGTGTGGAAGTATTGATTTGTCTATGAATCTTTTGATCTGAAACATATGTGCACCATGGAGCAAGGAAAAGACTCACATCTGAAATATGTGAAATATGTTCACCTGTATTCTTAATTGATATACTTACTAAAAATGTCTAATATTGATGACACTTTCATACTGTGATTTAAAGGATTTATTCAGAAGTGTGTAATATTGAGAGTCAAGGTTCAGAAAGTGAAATTTTGTTTGCGAGGAAATTTGTTTAGATTTGTACGTGGGTATGTTTGGGTATGGTCGTGTACATACACAGATCCACCTTTGAAGAGTCGCATATATATTCTGCAAAATACTTTTCAATATGTCAAGATTTATACATGGTTGTTGTGCATGGTAAGTGTGTACATACACAAGTAATCCTTGTGGAAGTCACATATCAAAACCATGGTTTAATCAGTTGGTTGATGCTGACAGATGTGATGACTGATGTTTAGATTTGATGTTATCTAGTTTACTTTTTGTTGCTTATTGATGATTTCTTTATCAGTATTGTGGTGACTTGGTTGAATTGTTCAAGTTTGATGTCATAGTGTATGATGTGTAATTCACTCATAAATCTGTGATTGATTAAATGATCTGTAACTTTTGAAGTGGTCTATGAATGGTTCAGTGATTAAAAATTTAGTGTTCAGTGTTTTGATATATGTATGCAGGTTTTATACAGAGGAAATGCATATATACGCGAGTCTTATTTTGTACAATCACATACATAATTTGATAACTATTGTTTCTAGTTGGGTTATGTATTCAAATGACTTGATGCTTTAGAATTTAAGTTTATTTACATTGTGACAATGTCTCAGATTCAGTGCTTTAGTTTGTTTGGGTTTATGGCTTATTTGGGTGCAGTTTGAAATTTTGATTAATAGTGGCCTGAAAGTTGTGTGATTATTGTTTGAAAGGTGGACCGAGCCTAAATTTTTTTGAAAAGTGGTCCACCAGAAGCTAAGGGTAGTAGCCTTCACAAAGGGGGCACAATCTCCCTTCCGGTAGGAGCCAATAAACGAGATCAGGGGGTTGTAGCTCCCTTCTAATGGGTGCTCAAAAATGAGAGAAGATTGTAGGCTTCTGTAGGTTCGTTCTTGTGTATTGACAGAAGTTTGCATCAATACAAATGTAATAATTATCTTTGTATCATAAGAAATTAGACAAAGACAATTCAACAATGGTGGTTTTCCCCCACATTGGGTTTCCACCTAAAATCCTCATGTTCTATGTTTTTTTGTTGTGATTTATTTATGTTATTTACTGCATCCAAAAAGTAATCAGTCTACTCATGCACTGATTGAAGATAATTGTCTAATAGAATACATAAAAATTAATGAACTTGATATATGTTAGTTTCCTTCTCTGGTGTAGCATACATACGCTTGTTTCCTTAATAATAGTACTATATATTTTTCATAATATAAAATTTTGAATTTTGAATTTAAAATATTGATTCACCCCTCCTCTCAATAATTTTCCCAACAATTGGTATAAGAGAAAGTCCCTCAAAAGAATCTTGATCTCTTAAATGGAGATCCATCAAGATGAGTAATCGAGAGGGAGTATATTCCATACATCCACCTTTGTTTAATGTAACTAACTTGGTATCTTTGGAAATTCAAAATGAGAGCATATTTGCAGCCACTTGGAGCTAATGCATGGGAAATCATTGAAGGAGGCTATCAATATCCATCCTCCATTCCCAAATATGATTCATGGAAGAAACAATATGAGATAAATGCAAATGAAATTAATGCTCCCTTAGGAATCTTGGAAGAATCATAATTTGTGAAGGTTATGTAGCTAAATACCGCAAAAGTTATATGGGAAAATATTATACACAACTATGAAGGTGACACTAAGCAAAAAGAATTAAACTTAAAACGTTTAGAATTCAATATGAGACTCTGAGAATGGATGCCGACATAAGTATTGCAAGTTTTTATCTTAGGGTATATGGTATCGTTAAATCAATGAAAAATCTCGGTGATGAAATAAAATATTCAATTATTCTTGAGAAAATTCTAATATCACTAACCCCAATGTTCAATTCCAAAGTCTCTTCCATTGAACAAATACAAAATTTGAAGAATCTCACTATCGAACATCTCCATGCGATTTTAACAACTTATGAAATGAGAAAAGGGGGTCCATCAGATATCATAAAAGCAACATTCAAATCTACGTAAAAAGGAAAGGAAAAGTAAGAGCTTAAGGAAACATGTTACATTTCATATGAAGAAGAAGTGAATTTTGTGAAGAAAATCCAAGTAGGAAGTGATAGTTTAAACATAAGCTTCCTTGCAAATGTTTTCCCTATTGAAGGGATGGTCACTATGCTGGTAAATGTCCTTATAAAGAAAATCATGAGAGAGGGAAGAATTCTTCAAAAGAGAATGTTAAAGGAAGGTTTTATAACATGAAAACTTTTATACTTGTGAAGATAGTGAATATCCTTCCAATAACGAGGATGTTGAATCTGATCAAAATTATAAATTTGTTATGGCATTTGAGGAAAAATGTGTAGATGAATCTGACGATATTTTTATGGATGCCCTAGAAGAAATACATATCTATAAGGAAAATACTCTTATTGAAGAAATAAATGAGCTAAAAGTATGTTTAGAAGAATCTAAATTAGCTAAGGAATTTTTAAAGAAACATGTGCTAGAAAAGCAAAGGCGCAATGAGAATTTAGAACTTTAAATAGTGAGCCTAAGAAAGGAACCTAAGAAAATAAGGGCCCTAGATATTAAATTTTCTAGAGGATCTAAGACTTTAAAAGAAATCATTAAAGTGCAATGTTTTCCTCTAATTAAGATAGGCCTTGGATTCAATTCAAATGGTCAATCATAAAAAACTATAAAATCTTCTGAAACAGGTACACGAAGCTATCTCAATGCAGTAAAAGGAAGTAGTCATAAAAATTATAACTCTCAAGAAAAGAACAAATGATCAAATACCTCTCAAGCAAAAAAACCTTACGATAATCATAGGGGAAGCTAATCAAGTAGGTATTATACACCCAGATACTCTAACTTCAATGGTCAATGTTTCACTTGTCATAAATTTAGTGAGAAATATGTTTAGTGATCTAAATAGATCCTAGAAAACCCTCTGAGTCTTCAAAACGCAAAAACTTTCACATAAGAAGAAGTGTCAGAAGAGTTGGATAACACTATCGAGAAGCCAAAACATAATGAAATCCTTGAAAAGTAGAGTATCGACAGTTTAAAGCAACTTTGAATAAGAGTTGTCGAAACTAGCCGATCAACAGTCTAGATCCGATTAGAAAATCGCAATCAGCGGTGGCAAAGGAAGGCTATCGGCAAATACCACAAGGAATGCGTGGTAGCGATTAGCAGGGTCAACGAGGACTGTTGATCAATCACGTAGATCGATAGCCCATGTTGCATCGCAATATCGCTATTGGCAAATGCAAAGGAGCACTTACAATAACCCAGGGTATGTGTGATATGCGATTGCGATCAATCACATCGCAATATCCCATTGGCATGTTTTGATGGAGCGGGGCTGATAATAACGATGACAGTGATAGATTGACCCGACAAAACTATGGATGGTATTTGATAATATTTCATGTCTGGAAACAATGCTTTTTTAGTGTAAATCACATTTTCCTTAAACAAACGAAATACAAGGGATAAAGCACTGATGCGATATTAGGGACCCGAAGGGGTTTATTTTTGTTGTTGAATACTATTTCAAGTCTGATATGAGTGGGATTTGATGTCTTAATGTATTTTTTATATAAAAGGGAAATCAAAAAACATGCAAGATTTTGGGAGGACCAAAGCTAGTAAATGGTTTGGGTCGGGCTCTACCCGATCCCATATAATGGTTGCCACGTGTCTAGGGTGAGGAGAGAGAAAACCACCCTCATCGGGTAGTTAACCCCCATACGAAAGGGCTACCCAAAAAGGAGCACAGACGTTGGATCTAGATCTCCCAGATCAACAGTGTAGATGCGATGTGATTATACAAGCAGACCCAATAGGAGTTATAAGGCGAAATGTATAACATTTCAAATCTAAAACATTCGAGATTGGTGAATTTTCATGGGTTTTAGTGTATTTTTCTATGTAAACATAGAATTCTAAATTTGGGAATTTGAAGGGCCCGATGACCCATTCTGTTACAGTATAGGTGGCCACCAACCCTGGAAGTGTTTAGTAATGAATGCTAACACTTAGAAAGGTATCTGAGCAGACAGAGGTCGAGAAGCCAGAGAGCCCAAGAAGGTGAAATGAGAAGACATCGTTGATTGGCTTTAAAGCCATAGACATAGAGCAAACAAAGGCAAGCAGTGCTGAGAAAGAGCAATAGAGACAGAGAGTAAGTGAGGAGAGTCTATGTACTCATAAGAGAGTTGGGAGATCCATGTAAAGCCTTATTGTTTTGTATCTATTGTCTGAGGCTCAAATTGAGCTCACTGTTGTAAAAATTTGTTTTTGAAGACATAATAGAGAGGTCACCACTAAAGGCTAGACCAGGAGACGTAGCCCAGGAGTGTTGGATGAACTCCTTATTAAACTTGCTATGTTTATGTGTGTTGTCTATTATGTTCTTTAACTTATTCATTGTCTATGTATTTTGCAATCTTATCAATCCATTGCATAAAGTAACATAGGAAAATCCATGCACATGAGTTTGTAATACCTTAATAATTGTCTAAGATCTCAATATCAGATCAAGTGGTATCAGAGCTTCAGGTTGGTAAGGTTAGACATGCTTGTGCTGGATTGTTGAATGCTAACTAGGTCAAAGCTCAAAGTAGGAGAAGGAGAACTGGTTGATACTAACCCAGAAATAGGAAGAGTCTATCCTAGGAGCAAAATGGTAGAGGAAATTCCCTTGGAATCAAACTCTCAGTTCATGTACAGTTTCATGACCATGAGAGCCATGGTAGAAGAGATGTATCGAGAATTCAAGAAAGGTCAAAGTGAAGATACTTGAACCTCCAAAAAAGAAAAAGGAACAGAGGAACCTCTTTTAGATGGCCAATCATAAGGCAAAGGGAAAGGGAAAGAGCCTCCTCTATCAACACCTCCATTTAGCCCTTTGATTAAATTAGACGTAAAATTTGATTTTCCAATATATGATGGAGAATTAAATGCATAAAAGCTAGATAACTAGATTAGACAGACTGATCTATATTATAGGGTGCAAAATAGTGATTCAGAAAGGAGAAAGATTTAGCTGGCCAGCCTTCGCCTTGGAAGAATTTCCCTAGTGTGGTGGGAAGGGAGGACACAAGTTGAGTTGAAGAAGCATGGTAAAATTATTTCTACCTAGAGTGAATTTTTTTCTGCCATTAAAAAGAAATTTTATCCACTAGCTTATATGTAGCATGCAATGATGAGTTTGCAAACTCTTTGCTAGCTAAAGGGGAGATGTCTACAAAGCTATACCCAGGAATTTAGAAAAAGAGCTTTAATTCTAGGCATTTCTCTAGACTCACCTGAAACTTTGTTGAAGTATATAGGTGGTCTACACAGCTATATTAGGCACACCATTCTCATGTTTAACCCTACCAGCATAGATGAGGTATCAGTTCAGGTTACACATCTAGAGGCTAGAGGCAAGAATGTGAACCCAGAGATTGGGGGAGCATCAAAACCAACTACAAGAAAGAATAAGGAAAACAGGAAACATAAATGGAAAGAGAGGAAGGTAAATGCTAAACAGAAAGACAAACCTTCATGCACTCACTGCAACAAGGATGAACATAATGATGAACATTGTTGGTCTTTGCATTTGGAGCCAAAATCTAAGAAGTTTGATGGCAAGAAGAAGAAGATTTTTGCTACTATTCAGAAAGATTTAGGGTCAGACTCAGCTGATGAAACAATAATCACAACCACAAGTATAAAACGTTATCCACTTTAGAGAATGTAGAGATCAAGAAGAAGGTATAGAAGATGCTTGACAAAGGGTTCATAAGGCCAAGCACATCACCATGCAGATCTCCAATCATATTGTTGAGAAAGAAATATGGTTCGTGGAGGATGTGCATTGATTATAGAACACGAAATAAAATAACGATCAAGAATTGTTATCCTTTTCCTCATATATATGATCTATTAGATCAGCTAAAAGACGTTGTTTATTCCAAGTTGGACTTGCGTAGTGGCTACCACCAGGTTAGAGATGCAGAACAAGATGCATGGAAGACTCCTACCACTTTCATGAGAGCAATGAATGATGTACTCAGGCCTTTTATTGATGATTTTGTAATTGTATATATAGATGACATTCTTGTTTTCAGTAAAACATGGGAAGAACATGATCTAGGTGGATGTTGGTGGCCACCCACCTATCCCATTTGGACCCCCATGACTGTCTCTTTTGGTTTTTTAGTTTCTGTAATTGTAGCACAATTTACTATTTTTAACAGTTTTTTGGGTCGTGAGCTTTTGGGGCCATTTTGAGGCCCTGAACGATGTTTTTTAGGAAAATTAGGAGAAACATGGGTCCGTGGGCCGATGTTTCTCTCCCCAAAATTATAGTTCTCAGATAGATCTTTCTAACAAGCTATTATATGTGTCAAACGGAGATCTAGTGCAAAAGTTATGACCCTAGGGAATTGATGTACCAATTTACCGAAACGGGGCCCACAATTTTCTGTTTCATCTTCTAGGGTTAGGTTTTGAGATGTTAAGGGTTTTCCATTATTTCTCAATAATAAATAGCCCTTCGAGCCTCATTGTAACACAATTCAAAGTCATGTAGCTACCACATCTCTTTTCAGAGATAAGCTATTGTCGCCCTAGTTGGTCTATTTCCATTTCTGTTTGTAAGCATATTTCAGTATTTTACATTAATGAAATGAAGTATTATTTCCACTGTATCTTTGTGTATATGGTTATCTCTGTATTTTGTTGCGTTCCTGTCAAAATCCGGATCAGTGGTATCAGAGTGGTCTGCTCTTTCTCTGTTTTTCTTTGCATGTCCCCAATGAGGTCGGGATATAAGGAGTTAGGGGTTGAATTGGTCAAACCTTTGCAAGACCAACCTCGCAAATCCCGATGGCCTCCCATGGCAGATGAAAAGAAAGATAAGGGGGTGGGAGATCCTATCAAAATCTTGCTTGAAGAAGCCCTTGAGAGGCAAAGGAATGCGATGATGGATAGCTTCGCGCAGATCCTTCAGCGGCTACCCAGAGGCGATGCATCGGCTTCCAACAACTACTCTGAAAATGCCACACCATTTAAGGTAAAAGTTAATTTTGAAATCCCCATATATGAGGGTCAAATAGACGAGATGCCATAGATAAATGGTTAAATCTGCTAGATGGGTATTTTTGTGTTCATGAATTTTCGAGTCAGGAAAAGATTGTTTTCTCTCTTCTCAAAGCAGCCCCCCACGTCAAGGACTAGTGGGAAACTTACTGCGAGAAAAAGGATGAAAGTACGGGCTCACTATTCTTAGCCGCACCCACTTGGGACTCATTCCGAGATGCCATCAAGGAGCAGTACTACCCTGTCAAAAGCTATGAAGACAAATACATAAAGTGGACCATGCTGCAACAGGGAAGGTACCAAGATGTGCCAGAGTTCACAAAAATTTTTCATACCCTTCTCACACAATTGGGTATTAACGACTCTGAGTTTCATTTTGTACTCAAATACCACGGCTCCCTACATAGATACATCAAGGAAGGGATGGAGTTCCTGAACATCTCCTCACTCGGCACGGTGTACCGATACACTGTCAAAATTGAGCAAAAGTTCAAATAGAAGAAGCATGACTTTGGATCTGCAAATTCGAAGACCAAAGGACAAAGCCAAGCAGGGTGAACCAAGACAACCCGTCAAAGCCGCAAGAAAAGAACAACACCACGAAGTCAAAGAAGGACATCGGAAAGTGGTATGAGTTCCATAAGAGCCCCACTCACAACACAAGTGAGTGTTGGACCAAGAAGTCACTAGTGGCAGAATTGAAGGCTTTAGAATCAGATGTATGTTTCGACCCTGAGTCAGAACCCAACAAGGGTAATGGCAAATGGAAGCAGACCATTGATGTGGAGCCCAGCGCCATTGTTGGCACCGCCAAGATCCAAAGAATGAGCCCAAAGATCTAGAGGAGGGGGAACGTCTTTTCCACTCATAGATGTGGGTGAAGGGTTCGCCACTACAATTCATTGTCAATAGTGGCAGTCAAAAGAACCTCATTTGAGTAGAGATCATGAATGTTGGAAATAATACTGAGAGGGGGGGTGAATCAGTATTATCTAGCAATTTAATAAATCTTCTTTATTTGATCTTTGAATTATTTTAGCATGTCAGTACCATAAAATAATGAGCATGAAAAACAGATAGTCACACCAAAGAACACAAGATGTAAGGTGGAAACCCAATGTGGGTGAAAACCACCTGCTGCAATATGTCTCTATCTTCTTTCAATTTAGAAACTTCTTTTACAATGATTTTGTACTGGTGCAGTCCTTTACCAGTACGCAGGCTGCAACCTGCAGAGAGCTGCAACTCTCTCTCTCTCTTGTTTTCCAGTCTACTCCTGGAAGGGAGCTACAACCCCCTACTTCTTTTCATAAAGCATCAGATGATCAACAAGTACATGACAGATATAGATCACTACAGATATCAGATCAGCAACAACAGAACTAACCCAGAACACCTTATCAATAGAGAAATTCAATCAAAAGAACATCTTAAAAACAGAGACGCAGTTTTCCTTTCTGTGGCCTGCGACCAGACGCTGTTAACTTTCTGCTACTCTGCGTCCACCCGCAGATATCCTTCTGTTTCGCTGCGTGCCCACGCACTGTTCCTTTGACTGCTCTGCGTTCTGTTGCTTCAGGGACGCACCCAAGGATACTATCGCGCCGCGTCTTTCGCTACAGAGACGCACCTGAAAACACTATCGCGCCGCGTCCTTCTGCTTCAGAGACGCACCTGAACCTTGATCGCCCTGCGTCCCCACGCAGGTCTCTCTCTACTGTACTGCGTCTCGGCGCACTTGCCCTTTACAGTACCTGCGTCCCGGCGCACTTTCCCTTCACTGAACCTGCGACCCTTCAGATATAAATGATATGAAGACTTCAGAACAAACCCAAACAGTCAGATCTATCGATCTGTTCATGCGCCATAAAGATCACAGTCCATTAGAAGATTCGCCTTTTAGGTCTGGACTAGATCTCACCAAATAAGATATTCAACCCAAGACAATTGCACAATCCAAATGAACTCCTTTGCTTTATATAGGCAAGCTTCTCCCCAAAACATGGAACAATACCACGAGCCGACACCATAGAAACACAAAACCGTCGGCTAGATACCACACAAGAAACCCCCACGTGCTTTTCTCTGCCTTGAAATGTGTGCACTGAGTGGACGCACCCCCTGAACGGCCGGCCGGCGTCCCTGGACGCGGTTTCTGCATGGTATACCTGCGGGGGCGCACTTTCTAAACCGATTGCCTGCGTCCTTCTTAATTTTCATCAAACTGAGAGCCTTACCACTGGAGTTGCCATCAAGTACAACATCTGTAACATACAGTCATATCAGAAAACATAATGCCAACAATCTCCCCCTTTGGACTTGATGGCAACCTCACAAACTTCAGCTTCATTCTCCCCCTTTGACATCAAGAGCAAAGGGTATGCTCCCCCTAAGCGCATGCTCCCCCTGAATATGAACCGGATCTGTAGCAACGCACCACCATGAAAGAGATAGAGACATATTGCAGCTATTTCCAAGATCTCCTTCTCCATAATGCCAACAATGCATTATGTGTTCCCCCTGAGCCTGTACCACCAATAAGAAGAGGTTCAACAAGATGATGCATCAACAACCCCCAGCTTTTGCTCGAGGTATTCAAACGTGTCCCTGGGCAATGGTTTGGTAAGAATATCAGCAACTTGTTCCTTGGAAGGAACATACTCCAACTTGACTTTCTGTTCAAGCACTTGTTCCCGGAGAAAATGGTACTTGATTGGTATGTGCTTGGTTTTTGAATGCATGATCGGATTCTTTGAGATGCTGATTGCACTTGTGTTATCACATAAGATGGGGATAGGTGGTGTACAAGTGATTTGAAAATCCTGCAAAGTCTGCATCATCCAAAGGAGTTGAGTGCAACAAGATGCAGCAGCAACATATTCCGCTTCAGCTGTAGACAAGGCAATCGAACTCTGTTTCTTGCTGAACCAAGATACCAGTCTGGAACCCATAAAGAACGCACCACCACTTGTGCTTTTCCTGTCATCCACGCTTCCGGCCCAATCTGCATCTGTATAAGCATGAAGAGTAAGATCTGTATCTCTAGGATACCATAAGCCATAATTTTGAGTCCCTTGAAGATATTTGAAAATTCTCTTTACTACCTGAAGATGAGTCTCCTTCGGATTTGCCTGAAATCTTCCAACTATTCCAACTGCATGCATGATGTCTGGTCGGGTACCTGTCAAATATAGTAAACTTCCAATCATAGATCTGTAGGTTGGTTGATGTACTGCTACAGATTCATCATTTTCACTGAGACTACATCCTGTGACCATGGGTGTACATACAGGTTTTGCATCTTCCATGCCATATTTCTTCAAAATCTGCTTGAGATACTTGGTTTGAGATAAAAAGATTCCTCCTTCCTTTTGTTGGATTTGCAAACCAAGGAAATATGTCAGTTCTCCTAGCAAGGACATTTCAAATTCTTTCTGCATGACCGAGGCAAAGCTTTGACTCATAGCTTCTTCATTGCTGCCAAAAATAATGTCATCTACATACACAACAAGTATTAGCAATTTGTCATTTTCAACTTTTATATACAGATTGCTATCTGCTGAACCTTTTGAGAAACCTTGTTGATGAAGATATTTGTCCAACCGGTAGTACCAAGCCCTTGGAGCTTGTTTGAGACCATAGAGAGCCTTTTTCAATCGGCATACAAGATTTGGATCATTTCCAAGAATGAACCCATCTCGTTGTTCAATGTACACTTCTTCTTCCAAGTCTCCATTCAGAAAGGCTGATTTCACGTCCATTTGAAATGCTTTGAAGTTTTGAAAACTTGAGAGAGCAAGGAACATTCGGATGGCCTCAAGTCTTGCAACAGGAGCAAAAGTTTCTTCAAAGTCTATTCCTTCTTGCTGCGCATACCCTTTACAAACAAGTCTGGATTTGTTTCTAATTACTTCTCCATTTTCATTCAATTTATTTTTGAAGACCCATTTTGTTCCGATAACATTCTTATCCTTTGGTCTAGGAACCAGCTCCCAAGTGTTGTTCTTTTCGATTTGCTCAAGTTCTTCATCCATTGCTTTCACCCAACATTCATCTTTGCATGCTTCTTTCACATTTTGTGGTTCAGTAGAGGAGAGTAATGCCAAATAGCTTGAGGCTTCTGCAGCTGTTCTTCTTGTTTGTACACTTGCTTCTTTCTGCCCCACAATCTGAGATTCTGGATGATTCTTCTGAACATATCTGGATGGAGTTTTCTCTTCTATTCTTGTCTGCTCCTCTGGTTCTTCTTGAAGTTCTCCTTGGGGTTCTTCTTCTTCATTATTCTGTCTTTGAGGGTAGCCTTCATCTTCTTCTATATCTTCATGATGTACTTGCCTAGGAATATATCCCTTCTCATCAACCACTACATCAATGCTCTCAACAATTCTGCCAAGTCTTTTATTGTAGCATTTGTATGCTTTGCTGTGTGGAGAATAGCCAAGAAGAATTCCTTCATCTGCTCTAGGTTCAAGTTTGCCAAGCTGCTCATCAGTATTCTTGATATAGCATTTGCTCCCAAAGATTTTGAAGTGCTTTACTGAAGGAGTTTTACCACTCCAGAGCTCATGAGGAGTTTGAGTGCTGTTCACCCGGACATTTGTCTTGTTGAGAATAATAACCGCAGCATGTGCAGCTTCACCCCAGAAAGTTGCGGGAGTTCCTGATTCATCGAGCATAGCACGAGCCATTTGTTGGATTGTTCTGTTCATTCTTTCAACAACTCCATTCTGCTGAGGAGTTCTAGCTGTAGAGAATTCTCTCCTTATCCCATGTTCATCACAGAAATCGAAAAATTCATTTGAAGTAAATTCCCCACCTCTGTCAGATCTGAGGCACTTAATTTTGTGACCTGATTCATTTTCAACCAAGGCTTTGAAGGTCTTGAATTTTTCGAATGCTTCATCTTTGTGCTTCATAAGTCCTAACCAGACAAACCTGGAGAAATCGTCAATAAATAATATCAAGTATTCCTCTCCTCTAGGTGTTCTTTTCCTGAATGGGCCACATGTATCTGTATGTACTAGCTCAAGAGGCATGCTAGCTGATCCCTCTTTCTCTGGAAAGTTAGTCCTGGTTTGTTTTCCAAACTGACATGATCTGCATATGGTGTTGTCAAGAATTTTGATATCTGGAAGATCGCGAACTGCCTGATATTTGCATGCTTTCCTTATTTGTGAGAAGCTTAGATGTCCCAACCTTCGATGCCATAACCAGTGCTCTTCATCCTTGCTAAGATAGCATTGTTGTTGTCCTTCTTCAAATATGTACAGATTATTTGGAGTTCTTTTGCCTTTGAGTACTGTTTTACCTGTATCAAGATCACGAACAAGACATCCATTCGATCTGAAAATAACCTCGGTTTTTTGATCACACATCTGGCTGACACTTAGTAGATTATGCTTCAATCCATCAACATACAGAACATTTCCAGCCTTGACCTTTTCTTTTAAAGGAGCAATACCTTTTCCTTTTATAGTTGCAGGAGTATCATTTCCAAAAGAAACTTTCTTTCCCTTTTCTAAAGTAGAATAAGATTCAAGTTTTTCTTTATCACCTGTCATATGTTTCGAACATCCACTGTCAATGTACCATAGATTTTCCTGTCCTTCTGCATAAAATGCTATCCCACATCTTTCTGTTTGAGGTTCCTTTATTCTCCATGTTTTGGTGCTTGTGGCTTGTTCCTTTTTCTCCTGAAACCTGCTCCTACATTCAGAGTCTTCATGACCAAAATTATTGCAAATAGAACATTCAACTTCATTTTCAAGAACCGAAAAGTTGTTATAGGTCCTTTTTGTAATCCCTATCATACTTCTTTGTTTTTGAGCTTCCCTAGTCATGATTGTTTTATATGCAACACATTGAGCTGCTTTGTGACAAAAGTTATGGCAAGAAAAGCATTGTCCATTGAAGAAGCTTCTGTGGTTATTGAATCTACCAGCCAACTGATTGTAATTTCTATTTTCATCTATTCTTGAACCAAACTGAGAAGATTTTACCTGTGGCTGGTTGTAGCTTTTGTTCACCCTTAAGATGGATTGTCCCTGATAGTTTCTATTTGTAATTCGTCCCTGCTTTACCTGATTATCTTCATTGTTCTTCTGCTCATTTCTTCTTGCTGCATCAAGATAACTTTTTGAGGTGGATGCTTGAGAGGTTTCTCCATTATAGCCCAAACCTGTCTTGTTTAGAGGAGACCGCTGCACATTGATAATCTCATCCAAAGTTTCAGATCCTTTGACAAACTTAAGATTAATAGCTTTTGTTTTCTCTATTTCTTTTCTGAGACCAACAATTTCACCTTCTAGTTTTTCAAGATGTTTTTCCTTTTCATCAATTTGAAATTGCAAAGTATCAATGATCACATTCTTTTCTTCTATGCATCTCTTGAGTCTAGTAATTTCATCATAGAGATTATCCACATCTACAGCATCCTCATAATCATCATCTTCAAATGCCATTAACAGCTTATATTTATTACCTTGTTCATCTTCATCACTGTTTGATAAGCCATCACTATCTTCATGGGTGTAGTAGCTTTTCTTATTTGCACTTTGTTTCTTGTTATAGCTAGTGATCATTTTGTCCCATATCTCTTTTGCTGATTTGAAGTGCATGACCTTCATGAATTCTGTTTGGGATATACTTCCTAATAGAGTACTGACTGCCTTTGCATTTGTTTCATACTTCTTTTTCTCAGCTGGATCTGTAGGAGTAGCTGAAGGAAAAGCATAGCCTGTTTCTACAATGTCCCAAACTTCTGTACCAAGAGATTGAAGATATGCAGTAACTCTTACCTTCCAATAATTGAAGTTTGTCCCATCAAAAATCGGTGGCCTGATTGATGCTTCTCTCTCGTAGTTGCTCATGATGAACGATCTACCTTCTAGCGATCAAGCTTCTCTGAAGGACCTGCTCTGATACCAATTGTTGGAAATAATACTGAGAGGGGGGGTGAATCAGTATTATCTAGTAATTTAATAAATCTTCCTTATTTGATCTTTGAATTATTTTAGCATGTCAGTACCATAAAATAATGAGCATGAAAAACAGATAGTCACACCAAAGAACACAAGATGTAAGGTGGAAACCCAATGTGGGTGAAAACCACCTGCTGCAATATGTCTCTATCTTCTTTCAATTTAGAAACTTCTTTTACAATGATTTTGTACTGGTGCAGTCCTTTACCAGTACGCAGGCTGCAACCTGCAGAGAGCTGCAACTCTCTCTCTCTCTTGTTTTCCAGTCTACTCCTGGAAGGGAGCTACAACCCCCTACTTCTTTTCATAAAGCATCAGATGATCAACAAGTACATGACAGATATAGATCACTACAGATATCAGATCAGCAACAACAGAACTAACCCAGAACACCTTATCAATAGAGAAATTCAATCAAAAGAACATCTTAAAAACAGAGACGCAGTTTTCCTTTCTGTGGCCTGCGACCAGACGCTGTTAACTTTCTGCTACTCTGCGTCCACCTGCAGATATCCTTCTGTTTCGCTGCGTGCCCACGCACTGTTCCTTTGACTACTCTGCGTTTTGTTGCTTCAGGGACGCACCCAAGGATACTATCGCACCGCGTCTTTCGCTACAGAGACGCACCTGAAAACACTATCGCGCCGCGTCCTTCTGCTTCAGAGACGCACCTGAACCTTGATCGCCCTGCGTCCCCACGCAGGTCTCTCTCTACTGTACTGCGTCTCGGCGCACTTGCCCTTTACAGTACCTGCGTCCCGGCGCACTTTCCCTTCACTGAACCTGCGACCCTTCAGATATAAATGATATGAAGACTTTAGAACAAACCCAAACAGTCAGATCTATCGATCTATTCATGCGCCATAAAGATCACAGTCCATTAGAAGATTCGCCTTTTGGGTCTGGACTAGATCTCACCAAATAAGATATTCAACCCAAGACAATTGCACAATCCAAATGAACTCCTTTGCTTTATATAGGCAAGCTTCTCCCCAAAACATGGAACAATACCACGAGCCGACACCATAGAAACACAAAACCGTCGGCTAGATACCACACAAGAAACCCCCACGTGCTTTTCTCTGCCTTGAAATGTGTGCACTGAGTGGACGCACCCCCTGAACGGCCGGTCGGCGTCCCTGGACGCGGTTTCTGCATGGTATACCTGCGGGGGCGCACTTTCTGAACCGATTGCTTGCGTCCTTCTTAATTTTCATCAAACTGAGAGCCTTACCACTGGAGTTGCCATCAAGTACAACATCTGTAACATACAGTCATATCAGAAAACATAATGCCAACAATGAAGCAGTTGGGCCTACCGACTACACTACACCCGCAACCGTACAGTATCGGGTGGCTTCATGAAGGACGAGATCTCAAAGTTTGCCAGTAGTGCTGCCTTCCCTATAGAATCAAGTCCTTCACAGGCGAGGTATTGTGTGATGTTACACCTCTAGATGTTTGTGATGTATTATTAGGACAGCCATACTTGTGGAGGCGACATGTTGTGTATGAGTCAAGGCCTCGTGCTATCATTATTTCTTTGGATAATTCATTATACAAGATACAGAAGGTAGCCCCACCTAACACCACCTCTTTGATCTCTACTAAGAAAGGTAGCAAGCTCATCTCCCAGACTAGGAAATTCATTTCCTATTTGATTCGCTCCCAAAGTAAGGGGAAGATTGTCACCACATCCATGACCCTCGTGAAGGGTTCCTCCACGCAGTAGCAACAACAAAGGAATACGATCATGACAGAACACATGAACAACTTCTCCTCACCCACAGGGGTACCACACAAGCTTCAGGTGGGCAATAAAGTCTGGTTGCATCTACAAAAAGAACGCCTTACAAGAGTCCAACAGAAGCTCTGACAACACCGACATGGTCCTTACACCATTAATAAGGCTGTGGGAAATAATGATTTGGGGAAAAACATTCCTCCCTTCCTTCGCCTGCACCAAGTTTTCAATGTGTATCGCCCTTGACCATGCTTCCCACCATTACTGGACACATCTGAGATTGCAAAACAGCTCACCAGGGACCAAGTTTAGCAGATTGAGGAACTCAATGCAATGGGGACCATTGCTTCCTAATGGGGTGAGGAATGATCCAGGTGGATGTTGATGGCCACCCACCTATCCCATTTGGACCCCCACGACTATCTATTTCATTTTTTCATTTTCTGTAATTGTAGTACGATTTACTATTTTTAGCAGTTTTTCCGGTCATGAAATTCCAGAGCTATTTTAAGGCCCTAAATGATGTTTTTTGGGAAATCTGGGAGAAACATGGGTCCATGGACCGATGTTGCTCTTTCCAAAGGTATATTTCTTTGATATATATTTCTAACGAGATATTGTACACATCAAATGAAGATCGAGTGCCAAAGTTACGATCCCAGGAAATTGATGTACCAATTTACCCAAACGGGGCCCACAATTTGGCGTTTCATCTTCTAGGGTTAGGTTTTTGGATGTTAAGGGTTTTCCATTGTTTCTCAAAAATAAATAGGCATTCGAGCCTCATTGTAATACAGTTCAGAGGCATGTAGCCACCGCATCTCTTATCAGAGATAAGCTACCGTTGCCCTAGCTGGTTTATTTCCATTTCTATTTGTAAGAATATTTCAGTATTTTACATTAAGGAAATGAAGTATTATTTCCATTGCATCTTTGTGTATATGGTTATCTCTATATTATGTTGCATTCCTATTTAAATATGCATCAAAACATTTGAAGCATGTAAAGCAGACTCTAGATGATTTGGAAAAAGAAAATCTCTATGTTAAATTATCAAAATGTGAATTTGGCAAAACATCTTTGAATTATTTGGGTCATATTATAGGGGATGGTGAATTTAAGATAGATCCCTCTAAGGTTGAAGTCCTTGTAAACTGGCCTAAACCTAAATCTACTACAGAAGTTAGGAGCTTTCTAGGAGCAGCACAATATTGGAGAAATTTTATTGCTAACTTTTCCTTGATTGCAACTCCCTTACATGCTTTAACAGGATTGAACAAGGTGTTTCAGTGGGGAGGAAAAAAACAGAAAGGCTTGAACACCTTGAAAGAAAATATTAGTATAACACTAGTACTAGCGTTGCTAGATGTTCAAAGGCGATTGGAGATTGAAACAGATGCCAATGACTATGCCATGGGAGCAGTGTTGATGCAACATGGTAAACCCATATGTTATCATTCTGAGACATTTAATTATGTAGTAGTTAACTATCACACATATGATAGAGAATTGTATGCATTAGTGGAAGGTGTGAAAAAGTGGACACATTACCTATTGGGCAAAGAAACAGTTATACAGACTGATCATCGACCACTTCAATTTTTGCACTCACAAAATAAATTGCAGCAATCAAGACAATATAGGTGGATGGGTTTTCTACAATAGTTTCATCTTGTCATTAGATATAAGAGAGGCATACACAATAAGGTTGCAGATATCTTATCTAGACCAATCATAAATGCATCTACTATACTTAGGTATAATTCAGTATTGTATGAAGGCTACATTGAACAATATGCTCAAGATGTAGATTTTAAAGATGTATATGCAAGTTTAAGTCATGGCAAACAAGTAGAAGAATTAGATTATCATGTTAAGGACCAACTCTTGTATCATTTCGGAAAGTTATTCATTCCTCAAACTAAAAGAGTTAACATAATCCGAGAAGCACATACTTCTCTAATATCAAGCCATTTTGGTGTAAGTAAAATAGTTGCACAGCTACAAAGGTTTTGTTATTAGCTAGAATGCATGAAACAGTTTCTACATATATTAAACGATGTACCATGTGTGCTAAAACCAAGCCCAACAATAGAAAACTAGGCTTGTACACTCCACTTCTAGTTCCTTCTCATCCTTGGGAAAGTGTTTCCATGGACTTTGTTGGGGGACTACCAAAATCTAGAAAAGGTCATGACTATTTATATGTTATTGTGGATAGGTTTAGCAAAATGTGTACTTTAATACCTTGTAACAAGAATAATACAACTGAAGAAACAACAAATTTGTTCTTTCAACATGTATGGGTTCATTTTCGATTACTCGCTTCTATTGTCTCTGATCGAGATTCCTGATTTGTTGGGAAGTTTTGGTAAAGTCTATGGGAGTTAATGGACACCAGATTGAAGAAGAGCACAACATTTCATCCACAAATAGATGGCCAAACAGAGGTGGTCAAAACGACAGTGATCTAGTTTCTTAGGGGCTATTGCAGTAAGCATCTCAAGCTTTGGGATGAACATCTATGTTATGTGCAACATGCTTACAACCGTGCTAAACACTCTTCTACACAAAGATCTCCTTTCGAGACTTGCTTTGATTTTATACCAAGGTCTCCCTTGGATTTTGTATTTAGTAAAGACATAACAGTTGATGGAAACAGTGATGTGGACAAAGCAACCAAATTCATTGAACAGATCCAAGAAATTCAGCAGGTAGTACAATAACAGTTGGAAAGGAGCCAAGCCAAGTACAAGGCAAGGCATTATAAGCATAATATTTAGCATAGCTTCCAAATTGGTGATCAAGTCTGGCTATACATCAGCAGACAGAATGCAAGGTAAAGGTAAGAAGCTGAAGCCAATAAGGTATCGGCCTTTCAAGATACTTGAGAAAAGTGGTGAGAACGGTTTTCGCCTTAATTTTCCAGCTTACATGCACATATATTCAGTAGTTAATGCATTGAGCTTGAGACTATTTTAACCTTCATTGATTGAAGATCCCGAAGACCAAAGTCAGTTGCCTTCTATTGATGATCTGTTGCAAGAAGATACAGTTCTAGATACGAAGGTGAGAACTATGCAAATGGGATGTTGAGTACCTCAAAATTGGACTCAAAGGTTAAAAACAAAGAAGTTCAAGATGGATATAGATTAAACAAGTGAGGAAGATTTATCCTCACTTGATTGATGCTTAAAAACCAACTTTTGGTGCTCCAAAAGCCTTTTTAGTGGGAAGGCGTGATCAAAATGGATCCTAGAAAACCCTCTGAGTCTTCAAAACCCAGAAAATTTCGCATAAGAAGAAGTGTTAGAACAGTTAGATAACACTATCGAGAAGAAAAAACATAAAGAAATCCTTGCAAATCAGAGTATCGATAGTTTAAAGCAACTTTTAATCGGAGCCATCAAATTTGGCCGATCAACGGTCCAGATCTGATCAGAAAATTGAAATCAATGGTGGCAAAGCGAGACTATCAGTGGATACCACAAGGAATGCATGATAGCGATCAGCGGGGTCAATGAGGACCGTCGATCAAGCACGTAGATCGATAGCCCATGTTGCATCGCAGTATCACTATCGACAAATGCAAAGGAGCACTTACAACGGCCCGGGGTATGTGCGATATAAGATTGCCATCAATCACATTGCAATATCACTTCGGCACATTTCAATGGAGCGGGGCTGATAATAATGATGACAGCGATAGACGGACCTGATAAAACTGTGGACGATATTTGATAATATTTCAAGTCCAAAAACAACGCTTTTTAGTGTAAATCACATTTTCCTTAAATAAAGGAAATACAATGGATAAAGCATTGATGCGATATTACGGACTCGAAGGGGTTTATTTATGCTGTTGAATACTATTTCAAGTCTGATATGAGTGGGATTTGACGTTTTAATGTATTTTTTTATATAAAAGGGAAATCACAAAACATGGAGGATTTTGGGACGACCAAAGGTAGTAAATGGTTTGGGTAGGGCTCCTTTGGATCCCATACAGTGGTTGCCATGTGTTTAGGCTGAGGAGAGAGAAAGACACCCTCATCAGGCGGTTAACCCCCATACAAAAGGGATACCCAAAATGGACCACAGCCATTGGATCTGGATCTCCCAGATCGACGATGCAGATGAGATGTGATTATACAAGTGGACCCGATAGGAGTTATAAGGCAGAATGTATAACATTTCAAATCCGAAACATGCGAGAATGGTGAATTTTCATGGGTTTTAGTATATTCTCTGTGTAAACAGAGAATGCTAATTTTGGGAATTTCAAGGGCCGGATCACTGATTCCATTATAGCATAGGTGGCCACCAAGCCTGGAAGTGTTTAGTAATGCTAACACTCAGAAAGGGATATGAGAAGACAGAGGTAGAGAATCCAGAGAGCCTGAGAAGGTGAAATGAGCAGACAATGCCAATTGGCTTTAAAGCCACAGACATAGAGCAAAAAAATGCAAGTAGTGTTGAGACAGAGCAACAGAGACAGAGAGTCAGTGAGGAGAGTATGTGTACTTAGAAGGGACTTGGGGGATCCAAGTAAAGCCTTATTGTTTTGTATCTGTTATGTGACGCTCAAATTGAGCTCATTGTTGTAAAAATATGTTTTTGAAGGCATAATAGAGAGGTCACCATTGAACGCTGGACCAGGAGACATAGCCCAGGAGTGTTGGGAAAACTCCTTATTAAACTTGCTATGTTTATTTGTGTTGTCTATTATGTTCTTTAATTGCTTCATTGTCTATGTATTTCACAATATTGTTGATCCATTGCACAAAATAACATAGGCAAATCCATTCACATGATCCCTTAATACCTTAATAATTGTCTAAGATCTCGAAATGAGATCATTCAGTGTGTCACATATAAAACTATTACGACTAGAGAAGTAAGAAAACAAAAGACTGAGATCGAAGCAACTAAATCTTCTTATATTTTTTTCTCATGTCTTCAAGATGAAATTCAATGTTCTATTTGATATAGCTTAGGTCATAATGAAACTGAATGCAGAGGCATAATGGGACAATCTTATCAACATGGGAGGAAGATAATAACACCCAAGTTATGGAGAAAAAAAACTATAGACTCTGAAAACTTTGGTCTAGCTTTGTATGTAGGACATAAAGAAAATATGTGGTACATTGAGAGAGAATGTTTGAAGCGTGGGACATGTGACAAAGATAATTTTATGTCTTTTAATGAAATAAAACAAGAAAATAACATAACTTCTAGTAATAATAATTTGTTTTTATCAAAAGGAAAGGAACCACATTGTTAAAGAAAAAGGTCAAGGCCATAAATACTTTATTTATTGATCAATTAAGATATAACTTCTTAAGTGATAGTCAAATGTGTGACCAATGACATGAAGTTATTTTCATATGAAATAACTATGTGGTAAGAAATATGGAAATAGGTAAGATCATAATAAATGGAACAAGAACTCCAGGAGATGTGTATGTATTGGAAGACGACCAAGAACATTGTTACTTAAGAAAAGTTGAAGAAAGTTTTATTTGGAACAAAAGGTTGGAACACCTTAGCTTTTCTCAATTATACAAATCAAGCAAAATGGGATCAGTTCGTGACTTTCCCAACATCTCTCCACTAGAAAATAACATCCGCAAATCATGTCAATTTTGTAACCAAACTAGAGTTTAGTTTAATGATGAAGATGGTACTTCAAGTAAACCACTTGAACTTATTGATACTGGTTTTTGTGGTCCTATGAGAAATAATTCTCGTCGTGGTGAAAAATACTTCATATTATTCATTGATGATTCTACAAGAATGTGTTGGATTGACTTACTAGAATACAAAGATGAAGAATTTGGTAAATTTAAAGTATTCAAGGCTCTCGTAGAAATTGAGTTAAATTTGAAAATAAAGGTCTTAGATATGGTAGAGGAGGAGAGTTTTTATGGGATGAGTTTTTCAATTCTTGTGAACAATATGGAATCCAAAGAAACTTTTCTACAGTTAAGACTCATCAACAGAATGAAGTAGAAAAAAGAATGAACAAAACAATCAAACAAATTACATGTTCCATGCTTGGTGAGTCAAGAACATCACATACCTTCTAGGGGGAATCAACACATACAACCATCAATATTATTGAAAAATCTCATGTTTAAGTAAAAATGATAAAACTCCATATTAATTATGGTTTCATAAGCCTACAACTATCAAACACATTAGAATTTTTGGAAGAAAATTTTACCTGAAGAACAATGATTATAACCTTGGAAATTTTGAATCTAGATTTGATGAAGGAATCCTTCCCGAAAACTCTTCTAGAAGCAAGCGATATAAATGCTATAATAAAAGCTTCAAAATATTGTTAAATGTAGAGATGTTGTAATTAATGAAGCATCAACAACTACCAAAATACAAGAACCTGCAGATGAAGAACCTCTCACTACAACAAGCTAAAATATTTTAGTTGAAGGAAATAAAGAAGCACTTGAAGAAGGGAATGACGATACAAATACATCAGAAAATAATACTTCAACATGTTTAGAAAAATCATCTGGAATCTCTAATCATAGGTGAAAAGGAAGGAAGAATTCAAGCTTCAATAACTCTTGTTGTAACTTCTAGTTACCTAGACTTACTACCCGCAATTGAACCTCAAAACGTGAATCAAACAAGAAAAGATGGATGTTGGGTTAAGGAAATGCATGAAGAACTTGATCAAATAGAAAAGAAGCATACATGGGAATTAGAAGCAAGGCCTCATGATAAAAATATTATTGGAACAAAATGAGTGTTCAAAAACAAACCAAATTAAAATGGAGAAGTAATTTGAAACAAATCAATAATTGTATGCAAAGGCTATGTTCAATAGGAAGGATAGATGTTGAAGAAACATTTGCACCTGTAGCTATACTTGAATCAATAAGAGTGTTTCTTACATTTTCAAGCATTCATAGCTTTAAATTATATCAAATGGATGTTAAATATGCATTCTTAAATGGGGATTTAGAAGAAGATGTCTTTATAGAACAAAATGAGGTGCTCATTTTTGGCAATGATAAAAATATTGTGTGAAAACTTAAGAAGGCATTGTATGGATTAAAACAAGATCCTCGTGCATGGTATTAACATTTCGATAGGTACCTTAAGCAACAAGGGTCAAAAAATGGGCCTACAAATAACAACCTATATATTAAAATAGATAAAAATAAACTTTTGATAGTTGTTGTTTATGTAGATGACACCATATTTCAAAGTGATGTAGAATGTATGAGTTAAGAATTTGCTTTAGCTATGTAACAAGAATTTGAAATGTTAGTACTTGGTGAACTAACATACTTTCTTGGTCTTCAAATTCAACAAAGTGAGAATGGTATCATTCTTTCTCAAAACAAGTACTTCAAAGAAATTTTTAACAAATATTGAATGGAATATTACAAGTTTGTATGCACACCTATGGTAAGAGGATGAAATCTTAGTCAAAATGATGAGTCTCCTTCAATCAATCAACAATCAACTAGAATATAGATTTATGATTAGGATATTGCTCTACCTTATAGGTACACAACTAAACATTATGCTTGTAGTTGGAATTGTTGGACGATTTAAAGAAAATACTTAGGAAGCTCATCTATATTAAGCTAAGAGAATATTCAAGTATCTATAAGGAACTCAAGATTTTGGTTTATTGTATCATAAATTTGTAGACTTTGCACTTCATGCTCATAGAGATGTCAATTCTATAGGTAACATTGATGATCACAAGAGTACTAGTGGAGGATCATTTTATTTGGGACCGCACTTGGTCTCATGGTTCAACAAGAAACAAATATCCATCGCTTTATCTACTCTTGATGTACAATATGTTCTTGTTTCATTTTGTTTTACTCAACTTTTATCGATGATTTGAAATTTACAAGACATTCAAGTCACTTGTCCTCACCATGTACCTATTTTGTGTGACAATACAAGTGCCATAAGTATCTCCAAGAATCTTGTCATGCACTAAAAAATCAAGCACATTCCAATCAAATATCATTTTATGAGAGAACATGTGCTTGAACAAAAGGTCAAACTAGATTATGTTCCACCAAAAGAACAAGTTATAGATATATTTACAAAGTCACATCCACACAATTCCTTTGATTATATCAATCATAAATTAGGATTAATTCCTGCCTCCTCACTCTGCTAAGTATTTTGACAAGTATGTGATGTTCAAGGGGGGATGTGACTATAAATTTCTACAGTTAAGATTTTGTACATAGATGATGTGAAGGGAAGTTGTGTATGTATGTGGTTTAAAAGTTAAACAAACACGTATACATATCAATGATTGGTGAAAATAGCATAGATTGGAGTAGAGCCTCCTATATGCATTCTTCATTTTGGTCCTCTCTTTTTTGCAATGATATGAACTTAAATAAGAACGCAACAAATTATAGATATAATCATAAATACATAGCCGCATTGGAAGTAACACTTCATTTCATTAATGTAAAATACCGAAATATGCTTGCAAATAGAATGGAAATAAACTAGTTCGTGCCGTGGTAGCTTATCTGTGAGAAGAGATGTGGCAGCTACATTCTTTTGAACTATGTTACGATGAGGTTCAAAGGCCTTTCTATTATTGGGAAAATTTGGAAAAACCTAAACATCCAAAAACCTAACCCTAGGAGATGAAGCACCAAAACTATGGGCCCCGTTTGGTTAAATTGGTACATCAACTTCTGAGGGTCGTAACTTTTGCATATGATCTCCATTTGGCTATCATAATACCTTGTTTTGAAGATCTCAAATAGAAGGCAAAAAATGATCTAGATGGTTAGCTTGGGAATTTTTTGGATTCTTCATTTTTCCTAAAAACGTCATTTAGGGCCTTAAAACGAATCCAGAATTCCAAGGCCCAAAAAACTGCCTAAAGTTGTATATTGCACTACAAGTAAAATGGAAAAACTGAAAGAGGAAGTGTTGGGGATCCAAGTGGAATAAGCGAGTTTTCACGAATATCTACCTAGATCAAGTAGTTTATTGGTTCAATGGGAACAACTATTATAACCCTAAAGTTCCTTGTTGGCATTATCATTCCATAAGTATGTCTTGTTGCATAACTTTGCTTAAGTATGGATACTTCTACTATTACTGATATAAAATATTCATGTTGCAGGTTGCTCTATGATATGTTGTGGTTGCTTATAACTATCATGATCTTACAACCTCATTATTGAGGTCCTGATTTTGGTTATATATTTCATATATGTCCCTTGATGTAAAGGTCATGTGAAGACACATGATGTAATCATTGTAATCTTCAATCACGTATGGGCTATTGGGATCAAATATTGCCTTATATCTAATCCCATTATTTTGGGCTATTTATGTAATGAAGAGTCAAAAAAGTAAACCCAGAGGTTGGATATCTAATGTAATATTGAACCATTGGTGATAGGAATGGTCGTTTTTTGTTGATTCATTTAAATATCTTCACCACATGCTCAAGGGGAGCACAGTTAGTATGCATCTTCTAGAAAGGGAGCCTTCATTCAACATTGGTCAACCATATGCATTTGATGTCAAAGTTGGAGATAATCCTGGTGTTTTGGAGAATAATCCTTGGAGGAACATGGTAAGAAGACCTCGTATTTGCAAGTGTGTTTGCAAATGCTTGCATATGATGACCAAATACCAAAGATTTTGTGATCAAGTCCAAAGGGGGAGATTATTGGCATTATGGCTAATGTGTTGTCCTTGATCGAAACCTACTATAACAAGATGATTATGCAAGCTGAAAAAAATCCTATAGAAGTGATGAAAAAAGGAATGACAAATCATAGGTAGATGGATGTTGAATATGAAGTTTTTGAAAGTATACGAAGATTCTACACAGAAGGGTCACATACATATGCATGTATTGTGAACCATGGTATTGGCCTAATGTAATGAGTTTGATAATGGTTATTTTATCCCGTCAAATAATATGAACCATATTACTAAGGGACAAACCTAAGGTATTGGCTAAGGATAAAACTATATAAGGAGATGAATATCAAAGTGTTATGTGTGTAAGTATTGAGTTTTCTTTGAATATTTTGATATGAAACAGGTGTGCATTAAGGAGAAAGGATAAGATATAGATCTGAAAGATCTAAAATATGTTGACATGTATGGTTAACTATTTTTCTTACTAAAAATGTGTAATATTGATGAAACTAGGATACTATGATCTAAACGATTTATTCAAAAATTTGTAGTATTGAGAGGCAAGGTTGTGGAAAGGGAAGTTATGTTTGCAGTGAAAGTTTTTTAGACCTGTATGCAAGTATGTTTGGGCATAGTAACATGCATACATGGATCCACCTCTAAAGAGTCACGTATATATTCTGCAGAATAATGTTCAACATGTACATATTTGTATGCAGGTGTTATTAATGGTAAGAATGTACATACTTCAATATTTCTAGTGGAATTCACATATATAAACCAATGCTTAGTATGTTGGTTGATGCTTAAATATCCAATGACTGATGTTTACAGTTGATGTTATCTGATTTGGTTGTGTTTGTTTATCGATGATGTCTTTATCATGACTTGGTGACTTGGTTGAATTGTTCAAGTTTATTGTCATAGCGTATTATCATAAATTTGATACATTCACATGAGGATTTGTCTTCACATGAAGAAAAGTAGACCACTGTGTATATTTTGAATTAATTGGTGACCATGTTATTAATTTGGTCTTGTATGTGAATGTTATGTTGACAAAGAAATTATCTAAGATTTGAAGACCCAATTATCCTCCAAATTCAACATGAAAGATCTCGTTTCTACAAACTATAGTTTGGGCATGTAAATTAAATGAGATTGGGAAAAGAGGAAGTTATGGTTAAACCAGAAAGGTATCTCGAGACAATATTTGAGAGGCTTAAAATGGAGGATAGTAAACTGGTGAAGGTTCTTATTCGTGTAGGTGTAAATTTATCTGTTGAACATTGTCCCAGCACACAAGAAGAGGAAGAGGACATGTGTTGTGTTCCATACATAAGTGTAGTTGGTAACCTAATATATCCAATGATTTGTACCAGACCAAACATTGCACATGGAGTGGGAGTATTCAACAGGGCTATGTGAAAACTAGGGAAGGATCATTGGACAACCGTGGAGTGAGATTTCAGGTATTTACGTGGGACTACTGATTATGGTTTATGCTAGAAAAGAATATAAGGATTGGATAGATTTTTGGACATCAATTTCTTTTTTGATCCAGACTGGTATAGAGATTTGGATAAGAGAAGATCTACGAGTGGGTATGTGTTTAGCCTATTTGGAGGTGGAACTAGTTGGATGAGTAAGAGACAGTCTGTAATGGTACTTTCAACTACAGAGGCATAATACATGGTACCCTCTCATGCAAGAAAGGAATCATTTTAGTTGTAGAGATTTTGTTCAAGTATGGGGTTAGTACAATGAGCTATAAGGATAGATTCGGATAGCCAAAGTGTAATTTTCTTAAAAACGAACCCTGTTTATCATTCAAAGACAAAGCACATTGATGTTCAGTATCACTTTGCAAGGGATATGGTTAGGAATAAAATGTGTTGCTGGTAAAGGTTGACACTTTGAATGATACTGCAAATCCATTGACAAATTATGTGACAACTAAGAAGTTCTCTTAGTGTAGAGAAATAATGGGCATTTCAGGGCTAGACCAATGACTAAGCTCTCCTTTAACCCCCTGCGTGGAAAATAAAAAAGCAAGTGGGAGAGTGTTAGGTGTATTATATTATTTCAATGACTAGACCCATCCATTAAGTCGGGGGGTTAGAGGAGGGCTGACCAGCTCCACCTTCGTTGCACCTCCCGTAGTGAGGTGGTCATAGGGGGGTGGTTGTGTCACTTATCGGGGGGTTTGCAAGGGTGCGGTAGCCCCCCTGCATAGGGTCTGAGGTAGCACCCTAAGAATTTTCTTTTGGAACCTATATTAGGTGAGCTGACCTACGTATTGTTTTGTGCATGGATTTTGCAGATGATTTTGGGCAGGCTATTCTTTTCCATGTTATTTTTTAGATCCAGTCAAGGTAATGAAAATTATTATCTAATGCAAGGTTAATTGACTGGGGCTTATGGATGCTTCAACATGTATATATATGTAATGTAACATTGAAAGGAATACAATTAAAAAATCAATCTCTTAGCCCCAATTTTGAGATCGAGGGGAAATCTCTGTGTATTTGTTTTTTGTTTCTTGCCATTCTGTACTTTCTATTTTCTAAGAATTTGTTGGTAGGTAATTTTCTTACAGGGTTGAAACCTACATGTAGTTGGTGAAATGGTCTATGAATGGTTCAATGATTAAGGATTTCATGTTTAGTATTCTAAGATATGTATGTAGGTTTTATATAGAGAAAACAACATTTATAGGCAAGTCTTATTCAATGGATTTTCATATATACTTTTGATATTTATTATTTTTGGTTGGGTTCTGCGTTGAGTGATTTGATGCTTTAGAATTTCAGTTAATTTACAGTGTGAGAGTGTCTCAGATTCATTGTTTTAGTTTGTTTGGGTTTATGGTTGATTTGGGTCCCTTTTGAATATGCGATGAATGCTGGCCTATAGGTTGTGTGATGATTGTTTGACTGGTTCATCTAGTTTCAAACATTCTAAAGAGTTTTCCACAAGGAGATAAGAGTAGCAACCTTCCAAAGGGGGTTGAAGCTCCCTTCCAATAGAAATCGGTAAATGAGTTTAGGGGATTGTAGCTCCCTTTCAAGGGGTGTTGTAAAACACAAGAAGATTGTGGAAGATTGTGCTTGCGTAGCGACAAAATACCACATCAATACAAATGTAATAATATTATTTATTTCATAAGAAAGAAGGAAAAGACAATAACAACAATACTTTTCTCCCAAATTGGGTTTCCACCTAAACTATGGTGTTCAATGTGTGTTTTCTATGATTTTTGTATTTCCTTGACTGCATATTAAAATTAATAGATCCAGTGATGTACTGAGGGAAGATAATTGTATGATAGTATACATAAAAATATGTAAATTGGATATATGTTGTTTCCCTTATTTGAAGTAACACGCATATGTATATTTCCTTAATACAATAGCATATATTTTTTAGAATATATAATTTGGAAGTTTTGAATTTAAAATATTGATTCAACCCAAGTGCCCCCTCTCTTAGTATTTTTTCCAAAAATTGAACTTAAAATATTATTATTAAAAATTGAAAATAGTTTGGAAACATATACAAATTGATTAAATGTAAATTTCTTATAAATAATAAATTAATTAACTAATTTATAGATTTAAGTGTCATACTATTATATATCATGGCCAATGTCACTCATGTTCAAATATGTCCATGTTATTTAATTCATGACTTAAATTTCAAGAAAATAAATTGTAAGTCATTTTAAATAACAAAATAATGTAGTGTAATCATGCCACAATCATCATGCAAATGCTCATACATCTATGAATCCTATTTCCCAATTCATACATAATAAAAATAGAACATAAGAACAAAATTATAGATATGAATTCATTTTACATACGAAACATCCATCTTTAAACAACCTAGTCTAAGGAGACTCATTATTAGAAAAAACATGATTGACCAAGCCATATAAAATCCTTGTGATTCCACCAAAAATCTAGGTTGAGGCCATTTAAGTGAAGGAAATATGCTCATTCCAACTAATTTCTTTCAATATTAATACAAAATCTTTAATATATAGCTCTCCAGGAAAAATTCTTGATATCCTAGCCAACATAACACTCCATTCAACTACCTCACAAGATATTGAGAATATACCTTTTCTCTTATAAATAATCCTTGAGGCTTACCACAAGGAATTTCCTTTCCCCTCTTAATAGTTCATTAGGAAGGCCATTCACTCATTATTTCTCTCAAGGTGTGCATGGGGAGTCTAAGATGATTTTTTTTCTAGTTGAAGATCAACCCAATAGAGTCGTCTATTTACTCTCAAGCACTAATGATAGGGAAACTCGCGACTCAATGAGCATCGATTTATAGGGATTTGAAATCATTATTTTTAACTCAACCTCTCTCATGTTTTATGACTTTCCATGTGTCTTGTATCTCAAGTTCACAATTTTCTTTTTCATAACTCTACGTGGTAAAATTTCAATATTTGAATTACAATCTATAACATCAGAACAAAGAATCCAAATGGATGTTGAGTGTTATGAAACCAGCTCACGAAAAGATAGAAAAGATAGACCAACGCCTTAGAATTCAGGCTCTTCGAGGGGGAAACCTCCTTTACATTACATAAATGAACAATTCTTGGATGATACAAATGACAAAACCTCCTTTCTATATATAGGAGCCTAAGGAGTCACAATATAATCCAGCCGACCTAACAATAATAATATAAAGCCACAAAAATAACAATAGAGGGAATCTATGGGGCACAGTAATAACAATATGGGGGCAATAGGGGCACAACAATATTAATAAGGGGTATAACTACAATAGTAATAGGGTAATCACTAGTATTATAGGGACCCAACATGCCCCTCTCCTTCGAAAAAATGTTGTCCTCAACGCTTGAGTAGTTCTGGATACTTATGCATAAATTCTCATCCTCCCATGTGGAATCTTCAGCAGATAAGTTCTTCCACTTGATAAGATACTCTGAAATTGATTGATTTCACAGTTGTCGAGTTCTTGTTTCTATGACTATTTCTGGTTCCAATATAATTTTTCCTTCCTCGTCAAGTTCTGGCAATATTGTTTGAACTGGGAGCTTATCACCTATAACCTTCTTTAAACATGAAACATGGAAAACTGGGTGCAATCGAGAAGCTGCAGGAAGCTCCAATTTGTATGCCATAGTACCAATCTTTTGCAACACCTTGTACGGACCATAATACTTTGGTGATAATTTATTATCCTTCTTAGCTTGCTTGAGGGACATTTGCTTATATGGTTGTAGCCGTAGGAATACCCAATCCCCTACATCAAAACTTCTTTCACTGCGATGTTGATATGCCTGTTGTTTCATTCTATTATGTGCCAACACGAGGTTATCCTTTAAGAGTTGGAGGACTTGTTGTTGATGTTCGATGTGATGTTCCATTGCCTGAACCTTAGAATCTTCTCTTAAATATGATGTGATGGATGGTGGTTGATACCCATAAAGTGCCATAAATGGGGTCATTTTTGTTACTGTATGAAAGGAAGTGTTATACCACCATTCAGCCAGAGGCAACCATTTGACCCATTGTGTCCGTTTATCAAATACAAAGCAACAAAGATATCCTTCCAAACATTTGTTTACTATCTCAGTTTTCCCATCAGATTGAGGATGATAAGATGAGCAATGAGCTAACTAGTACCAAGACAAGAAAATAATTTTGTCCAAAAATTTCCAATGAAAATGGGATCTCTGTCACTTACAATAATCTTTGGGTTTCCATGTAGCTTTTGAATTGTTTCCATAAATGCAGTAGAAACTGTATTGGCTTTAAATGGATGTGATAATGCACAAAAGTGTGCATACTTGGTAAGTCTGTCAACTACCACCATGATGACACTCTTTCCCTCAGACTTGGGTAGCCTGTGATAAAATCCATTGAAACCTCCTGCCAACGTTGGCTTGGAATGGATAAAGGTTGTAATAGACCTGGTGTCTTAATTGTTTCAACTTTATTTTGTTGGCAAACCAAACATTCCGCCACAAACTTTTGAATATCTGATTTAAGGCCATCCCAAAAAAATTCCTTCTTAACCCTGTGGTAATTTTTAAAAAATCATGAGTGCCCTCCTAAGGGGGAAGTGTACAATTCCATAAGAATATTTTGTTTTAGCTGGGAATTCTTACAGAGGTATAAGCGATCTTTGTACCATAATGAATCATTTTGCCAGCTAAATGTATCAGACGTACTGGAATCTTGTTGTAACTTTCGAATAAGTGCCCACACTTCTTCGTCATTCTTCCATTCCTCCCTTGCTTCGTTTATCCAATCTGGTTGGATAATAGAAATGGCGCACAAAAATGCTTCCACATCCTCATCCTTTCTTGAGAGTGCATCTGCCACCACATTTTGCTTCCCTTTTTTGTAGATGATTTCAAATCCATAACCCAACATCTTTGTGACCCACTTTTGTTGCTCTTCAGAGGATAATCTTTGTTCTAAAAAGTATTTAAGGCTATCATGATCCATTTTTACCTTGAAGTGTCTTCCCGTTAGGTAGGGTCGCCATTTCTTAAGTGCATGGAGTATTGCCAAGATTTCCTTCTCATAAATAGCTTTGCTTAAAAAATTTCCCTTGATTGGACGACTTTCAAAAGCAATGGGTCTTTCATCTTGCATTAGAACAACACCAATTCCATTTCCTGAAGCATCACATTCCACAATAAAGGTTTTTGTGAAATCCGGTGTAGCTAAGACCGGCGCTTGGCACATTGCCTCTTTAAGATGTTTAAAGGCCTTTGTTGCTTCTGGAGTCCATGAAAATGCATCTTTCTTCAATAATGTTGTTAGAGGTGCTGCTATTCTCCCATAATTCTTAACAAACTTGTGATAATACCCTGTCAACCCGAGAAATCCTCGCAGATGCCTTATGGATGTGGGGATTTTCCATTCCTTAATGGCTTTAATTTTTCTAGGGTCTACCTTAACTCCTTCATGAGATACAATATGACCCAGATATTCCACCTCCTGGACTCCAAAGAAACATTTGGATCTTTTTGCATATAATTGTTTCTCCTCCAATAGTTGTAGCACGCTGTGACCATGTTTAACATGATCCTTCCAAGACTTGCTGTAGATTAGTATATCATCAAAAAATACTAACACAAATTTTCTAAGGAATGGTTTGAAAATTGAATTCATCAAACCTTGAAATGTTGAAGGTGCATTGGTAAGGCCAAAAGGCATGACCAAAAATTCATAATGACCCTCATGAGTTCTAAATGTTGTTTTTAGAATGTCTTCAGTCTTCATTCTAATTTGATGATATCCTGAATGAAGATCCAACTTGGTGAAGTAAATTGATCCATGCAATTCATCCAGTAATTCATCAATGACAGGAATGGGGAACTTATCTTTAATAGTGACCTTGTTGAGCTCCCTATAATCTGGACACATGCGCCATGATCCATCCTTCTTGTGCACCAATAATACGGGAGCAGAGAAAGAACTTTGACTTGGTTAAATTATACCAGCCTCTAGCATTTCTGCAACCATACGTTCAATTTCACTCTTTTGGACATAGGGATATCTGTACGGCCTGATGTTTGGAGGAACACTTCCTGGAATCAGATGAATAGCATGATCATGATCACGCATAGGTGGGAGACCTTTAGGAGTCTCAAATACCTTGGAATGATTGTCCAGGATTTTTTGGAGATCTAGAGAAATAGATGATTCCGATGTGGAAACATCTAGTGAACATAATTGTGCAATTACACCTCTTTGCTCCTTTTTTAGAAGCTTTGTCATACCATTAGAGCTGATTATCTTCCCTGGTTTCCCTGCAATACCCCTTAATTCAAATTCCTTTCCTTCCGTAGAAAACTTGATGAAAAGTTCTTGAAAATTAAAAGCTATTGTACCCAAGGATTGTAGCCATTGGACTCCTAGTACAACATCAGCACCTCCCATTGGAATGGAAAGCATTGGGCTAGTCAATACATATTCTCCGATGGATAGCTTGATATTATGACACTTTCCAGAGCAATTTATTGTTCCTCCATTTGCAATCATCACTTGACACTCTAGTGCTGGATATAGGAAGCAATTCAATTCTTTTGCTACCTTACAATGAATAAAATTGTGGGTGCTTCCTGAATCAATCAACACTATTACCTTTTTCTTCCTGATTTGTCCTTGTATTTTGATGGTTTCAGGAGTGGTAATTCCTGCCAATGCATTACAAGATATGGTCGGATTTATTTGTTCTTCATCTAGGCTTTGTTCCTGGAGTATATCCTCTTCTTTTGACCTTTCTTGCTCCTTTTCTTCTTCCTCTTCACAATCTATGTAGAATAATTTCTTCTCAGCACACTTATGACCTTTAGTGTACTTGCAATCACAACTGTAACAAAGTCGTCTTTTTCTTTTTTCTTCCAATTGTTGTGTTTTCAACCTTATAGGTTGTGGAAGACTAGGGGAAACAACACTTCCATCTTTATAGTTGTGAGTGGTATGCTTCCTGGTTGCCATAATTTTGCTTTCCATTTTTCTTTCTAACCTGAATGCCTTCTCTAATGAATCAGGTTCCCAAAGGCGAACATCATGTTGGATATTATCCTTGAAAGACCCTATGAACACATCAATCCTATACTCCTCTGGAATATCTTTTACCCTTATGTTCAAATTTTGGAACTCCTCAATGTGCTCCATTATTGAACCCTTTTGTTTGAGACTTATTAGTTGGCTAAAAAAAGTGTTGCTTTTTGTATCCTCATAATGTGCTATCAATTCTTCAGTAGAAATTGCCCAAGTGATAAATTGTTTACGAGAGCAAAGCCATTGATACCATACAAACTGATTTGGTTCCAAATATAAAGTTTCCATACGTACCTTTTGTGTGTTTTGCACATTATTGAGATCGAATAATTGCTCCATCTGTAATATCCATGTGGCGGGATCCTTGCCATCAAACTTCCTCATATCGATTTCTGGAACATGGTGAGTCTTTGATCCAACATTAGAGTCTATGGAGTCATGATTAACATTTCTTTTGTTCTCATCATGAGTTTCCTTTAGTACCCTTTCACCCTTAGTGACCATTTCTTGTAGCAACTTATTCATATTTATCTTCAATTCTTCCATCTTATCATCCATGCCATCAATTTTAGCGTCCATGCCATTCACCTTAGCTTCCATGCCATCCATCTTAGCTTCTACAACTTCCTTTAAACCATCCATCTTAGCTTCTACATCTTTCCTTAAATCATCCATTTTAGATTCTGTTGCTTTTTGTGCAAGTGACACTCGTTGCACTTGTTCTTGTAATTTTGATATATCATATAGCATTTCTTCTTCTTCTTCATGAGTCATGCTAGAGATTTCAGGTTCCTTACTAGGTGTTTGAATTTTCTTTCCTCAGGGCATCAGTTACCGATAATAATGCTCTATTATGCCCTTTGAATTCCTTCAAAATAAATTTCAAACCAAGCTTAAGCAAAAATTTAAGAAAATCTACACACCTTTTTTCACTTTGTAGGAGCTCGATATTGCCTCTGATGTATCTATGTACTTTCTGATCATCTAGTTCTGAATTTGTGATCTACAGTAGCCCTCTGTGTCCTCATTCAAATGCCACAAGTCTGACCCAAATTGGATTCTCCAAGAAAGAGTTATGTGAAATCTCCCACAGTGACTTGATTATAGACTAGTTCAGTAGAGTGAACTTCTACGATGTGCCACGAGTCACTGTTTCGACCTTTGGATCTAAACAATGCATACAAGAAACTAAAGTCCGTCCTCTTTCTGTACCTTCTTACGAAATTTTAATCTGATCCCTAGAGAGTAAGTTATGACGATTTTCCCCAGGTCACCTGTTTTGAATGTAATTCAGGAGTCTGCAAAAAGACCAACTTCCTCAGATCATATCTCCACAAATATCACGCGAAATGTTCTGAAATTCAGACCCAAGGTTCATCGTGATTTCTTCTCAAATGGGTTTTTCTTGCAACTTCTGAAACGTCACAGAAAAAATTTATAGCACAAATTCCACGATGACCTGTTGGGAGCAGCGAAACCCTAGAATCCAAAGCTCTGATACCAAATGTTATGAAACCAGCTCAAGAAAAGATAGAAAAGATAGATCAACACCTTAGAATTCAGCCTCTTTGAGGGGGCAACCTCCTTTACATTACATAAATGAACAATTCTTGGATGATACAAATGACAAAACCTCCTTTCTATATATAGGAGTCTAAGGAGTCACAATATAATCCAGCCGACCTAACAATAATAATATAAAGCCACAAAAATAACAATAGAGGGAATCTATGAGGCACAGTAATAACAATATGGGGGAAATAGGGGCACAACAATATTAATAAGGGGTATAAATACAATAGTAATAGGGTAATCACTAGTATTATAGGGACCCAACATTGAGACAAACAAAATGATATCAATATAATTTTCCATTCTAATTGCATGAAGAGAGTGCATGAGAAGAAAATGGTTTGAATTACTAATGAGGTGGAGTTTCTTACTCTCCTCTAGAATCGTACTCAACCTCTATTTTCTCATAACTATTGATTATGGACTTCCCCGCCAACCATCACCTAAATTTTTGGATTGAAGGTCAGAGTTTTTAATAAGATACATGATGAAAAGCTAAATCTTAGGAGCATTAGGTAATTTAGAGAACTTAACATTATTTATTAGCCCATTGGATCGCATTTAATCTTACCATTTAATGGAGTCATAATCCCTTTGGTGCTCTTCCAAAACCCACCTTTGACCTTATATTACTTTATGAAATAACTACAATTCTTGAAAATATCATGGTAAGTCCACCTCTTGGTATATAAAAATAATATTTATATAAAGTTCATATGTAGATATTCATTACATGGACCTTACCTATGAAATCAATGCTAGAAATTAGTACATGATTTTTGCATAATTTGTAGATAAAAATATTTATATTACTTAAATATCATCATCAAATTTATTGATTGAATTTTTTAAAAAACATAAAAAATAAATAGCCCACTGGATTAAGAATAGTCTATGATGGGGTATTGTGATGTTAAGGACATTGATTCAAAACTCTGTGGGAAAAGATATAGCCATGTTAAGGGATAGTGTGGCTTAAGGCATTTGATAACTTATATGCCCTTAAGTCATGGCTTCTCAAGGCAAAGGTTAAACATTAAGTCATTTCAAGACTCATGCAACTTACCCAAAAATAAGAAATAAAAACATTAAAATAAATATATAAATTATTACAAAAAATAATTTGAAATAATAATTTATTTCATTCATTTGTAGTAAATAAAAAAACATCTAAATCCCAACATACTACCAACAAGCTCTTCAATAATAATTTATTTGATGTAAGGACATATGGTCCCAACACAAGGGAAGTTAGGAATTTTAGCATTGATTGAAATTAAAATTCAAGTGAGTAATAGGGATGGACTTATATTATAAGTGATTAAATAATTAATCCCAAACAACCTCTTCAAAAATGGAATTTATTGTAGGCAAATACTTATGTTCCCAATAAGGGAGAAGTTAGAAATGTTCGTATGAAATTATTTAAAAATTCAAGCAAGTAATAAATATGAACTTATCTTATAAATGATTTGTGTAAAAACACAATATTAAGAGTTTCAGGTTAAATTAATCAAGGGTTGCACACACTTTGTCATTGATTTCAACCACAATCTCATTGATGTCAAAGTATGAAAACATGGGAAATTGTTTAGCGTGTATAAAATGTTGTCAAAGTTGCAGTTTGGATAACATATCTTTGGAGACATTTCTTCTCTAGCTCATTGGTTCATATGAGAATGATAATGGTATGGTTAAATTACATGTTCTAAGATATTCCCAATAGTTATGACATTTTTTTTTTAATTTCACATGAATCAAGAGAAAATTTAACTTGAGGAGACAAAGTCAAAGCATGGTTCCAATTGGTGAAAGTTCCACCTTATAACTTAACTTGGACAATCCTGGGATGACTTGTGGCATATCCACATATGGCCCCTATGCCGCACAAATCTTTGGATTAATAGATAAATATCATATACATTCGGATATGTTTCCTTGTATATAGGAATCCTAGTATCAAATGGGTGCAATAAAGATCTTCTTAGCAAAAACATTGTATTTCTAGATCATTTACATAGTCACAAGTGGATCCCCACTAGCTTGGAGATATATATGGCATGGAAGGTGGATATAGGTGTTAGAGAATTCTTACATGCTAATTTTAGGTGATGACATGTTGCAATCATTCTCTTCACTTTTAGGTGGCTAATTGGACATGTAGAAAATGACACGCGGGAGTTACTTGGACACATGGCGGTAGAAGATCAAGGCATTTGGTAGTGTGATGACTTGGTAGGTGACGTGGAAGTGACATGGAATAGACGTCCTGGAAAGAGAACCACATGGGAGGTTTTGATTGGTTTAGAAAGCTTCAATTTCATAACTTATGAAGCATTTGGATTCACAACAAGAACTAGTTAGGTCAGATTTTGCATTATTTTTTAGTTTTCACAAATAGGGTCCATACTAGGCGATCAGGGCATCCAGTGATCCAAGGGTGTAGGAAGCACGTGTATGATATTTAAGAATTGATATAGATACAAATGGATAGGTGACCTAGGCATTAAATGTGTGGTCCTTGAACTTAATCATATGGAATGGCATTGAGGCTCTTGGGGCTAGAGATAAAAGGAATACAAGAAAATGAAGGTTTAGATATCCAACAATACGTGACATCCAAGTGCACATGAATCTGAATTTTCTAAAAATTTTGTTTGACCATTGTTATATCATGTGGTTTTTTTTAACCAACATTAAGCACCTAAGGAGATGGATAAATTGAATTAAGCTTCATATATCTCATCTATACTAGTAAGTTTTTTGGATATTTTTCAATTCCATGTCGGCCTTTTTCAAGAATCTGTTGTGCTAATGTGATATAAATTAGGCAGGCATGTTTGAAAGTGATGTGATTTTTGGTCGATTAATACTATAATAATTTTTCTCTACACAATTGATTGTTGTGTTTCTATTGAGAACAATGTGAAATAAGTATGAGAAATGAATTTTAGGGAGTTTTGTGAATTTGACATTCAACTTGGCTATTTTAATACTGTGAATTATGGAATATTTTATGAATGTTGATCTATAAAAGAAGAGAACAGAGTATGGCCTCCAAAATATTAGAATTTGTAATTTTAGAATACAAGAGAAACATATGAGGAGTATGTATAAAATAGAGTGGAACAAAGACCTAAGAGTGATATGCAGTAGAGGGAACCTCAGGAAAAGCACAAATTAGACCATAATTCAAGAAATTTGTTCAAGAATTTCAGTTGAATGTCTATGTATTTGAGTTTCAAATTGTATGAAAAGTAATCTAATAGGAATTTCTGGTTGGTGCATGCATTTCTCAAGGGACTAGTGTCAAGTTCTTGTTGGTGACAACAAATAATTTGAGATTGTTGGCTACATTTTTGAATAGATTGGTGTCTCCTTCTAGTTGTTTTTAGTAAGCATTTCAATTTGGTTCTTGTTTTTCTCATGGCATTGGTTTCTCCTTCTAGTTTGTGTAGATAACAAAATTCAGCAAATTTGTGCCTCCTTATGGTTGGTGTTACTAAATCGATGTCAAAGGAGGTTGGTTTATATTTTTTGTTGTTATGTTGTTGATATGATATATATTGTATATGAATTGAAGTGTTTTTATTGGTTAGAATTGACCATTATATTGATTTAACCTCCCTAACTCCTCATTATAATAATCACATTTCCAACAATTGGTCTTAGAGCAAGATCCTTCAAGAAGAATTTTATGACTGGAGGATAAATCAATAGGGATCATGGCCAACAATAGTAGATATTCCTAAATAAAATGTATATTGTTTTATGGATAAAATTATTCCTTCCAAAAATTAAGAGTGAGTACCTACATTATGTCTATAGGTACTAATGTTTGGATGGTTGTTGAAGACGATTATCATGTTCTAGCAACTCCTCCAACTAATGCAAATAGAAAATTTCTCTATTGAAATAAGTCAAAGGATAGAAAATTCCATATTATGTGTAATATTACCCATATAATTCTTCTAAGTGATGCAATGAAATTTAAGGAATCTGAAGTTCACAAAATACTAAGATCCCTTCCCCCAAGATTCATTCCAAAAGTTTCAGTTGTTTACTAATTATTACATCTTCAAAATATGAAGATGGATTCTCTTCATAAAATTCTCACTACGTTTCAAATGATAACAAAGAATTAGAATTTAGGATCAAGATAAGAAAAATTTAAATAAACTAAAAGAAACAAGGAAGATATCCATGAAGACTCTAGTCACTAGTTAGACAAAGAGGATGCTCAATTTGTGAGAAAGATGAAAAGGGGAACTAAAAATTGCAAACATAAGCTTCCATTCAAGTGTTTTCTGTGTGGAAGAATAGGTCAATATGAATCTAAGTGTCCTGATGTAAAATCAAATTATAGTAATGATGGAATTAAAGCCCTTGGAGTTTGAGCTAAAAGTAGTCTAGGTAAATAAAAATACATGTATCTGTAATCAATCACGTGCAAATGGAACCAAACATCTATTTTCCATAATTTATTTTTAACTAGTGTCATACCAAGTACTTCTGTGGGATGAAAGTGAAGCCCCTAAGGAGCCAAGGAACAATTGAAATAAGCTTTGTCTCTGTCATCTGGGCTAGATTTCAAACATTTTTATTAAAACCAATATTCCAAGTTTTCTGGATCATCCTGTATAGCGTGTCATCCCTACCAAGATTACATTATGATAATGTGATATAAATAAGCTAGAGAAGTTTCAAAGTAGTTTGGTTCTTAGTTGATGGATTCTATAGTGGCTTTGATGTACACACCTATCTCTAGGGGCTCTTTTGTCAAAAGTGAAAAATAATGATGATAAATGAATTCTATGGAAAATTTGTGAAGTTTTTCAAATTGGGTGTTGTAAATTCTATGAAGTCTGAAATGTTGTATGAATGTTGAGTTGAAAAGAATAAGAACATGGTTTGGCCTCCAGAATATTAGAGCTTGTAAGTGTAAAAGATAGGAGAAACATATGAGGACTAAGGATGAAACCTGGATAAGAGTAGTGCGCAAAAGCAAAAGGGACCTCAAGAAAAATACAAATTGGAAAAGAAACTTAGAAATTTGTATATGAAAGATTATTTTACAACCTATGGATATGAGTTGGAAATGTATAGAATAGTGATATAAAAATCATTTCTCGTTGGTGCCTATATTTCTCATGGGATTGATGTTCCTTCTAGTTGATGCTAATAAAGCATTTGAGGTTAGATCTTATGTTTCTCAAGGGACTGATGTCTCCATCTTCATGGTTCCAATAAAAAATTTCATATTGGTTCCTACATTTATCAGGAGATTGGTTTCTCCTTTTGTTGGTTCTATAAAAACATTTCATGGGGTTGGTGCCTACAATATCATTTTATCACAAAATATGCTTTCATAAATATCTAGTGCCTTAATATGTTATTGACATGATTGACAATGTATATGCATTCAAGTGTTTTGAATGGTTTTGAAAATTATACTAATTAACATCACTCACCCCCCTGGCCGCAATCTTAGTATAATCATATTTCCCACATCAAGCATGCCATTTTTTTGCTTAACATAGCTATGATTTTATTTTCATTCTTATTTTCATAATTATCCTAGCTTTACCAAATTAGCCACTTGTTACAAGGAGGATAAAATATGGTTATGAGATAAAAGTAATTGGAATCATTTTATACATATGCGTTAATTTAATCCAATATTTTCCTATCATAGCACGGTCTTTTCTATATAACCAATTATTTCATCATCCAATAAAAAAATAGCATCACACTAATTCAATATGGTTGTGGGAGTTTTGATATGAAATTAATTATGGTGGGTTTTGATTAAAAATGGGAATTGAAAGGGGGAACTAAGTTTCATAAACTTAGTAAAGTCATGGTTATTTGAAATGAAGGAATTCTATTTATTTGATAGTAATTCTCCTCGGAAGAAATGGGGTTAATTTTGTTATGTTGCTAAAGTACTCAACATTGTATTCTCACTTGCAAATGCTCTATTTCGTATTACGACATCCTAGGATGACATGTAAGAAAGAGTATTGGGATGTGGAAACTAGGAAAGGGTTGTGCTAGAGTAAATCAAATGTAGGGAAACTTTAAGCCTTGATAGTTGATTCATGAGGACTAGTGATGCAACTGGATATTAGTGGCCACCCAACTATTCCACTGAATCACAACGCAATTTTATATTTTGACATTTGTTTCTACAATTTCTCTCTACTAAACTTCCAAAGCCATTTTGAGACCCTAAATAGAAGTCTTAGGGGAAACAGGCCGACTATAGTTGGAATACATACTTCTCAAAGAGACCTTTGCAATGAGCTATGTTTCACACCAAATGAAGACCATATGTGAAGATTATGACTGCAGAAAATTAACATTCAAACTTAGCACATTGAGGCTTGAAATCCTCTCGTGCTTCAACTCCTAGTGTTACATTGTTGGATGTTTAGGTTTTATCATTAATTATTTATGATAAAATTCCTCTCAACCTCATTATAACATAGTTTTGCAAAGGAATTTATTCATGAGATCACTTCTCAAAGATAAGACACCACCATTCATAAGACACCGCTGTTAAAAATACTAATCTTTCATTTTGCATTTATACAGATTTTAACATTTTCCATGTATTAATAGAAGTTAAGTTAAATTGTATACCTATGTGTTGGTTACAAATCTATATGGCATTTCATTACATTCACAATTTTGGATCAGTGGTATTAATGTGGTTCTCCCTTTATTTATTTTCCCATGCATTCCACAAATGAGTTCATGGTATAAGGAGTCAATAATTGAATTTCTTAAGTCCTTGAAATACCATCCTCGCTAACCCTGATGGCCTCCCATGGTGATAGAAAAGGAAGATGCAGGAGAATGAGATAATATTAAATTATTAATTTAGGAAACCCTTGAGTGGCAAAGTAATCAGATAATGTATACTTTTTGAAGATCCTTTGATGAATACCAATAGGTAAGACATCTTCATCAAGCCACCGCTTTAGAGGTGTCACCCCCCTTTAGGTACAACTTAATTTTTATATTCATATGTTTGAAGGCTATATATATGTAGATGCTCTAGAGAGATAGTTAAATATGCTACAAGAGTATTTTTTGGTACAAAATTGTAACAACCTGAGTTATAAATCCATGTTAGGAAAACACATCGTAATGAGAATCACTAGTGATTAATTAATGGCTATGGAAGTTGGAAAAGGCATTGGAAAAGGAAAAGAGGCATTTATTCTCATTTTATTTATGAAATAAAGGAAAATAGGAGAAAAGGGAGATGAATGGTCACAAATTTCTATGTGAGGAAAATTGAAGGAAAAATAGAGGAAAATGAATAAAATAGAGCCCTCAAAGATAAAAAGGCTTATGAGGATCAATGCATGGCTTTTTGTCAATTTTAGCTTTGATCTCTCTTCTATTCTCTCTCTCTCTCATAGTCTTTTGATCTTAGAGAAATCTTTGAACATTCTTGGAGCACATTTGATTTGGAGAAAAAATGAAAAGCAAAGCAGAAAAGCGTAAGGGGATAGCTAGATCATTAGCAACAACTGGATTGTTTTGCAGGTACCAAGTTTCATGTGTGATTTAATTGCTAGCTTTAACATGCATGGTGTATGCATGTAGTTATTTTCTTATGATATATCATTGGCATGGAGGATTTCCAGGATTGACAATGGTTTTTCTTGGCCTCTCCATTTCCCGGATAGCCATGGTGTTGTGGGTTTTCCTATTTGTTTTCCAATTGGTGCTCCTACTCGTTATGGTTGTGGGTTGAGTTATTAGTTTCTAAAGGCTTGGCTACAAAAATGATCCAGAATCCATGGAATAACTTAGGTTGAGTTACTAGTCATGGAATCCTTGCTTAGACAAATGCTCTGGAGCCTTTTGTGGGTTGAGTTACTAGTCCTAGAGCCTTGGCTAGAGAAATTATTTAGAGCTTGTTGATGGTAATGGAACTCCCAATTTGTCAGTGGATGTCCCTGGTAAGAAGTCCCAACTAGAAATCATATCGTTTGGTGTAGGAGTCCCAGCAGTGGGGTAGTATGGTATCGCCTTGACAGTGGTTGCGTGCAGAAGTGAGAAAGATGTTCTTGGTGGTGGCAAGGTTGTGACATGCACATGTTAAGGAAGGCTCACGAGAGGCTCTAACACACAGAACAGTGGCATGAGTATGCCCCTTAGAAACCTTTGATAGCACACAACTTGAAAGGGAACACACAAACATCAAGACATCACAAGCTAGAAAGAAGGTTAGCCAATGATCCAAATTGCTCGTTATACCAGCAACACATTTTGATAAGATTCATACGAACGTATACAAAAAATTCCAACATACCTTCGTAAACAATAGTTACATATATCATTATAGTAACCAGGATAACTAAACTATAATAACAACATATTCATGAAATGTTCTGACTCTGTTATATTAAGAAAGTGAAAGATCCAATCATACATACAACCATGACCAACAACTAGTCGCGACAACAGAATGTTACCATCACTACCCCCTGCTCCTCCAAAGAGATATACTAGCTCTACACTATGGAGAAGCCAAGGCTCGTTACAATACACTCCAAGATTTGTCTAAGTTACACCTATAGGAAGCTTGCTTCCCAAAAGCCTATACAATGAGTTATGAGGTTCTATAAATAGCCATGTGTGGGTGACCCTTGACATTCCCCTTTCTAACTCTTCACCTACCATTGTGACTCTTCAACTACTACATGACTATTACACTCTACTGTCGACACTTAGTCTTTCACATTTATAAGATGCTATGTTAAAATATTCACATGTACCCATGTGAGACAAAATAGGCTTGAGTAAGCCATGCAAAACATTAGTAAGGCTCAGGCAACTGAGGCAAGGCCATCACTTCGACATCCTCACGGTGACTGATAGTGGAGAACTGATGCCAAAGTTTGTAATCTATTATGGTTACCGTGTGATCAATGGTGACATCCTGCTAAAAGTAAACTTTTGCCTCCATTGCATCTGGGTACACTGTTTTGGAACCTATATGCAACTCATTTGATAACATGTGCATCATATTCTTGAGTGCAGCTGTACCAGCAACATAATGATGCATAATATTTGCGTTGATATCTAAGTGTTCATTGGTGGCTACGTGCATCAACTCATCAAAGTAGATATACAGCTCCAGTCGGACTTTGTTCATCGATTTTGCCTTGGTGAGTGTGCCAATGGATGGGATTGTGTGCATGTGCACAATGACATCCATGCTTCTTAATATCCATGCATGTGAAGCTTGCAAAGCCGAGATGAGCTATGGGAGTTCTTCATAGTTGCACATCTGACTTCAGATGCATGCCTTCAGCTCTATTGCCTTTTGCTTCATCATCTTTGGCAAGTGCAATGTGGCTCCTTTGTACCTCATTCTCCATGTTTGCATGTGATCGAGAATCATCTACAAACTTGACAAGATGTGTGCTCTCCTAGCATTGCGCTCTGGAAAACCATTGAGATGGACAATTGACTTATCCATGTGACGAATCTGGAATACAACATTCACATTACTATATTGAGAGATGAAACTTCATTCAATATCACACTCCTCAACTCTACTCTGGCAGACACTCTAAGTTGTTTGCCTCCCTGCTTGGCCATTTGTAACTCCTTAGCCATGCGCTCGTTCTATGCTATCAAGAACTGAACACTCGAGATGGTGGCTTCAACATATTCTTTGGTAGCATCAGCTAATAATGTTGGATTCTTGTGCACATCAAATACAATCACTCATCTTCAAAGTGCAGAGGAGATATGCAAACATCCAAAGTGGGCACTCTGTGTAACTGCACAACTCTATGTTGCGGCTCATCAAAATATATGTTGTGCATCCTCGCTTCCAGATTGTCTTCAAGGATCTCTATGTATCCTTGATTACTTGAGAATTGCTCTTCTTCCATATTTGGTGAAGCCTGTGGGGTGGCCTCTTGGTTCTGAGGCATGAGGTCTATATCCTGATTTGGCTCTCGCTGAACCATATCCATTTCCATTTGTTGTAGCATCTGTTCAATCTCTTGAGCAAAGTCTTTCTCCTGCAACTAGTCACCCTATCTTCTCTGTGCCAGCTACTTGGATGAGTCTATTACCTGTATGGGCACAATTTCATCAATCTCTGCATGTGATGCCTCTTTTTGTACTTATTGCTGCTATGCTTCCTTCTCTATTCTATGCAATTTTTTTTCTTCCCTATGTTTCTGCTTCAACTCCTACAACTCATTTTCTGTTTCCTCCATCTTATGTTTCTCTCTTTTCCTTTGTTTGATCCTTCTATCATGTCGTCGCCTCTTAGCCTCAATCTCCAAAGCTTCCTTCAACACAAGTGGATATGCTTTGAACTTGAAGGTTTTATCTACCTCTGACCTGTCAGCAACCTTTCTCTTGCCTTTGTCACACACAGGTCTGCTACCCTCTGCTGCTGCCCTCTACGATGTTCCTTCCTTCTGCTTTGCTAACCATTATACAATTATGCTGACTCGTTCACTAATCCTAGAGAAGTGATAACAGTATCTCCATGGGACTTCCTTAGGCCAATGACACACCCTATGGAGCCAAGGATGTTTCACTCTCGTACAGTGGTTCTTCACTAAGAAATGTGGGTGATACAAATTGAAACTTTGGCGCCCAAGGTGAATCTTTGGAACTCCTTCGTCTCAGCCTCAGCATGTTTGAGATTTCGTATCTCATAAAACCTAATCTACAAAGGAAGAGTGGGTCAAGGTGCGTTGTTGTTCCTGTACAATATCACTGACAACCCCATCGAGATGTGACACAACACTTCTTGCATCATGATCTTTTCCATGGAAAAATTCAGTAAAACATGCAGAGCCATCTCCGTGTTTCACATCTGTATGAAGGTGCCAAGGGGTGAGGCATACCAATATACTCTGTTGATTAGTGCCTCCATCACTGCTTGCAACATGCAAGGTGGATCATGCTCAAATATTACCTTGTACATTGGGGCGACGAAGTGGTCTAACCACTGTATGATAACCCTATGGAAGCTACATTTGGAGAAAAACCTGCAATACGTTTGCAAAGAGGTTTCCGAAGGTGTCCATGCCCAACCCAAGCTTGGGAACTACTAACAGGCACACAATGCATCCGGTATGTAAGTAGACATGTATATCTTCGCCTGCTATCCCTTGGGAAAATGCCAGGCTTCTGTAACTTGTTCCTCCAACCTGAGAGTCAACACGTTAGACCAATTGTAAGGTATTGCCTCACTGGCAAGTTGATCCAACATGATTGCAAAACTATGCGACAAGGTCTGTGTGCTCTCTTGGACACATAAGCAGCATGAAACTATTACCAAGTAATGATATGCCTTCCATAGTATCTTTGTCTTGTAAACTTGGCTGGGTGTTGTCCTAAACTTGGTTGTCTCTTTCACCCAGCTCTTTAAGACATCTCTTTAATTTGCACTACTACTAGGTTTGTTGAATGATTTCTCCATCATGATCATCGGTTATGGCAATTGGTACATCTCCTAAAATTCCTTTGGATTGAAGGAAGCAATTTGTGTTCCACTGGCATTGCTCAACACCATTGTCTCAGGATTAGTTTGCGAGAAAACCAAGTGAATCATGTTTGCACATGGAAATGTGGGTACGTGCATGCAATCCTGTACAAGCTAGACTTGTGAATGTTTACATAGACCTTATGCTCTTCCAGATTTTCCTCAATGTCCCTGAAAAGGTGTCATTGATGTCTTTCCATTTCATCTTGATATGTTTTTCTATGAACATCTTGGTGTCTTCATGGATAGGAAATCTCATAGACACATGCTCAAATGCATCTCCAGTTGCACTCTCAACAATGTCCTTTGACCCTGCTCTTTTGGATGCCATTGTACTTGTAATACTAAGAGACGAATGAACACTTGTGATACCTAGAGACATAGCAATGCTCATGGAAATAAATTTGTCAGTTGAAAACCAAAACAACTTTGAGGACTGTCATGCAACATACCTGGGTGACTGAATGTGAAGGTTGCACAATTTTCACTAGGAGGTTGGGAGACTAACTGCCTAACCTACACAAGGCATAGTCCAGGCTATCAGGAGTTGAATTGACTACTCGAACTATGCAATGCAAAATCCATCTTTTCCTGCTGAGGATTGAAACTGCGCAATGTGGAATTTCATTCAGCAAGGCCTGTAAACTAGCAAACTGCATTTGTGCAGTTTCTAGGGCCACCAAGGTACTGCCTCCCAGAATTGCTCAAGGAAATCCTAGAGGTGATTGATGTGCCATCTTTGCGCAATTTTTGGAAGGAATTCAGAGCCTTCACCCCTAGAAATTGTTGAAATGTGGAAACAATAATATTCTAATTTAATTTGTCCTTGAATTAAATTCGAATTTAGTCTTAACAGCTACTTGGAAATAACTAATTAAGTTATTTTGACTTAATTAGTTGGAGTAATTCAAGTTAGAAGTCTTTCTAAAGTCATGCAAGAGTTATCCATTAAATTAAGGAGATAAGCCTTATATTAAGGAGATAAGATTGAGTTATATTTGAGTTGTAATTAGTTAACTCAGTTTACTGAGTTAAGTCTAGTTAAATTAGTTCCAAACTATTTGAGGAACTAATAGAGAGTTAACAATCAGTTGATGCATGCATGCACTCAACCAGTGTACTCTAGTTAACTGAAGATTCCCTCATCAGAAACTCATGCATGTCTATTCTGAGAAAGACCTAATTGAGATTAGAGACAAGGACAATGTACTATCAGTTTCATGTGTTTTCTTATAAAGAAATTCATGCATGCAAAAGGAATCATTCCTTGAGGATTGTGTAGTTCTGATAGTGTGTGAGATCAAAAGTGTTCCACTTGGTGAGGTGAGAATCATCCCAGAGGAACAATGAAGGGAAATAGGAGAGAAGAAGGCTTGAGAGAAGCCAGGATTGCATGTGAGAATCTGTCAGGATTGTACTGAAAGCTGGCTAGCTGTGAGAGATAAGGCTTTGTATAATTCCTATGTATTTTCACCTTGTATGATAATACAGATAGTGGGGTTTTTAGCTAAGTCTTTCCTCAAAGTATTTTCATTTCTATTGTGCATTGATTCTTCTTCTGGTTATATTATTCAACTTGATCTTTAAGCTTTCGCAAATTGATAGTAGAAGTAGGTTATAATATTCTTCATTGATTTATATTGCATTATCAGTTTCACGTGCACCATATTTTCTACCTGGTATCAGAGCTGGATTTGTAGAAATATTTCTACATGGTATAAGAGCCACATTTATCGGAGCTGTGAATAGTATACAAAGAAGAGAATTCGAAGTTTGAAGTTCGGGGTTGGAAGTGCAAATCAAATTCTTATCATACTTCAAGGTTGGCCAATGGCATTCTATGGCTTGATACTTGAGTATGCCTTGGAAGGTAGCTCAAATTACATAGCATGGAAAGATAGACTGGAGGATGTATTAGAAGACAATGGCTTGAAGGATTTCATTGATCAGGAAATACCAAATCTAGCTTCAACTAATGCACAAGATTTGGTTGAGTGGAAGAAGTGTGTGGCGAAGGCAAGATGGATCATCCTTGAGGGAGTTCGAGACCATATTGTCTCGATCCTCCATCGGAAGGATACTCTATTTTCAATGTGGAAGACATTGAAGGACCTCTACCAGACCAATAGCAACTAGAGGAAATTGGAGCTTAAGGATAAGCTTTGAAGAATCAATATGGAGAAGGGTGATACTATTACCACATATATGAACAAGATCATCACCTGCAGAGATGAGCTTAGCAGTGTGGGAATAACTACTGCCGATGATGATATGATGAGCCTCCCTCTCCTTGGTCTTCCAAAGAGTTGGACTAGCTACCAAGACTCTATGAATGGAAGAAGAAACTACCGAATTGGGAACAACTGTGGTCGAATCTTATGCAGGAAGAGATCAAGAGGAACACATGAGATGGTTCTTCATACAAGGATGATGATGAAGAAAATTTGGCCTTAGCAAGTAAGGCAAGGAAAGGGAAGGGGAAGGCTTCTCATTCCAAATCAAACTCTTCTCATGCAGGGAAGAAGGGTGACATGTCTAAAGTGAGATGCTTTAATTGTCACGAGATGGGGCATTATGTGACTAAATTCCATAAAAGAAGTCCAATAACGGATCCTCGAAAGGATCGGAAGGTGAGACATTAGCCTCTCAGTTCAATATGGACTTTGCCCTCATCGCATGCATGGTGTCATTGATGATGGGTTGTGCTTGGTATCTTAACAGTGGAGCCTCATTCCAGATGATTGGTGATAAAAGTTTATTCACTGCCTTGGAGGAGAAAGACCTCAAGATGTGCATAGAGATGGGTGACGAAGGAAGGCATAGTGTTTCAAAAGTGTGCACATTTTCTTTTTAGAGGGAGCATGGACCTCCTATCACCTTGACAGATGTGATGTATGTGCTTGGACTGAAGAAGAACTTGGTATCGGTCATGATTTTGGAGGACAAAGGCTACAATGTTGCCTTGAGTAAAGGAAATGTGTTCCTAAGACACATAGCCATGGTTCAGACCAAGAGGATAGGGATTCAGGTGAATAACCTCTATAAACTAGAGTTGATGATTGTGCAACATTGAGTACAAAAGTAGAATTGGTGCAAACCAAGATGTTGGTGAGTTGTGGCACAGGCAGTTGGGCCATTTGCATCATGGGGCTTTGAAGATAATGGAATAGATATCTACAGGACTTCCCAAAGGTAAACTTGAGCAAGTTGACACATGCAATGGTTGTACATTGGGAAAGTACACCAAGTATTCCTTTCATGATTGAGACAGTCGGGCGAAGGCTATCTCAGAGCGAGTTCATACTGATGCGTGTGGACCATTCTCAATGGCATCCACAATGAGGAAAGGGTATTATGTGATTTTATTGATCATTATTCTTGTAAATGCTAGATTTATTTCATGCATAAGAAGGAGCAAACCTTCACAAAGTTTTGTGAGTTAAAAGCTTTGGTCGAGAAAGAGTCAGGGAAGAAGATCAAGGACTTGAGAAGCAACAACGGTGGAGAATATGTCTCTCAAAAATTTAAGGACTTTTGTGTAGCGAAAGGAATTAAAAGAGAGTTGACCTCACCTCATAACCCATAGTAGAATGGGGTGTCTAAGAGGAAGAACGGAACTATTGTAGGTGAAGCACAGGAAATGTTGCATGACCAAGGCCTACCACTTCACTTATGGGCTGAGGTATGCAACAAAATGGTCTATTTGTAGAATAGAAGCCGACATGGCATAACTGGGATGAAGACACCAGGGGAAGCTTTCTCCGGTAAAAGACCAGATGTGGGTCACTTCAGGATCTTAGTCTCATCATTATATTTCCATGTGACAAAGGATGCACGGAAGAAGCTTGAGCTGACAGTAGAGTTGGGAATACTTGTGGGGTACACTGATACACCTCACAACTATCGGGTGTACTTACCTACCATTTGGAGGACAGTGGTTCACAGAGATCTCAAGTTTGATGAGCAGAAGGCCATGTGAGTTTCTTTTGAGAGGGAGGTCCAACTACAAGCTATGGAGGAACTATTTTTTGCTAAGGAGGAGGAGCCTTAGATTGATGCGGAGCAGCCTCATGCAGAGGTTCCAGGAGTGGAGACATCCACTCAAGCAGAGTCTTCTAGAGATGGACGAAAGCGCACAAGGTAAGCTTAAAAATTGTTGCAGGATGTGAGAGAGAATGTGGGAGCACCGTCTTCTCAGAGCAGATAGAGAATGTCACCTGAGAGGTACACTAGATACATGGCACTTGCTGGGGAATGTGTTGAGACTGAGCCATCTTCCTTTGAGGAAGTAGTGCAGTAGTTGATTTGTGTTGATGTTATGGTGGAGGAGTATGACTCCATAGTTTGTAATAGTGTTTGGGACATGGTTTTGAGACTGGAGAACAAGTTAGTTGTGAGTTCTCGTTGGCTTTACAATGTAAAGAAAGTTGCTGATGATGGTAGGATCATGTTGTTGTAGTATAATCCTTTTCTGTTGGCAACAAGAATATTCCAATTTGATTTGTCCTTGAATTAAATTGTGAATTAAAATCGAATTTAGTCTTAACAACTACTTGGAAATAAATAATTAAGTTATTTTGGCTTAATTAGTTGGAGAAATTCAAGTTAGAAGTTTCTCTGAAGTCATGCAAGAGTTATCCCTTAAATTAAGGAGATAAGATCGAGTTATATTTTAGTTGTAATTAGTTAACTCAAATGTTTAGTTAAGTCTAGTTAAATTAGTTCGAAACTACATGAGGAACTAATAGAGGGTTAACATTCAATTGATGCATGCATGCACTCAACCAGTGCACTCGAGCTAAATGAAGATTCCATCATCATAAACTCATGCATGTCTATTCTGGGAAAGACCCAGTTGAGATTAAAGACAAGGATAATGTACTATCACTTGCATGTGTTTTATTATAAAGAAAAAGCATGCATGCAGAAGGAATCATTCCTTGAGGATTGCACAGTTCTAACAGTGTGTGAGATCATAATTGTTCCACTAGGTGAGGTGAGAATCATTCCAGAGGAAAATCTCAAGGAAATAGGAGATTTGAGGGCAAAGAGGAAGGTTTGAGAGAATCCAATATTTCCTATGAGCACCTGTGAGGATAGTACTTAGAGTTGGCTAGCTGTGAGAGATAAGGCTTTGTATAATTCCTATATATTTCCACCTTGTATGATAATACAGATAGTGGGGTTTTTAGCTGAGGCTTTCCCCAAACTATTTTCGTGTATGTTGTGCATTGATTCTTCTTCTAGTTATATTATTCAACTCAATCTTTAAGCTTCTACAAATTGATAGTATAAGTAGGTTATAGTTTTCTGCTTTGATTTATGTTGCATTATCCGGTTCACGTGCACCAGGTTTTCTACAAAAATTTGCATTGCTAGCTGGGAAAAGCAAGGTTCGGGTCAAGGCAGTAGAGACCTATCGATGAGCAACTGAAAACATGAAAAATTATGAATGCACAATGAAGCTAAGTGAAAAATAGAGTGAATGATCATGCATGCCAACAATGAGCGCATGATTTAGAAAAAGGAAATACAAGCATGTGTGTGAAGTGATTCGCTGCAATGTCAACTGTTAGTGTAAAAAAAATATCATGCATGCAACAACAGTGAGATGTAATTAAAAACTTTAAATAGTTCCTCTACAAGCTAAAATGAATTAAAATGACAACGGGCGTTCAACAAAACCAAGCAAACAACTCTCACAAAAAGTCAAATACAAAAAGCGATAGAAAAGCAAACTTACCCAAGAAACACTAAACTAAATGTGCCGAATGCTCCTAGATGTGATGTGGGATGTCGTAAATCCAAGATAGATGTGAGGAATGAATTATGCAATGTCGAGTAAATAAGTTTGATAAGATCGATGCTTATGATGACCATGCCATAAATCTAGTAAAAAGAGACACTTGGTAGGAGGTTTCTAAAACGACCTTTGCATGTAACCATGACCTGCTAAAAATAAATCCTTAAAATATAGAGATTATTTTTTCCTTCTTATTTTTTCCTTTACGAGAAAAATATGCCCATGCATGCAAATGAAGATTGGCCAATCCTAGAGTGAACTAGTCATCCTTTAAGAACATGCAACATTCTGCAAGACTCTAAATGAAATTTGCATAGTTTCTAAGCTGAGGAAGATTGGTTGTCCCTCTTGTAGTGTGCAATTTCAGGATTGAAGCCCTCGTTGTGAGACAAAATTACGCATTTTTTGCGGTGAAGCCTAGTGTTGCACTAAATTTTGCATTTTTTAGAGGGAAGGTTGCCTGGATAGATTTTTCATTTCTCGCGCGAAATGGGTAGCCCAGATGGATTGAACAATTTCTGGAGGGAAGGCTGGTTCCCCTCGAGAATTGTGCAATTTCCTAGGTGATCTTCTCAACCAGAAAATGGCCAAGTTCAGAATGTCAGCCTATTGTTGGAAGGCAATCAAGTTGACAAACATAGGCTAGCAGGCCACTGAAACTCATGTGAAGCCTATGTACTTAGACATTGCAAGACATGCCACTAAGGATGGTTGGTAGGGAGGCTCCAAAACGAAGGTAAGGAAAAATTTTAGAGGGTGGTTGTAGCTGTTTCAACACATGGCGACACACTAGTAGAACTCCAGCTCTCTAGATGGACCTTATTTCATGAAATCCAAGCCTAACTCATCAGGAAGTATTGTTTTGTTATTAGATCATCTTGTTTTCCACACTAGCTTCATTGAAACATGTCACACGTGGCATGCTCTTGTTCGGTCCGGACATATACCAAGCCAAGTCAACACAGTTCTTTTGATTTGGGATGAGGGGTATATTGATACACAGGAAATATGATATTCATAGTTTAAGTTTCATCTTGGGTGTTGCTTCGCTGCCACCAGGCTTGAATAATACACCAACGGAGTCACACAGGAACACAAGAAACACTCTTCTTCCAGTGATTCAGGCGAGTACATTGCTAGAGTTACTTGCATCACCTTCATGCACTTGAAGCTCTTTCTCTTCTTTCACCTTATTCATTTTTCAAAAATCTCACATTTGCATTTTTTTTTCACTTTTTCTTTTCAAGAAGTGTGCATGGCACTTTTTCATTTTAGAGGTGGAAGAGGGATCCCTACTTATTGAGAGCATAGGAGGTCATTCCTTCAGAGAAGTATTTTGTATATACTTGCCACATACTTGTTTAGGTTTTCCCCCTAACCTTACTCTACTTGACTCAACTCACAATGGTTAACCCAAAAACAACTTACTAGTGTAGGTTATACTAGTTAGTGTGCAAGCATTGTGTTTTAACGAAGGTTCACTTTGAAAAGAACGTATTTTCCATTGGAGTATTATTGACTGAAGACAACAAGTTCTTCATGCGAGTATAGGACAATAGATAACCGAGGATTAATAGTTGTACAAGTCCTCTTGTACTTTACCCTACTTGTTTGAAGAGCCATTCATGGTTTCATGTGAAACTAACCTACAAACATAAACAAAAAAGTGAAAAAAAGAGAAAAAAGAAGAAGAAAATGTGAAATCATAGAAAGTAAGCAAAGAAATAGGGTAGTCAAACACACACACACAAAGAAAGAAATCGAACATGCATGCAAGGAAACAAGTCATAAAGAAGAAACTACTCCTACTCCTAAGCTAATGGTGCATGGGCTTGCTTCATGCAAAGTGATACTTCCAATGCTTGCATCGGTGTATTAGTCGACCCATGTTGTTGAATACATGGTTAGTGAACAACAAAATCACGTGAACCAACAAACATGAAAGGTATAAGAATGAAGACCAACTCACTTCGGTTTTAAAGGTGTCCACAAAAAAGAAAAAAGTGAAAGTGCATGACATTTACTCTGTGGACTTGTCATTGCGTTGCACTACACTGTGTGCAGAAGTTAAAAATATGCATTCTCTTGATTGTGACATGAAAGAAAATGTGACAAACATAGACAACTTGCATCGTGCAGGTGTGCTTGTTGTGTAAGATTCCTCTAATGCATTAGTGATGGGATCATGTAGTTTGAGTTAAGGGAATGAAATCAGTGTACTGGATTGATATTCAATGAATACAAATGAGTGATGAAGAGCCTTAGGTGTTTCAACAATTTCCTTACCAGAAGTGAAACTAACCTCAGGACAGCAAGGGTCTGACATTACCATCATCTCGGATTGAAGTGCCTTGATAGTAAATGGATCACCACAGCTATGATCAGAAAAATCAATGAGTTCATCGACATCCTCATGATCAGATAAATGAAATAGAGGGGTAGATGAGAAGCAATAATGTTCACCCTCTGTGTTTCGGGAAAAATCATATTAAAAGTCAAGTGGATTTTCAATGAATAATTTGTCCTCTCCGTTTTCGAATGATGGACTAACATCTAGTGTGTTTTGCAAATGGTTAGTAGTATGTGCATTAGTGGATGGATTTACAAAAGGGTAATCAGAGATGCCTGTTGGGCATGGAATCCCCCCACATCATATTTTGGGGCTCAGAGTTGAAGTTTTGAGTACTATTGTTGTAAAGACTCCACGAATTGTGGGCACGGAGTGCAAATTGTATGATAGAGTCATAGGGTTGTCTGCCCTAAGTTTTGAATGTAGTGTCAACCTACCCATGGTCCGTGGACCATGGGATTGTATAAATACAACGAGGCTCTGAGTTGTGAAGAAGTTAAGAAGCAAAGGAATGGATTCTAGAAGATAGCGAGCATGGAGAAAAGGTCAAAGTGCTTTGGGTTGTACTAGTAGGAAGAGGCTCTGCAGCTAAGCACGCGGAGTCCTGGTAGAGTCTACAGATGAGTGCGCAAACCCCTGCAGCTATGTGTGCAGGGTAGAGTTGGGTCTGTAACCAGGGAAAGAGATAATAAAGAGAAGTTTGATTCTAAATCTTGTGTATGTATTTTGAGTTATTATATGGTTGATATCTTTTGCAATTGTATTGTTTTATTTATCGCGCACACTTGTATGAATGATGAACATTGTTAAGTATAACTAAACACATATAGATAAGCTAAGTGATCAACTAATATCTAAGTAATACTAAGGAATTCAGTAACACGGATCGAGCTCCAAGTGGGTTTGCATGAAGGCAGCATCACAGGCTGCGACGAACTGGTAGGTGCATGTAGCGACATGCGTGCAGGATCGAACTGTGGACAACCGAAAATCATTAGACATCTCTAGGGTGTGGAAACCTAGTTGTAGCACGCTCCCATACTACATCAGGTGAGACCTTAGTCTGCGCTCTACAGACTATTACCGAAAGGGCTAGTAGTACCATGATTTGTTTGGCTAAATCACCTCTGAACCTAGGTCAGGCTCCTACAAGCCAACAAATGGTTCTATTGTCAAGACCAGGATCTGTATAAGGGATGCCTGATGGCATGTCACTAGAATCCAACAAAGAAAGAAATTTAGTGGTGGTTGGACAAGAAAATTCGTGAGTTCACGGAATAGGAAAACAAAAATTCGTGAGTATCTAAAGAACAGTGTTTGGAGCACTACTTATATACAGAAATCCACGACATTTTCTTTTCACCCTTTCCTTCTGAGCTGTATGAGTGGATCGCGACGCTAGCAGAAAGTTAGGGAAGGTGTAGGCTCAGTAAACCAATCGTGTGCACTCCAGAATTAGTGCGCAGATTAGAAGCATCAAAGGATAAGATCACACGAGTTGTGGACCATTGGATCGATCGAATTATAGGAGGATTTGTCACTGAGTTCATGATAAATACGACCGTTAGCTACAGTGAGGCAGAATGATGCTTCCTCAAAGGATCGCAAGGTAAGTATATTAAATCTTTGAACACTTGGATTAAGATGCTACTATGTGAAAAGCGGGTTATGCGAATAAATTAATGTTTGGAACTATGCAAAGTGGGAAGATATACATAAACAAAAGTAGTGAAGAATTAGAAACTGGTCCCTTAATTTCACCCTCATGGGAAAGCAAAGAAGAGCTCGTGAAAGTTTCTCCGAGAAGCGCGATCAGTCTGATAGGGCAGCGAATTTCGTTCTTACCACCTCCACCAACAGCGCCCCCCGTCTCACCATCTTCACCTCCATCTCCACCCACCCCACCTCTGCCACCACCATAGTTCAGTATGGTGAGTGCGATTAAATTGCTGGTATTCTGAGGAGTAGGGAATGAAGATCTGGACCAATTCTAGTTCGTGGTAAGGGTAGTATGGGAAGCATAAGGAGTCATGGATGACAATATAAAGAAGGCTACATTGGTAAGTGCATTGAAGGATTTCACACTAACATGGTACATTAAGCATTCTAATGACCATCCAAATGTAGGAATTGTAGAAATACAGGTCGCGCTAAATAGGTAATTTAGTAGGCCAAAGTCGGACACACAATCAATTATCGAGTTTAAGGAGATCGCGGTGCTCCCAGGAAGGACCCTCTAGGAGCTAGTCCAAAGAATGAAGAGTATGATTTGTGAAGCCAACATGACTTTGACAGATGGGTAGAACCATGCATGGTTTATAGCGTCACTAACACTGCATTTAATGACGACGTTGTCACAACAAAAGCTTTCCACCCAGGCCAAAGCTTTCGAGATGGCAATGAGATTGCATGGGACCCCTATACAAGATCTTGGTCTGGGAGTCCAACAAATCCACTCAAAACTGTAAAATCTGTGTCTGGAAATGTAGAATTTGAAACAAGATAGGACACCTCGGGCAAAGGCATGTGAGGAGGTATGGTGCATAAAATACAAAGGATAGGGGCATGACAAGGACCACTATCTAGTTTTCGCTAATTACTTGATAGGAGGAGGGTCGATGTTGCTAAGGCATGAGGCACAAGCAGGACTGAGCCCAACACCTACACTATGGTGCGCGATCTGTCATATAGGAGGAAAACACAGTACGGATAATTGTCATCTATTGTAGAAGTATACAAAGATGTCCCAATAATTGTTTTGTAATTTCTACATGTCGGTAGGCCATGATGAACGCACCTATAGAAGCTACAAACTAATGATGGATTAGATTCCTACCTACAGGGTACAAACCAAAATGAGAGCCATCGACCAAAATGTAGGAATCATGTGCACCGGATTTTAGGGGTGTGGATGAGGTCGAGGTGGAATGGGACCAAGAAGGGGTCGCAGACAGCTAATTTGTTACAATTGCGGAGGGCCAGGCCACTATGCTTGCAATTGTACGAATGCAACGAGAACATCATGTTTGTAATGTACTTAGTTTGATAATGAGGCAGAAGATTTACCTACATTGATAGCGAGGTTGCATGTAAAAGGGGTACTGTAGCCTCACCTGACTCAGAATTTGCAAATGATGAGGTCCGAGCTGCGCAAAGAGGACCTGAATGTAAACATAGTGCTTAGAAGTGGTATCATGATAGGATATGACAAAGGTAAGCAGCTTGAAGAAAGTGCATGGGTTTGCAAGGCTCCTACAAAGGAACTTGAATTTGGTTTGGAGTGGGCAAAGGAGACATTCATGGAAGCTAAGAAGAGCTTCATGGAGGCCTCCACTTTAGGTAGTAAGGATCAACTATAGCCGAAGATGGATCCTTCAATGATCACTACCTTTCTAGAGACATGTATGAAACTGTTGTGTGACAACAAGGTTGTGAAGGGACTATAGGAACTTATCACTAGGTGCATAGGGTTAGGAGAACCGCATGTGGTCTAGAAACATGGAAAGCATGCATTGCGCACATAAAGCGAAATGAGATTGACTGCGCAAATTGGAGAGTATGAAATGGATCAGGTAATTTTGGATCTCAGATCAGACACGAATGTACTGCCAAAACAAACATGGGAATGCATGGGTAGACCCACACTACAATGGTCTCCTATTCAATTGTGAATGGTGAACCAACAAAAGATCTTACCTATGGGAAGATTGCAAGGAGTAATAGTGGATATTGAAGGTAAGAGCGCATTGGAAAATTTCGAGGTAATAGATATTATTGATGACATCAGTCCTTATCCCATGCTACTGGGAATCGACTAGGCCACTAATATGAACAAAGTTATAAATATGAAGAAGCACAAAATGTTTTTTGGGAAAAATTCCCTACGCGTAGTAGTACTACTTGATCCGGTCGAAGGAGCGCGATACACTGAATCAGTGCGTGACGATGATAGTGATGACGATCTCGATTGTATCAACAAGATAACTGCGTGAGAACAGGATTGGGTGAATCCTACAACAGATGGCCAGATTTCGTGGGAGTGCGAAATCTCCTACACATTAGATTCAGATGAGGAAATAGAACGATGACAAATATGAATCGACACATAATAGAACTCACAGGTGCGATAGTGTGAAAAACTCGGGATGAAGAAATCACACAGCTACGTGAAGTAGAACACATAAAAATTCAGGAAGCCATTCGGAAAGGGAACCTTAGACTTCATGAACTTGAAAAGGATCAGGTACGGCTAAGGAAGAAAAGCATTTTGATGGGCATAGAGGTCAAGAGGCTGGAAAACGAGATTAAGGGATCATGTCTCGTCAATAAACCAAGGGTGGAAAGGAAAGGTGTGGATGATCATACTAACGGATTAGAAGCCTATCACTCAGAATTGATTAGTACGTTGCCATGGCTAGGACCTCATATCACCAAATGTAGTAACCAGGGGCGTGCACTAAAAATAGTAGAGTACGCGGCGCCGATCGCCATGATGACAGGTGAGGATTTTTCGCAGACTATACTGGAGGGTGAGATGGAGCCTCACACAAGTGGTGCGACCACCTGACTAGCAGTAGGAAAAATAGTCTTAGCACTCTAGGAAGCTGAAAGGGAGTGCGGGACTAGAAATTATTATACCTGGGAGCTGCACACTCTAACTGGTGCGCGCAAGAACAACCTGTCACGAGTTTCACGCCTACGTATGGAGGGATGCGCTGCCACAGGGGTTGGATGGGAAGTGACCATTGTTGTCACTGTTCATGATGGGATGTTCGATTTGAGGACAAATGGAGTGGGTGGCAGGAATTTAAAATAGGAGTTATGGGAAAGATTTGGGAAAGTATGCTGCCAAGAAAGAATTGATGGCTTGGAATTGGGGGGAATGGTCAAATTTGAATTCAAAAAGTGCTATAAAACTTCAAGGGCTAGCCAACAGACAACGCTTGGTCAATTGAGATTTGAGCAGTTGAACAACGCATGGAGTTTTAAGAGCCAAGTGATAATAGAGCCCTTAAGTTTGCAAAAGACCACATACAGTACAGAAATGATGACGACCACTAAGGATCGGTTGGGAATTGAAGAAGGAACTGTCGGCGAGGTCGTGGAGACCACCATGGTCCATGATGTTCCTAAAGGCAATGTGGTTGTGACAGAGATCCCTAAATCACCTCAGGCGTCGAGGCTAAAGAAAGATAAGCAGGCAATGGGACCAGTACCCATGTCCCTGAGGAATCCACGGCACAATATGTTATGAATGGAAGAAAAAGGAAAAGCAGTCACCACTGAAACATATGAAGAGAAAGAAGACTTGCAGACTCTGATTTCCGTCATAGAGGAAGAAGAAGATGTGGACGAAGACATCTAACCATTGCACTCTACAGCGAAATTATCGATGTATGTCCCTCCACGGAAAGGGAAATAAAAAATACCAAAGGATCTGTATGCACTAAAGAGTGCACTCCAGAGCTTGCTCCTCCCTGATGGAATTACCTTTGAGGGCTCGATCCTAGGATGCATGCCCACCTTGAAATTTGAAGACTGGGAACTCACAGATAGTGAGAAGTTCCCGCAATTAGAAATGGTGAACCTGATGAAACAGAATAGGGAGGGGCTGGTGATAATGCTAGAACCACCAAAATGGTGGTGTGATGTGGAAAAGGTTGGGTTGCTTCATTTGCTATGGATACCACATTTCCACCATGCACCCATCACCATTTTCATCATCAGGTAGCTACTTTACCTAGTGCATGATGGGTACTTATGGCTGGGGGAGCCTATTCCGATCACGACAGATCTCATCGACCAAATTTCTCGCCTTCCCTATAAGGGAAAGGACCCCATGATGATAGCAGGGAACAATAGTGATTTGGCTCTCATAGAGGCCATGAAGACAAAATATAAGCTCGAGAAGAAAAAGAGGGGTTATGCTATCACCAGTATCAAGGATAAATGGGTGCACATAGCCACCCAAATCTCGGCCAGTAAAGTAATGAGAAAATGTTGCACCGATGAAGTACCAGCACCGGTGGTTGTACTGGCTAAACAGTGTGTGGAGGGGGTCCAGTTCAATTGGGCCGAGTTCCTCTGCGAAGAATTTTTTTTGAACTATCAAGAGGCCTAGGAACAGTGTAATACCTTCCACTGATGGTTGCTCTTATCCATCTTGCTGGTAGCAGGGGAACTGCTAGAGGATAGCCAGTTCCCGCGCATCAATCAAGACTTACCAAAGGTTGCAAAGTATGCTTCACTCTTGGCCACTAAGGACACGAAACAGATTTGCGATACTAAGATTTTCTGGGTGCTCATGGAGGCAAGCATCTAAATGTGGATTAATAGGAGGTTGCACCTTTCCCCCACAGTGCACAACAGTCTGGAGAGTTTTGCAGACCTCAAGGCGGACATGCACAATATATACATCATAGCGCGAAAGGATCCAGCGCAGCAGTGGACAAAGCTCCCATTCATAGCCACTGATGATGTGATCTTTATGGTGTTAGAGACATGGCCTCCCAAGTGGCACACCCTAGATTTGACAGAGTTGGAGAAGATGGCTACACATAAAAGGAAGGAGGATGCTAAGTTTCACATCACCCAATTGGTTGAGAGAAGGCCGAATGAAAAAGCAGTAGTCAAGGTAAGATCAGTCCATGAAGTGACACAAGCAGCCATAGATAGGAAGAAGGTCACTGAAGCAGCAACAGCACAGACAGCAAAGGCCACAAAAGTGTAGGCAGAGGAGGGACAAGAAGTGTCTACAAGATAGGAGGCAGACGACACAGAACTTGCAGAAGGGAGTGTAGACCCAGGGACCGCCTCTACAAATATGAAATGGCTATGCATCATAGAAAGAACGGGTCCAAGAAAGAAGGTCAAGGCCTCAAAGTTGGCCATCAACATGATCACCTTAACTGGAGGTGATCTCCATTACATTAGTGAGATGGTTTGTGATGTCACTAGTGAAGCACTCCAATGCTTTAAAATGGAGCAGCAAACTGTGTTGGGGGCCCTAAGGGTGTAGCTACAGGAGCTACAGGTGTAGCCCCCATAGGAGGGTACCTTGTCTACCCACGTCGCAGCAGGTACGTTAGCAGCAGAACATATGCTACGCGCGAAGATGGCCAGTATGATAACCTTGCCAGAGGGAGCGCCAGTCTCAAAGAGCACAATGGATCACGTGATGCTTAATACAATGAAAGGAATTGGCCTTAACTTAGTTTCCCTTCCCTACAACGCACTTTATCAGCTACACAATGGGATAACAGTAGAAATCCATGCCAGAGAGAGCCACGTGATCCAGGTTCTAAGCGAACATAAGACTAAGATATAACAGCTTAGCATGCAGTGCGACGGGTTGTTGTCGTAGAACCAATAGTTGATAGAGATAATTGATGCCGCTTGTCGGTGCTTCCTAGAGTTTTCCATTGCAGCAGACCTACCAATAAAAGTATGGATCCATTGTTTGGCAAGTGGAATCCGTAATGCGCGCGTGGAAATATCAAGAGTGCATATGGAGCTGAATCTCCATATTGGCAAGTTGCGGCTGAAGGTGGAACCTTCCACTCCCTCAGAGGTAAGAGAGAAACTTGCCATCACTACCACAGTAGGGATGGAAGAGATTGGAGGTGTAATCCGCGATTGTACTGACATGTTGGGACAAGCGCTTGAGGTCCTGACTACGCTGCAGGAGGACCCCAACATCTACCAGCTGTAGACCAAGGCATGCGAACTCCAATGACAATATGATAGAATTGTTATATGATAACATTAGAGGGACTACGCAAACAATATTCCTTACTCAGTGCCTTGCAAGGATGAAGCAAGCCAAGGCTTTAGAAAAGCGGGTGGACGTAGTGCACCACAAGTAGTTCTAAAAGCATGTGTCCAACCATGGATTGATGAAGCCTTCACAATCACAATAGATATCAAAGGAAACCTCGTGCAGATTCAAGGAATGCATATACAGATGCATCACAGCACATCAAAAATAGAGGGTTCAGAAGCAAGAATGCAGCAGGTTCAACAAGCAGTAACTCAGTGCGCTGCAAACATCAGCACAGTATGGGAACAGTTGGAAGGACTCTGCTCCAAGATCGTTGCACTGACAGAGTGATAAAGGGTGAGTAATGATGTTTTTGATGGGGGATTGTTGGGCATGGAATCCCCCCACATCATGTTTTGGGGCTTAAAGCCCAATTTTTGAGTACTATTATTGTAAAGACTTTGTGAATTGCGAGTGCAGAGTGCAAACTGTATGATAGAGTCAAAGGGCTTTCCATGCTAAGTTTTGAATGTAGACTCGGCCTACCCATGGTTTGCATACCATGGGATTGAATAAATAGAGCGAGGCTCTAAGTTGTAAAGAAGTTAAGAAGCGAAGGAATGGAGTCTAGAAGATAGCGAGCATAGAGAAAAGGTCTAAGTGCTTTGGGTCGTAGTAGTAGGAACAAGCTCTGTAGTTGAGTGCGCAGAGGCTTGGTAGAGTCCGCCGCTAAGTGCACAGACCCCTGCAGCTGAGTGCACAGGGTAGAGTCGGGTCTGTAACTAGGGAAAGAGATAATAAAGAGAAGTTTGACTCTAAATCTTGTTTATCTCTTTTGAGTTATTATATGGTTGATATCATTTGCAATTGTACTATTTTATTTATCACGCACACTTGTATGAATGCTGAACACTGTTAAGTATAACTAAACACATACATATAAGCTAAGTGATTGACTAAAGTCTGGGTAATAGTAACGAATTTTGTAATAACACACATCAAGCTCCTAGTAGGGTTGCGCGAAGGCAGCATCACAGGTTGCGAGGTACTAATAGGTGTGCGTAGCGACATGTACGTAGGGTCAAACCACGGACCACCAAAAACCAGCAAACATCTCTACGGGGCGGAAACCTGGTTCTAGCACCCTCCCATACTACTTTGGGTGAGACCTCAGTCCGTGGTCCACAGACTATTTCCAAAAGGGCTAGTAGTACCAGGATTTGTTTGGCTAAATCATCTTTGAACCTGGGTCAGGCCACTACAAGCCAACAATGTAAAAATCACCAAAGATGTCAGGAAAGAGTGAACAAGGTGCGGATCGAAGGACACCATCCTACGTCTTGAGTTGATATTCAGGTTCTTAGTCATACTCATCATAAATGAAAGCGTAGCTTGGTTGTTCAACACCAACTCCATTGGCGGCTTGATCCTCTTTCACAACAGGTGTAGAGTTTGGAATAGAGGAACAAAAGACATTGCAATCTAGAGGATGAGAAAAATTGTGAAGATGGAGGTTGAGGTAACAAGTGTGTGTGAGAACCCATGGGCTTCACAACAAAATCTATGCGAAAATTGAGAGAAGTGATGATGGGAGGAAGGCGGACAATATCCTCAAACTCATTTAAGCTTTTGCATCAGATTTCCATTGTGAAAAAGAAACCATGCCCTCATGCTTAATCATTAGATAAATTTTAAGGTCTAAAATGGAATTTGAGGCAAAAAGATACAACAAAAGTCAACTTTATAAGAACCAATGTGATTCAAGGTGACGATGTCAACCATGGGAAGAATTCACCATTTTTGGAGTGAAAAGGTAAAAAAATTTAAAAAATAAAAACAAAAATACTACTTTTTTCGACTCATATCTTCAATTTATTTCCCTATGATTTTATTCAAATATTGAGTGGGAGCACTCATTGGATGCATAATTCAATTCCGAATCCAAGGAATACCCATGTTGCATACTTTCGATGGACCTGGCTACATGAAAATTGAGAAATACATGAAGAACATGATTGCAATCACATTTTTCATGTATTTATCATTTTCCATGTAACATGGTCCAATGAAACTATGTAGCATGGGCACTACTTGGATGAGGAATTAAATTTTTCATTCGACGAGTGCTCCCGCTTGAAATTTGAGTAAAATCGTAGGAAGATAACTTTAAAATACAAGTTGAAAAATTATTTTTTTATTTCCACTATTATTTTATAATATTACTCAGGAGGCTTATTTTAGAAATCAAAATTTCTCTAATGTGTGTCTACTACAACTTTCCCTCATTTCTTTATTAATGTCAAATCTTCTTCACTCTTCTCATCACTTAGATCACAATTATTTCTATCATCTCTATAAGTCAAAATCGTAGGAAGATAAGTTTAAAATACAAGTTGAAATATATATATATATATATATATATATATATATATATATTTTTTTTTTTTTTTTTTTTTTTTTTTTTTTTTTTTCTGTGTAAAATTTGATGATGTAATAAAAAATTATATTTTTCTTTCCACTATTATTTTATAATATTACTTAGGAGGCTTATTTTAGAAATAAAAATTTCTCTAGTGTGTGTCTACTACAACTTTCCCTCATTTCTTTATTAATGTCAAATCTTCTTCACTCTTCTCATCACTTAGATCACAATTATTTCTATCATCTCTATAAGTCATATATTCTATATATAATCACAAAAGCTAATTATCCTTACAGACTCAACCATAATTTATTTCAACAATTATTTGATGTCAATGATGTAGCTAGCATCCTCTTTGCTAGAAACTATATATAATTTCACATCGTAGCCCTCTCGTTCTTCACGTAAAACTTCAATATCTTAATGTTCAAGAGAGTATTCCTTTCCTATTAAAAAATAAATGAAAATTCCTCTTCAAATTCATCTCATCCTCCTCCTTATCATTCAAGGATAATATCTCATTTACAATGAAATACAAGGTTCTACAATGAAAACCATATACATAAATCTCTTTAAACTTTACAATGAACATCTATTATTAATGAAAATCCTCAACTACTTTGTTTCATCATGTTGACTTGGGGTAGCATCAGATGTGCTCTAGCAACAAAAATTGGTGGAGAGGCTAAATCTCATGAGATATCCATGACATAGAAATGGTTTGGGAAGAATCAAACCAGTTTGGGAGATATCAAAATAATTAATATTTTTAATGGAGTTCCTAAGTCTAAACCTAGGAAAATAAAATATTAAGGTGAATTTATATAAAACTAAGTTAGAATGGTCTAAAAGTCATGGATCAAGCCAAATATAATCTTAACCACTGATTAGAGACTTAATCTTGACCATTGATGGACCAACGAGAAAAGTATAAGAAGAGGCTTGAGCGTCAATTGGAAAGCACACTATGGGAGATCAGTTAGTTTGACTTCTGGAGTGGGGTTAGCTGGAAAATCTTTACTGGTATGAAGAGTAGAAGGAGGCAGAAAGTACGAAAGAGAGTCTCATGATCAACACCAAGAGAATACTGTAGAAGAAGGAGAGGCAGACATAGAGCCTCTTAGGTAGACTCAGAAGCAGCAATAGATTGCGCAGTCACTAGAGGGCTTATGTGGGTGTTGCATAGAGACCCAAGGCTGGCACAGACAAGTAGGCATTGACGCAGAGTGTCTGGGAGCTACGTAGAGGTCAGCCAGGCTAACGCTGAGAATGAGAGAAGTATTGGAGAATTTTTTTCTCTATTGGGTAAGCCAGTTTGGCACCCATTTTTCTCTCTATTGGGTAAGCCAGTTTGGCACCCTATTGTACTGAAAAATTGTTGAGTAATAAAATCCTCCCTTGTTGCACCGATTTTACCACATTGGGTTCTTCCAGGGGTTGTTGTCCCAAATATCTGTGTCGATGTGTTTGTTCTTGTGAATGTATTTGTTTCTATATTATGGTGTGATATCTGCAGCATAATTTATTGTAATTTTATTGAAGGAATTTCATAAATAACTTATTGGAAATAAGTAGGCAAAGTAAATCAAATGTTGCAGTGATATAATTTTCAGATGGTATCAGAGAAAGTAATTGGAGATAGGAAGGGAAAAATAGTTATGGGTTGGGGCCATGATGTAGAGACATCCACATCAGGAGACTCACACAAATTTTTAGGAAATTGCACAGGAAAAAGTGAATTTGATTTCTCTATGCTAGCTTCCATGCTGCAAGAAGAAATGGCTTGTATGACTAGTTCTACATCATCCGAAGTATGGTATATAGATAGTGGAGCCTCTTGGAATATGACGAGAATCAGGGAATGTTTCTTAGAGTATCAGAATAGAATAGTAAGTTTCAGATCACCATGGGGAATAAGGAAAAGTGTACTCCAGTAGGGAAGCGTACCATAGTTTTTCAAACAAAATTGAGAGAACAATTTTGTTCTACAAATGTGTTGCATGTACAAGGATTGGGGATGAACTTACTTTCCATGTCGCAACTTCAAGGAAAGGGCTATGAAGTCTTCTTCATCAAGGAGAAGGTATATGTCAAACACCTGAGCTAGGAAAAGAAAGTGCAGATCGGGATCAAACGTAATAGTTTGTATAGATTACAACTAGAATCACTATGGGCACTAATACACAGTCATGGAGACAAGGACTTGAATGAACTATGGCATAGAAGAATGGGACATTTGCACCATGGGGCTCTGAGAATTCCCAGGAGCATTATAACATGAGTTCCAAATATTAGTACGAAACGAGATGATGTATGCAAAGGATGTGCTCGAGGAAAGTATGCTAAGGCAACATTTCCTAGGAGTAAAAATAGGGCCAAGAGTCTACTAGGATTGATACATTTGGATATCTGCAGACTTATTTCCACTAAATCTCTTAGTGGTGCCAAGTACTTCCTTACATTCATTAATGACCACTCAAGGAAAACCTGGATTTATTTTCTGAAAACCAAGGATGAGGTTTTCTGTCGATTCAAAGAGTTCAAGGCTCTAGTGGACAATCTCACTAGGAAAAAAATAAAAAATTTGGGCTCATATAATGGTGGAGAGTATGTCAATAAGGAATTCACTGATTTTTACATTAAGGAGGGCATAAGAAGAGAGTTGACAAATCCTTACAATATGGATTAGAATGGAGTAGCAGAGAGAAGAACATGACTATTATAGAAGCAACTATGGCCATGATGTATGATTAAGATATGCCAAATTTATTGTGGGAAGAAGCATGCGACACAGGATTCTATGTTCAAAATAGGACTCCTGATCGGGCATTGGGCAAGATTACTCCAGAGAAATTTTTCACAGGGAAGATGCTTGAAGTCAATCATTTCAGGATATTTGGGAGTTTAGCATATTTCCGCGTACCTAAGGAAATGAGGAAAAATCTACAACAAACTGCAGAAAAGGTATATCTACTGGGATACAGAGAGAACGGTAAGGCATACATAATTTATCTTCCAGGGAGAAAGAAGGTAGTGGTTCATCGAGATGTGAAGTTCATGGAGGATAGCGCTTTTAGAAAATCTCGTGAGATACCTTATTAGGAGCAATCAAAAGAGAATTTATTTATTAAACCTATTTAACCAACAAAAGTAAACAATTCTTCCTCGGATCAGGAAGATTCGTAGGATGAGGAGGAGCACCTAGGAGGGAATAACTAGGAGGGGAATTCGTCAAATTCTGTGAGATGTAGAGGACTTCATTGGTGTGCTGAGAAATAATAAGAGGGAGCGAAAACAACCAGATAGATAACAGGCATTAGTAGCTCAGGGTGGGGAGCTTTCTAGTTTCCAGGAGACAACTCAACATAAGGTTTGGCTAGATACTATGGTAGAGGATTACAACTCCATAATAGTGAACAATGTTTGGGAGCTAGTGTCGAGGGTTCAAGACAGATCAATGGTAGGTTCAAGGTGGATCTACAAGATCAATTACACTCCAGATGATAGTGTTGAGAAATACAAGGCCAGGTGTGTGGCTAAGGGGTATGCTCAAAAGGAAGGAATTGACTATGAGCATACATTCACCCTGGTAGCCACATATGCATCTATTAAGATCGCGATATCTCTTGTAGCATAGATGGGGTGGGAGATTCATTAGACGGATGTCAAAACATATTTTATGAATAGGGTAGTAGATGAAGAGGTATACATTGAACAACTAGAGGGATTTGAGACACATGACAAGAAGTCTCATGTATGCATATTAAATAAAGCCTTGTATGGGCTAAAACAAGCACCTAGAGCATGGTATTGTCGAATTGATGGCTACTTCTAGAAGATGGAAGTTTTCAAGAGTGACACAGATTCAAATCACTACTATCTGGTTGTAGAGAATGAGCCGCTAATATTATTATTGTATGCGGATGATCTATTTCTGGTAGCATCATCCAGGCTCATTGGGGACTGCAAGAAGAATCTAGCCACAAAATTCAATATGAAGGATTTGGGATGAATGAATTATTTACTAGGATTGGAAGTTTGATAGCAAAAGGGAAAGATCTTCCTTGTGTAGGGGAGGTATGCTACAAAAATCTTCAAAAGATTCAGGATGGAGGACTGTAGACCCATGGATATTCCAATTATCACCAACAGGAAGAAGATTGATCCATCAGAAGACAAGGATGTCGATCCCACCTTATATAGCCAACTCATAGGGTCCCTGGTGTATCTGGTCAATACGAGGCCAGACATTTGCTACACTGTCAACACCCTCAATTAGTTCATGGTGGAATGAAAGAGGGCGCACTAAGCAGCAACCAAACGTGTTCTTAGGTATTTACAAGGAACAACTGATTATGGACTCTTGTACACGATGGGTGAGGATATCAGATTGAGTGGATTTACCGATGCAGATTGGGCAGCAAGTTCAGTGGATCAGAAAAGTACCTCTGGAAATTGTTTCAACATTGGATCAAGAGTGACTTCATTATGGAGTAGGAAACAAAAGTCCATCACTTTGTGCTATATGGCGGTGAGCACAACTTCGTCTGAGGCTAGATGGCTTAGAAAAATTCTTGTGAACCTATTTAGAAGGAAAATGGAAGCGACTAAGTTCATGTGTGATAATCAGAGTTTCATCAAGCTCTCCCAGAATCTAGTGTTTCATGATCCGTCAAAGAATATTCATATCTAGTGTCACTTTGTTAAAGGCTGTGTCCAACGAGTTGTATAGTTGAGCTACACTGTTATGAGAGAACAACTGTCGAGCATCCTCACCAAGGCCCTTGGAAGAACAAAGTTTGATTACTTTAGGGAAAAGATGGTCCAAAAGTCATGGATCAAGCCAAATCTAATCGTAGTTGTTGATTAGAGATTTAATCTTGGTCATTGATGGATCAACGAGAAAAGTATAAGAAGAGGCTTGAGGGTTAGTTGGAAAACACATTGAGGGAGACCAGTCACTTTGATTTCTAGAGCAGACTTAGCTAAGAAATTCAAACTGGTGTTCTGGAGAGTAGCACGATGCAGAAAGTACAAAACAGGGAGTCAAGATCAGCACTAGAAGACCAATGCAAAGGGAGGAGATGCAAACGCAGAGGCAGCAGTAGACTACGAAGTCACTAGAGGGTCTGCGTGGGTGATGTAGAGAGACCCAGGGATGACGCAAACAAGCAGGGGATGGCGTAAAGTGTCTGAGAGCTACATAGAGGTCAACCAGGCTAACGCTGGGAGTGAGAGAAGTGCTGGAGAATTTTTCTCTATGTTGGGTAAGCCAGTTTGGCACCGTGTTGTACTGAAAAATTGATGAATAATAAACTCCTCCCTTGCTACATGGGTTTTCCCATCTTGTGTTTTTTTGGCATCTGTTGTCCAAAATATCTGTGTCGCTGTGTTGTTTCTTTTGCATGTATTTGTTTCTGTATTATGGTGTGATATCTGCAACATAATTTATTTTAAAGTTTATTGAAGGAATTTCATAACTAACTTATTGAAAATAAGTAGGCAAAGTAAATATGTTGCAGTGATAGAATTTTCACACATCAATCCACATAATTAGGAAATAGAATATCTTAACTTAATAATATGAACATCAAAAACTAAACACAACATTCAACATCTAATGGGCACAAGGATTAAAATCTAAACACATCCCCTTAGTATAAACAACTATTCAATGCTCTCTCTGTGTATTAATTTAATTCTGTATAATTGTTAAAATTGAGCTGTTAAAATCTTCTTAATTATAGGACACTCACACTAATTGACTTAAGGCCATGAAAAGCTAACTTTATTCTCTCTATCTCTAATTTATCCAACATTTGCCTTGAATATCTCCTCTTTTTTATTTACCTCAACTTTTTGATAAATATTGCAACATTTTAGCTTTTATTTGTTCCAATTTTTCAATCTTCTTCCATGCATAACAATTCTTGGTGTCATTCTTGCATTGATACGATTTCTAGTCAAATGGAACATTTCAATCAACACTTAACACATTATCAAGGTGGGGATGTGGATGGTGGGTTTCGAGTCAATGCACATGAAGATATAACACACATTAGCTATCTTGACAATGCATGCCACAAAATTTAATATGGACACCATTCTTTAAAAAAATGCATGCATACCAATTTTGATATGAGTTATTCCCAATAAATGTGTGCTAATATCAACAAGGCACAATATTACATTGAAAATGCATCCTTTGGAGTTCGTACATCTCTACTCAATCTTTATATTCTTCATTGCTCATGTCACGTACATATTGTTGAACTCAATTTGATTATCTTGCATCACTTCACCTTTTGGAGGGTGGTGAGTTTTGATGTGACAATGTACATGTATGTACACTAGCCACCCGAGGGTGTTGTGTGTGTGCACTTGTGCAACAACCATTCTTCCTAAAAGTGAGATAAGCAAAATAATGCATGTTTCCAATGATACATTCATACCAAATGGTTGTGGTTTGTATGTATGCACCACCTGCCGACCCTTACCTAAAAAGATGCAAATACAAATTCACACTTTCACTATAGTATAAATGTCATATGTATATACCTCACATCTTTAAGCGAAGAAGTTGTTACATTTTGTTTTGATAAGTATTTTGAAAATTATCTTTAAACATTGCAATATAGTTCTCATTATTAATTAAAAAAGTAACATATTACCCATATCCAAAATTATACTTCTTCAAGATAGCTTTACCAAAATTATCCTTCTTGAATATAGCATTACGAGAAATATCCACTACTATAAGGAAGGTAAGTAGATGGAAGTATTTGATGTTGTTTGAAATTGGATAATATTTTGTTATTTTATTTTGACTCTATGAGAATGCAGGGATTGAATCCTTGAGTCTTATTATAAATGGGCAAAGAGGAGCGATTGATTCATTAAGACTTATCACAAATGGGCAAAGATGAGTGATTGATTCTTAAGTCTTATCACAAAAAGGAAAAGATGAGCGTACTCCTTCAACATTATAAAACATTATTATCTTACACAAGTTAAGATATTTAAAAATAGTATTTATTGTTAACAAGTTAAGAAGTACAAATAGTATTTATTGTTAACCAGTTAAGAAGTTTAAAAATAATATTGATTATTATTTTAAGAATAAATAATAATAATTCAATCTAATAAAATTTATTATAATTATTTAGCTATTAATTAGTAACAAAAATTATTACAATTTGTTATATTTTAAATATAAATTATGTTAATTATTATTATTATTTAAAAAACATGTTATATAAATTATTAATACTCAGTCCGTATATACAGATATATAAAATTAGAAGAAAAGAAAATTGTTTTCAGAAGATATAAAGAAAATTAAATTATTTAGATATAAATAAAGACATCCCCTATCCAATAGATTGTAAATTTTTCTAATGTTTAAAAAACATATTCAAAATTGATATTTGACATAGTTTATAACCCAAAAAAATTCCAGGCCAGGGCTACTTTGTAGTTAGTGATAAAAAAAAATATTAAAAAATTGATATTTGATAGTGGGCCACTTTGTCGTTCGCGATAGTTGAAGTTATTTAGTTCTTCGAGGCGAGGGCCACTTTGCGGTTCGTGATAAAATCAAATATTCAAAACATATAGTTGATAGTGGGCCACATTGTCGTTCTTGAGAGTTGAAGTTATTTAGTTCTTTACTTTCTCTTTAACCCGGAGTTTTCCTAGAGTCCTCTCGCTCATTGAAATAGTTTAATTCTTTTTAACAAAATTTGGTCTTATTATTTTTTAAATAATTTTATTAATTAATACACAAAGTATAAAATTAAATGTAGAAGGAAAACACCAAAATCAAAGCAAACAAAAACAAACAAATAAAAATAAAGATAGTAAGTCGTTTATTTTATTACTTTTATCCCATAGTAATGCGTTTTAAATTTATAGTAATCCGTTTAAAATTAAATTTAAAGTAAAAATAAAAATAAAAGACAAACAAAAACAACCATGCAAACACAAATAAACCTTTGTAGGTTTTAGTAAAATTTAGTATATATATATATAGATATATTATTAGAGCAGAAAGCGGATGAGCAGCATGTTGATGATAGCTGGAGTGTTATACCTTTGTAGGTTTTAGTAAAATTTAGTATATGTATATAGATATATTATTAGAGCAGAAAGCGGATAAGCAGCATGTTGATGATAGCTGGAGTGTTATGTTGAGTATTGTTTTGTTATCTTGTGGATTACTTGCCCATAATGGTACTAGGCAAAGTTAGACGGAAGCGCAGTTGGCGGTTACGATGACTCACTGCTCTATCAAAACAGGCGTGGAGGCCTTTGGAAGCGAGGCTGTGATTTGGCGGATGCCGAAGGCCGTGTGCAGAGGAGGACGCTCATCGTGGATGGCTGTCTGGTTTAGATTTTCAAGAACGTGAAGTGTTTCAAAAAATTCCTGGTGAATTGACCGAAAGGAGAGCAGTTCGCATGAAAACATTCTCCAGCTGTTGTCACGATCGTCACCAAAGATAGTGACAATATTTTTATCATGTGACTGGAACGATTCAAAGAGCTAAATTTGTTGTGCATTTCACCATTACTGTTGCTGGCTACTGGACTGATTGGCCACGATGGACTGAATGACAGTGGGTATATACTGTTACAATGATGATCAATATGACGAGGAACATCACGGCCAATCAGTTCAGCCTCAAGGTGGAAGGAGCCATTAACATCTTCTTCAATCAGTCCAGCTTCGGGGTAAAAGTAGTTGCCTTAATTGTGAAATGCACCGCAAATTAAGTTCTTCTGAAACGTGCCAATCAGATGATAAAAATACAGTTACAATATTTGGTGCCAAAGTTCCATTTCCGCATCCAAGAACGGACGTACAACGGCTACAAAACAGCCTTATTCCATGTGTTTGAGATTTTCATTGAAGATAGGATACATATTTTTTCTTTTTGTTTGTTATTCATAAAAGATGTTGAGATTGTTTATCATCTATATCTAAATGCTTAAATTTACGCTCGTATTTTAACTTTTCCTTATTTGAAATTGTTTAATTGAATATTATATTAAAAATGATATAAAAGTAATAAATTAAAGATAATTTGATTTTAAAAAATTACAATATACATACTTTATTCAAAAAATATAAGAAACAAATAGATAAAAATTATTATTTTTTTATTTGAACTTTGAATCTCATGTTTTTACATAATAATTCATAACAAGGTGAGTTTCAATTGAGTTACCCTCCATAAGCTATTTTTTTTAAATATATGAAAAAATAAAATTACTTCAACTAAAGCTTTGATATAAATTTGCAAGAAACTAGAAAGTATCTCCTCCTCCAAGAATGGAAGGACTTCCTCTAAATAAGTAATATTAATAATTGGAGGACTTCCTCTAAATAAGTAATATTAATAATTGATTTCTTCACATATTGAAATAAGATTCAATTTTAGCATTGTACACTACTACACTAAGGTCAATTTTAGTACATTTTTTTTAAGACAAAACAAATATTTTGTCTCTTATATATATTTATACATATATATTCTAAGGCAAAACAACAAAAATAGTTTAAGACATAATTTTATCTTTAAGACCAAAAAAATTTAGGACACAACTTTATATTTAACACACAAATAGTTTGACACAAAAATATTTTAACACCAAACTTTATATTTAAGACAAAAGAACTTTAGCACAAAACGTTATATTTAAGATAATGGTCAGATAAGTGATGACAATTAAGATGAAACTCATTTAAGACATTTAACAATGAAGAGAAAACAATGTAAGTTTAAGACAATATTATGACTCTCACATTGCACCCTAAGTCCACAAGCTCAGAGACTAGTACTCTCTTGGGCCTTTATCCAGACTTCTACTTCACTTACCATTCACGTTATCTTATATAAAGACAATGATTTTCCATGCTCTTTGTTTTGTGGGGGTAGGAAAGATTTCTAGGACATCAATTTCTCTTGTGTCCCTTAGATCTTTGCTCATGCTATTAGAGACAACTTTTATGTCCATGAAGTTTCCACAGAAATTCCATGAGTGGATATGGGATAATTATATTTTCAATTTTTTAAAATAGATATTCAAACCACATGGAATTTAATCATACCATTTTCTTTATTTTATATTATATTTTTCCTTTTCCATTAATCTTTTTGAATTAAATATAAAATTAGAATATGTTAATTATATTAATTTTTTAATTAATTATAAAATTAAAATATAACATTTTGGAAAGTTAGAATATTTTTAACAAATTTTTAAGTATTTAATTTAATGTATATTTAATTGAATATTATATTAAAAATGATATAAAATTAACAAATTAAAGATAACTTGATTTCAAAAAAATTACAATATACATACCTCATTCAAAAAATATAAAAACAAATCGATAAAAATTATTATTTTTTATTTTTTTATTTGAACTTTGAATCTCATGTTTTTACATAATAATTCATAACAAGGTGGGTTTCAATTGAGTTACCCTCCATAAGCTATTTTTTTTAAATATATGAAAAAATAAAATTACTTCAACTAAAGCTTTGATATAAATTCGCAAGAAACTAGAAAGTATCTCCTCCTCTAAATAAGTAATATTAGTAATTGGAGGACTTCCTCTAAATAAGTAATATTAATAACTAATATCACTTCAAACTAGGGAAACAAATTATTAATGAGGTTGAAAGAGTAACTTTAGCATTAACATTAATTTAACCTAAAAATTCATTCTCACAGCCTACAGTCACCCACATCGAAGACTCACTTAGCGCACATAGATGGCCCATCACTATAGGTTTGTGGTGCATCATGTATCATTTCATCTCATCAATTTTCTCAATCTGAGACTACGTGATTCCATACTACACCTCACTTTTTATATTTCATGATTATTAAAATTCGTAAGTTTAACACTTATTGAAGTATGTATATAACCATTCCATACAATTATGCCTTATCATAAGCAATATACAAATGATGTGAATGAAAGTAATATTCTAGAATCAACAACCCAAATCACCTAAAAGTTGTCAAATATTCACATATGTTACAACTAAGTGAACTCTAGTCTCCTATAGTAATTTAAAAATTATAACAGCACACAGTTCATACAATCCTATCCCTAAATTTCCTATTTCATTTCACTCTTTCATATTCCTAAAGAGATTATCATTGATCATGGCAGCCACTTTTTGAATAAGATGATTTTTAAGTTGGCTTTGAAGTTTGGATATTAGCAGGAGCATTTGTATCCTTATTACTCCCAAGAAAATGGACAAGTAAAGGCCGTCAATAAATCCCTTAAAGCCATCCTACAAAGGCTGATCAATTAGGCTAAGTACAACTAGCACATTCTCATATATCCTGAACCTTGGGCATACTGAATGTTTATTAATACCACTACAATTTTTACTCCTTTTCAACTAGTTTATGGGTTGGAATCAAACTTTCATATAGAATGTGAAATTTCATCTCTCAAATTGACAGTGCAGCTTCTTCTAGACACCTCAAGTCTTGAAGAATGCCTCATTCATTTGGACTATATTGATGAGCAACACAACCACAATGAATGAAACTCATAATAAAAGAGTGAAAGCCTAGTATGGCAAGACTATATGACCTAGGGTTTTCTCTGAAGGTAATGTTGTTTTGGTGTATGATGAAGATAAAAAAACCTTGGGGGAAGAAAAATTTAAACCCATGTTTTATGGTCCTTATATCATTAAAAATGTCTTGAAGAAGAGTGCATATGAATTGGTTGAATTTGAGGGAAATGTGTTATCGGAGCACAGAAATGGGCTCTATCTAAAGAAGTATTATGTCTTGTGTTAGGTCCCTATAATACTAGTGATTCCCCCATTACTATTGTCATTGTATCCGTTATTGTTATTATTGTGGCCCTATTGTCCCCATATTTTTATTAGTGTGCCCCATAGAAACCCACTATTGTTATTGTTGTGCCCTTGTTTTATTACTGTTAGGTCGACTTGATTATATTGTGACCCCTTAGACTCCTATATATAGAAGGGAGGTTTAGTCATCTGTATCATCCAAGAATTGTTGATTTGTGTAATGCATAGGAGGTTTCCCCCTCAAAGAGGTTGAATTATAAGGCATTGATCTAAATTTTCTATCCTTTTGCGAGTTGGTTTCCTAACACCTGGGCTCTTGCCTAGCATTTTCTTTGTCTTGTAAATATTTTCTATATTTTCAAGGTTTGATGAATTCCATTTTCAAAGGCTTCCTTAGAAAATTTGTGTTAGTATTTTTTGATCATATACTAATATATTGCAAGTCTTGGAAGGATCATGTTGAACATGTTGACAGGGTGCTCAAACTATTGATGGAGAAATAATTATATGCAAAAAGCTCCAAATGTTTCTTTGGAGTACAAGACGTGGAATATCTGGGTCATATTGTATCTCATGAAGGTGTTAAGGTAGACCCTAGAAAAATTAAATCCATTAAGGAATTGAAAATCCCCACATCCATAAAGCATGTGTGAGGATTTCTCAGGTTGGTAGGGTATTATTGCATAAAGCATATGCATTTTCATGGACTCTAGAAGGAACAAAGGCCTTCGAACATTTTAAAGAGGCAATGTGCCAAGCACCGATCTTAGCTACGCCGGACTTCACAAAAACCCTTATTGTGGAATGTGATTCTTTAGCAAATGGAATTGATCTTGTTTTAATGCAAGATGAAAAGACCATTGATTTTGAAAATCGTCGAATCAAAGGAAAGTATTTACATCAAACTTTTTATGAGAAGGAAATGTTGGCAATACTACATGCACTTAAGAAATGGCGACCCTACCTAATGGGAAGACACTTCAAGATTAAAATAGATCATGATATTCTTAAATACTTCTTAGAACAAAAATTATGCTTAGAAGAGCAACAAAAATGGGTCACAAAGATGTTGTGTTATGACTTTGAAATCATCTACAAAAATGGGAAGTAAAATGTTGTGGCAGGTGCACTCTCAAGAAAGGATGAGGATGTGGAAGAATTGTTGTGCACCATTTCTATTATCCAACCAGATTGGATAAATGAAGCAAGGGATGAATGGAAGAATGACGAGGAAGTGTTGGCACTCATTCAAAAGTTACAACAAGATTGCAGTACATCTGATACATTTATCTGGAAAAATCATTTGTTATGGTACAAAGATCACTTATAACTATCCAAGAATTCCCAACTCAAACAAAATATTCTTATGGAATTGCACACTTCTCACATACGAGGGCACTAAGGATTTTTAAAAACTTTCCACGGCGTTAAGAAGGAATTTTTTTACGATGGCCTTAAATCGGATATTCAAAAGTTTGTGGTGAAATGTTTGGTTTGCCAACAAAATAAAGTTGAAACCATTAAGACCCTAGGTCTATTACAACTTTTATCCATTCCAAGCCAATGTTGGGAGGAGGTTTCAATGGATTTTATCACAGGTTTACCCAAGTTTGAAGGAAAGAGTGTCATCGTGGTGGTAGTTGACATTCTTAACAAGTATGCACACTTTTGTGCATTATCACATCCATTTAAAGCTAGTACAGTTTCTACTACATTTATGGAAACAATTCAAAATCTACAAGGAAACCCAAAGATTATTGTAAGAAACGATCTCGTTTTTAGTGGAAATTTTTGGACAAAATTATTTTCCTGTCTCGGTACTCAGTTAGCTCATAGCTCATCTTATCATCCTCAATCTGATGTGCAAACTGAGATAGTAAACAAATGTTTGGAAGGATGTCTTTGTTGCTTTGCATATGATAAATAGACACAATGGGTCAAATGGCTGCCTCTGGTTGAATGGTGGTATAACACTTCCTTCCATATTGTAGCAAAAGTGACCCCATTTATGGCACTTTATGGATATCATCCACCATCCATCACATCATTTTTAAGAGAAAATTCTAAGGGTCAAGCAGTGGAACATCACATCGAGCATCAACAAAAAGTTCTCCAACTCATAAAGGATAACCTCATGTTGGCAGAGAATAGAATGAAACAACAGGCAGGTCAACATTGCAATGAAAGAAGTTTTGATGTAGATGACTGGGTATTCCTACGGCCACAACCATATAAATAAATGTCCCTTAAGCAAGATAAGAAGGATAATAAATGATCACCAAAGTATTATGGTCGGTACAAGGTGTCGCAAAAGATTGGTACTATGGCATACAAATTGGATCTTCCTTCAACTTCCTGAGTGCACCCAATTTTCCATGTTTCATGTTTAAAGAAGGTTATAGGTGACAAGTTCCCAGTTCAAACAATATTTACAGAACTTGATGAGGAAGGAAAAATCATATTGGAACGGGAAGCAGTCATAGAAACAAGAACTACACAGCTACGAAATGGATCAATTTCGAAGTATCTCATCAAGTGGAAGAACTTATCCACTAAAGTTTCCACATGGGAGGATGACAATTTTATACATAAGTATCCAGAACTACTCAAGAATTGAGGACAACTCTTTTCGGAAGGAGAGGGGCATGTTAGGTCCCTATAATATAAGTGATTCCCCCATTACTATTGTCATTGTATCCCTTATTGTTATTATTGTGCCCCTATTGTCCCCATATTTCTATTAATGTGCCCCATAGAAACCAACTATTGTTATTGTTGTGCCCTTATGTTATTACTGTTAGGTCAGCTTGATTATATTATGACCCCTTAGACTCCTATATATAGAAGGGAGGTTTAGTCATTTGTATCATCCAATAATTTTTCATTTGTGTAATGTAAAGGAGGTTGCACCCTCGAAGAGGCTGAATTATAAGGCGTTGATCTATCTTTTCTATCATTTTGTGAGCTGGTTTCCTAACACCTGGGCTCTTGCCTAGCATTTGCTTTGTTTTGTAAATATTGTACATAGTCTTTTTTCTATCTATGGGTCTCGTGGTGATGATGATATTTTTTATCTCACTTGGCACGTTACAATGGGTGATTTGGTGTATTTAGGATTCACAGATGGTGCTAGTACACATACTCAGAATTTATCTTCCGCCACTTGGGTAATATATTATCCATTTGGTAAGTTATTAGTCTTAAGAGCCATATGTATTGGTCCTCATTATAATAATATGGATGAATACACTGCCTTTATTAATTTACTATTTAAACAAATATCTTATGGTATTGAATCATTAACGGTTTATTTGGATTCAGAACTAGTTGTGTCTCAATTAAATAATATTTATTGTGTGAGGGATCCTTTATTACATCCCCAATTCTTGAGAGTGAGATTATTGAAAACATCATTTAATTTTATTACTTTCATCCATATTCAATGATCAGTTAACTCAGTTTACTGAGTTAAGTCTAGTTAAATTCGTTCCAAACTATTTGAGGAACTAATATAGAGTTAACAGTCAGTTGATGCATGCATGCATTCAACCAGTGTACTCCAGTTAACTGAAGATTCCTTCATCAGAAAATCATGCATGTCTATTCTGAGAAAGACCTAGTTGAGATTAGAGAGAAGGACAATGTACTATCAATTTCATGTGTTTTCTTATAAAGAAATTCATGCATGCAGAAGGAATCATTCCTTGAGGATTGTGTAGTTCTGACAGTGTGTAAGATCAAAAGTGTTCCACTTGGTGAGGTGAGAATCATCCCAGAGGAACAATGAAAGGAAATAGGAGAGAGGAAGGCTTGAGAGAAGCCAGGATTGCATGTGAGCATCTGTGAGGATTGTACTTAGAGCTGGCTAAATGTGAGAGATAAGGCTTTATATAATTCCTATGTATTTCCGCCTTGTATGATAATACAGATAGTGGGGTTTTTAGCTAAGGATTTCCTCAAAGTATTTTCATCTGTATTGTGCATTGATTCTTCTTCTAGTTATATTGTTCAACTCAATCTTTAAGCTTCCACAAATTGATAGTACAAGTAAGTTTTAATATTCTTCATTGATTTATATTACATTATCAAGTTCACATGCACCAGATTTTCTACATGGTATCGGAGCTGGATTTATAGAAATATTTCTACATGGTATGAGAGCCACGTTTATCGGAGCTGTGAATAGTATACATAGAAGAGAATTCGAAGTTTGAAGTTCAGGGTTGTAGGTGCAAATCAAATTCTTATCATACTTCAAGGTTGGCCAATGGAATTCTATGGCCTGAGACTTGAGTATGCCTTGGAAGTTAGCTCAAATTACATAGCATGGAAAGATAGACTTGAGGATTTATTAGAAGATAATGGCTTGAAGAATTTCATTGATCAAGAAATACCAATTCTATCTTCAACTAATGCTCAAGAGTTGGTTGAGTGGAAGAAGTGTGTGACGAAGGCAAGGTGGATCATCCTTGAGGGAGTTTGAGACCATATTGTCTCGATCCTCCATGGGAATGATACTCCATTTTCAATGTGGAAGACATTGAAGGACCTCTACCAGACTAGTAGCAACTAGAAGAAATTTGAGCTTAAGGACAAACTTCAAAGAATCAAGATGGAGAAGGGTGATACTATTACCACATATCTAAACAAGATCACCACCTGTAGAGATGAGCTTAGCATTGTGTGAATAACTACTGCCGATGATGATATGGTGAGCCTCACTCTCCTTGGCCTTCCAAAGAGTTGGAATAGCTACTAGGACTCTGTGAATGCAAGGGAGAAACTACCGTATTGGGAATGACTGCCGTCAGATCTTATGCAGGAGGAGATCAGGAGGAAAACATGAGATGGTTCTTCATTCAACGATGATGATGAAGAAAATATTGCCTTAGAAAGTAAGGCAAGGAAAGGGATGGGGAAGGCTTCTCATCCCAAATCAAACTCTTCTCATGTAGGGAAGAATGGTGACATCTCTAAAGTGAGATGCTTTAGTTGTCATGAGATGGGACATTATGCGACTAAATGCCCATCAAAGAAGTCCAAGAAGGGATCCTAGAAAGGATCAGAAGGTGAGGCATTATCCTCTCAGTTCGATATGGACATTGCCCTCATCGCATGCATGTTGTCATTGATGATGGGTTGTGCCTGGTATCTTGACAGTGGAGCCTCATTCCAGATGATTGTTGATAAAAGTTTATTCACTGCCTTGGAGGAGAAAGACCTCAAGATGCACATAGAGATGGGTACGAAGGAAGGCATAATGTTTCAAGAGTTTGCACATTTGCTTTTTAGAGGGAGCACGGACCTCCTATCACCTTGACAGATGTGATGTATGTGCCTAGACTGAAGAAGAACTTGGTATCAGTCGCGATGTTGGAGGAAAAAGGCTACGGTGCTGTCTTCAGTAAAGGAAAGGTGTTCCTAAGACACATAGCCATGGTTCAGACCAAGAGGATAGGGATTCATGTGAAGAATTTGTATAAACTAGAGTTGATGATTGTGCAACATTGAGTACAAAAGTAGAATTTGTGCAAAGCCAAGATGTTGGTGAGTTGTGGCATAGGCGGTTGGGCCATTTGCATCATGGGGCTTTGAAGAAGGTTATACGTTGGGAAAGCACAACAAGTCTTCCTTTCATGATTGAGATATTCGAGCGAAGGCTATCTCAGAGTGAGTTCATACTGATGTGTGTGGACCATTCACGATGGCATCCACAATGAAGCAAAGGTATTATGTATTTTATTGATGATTATTCTCGTAAATGCTAGATTTATTTCATGCAGAAGAAGGACCAAACCTTCACAAAGTTTTGTGAGTTCAAAACTTTGGTTGAGAAAGAGTCAGGGAAGAAGATCAAGGCCTTGAGAAGCAACAATGGTGGAGAATATGTCTCTCAAGATTTTAAGGACTTTTGTCCAGTGAAAGGAATTAAATGAGAGTTGACCTCACCTCATAACCCACAGTAGAATGGAGTGTCTAAGAGGAACAACGGAACTATTGTAGGTGAAGCACAGGAAATTTTGCATCACCAAGGCCTACCACTTCACTTGTGGGCTGAGATATGCAACACAATGGTCTATTTGTAGAATAGAAGCCCACATGGCATACTTGGGATGATGACACTAGGGGAAGCTTTCTCTGGTAAAAGACCGGATGTGGGTCACTTCAGGATCTTTGTCTCATCATTATATTTCCATGTGACAAAGGATGCACCGAAGAAGCTTGAGTTGACAACAGAGTTGGGAATACTAGTGGGGTACACTGATACACCTCACAACTATCGGGTGTACTTGCCTACCAGTTGGAGGACAGTGGTTCACAAAGATCTCAAGTTTGATGAGCAGAAGGCCATGTGAGTTTCTTTTGAGAGGGAGGTCCAACTACAAGCTATGGAGGAACTGTTTGTTGCTAAGGAGGAGGAGCCTCAGATTGATGTGGAGCAGCCGCATGTAGAGTCTCCAGGAGTGGAGACATCCACTCAAGAAGAGTCTTCCAGAGATGGACGAAAGCGCACAAGGTAAGCTTACAGATTGTTGCAGGATGTGAGAGAGAATGTGGGAGCACCATCTTCTCAGAGCAGACATAGAATGTCACCTGAGAGGTACACTAGATACATGGCCCTTGCTAGGGAATGTGTTGATACTGAGCTGTCTTCCTTCGAGGAAGTAGTGCAGTAGCTGATTTGTGTTTATGCTATGGTGGAGTATGAATCCATAGCTTGTAATAGTGTTTTGGACGTGGTTTTGAGACTGGAGAACAAGTTAGTTGTGAGTTCTCGTTGGCATTAAAAGGTAAAGAAAGTTGCTGATGATGGGAGGATCATGTTTCTGCAGTATAATCCCTTTCTTATTGAGAGGGAGTGCTGAAATGTGGCAACAAGAATATTCCAATTTAATTTGTCCTTGAATTAAATTGTGAATTAAAATCGAATTTATTCTTAACAACTAATTGGAAATAAATAATTAAGTTATTTTGACTTAATTAAGTGGGGAAATTCAAGTTAGAATTTTTTCTGAAGTCATGCAAGAGCTATCCCTTAAATTAAGGAGATAAGCATTAAATTAAGGAGATAATATTGAGTTATATTTGAGTTGTAATTTTTTAACTCAAATGTTGAGTTAAGTGTAGCTAAATTAGATCGAAACTGCATGAGGAACTAATAGAGAGTTAACATTCAGTTGATGCATCATGCACTCAACCAATGTGCTTGAGTTAACTGAAGATTCCCTCATCATAAACTCATGCATGTCTATTCTGAGAAAGACCCAGTTGAGATTAAAGACAATGATAATGTACTATCACTTGCATGTGTTTTCTTATAAAGAAAACTCATGCATGTAGAAGGAATCATTCCTTGAGGATTGCGCAGTTCTAACAGTGTGTGAGATCAAAAGTGTTCCACTGCGTGAGGTGAGAATCATCCCAGAGGAAAATCTCTAGGAAATAGGAGATTTGAGGGCAAAGAGGAAGGCTTGAGAGAAGCCAAGATTTCCTGTGAGCATCTATGAGGATTGTACTGAGAGTTGGCTAGCTATGAGAGCTAAGGCTTTGTATAATTCCTATGTATTTCAACCTTGTATGATAATACAGATAGTGGGGTTTTTAGCTCAGGCTTTCCCCAAACTATTTTCGTATATATTGCGCATTGATTCTTCTTCTAGTTATATTGTTCAGCTCAATCTTTAAGCTTCCACAAATTGATAGTATATGTAGGTTATAATATTCTGCTTTGATTTATGTTGCATTATCGAGTTCACGTGCAACAGGTTTTCTACAAAAATTTGCATTGCTAGCTGTGTAAAGCAAGGTTCAAGTCAAGGCAACCGAGACTTGTCGATGAGCAACTGAAAACATGAAAAATTATGAATGGACAGTGAAGCTAAGTGAAAACTCCAGTGAGTGATCATGCATGCCAACAATGAGCGCATGATTTAGAAAAAGGAAGGACAAGCATGTGTGTGAAGTGATTCGCTGCAATGACAACTGTTAGTGTAAAAACAATGTCATGCATGCGAAAACAGTGAGATGTAATTAAAATCTTTAAATAGTGCTTCTACAAGCTAAAATGAATTAAATGAAAACATATTTTCAACAAAACCAAGCAAACAACACTCACAAAAAGTTAAATACAAAAAGCGATAGAAAAGCAGTAAATGACACGAAAAGCAGACTTACCCAAAAAACACTAAACTAAATGTGTTGAATGCTCCTAGATGTGATGTGGGATGTCATAACTCCAAGATAGATGTGAGGAACGAGTTTTGCAATGTCGAATAAATAAGTTTGATAAGATGGATGCTTATGACGCACATGCCATAAATCTAGGAAAAAGAGACACTTGGTAGGAGGTTTCTAAAACGACCTTTGCATCTAACCACGACCTACTAAAAATAAATCCCTAAAATGTAGGGATTATTTTTTCTTTCTTATTTTTTCCTTTCTAAGAAAAACTTTCCCATGCATGCAAATGAGGATTGGTCAGTCCTGGAGGGAACTAGTCAACCTTTAAGCACATGCAACATTCTGCAAGCCTCTAGATAAAATTTGCACAGTTTCTCGGCTGAGGAAGATTGGTTGTCCCTCGTGTAGTGTGCAATTTCTGGACTGAAGCCCTGCTTGTCAGACAAAATTATGCATTTTCTACGGTGAAGGCTAGTGTTGCGCTGAATTGTGCATTTTTTAGAGGGAATGTTGCCTGGATAGATTGTGCATTTCTCGAGCACAACGGGTAGCCCAGATGGATTGCATAATTTGTGGAGGGAACGCTGGTTCCCCTCGAGAATTGTGCAATTTCCTAGGTGATATTCTCAACTAGAAAATGGCTAAGTCATGAATTTCAACCTGCTATTGGGAGGCAATCGAGTTCACAAACATAGGCTAGTAGGCCACTGAAACTCAGGTGAAGCCTATCTACTTAGGCATTGCAAGATATGCCGCTAAGAATGGTTGCTAGCGAGGCCCCAAAATGAAGGTAAAGAAAAAATTTGGAGGGTGGTTGTAGTTGTTTCAACACATGGCGACACACTAGTAGAACTCCAACTCTCTAGATGGACCTTATTTCATGAAATCCAAGCCTAACTCATTAGGAAGTATTGTTTTGTTATTAGATCACCTTGTTTTCCACACTAGCTTTATTGAAAGATGTCACACCTGGCATGCTCTTGTTCGGTCCGGACATATACCAAGCCAAGTCAACACAGTTATTTTGATTTGGGATGAGGGGTATATTGATACACAAGAAATATGATATTCATAGTTTAAGTTTCATCTTGGGTGTTGCTCTGCTGCCACTAGGCCTGAATAATACACCGACAAAGTCACGCAAGAACACAAGAAACACTCTCATTCCAGTGATTCAGGTCAGTACATTAGTTTAGTTACTTGCATCACCTCTATGCACTTGAAGCTCTTTCTCTTATTTCACCTTATTCATTTTTTCAAAAATCTCACATTTGCATTTTTTTTTCACTTTTTCCTTTCAAGAACTGTGCATAGCACTTTTTTATTTCAGAGGCAGAAGAGGGATCCCTACTTATTGAGAGCATAAGAAGTCGTTCCTTTAGAGAAGTATTTTGTATATACTTGTCACATACTTGTTCAGGTTTTCCCCCTAACCTTACTCTACTTGACTCAGCTCAGAATGGTTAACCCAAAAACAACTGACTAGAGTAGGTTATACTAGTTAGTGTGCAAGCATTGTGTTTTAACCAAGGTTCACTTTGAAAAGAACGTATTGTCCATTGGAGTATTATTGACTAAAGAAAACAAGTTCTTCATACAAGTATAGGACAATAGATAACCAAGTATTAATAATTGTACAAGTCCTCTTGTACTTTACCCTTCTTTTTTGAAGAGCCATTCATGGTTTCATGTGAAACTAACCTACAGACATAAAAAAAAAAAGTGAAAAAAAGAGAAAAAAGAAGAAGAAAATGTGAAATCAAAGAAAGTAGGCAAAGAAATAGGGCAATCAAACACACACACACAAAATAAGAAATCAAACATGCATGCAAGGAAACAAGTCCTAAAGAAAAAACTACTCCTACTCCTAAGCTAATGGTGCATGAGCCTGATTCATGTAAAGTGATACTTCCAATGCTTGCATCAGCATGTTAGTCGTCCCATGTTGTTGAAGACATGGTTCACGAACAACAAAATCACGTGAACCAACAAACATGAAAGGTATAAGAATGAAGACCAACACACTTCGGTTTTAAAGGTGTCCACAAAAGATAAGAAAGTGAAAACGCATGACGTTTACTATGTGGACTTGTCATTGCGTTGCACTACACTGTGTGCAGAAGTTAAGAATATGCATACTCTTGATTGTGACATGAAAGAAAATGTGACAAACATAGATAGATTGCATCATGAAAGTGTTCTTGTTGTGTAAGATTCCTCTAATGCATGAGATATGCGATCATGTAGTTCAAGTTGAGGGAATGAAATCAGTGTACTGGATTGATATTCAATGATACAGATGAGTGATGAGGAGCCTTAGGTGTTTCAACAATTTCCTTACCAGAAGTGAAACTAACCTCGGGATAGCAAGGGTCTGACATTACCATCATCTCGGATTGAAGTGCCTTGATAGTAAATGGATCACGACATCTATGATCAGAAAAATGAATGAGTTCATCGACATCCCCATGATCAGAAAAATCAAACTAAGGGGTAGATGAGAAGCAATAATGTTCACCCTCTGTGTTTCGGGAAAAATCATATTAAAAGTCAAGTGGATTTTCAATGAATAATTTGTCCTCTCTGTTTTCGAATGATGGACTAAAATCAGGTGTGTTTTGCAAATGGTCAGTAGTATGTGCGTTAGTGGATGGATTTACACAAGGGAAATCAGAGATGCCTGTTGGGCATGGAATCCCCCCACAACATGTTTTGGGGCTGAGAGCCAAAGTTTTGAGTACTATTGTTGTAAAGACTCCACAAATTGTGGGCGCGGAGTGCAAATTGTATGATAGAGTCATAGGGTTGTCTGCCCTATGTTTTGAATGTAGTGTCAGCCTACCCATGGTCCGCAGACCATGGGATTGTATAAATACAACGAGGCTCTAAGTTTTGAAGAAGTTAAGAAGTAAGGGAATGGATTCTAGAAGATAGCGAGCATAGAGAAAAGGTCTAAGTGCTTTGTGTCGTACTCGTAGGAAGAGGCTCTATAGCTAAGTGCGTAGAGGACTAGTATAGTCTACATCTGAGTGAGCAAACCCCTATAGCTATGTGCGTAGGGTAGAGTTGGGTTTGTAACTAGGGAAAGAGATAATAAAAAGAAGTTTGATTCTAAATCTTGTGTATGTATTTTGAGTTATTATATGGTTGATATCTTTCGCAATTGTACTGTTTTATTTATCGTGCACACTTGTATGAATGGCGAACACTATTAAGTATAACTAAACACATATAGATAAGCTAAGTGATCGAATAATATCGAGGTAATAGTAAGGAATTAGGTAATAACATGGATCGAGCTCCAAGTGGGGTTTCACGAAGGAAGCATCACAGGCTGCGGGGTACCGATAGGTGCATGTAGCGACGTGTGTGTAGGGTCAAACCATGGATGACCGAAGATCATCAGACATCTATAGGGTGTGGAAACCTAGTTCTAGCACCCTCCCATAATACATCAGGTGAGACCTCAGTCTACACTTTGCGGACTGTTGCCGAAAAGGCTAGTAGTACCATGATTTGTTTGGCTAAATCACCTATGAACCTGGGTCAGGCCCCTACAAACCAACAAATGGTTCTGTTGTCAGGATCAGAATCTATTTAAGGGACGCCTAATTTCGTGTCACTAGAATCCAAGAAAGAAAGAAATTTAATGGTGTTTGGATAAGAAGATTCATGAGTTCACGGAACAGGAAAACATAAATTCCTGAGTATCTAAAGAATAATGGTTGGAGCACTACTTATATACAGAAATCAACGAAATTTTCTTTGCATCCTTTCCTTCTGAGTTGTATGAGTGGATCGCGAAGCTAGCAGACAGTTAGGGAAGGTGTAGGCTCAATAAACCAATTGCGTGCACTCCAGAATTAATGCACAGATTAGAAGCATCAGAAGATAAGATAACGCAAGTTGTGGACCATTGGCTCAATCGAATTATAGGAGGATTTATCACTGAGTTCCCCATAGATACGACCATCAGCTACAGTGAGGCAGAATGATGCTTCCTCAAAGGACCACGACGTAAGTATATTAAATCTTTGAACACTTGGATTAAGATGCTAATACGTGAAAAGTGAGTTATGTGAATAAATTAATGTTTGGAACTACGCGAAGTGGGAAGATCTACATAAACAGAAGTAGTGAAGAATTAGAAACCAGTTGCTTAATTTCACCCTCATGGGAAAGCGAGGAAGATATCGTGAAAGTTTCTCAGAGAAGCACGAGCAGTCTGATAAGGTAGCGAATTCTGCGCTTACCACCTCCACCTACACTACCCCCTGTCTCACCATCTTCACCTCCATCTCCACCCATCCCACCTTCGCCACAACCATAGTTCAGTATGGCGAGTACGATTAAATTACCAGTATTCTGAGGAGTAGGGAATGAAGATCCGAACCAATTTTGGTTCGTGGTAAGGGCCGTATGGGAAGCATAAGAAGTCATGGATGACAATATAAATAAGGCTACATTGGTAAGCTCATTGAAGGATCACACATTAACATTGTACATTAAGCATTATAATGACCTTCCAAATGTAGGAATTGTAGAAATACAGGTCATGCTGAATAGGTAATTTAGCAGGCCAAAGTCAGAGACACAACCAATTATCGGGTTTAAGGAGATTGTGGTGCTCCCGGGCAAGACCCCGTGGGAGCTAGACCAGAGACTGAAGAGTATGATTTGGGAAGCCAACATGACTTTGATAGATGGGTAGCACCATGCATGATCTGTAGCGTCACTAACACTGCATTTAAGGACGATGTTGTCACAACAACAACTTTCCACCTAGGCCAAAGCTTTGGAGATGGCAATGAGATTGCATGAGACCCCTATAAAAGATCCTGGTCTGGGAGTCCAACAAATCCACCCACGACTGCAAAATTTGTGTCTGGAAATGCAGAATTTGAAACAAGACAGGACACCTCAGCCAAAGGCGTGTGAGGAGGTATGGTGCATAAAATAAAAAGGCTAGGGGCATGACAAGGACCACTGTCTAGTTTTTTCTAATTACTTGATGGGAGGAGGGTCGATGCTACTAAGGCCTGAGGCACAAGGAGGACCGAGCCTGGCGCCTAGACTATGGTGCGCAACCTGTGATATAGGAGGAAAACACACTACAGATAATTGTCATCTATCGTAGAAGTATACAGAGACGTCCTAGTAATTGTTTTGTAATTTCTGCATGTCGGTAGGCCATGATGAACACACCGACAAAAGATACGAACTAAAGATGGATCAGATTCCTACCTATAGGGTACAAACCAAAATGAGAGCCATCGACCCAAATGCAAGAATTGCGTGCACTGGATTTTAGGGGCGTGGATGAGGTCGAGGTGGAATGGCACCAGGAAGGGGTCGCAGAAAACTAATTTGTTACAATTGCAGAGGGCCAAGCCACTACGCTGACAATTGTATGAATCCAATGAGAACATCATGTTTTTAATGTAGTCAGTTTGATCATGAGGCAGAATATTTCCCTACATTGATAGTGAGGTTGCATGAAAAAGGGGTACTGTAGCCTTCCCCAACTCAGAATTTGCAAATGATGAGGTCTAAGCTGCGCAAAGAGGACCTGAGTTTAAACACAGTGCTTAGAAGTGGTATCATGATAGGATATGACAAAGGTAAGAAGCCTAAAGAAAGTGCATGGGTTTGCAAGGCTCCTACAAAGGAACTTGAATTTGATTTGGAGTGGGCAAAGGAGACATTCATGGAAGCTAAGGAGAGCTTCATGGAGGCCTCCACTTCAGGTAGTAAGGATTAACTATAGCCAGAGATGGATCCTTCAATGATCACTACCTTTCTAGAGACATGTATGAAACTGTTGTGTGAAAACAAGGTTGTGAAGGGACTACAGGAACTTATCACTAGGTTCGTAGGGTTAGGAGAACTGCATGTGGTCTGGAAACATGGAAAGCATGCATTGCGAACACGAAGAAAAATGAGATTGACTGTGCAAATTGGAGAGTATGAAATGGATCAAGTAATTTTGGATCTCGGATCAGACACGAATGTACTACCAAAACAAACATGGGAATGCATGGGCAGACCCACACTACAATGGTCTCCTATTCAATTGTCAATGGCGAACCAAAAAAAGATCTTATGTATGGGAAAATTGCAAGGAGTAATAGTGGATATTGACGGTAAGAGTGCTTTGGAAGATTTTGAGGTAATAGAGATTATGAATGACAACAACCCTTATCCCGTGATACTGGGAATCGACTGGGCACTCATATGAAAGGAGTTATAAGTCTGAAGAAGCACAATTTTTTTTTTGAGAAAAATTCCCCACGCATAATAGCACTGCCTGATCCTATCGAAGGAGCGCGATACACTGAATCGGTGCGTGATGATGATAGTGATGACGATATCGATTGTATTTACAAGATAACTGCGTGAGAACAGGATTGGGTGAATCCTACAATGGATGGTCAGATTTCGTGGGAGCGTGAAATCTCCTGCACATTAGATTTAGATGAGGAAATAGAATGATGACAAATATGAATTGACACGTAATAGCACTCACAGGTGCAATAGTGCGTGAAACCTGAGATGAAGAAATCACATAGCTACGCGAAGTAGAACACATAATAATTCAGGAATCCATTAGACAAGGGAACCTTAGACTTCGTGAACTTGAAAAGGATCAGGGATGGCTAAGGAAGAAAAGAATTTTGATGGGCACGGATATCAAGAGGCTGGAAAATGAGATCAAGGGATCATGTCTCGTTGATAAACCAAGGGTGGCAAGGCAAGGTGCGGATGATCATACTAATCAATTAGAAGACTATCGCCGAGAATTAACTAGTCTGCTGCCATGGCTAGGACCTCATATCACCAAATGTAGTAACGAAGGGAGCGCACTACAAATAGTAGAGCGCGTGGCGCCGATCGCCATGATGATAGATGAGGATTTTTCACGGACTATACTGGAGGGTGATATGGAGCCTCAGACAGGTGGTGTGACCACCTGAATAGCAGTAGGAAGAATAGTCTTAGCACTCCACGAAGCTGAAAGGGAGCGCGAGACTAGAAATTATTCTGCCTGGCAGCTCCACACTCTAACAGGTGCGCACAAGAACAATGTGTCACAAGGTTCACGCCTGTGTATGGAGGGATGTGCTACTGCGGGGGTGGGATGGGAAGTAACCATTGGTGTCACTATTCATGATGGGATGTTTGATTTGAGGCCAAATGGAGTGGGCGGTGTGCATTTAAAATAGGATTTATGTGAAAGATTTCAGAAAGTATGCTGCCAAGAAAGAATTGATGACTCGGAATTGGGGGCAACGGTCAAATTTGAATTCAAAAAGTGCTATAAAACTTCACAGGATAGCCAGCAGACAACGCTTGGTCAATTGAGATTTTAGCAGTTGAACAGAAAACGGAGTTTTAAGAGCCAAGCCATAATACCGCCCTGAAGTTCGCAAAAGACCGCATACAGTGTAGAAATGATGACGACAACTAAGGATCAGTTGGGAATTGAAGAAGGAACCATTGGTGAGCTCGTGGAGACCATCATGGTCCACGATGTTCCTAAAGGAAATTTGGTTCTGACAGAAATCCCTAAATCACCCCAGACACCGAGGCTGAAGAAAGATAAACAGGCAATGGGACCAGTACACATGTCCCTGAGAAATCCACGGCACAATAAGTTATGAATTGAAGAAAAAGGAAAGGTAGTCACCACTAAAACATATCAAGAGCAAGAAGACTTGCAGACTCTGATTTCTGTCATAGAGGAAGAAGAAGATGTGGCGGAAGACATCCAACTATTGCACTCTATAGAAAAATTGCTCATGTATCTCCCTCTGCAGAAAGGGAAAACAAGAATACCAAAGGATCTGTATGCAACGAAGAGTGTACTCCAGAGTTTGCTCCTCCCCGATGGAATTAACTTTGAGGGCTCGATCCTAGGATGCGTGCCCACCTTGAAATTTGAAAACAAGGACCTTGCAAATAGTGAGAAGTTCCCGCACTTAGAAATGTTGAACCTAATGAAACAAAATAGGGAAGGGCTGGTGATAATGCTAGAGCCACGAAAATGGTGGTGTGGTGTGGAAAAGGCCAGGTTGCTTCATTTGCTATGGATACGACATTTCCACCACGCACCCATCACCATTTTCATCATCAGGCAGCTACTTTACCTGGTGCATGATGGGTACTTATGGTTGGGGGAGCCTATTCCCATCACGACAGATCTCATTCACCAAATTTCTCACCTTCCCTGTAAAGGAAAGGACCCCGTGATGATAGTAGGGAACAACAACGATTTGGCTCTCACAGAGGCCAAGAAGACAAAATATAAGCTCGAGAGGAATAAGAGGGGTTATGCTATCACCATTATCAAGGATAAAGGGGTGTGCGTAGCCACCCAAATCCTGGCCAGTAAAGTAATGAGAAAATTTTGCGCCAATGAAGTACCAGCACCGGTGGTTGCACTGGTTGAACAGTGTGTGGAGGGGGTCCAGTGCAATTGGGCCGCGTTCCTCTACGAAGAATTTTTTTTGAACTATCAGGAGGCCAAAGAATAGGGTAATACCTTCCACTACGCATGGTTGCTCTTATCCATATTGCTGGTAGCAGGGGAACTGCTAGAGGATAGCCAGTTCCCAAGCATCAATCGAGACTTACCAGAGGCTATGAAGTATGGTTTGCTCTGGGCCACCAAGGACACGAAACGGATTTACGATACCAAGATTTTCTGGGTGCTCATGGAGGCGAGCATATGAATGTGGATTAATAGGAGGCCGCACCTGTCCCCCACAGTGCACAATAGTCTGCAAAGTTTTCTAGACTTCAAGGCAGACATGCACAATATCTACATCATGGTGCGAAAGGATCTGGCACAGTAGCGGAAAAATCTCCCATTCATAGCCACTGATGACGTGATCTTTACGGTGTTAGAGACATGGCCTCCCAAGTGGCACACCCTAGATTTGACTGAGTTGGAGAAGATGACATCACATAAAAGGAAGGAGGATGCTAAGTTGCACATCACCCAACTAGTTGAGAGAAGGCGAAACAAAAAAGCGGCAGTCAAGGTAAGAGCAGTCCATGAAGTAACACAAACAACCATAGAGAATAAGAAGGTCGCCGAAGTAGCAATAGCGCAGAAAGTAGAGGCCGCAACAATGCAGGTAGAGGAGGGACAAGAAGTGTTTGCAGGATAGGAGGCAAATGACATAGAACTTGCAGAAGAGAGCACAAACCCAGGGAGCACCTCTACAAATATCAAATGGTTGTGCATCATAGAAAGAATGGGTCCAAGAAAGAAGGTCAAGGCCTCAAAGTTGGCCATCAACCCGATATGGAATTCCCCACGCATAGTAGCACTGCCTGATCCTATTGAAGGGGCGCGATACACTGAATCGGTGCGTGATGATGATAGTGATGACGATATCGATTGTATTTACAAGATAACTGCGTGAGAACAGGATTGGGTGAATCCTACAATGGATGGTCAGATTTCGTGGGAGCGTGAAATCTCCTGCACATTAGATTTAGATGAGGAAATAGAATGATGACAAATATGAATTGACACGTAATAGCACTCACAGGTGCAATAGTGCGTGAAACCTGAGATGAAGAAATCACACAGCTACGCGAAGTAGAACACATAATAATTCAGGAATCCATTAGACAAGGGAACCTTAGACTTCGTGAACTTGAAAAGGATCAGGGATGGCTAAGGAAGAAAAGAATTTTGATGGGCACGGATATCAAGAGGCTGGAAAATGAGATCAACGGATCATGTCTCGTTGATAAACCAAGGGTGGCAAGGCAAGGTGCGGATGATCATACTAATCAATTAGAAGACTATCGCTGAGAATTAACTAGTCTGCTGCCATGGCTAGGACCTCATATCACCAAATGTAGTAACGAAGGGAGCACACTACAAATAGTAGAGCGCGCGGCGCCGATCGCCATGATGATAGATGCGGATTTTTCACGGACTATACTGGAGGGTGATATGGAGCCTCAGACAGGTGGTGTGACCACCTGACTAGCAGTAGGAAGAATAGTCTTAGCACTCCACGAAGCTGAAAGGGAGCGCGAGACTAGAAATTATTCTGCCTGGCAGCTCCACACTCTAACAGGTGCGCACAAGAACAATGTGTCACAAGGTTCACGCCTGTGTATGGAGGGATGTGCTACTGCGGGGGTGGGATGGGAAGTAACCATTGGTGTCACTATTCATGATGGGATGTTTGATTTGAGGCCAAATGGAGTGGGCGGTGGGCATTTAAAATAGGATTTATGTGAAAGATTTCAGAAAGTATGCTGCCAAGAAAGAATTGATGACTCGGAATTGGGGGCAACGGTCAAATTTGAATTCAAAAAGTGCTATAAAACTTCACAGGATAGCCAGCAGACAACGCTTGGTCAATTGAGATTTGAGCAGTTGAACAGAGCACGGAGTTTTAAGAGCCAAGCCATAATACCGCCCTGAAGTTCGCAAAAGACCGCATACAGTGTAGAAATGATGACGACAACTAAGGATCAGTTGGGCATTGAAGAAGGAACCATTGGTGAGCTCGTGGAGACCATCATGGTCCACGATGTTCCTAAAGGAAATTTGGTTCTGACAGAAATCCCTAAATCACCCCAGACACCGAGGCTGAAGAAAGATAAACAGGCAATGGGACCAGTACACATGTCCCTGAGAAATCCACGGCACAATAAGTTATGAATTGAAGAAAAAGGAAAGGTAGTCACCACTAAAACATATTAAGAGCAAGAAGACTTGCAGACTCTGATTTCTGTCATAGAGGAAGAAGAAGACGTGGCGGAAGACATCCAACTGTTGCACTCTATAGCAAAATTGCTCATGTATCTCCCTCTGCGGAAAGGGAAAACAAGAATACCAAAGGATCTGTATGCAACGAAGAGTGTACTCCAGAGTTTGCTCCTCCCCAATGGAATTAACTTTGAGGGCTCGATCCTAGGATGCGTGCCCACCTTGAAATTTGAAAACAAGGACCTTGCAAATAGTGAGAAGTTCCCGCACTTAGAAATGTTGAACCTAATGAAACAAAATAGGGAAGGGCTGGTGATAATGCTAGAGCCACGAAAATGGTGGTGTGGTGTGGAAAAGGCCAGGTTGCTTCATTTGCTATGGATACGACATTTCCACCACGCACCCATCACCATTTTCATCATCAGGCAGCTACTTTACCTGGTGCATGACGGGTACTTATGGTTGGGGGAGCCTATTCCCATCACGACAGATCTCATTCACCAAATTTCTCACCTTCCCTGTAAGGGAAAGGACCCCGTGATGATAGTAGGGAACAACAACGATTTGGCTCTCACAGAGGCCAAGAAGACAAAATATAAGCTCGAGAGGAAAAAGAGGGGTTATGCTATCACCATTATCAAGGATAAAGGGGTGTGCGTAGCCACCCAAATCCTGGCCAGTAAAGTAATGAGAAAATTTTGTGCCAATGAAGTACCAGCACCGGTGGTTGCACTGGTTGAACAGTGTGTGGAGGGGGTCCAGTGCAATTGGGCCAAGTTCCTCTACGAAGAATTTTTTTTGAACTATCAGGAGGCCAAAGAATAGGGTAATACCTTCCACTACGCATGGTTGCTCTTATCCATCTTGCTGGTAGCAGGGGAACTGCTAGAGGATAGCCAGTTCCCAAGCATCAATCGAGACTTGCCAGAGGCTATGAAGTATGGTTTGCTCTGGGCCACCAAGGACACGAAATGGATTTACGATACCAAGATTTTCTGGGTGCTCATGGAGGCGAGCATCTGAATGTGGATTAATAGGAGGCCGCAGCTGTCCCCCACAGTGCACAATAGTCTGCAAAGTTTTCTAGACTTCAAGGCAGACATGCACAATATCTACATCATGGTGCGAAAGGATCTGGCACAGTAGTGGAAAAATCTCCCATTCATAGCCACTGATGACGTGATCTTTACGGTGTTAGAGACATGGCCTCCCAAGTGGCACACCCTAGATTTGACTGAGTTGGAGAAGATGACATCACATAAAAGGAAGGAGGATGCTAAGTTGCACATCACCCAACTAGTTGAGAGAAGGCGAAACGAAAAAGCGGCAGTCAAGGTAAGAGCAGTCCATGAAGTAACACAAACAACCATAGAGAATAAGAAGGTCGCCGAAGTAGCAATAGCGTAGAAAGTAGAGGCCACAACAATGCAGGTAGAGGAGGGACAAGAAGTGTTTGCAGGATAGGAGGCAAATGACATAGAACTTGCAGAAGAGAGCACAAACCCAGGGACCACCTCTACAAATATCAAATGGTTGTGCATCATAGAAAGAATGGGTCCAAGAAAGAAGGTCAAGGCCTCAAAGTTGGCCATCAACCCGATCACCTTAAATGGAGGTGATCTCCGTTACATTAGTAAGATGGTTCGTGATGTCACTAGTCAAGCACTCCAAGGCTTTATGATGAAGCAGCAGACTCTGTTGGGGGCCCTAAGGGTGCAGCTACAGGAGTTAAAGGTGTAGCCCCGTAGGAGCGTACCTTGTCTACCCATGTCACAGTAGGCACGTCAGCAGCAGAACATATGTTACATGCGAAGATGGCCAATACGATAACCTTGCCAAAGGGAGCACCAGTCTCAGAGAGCACAATGGATCACGTGATGCTTAATACAATTAAAGGCATTGGACTTAGTTTCCCTTCCCCGCGACGCACCTTATCAGCTTCATGATGGGATAACAGTTGAACTCCATGCTAGAGAGAGCCACACGATCCAGGCTCTAAGTGAACAAAATATTAATATATAATAGCTTAGCATGCAGCGCGACGAGTTGGTGTTGCATAACCAATAGTTGGTAGAGACAGTTGATGCCGCTTGTCGGTGCATCTTAGAGTTTTCCATTGCAGCAAACATACCAATAAAAGTACGGATCCACTGTTTCGCAAGTGGAGTCTGTAACGCGTGCGTGGAAACAACAAGAGTGCATATGGATCTGAATCTCCATATTGGTGAGCTGCGACTGAAGGCATAACCTTCCACTCCCCTAGAGGTAAGAGAGAAACACACCAGCGCTACCACAGTAGGGATGGAAGAGATTGGAGGTGTAATCTGTGATTGTACTGACATGTTGGAAAAATCACTTGAGGTCCTCACTACGTTGCAGGAGGACCCCAACATCTAGAAGCTGGAGACCGAGGCACGCAAACTCCAACAACGATATGACAACATTAGCAACAATATGATAGCATTAGAAGGACTATGCACACAGTAGTCCTTACTCAGTGGCTTGCAAGGATGAAGCAATCCAAGGCTTTAAAAATGTGGGTGGACGCAGCACACCACAAGGAAGCAGTTCTAAAAGCGTGCGTCCAACCATGGATTGTTGAGAGGGAGTGATGAAATGTGGCAACAAGAATATTCCAATTTAATTTGTCCTTGAATTAAATTGTGAATTAAAATCGAATTTAGTCTTAACAACTAATTGGAAATAAATAATTAAGTTATTTTGACTTAATTAGGTGGAGAAATTCAAGTTAGAAGCTTTTCTGAAGTCATGAAAGAGTTATCCCTTAACTTAAGGAGATAAGCATTAAATTAAAGAGATAAGATTGAGTTATATTTGAGTTGTAATTAGTTAACTCAAATGTTGAGTTAAGTCTAGTTAAACTAGTTCGAAATTACATGAGGAGCTAATAGAGAGTTAACATTCAGTTGATGCATTCATGCTCTCAACCATTGTACTCGAGTTAACTAAAGATTCCCTCATCATAAACTAATGCATGTCTATTCTGAGAAAGACCCAGTTGAGATTAAAGACAAGGATAATGTACTATCACTTGCAAGTGTTTCCTTATAAAGAAAACTCATGCATGCAGAAGGAATCATTCCTTGAGGATTGTGCAGTTCTAACAGTGTGTGAGATTAGAAGTGTTCCACTAGGTGAGGTGAGAATCATCCCAGAGGAAAATCTCAAGGAAATATGAGATTTGAGGGCAAAGAGGAAGGCTTGAGAGAAGACAAGATTTCCTATGAGCATCTATGAGGATTGTACTGAGAGTTGGCTAGCTGTGAGAGCTAAGGCTTTGTATAATTCCTATGTATTTCCACCTTGTATGATAATACAGATAGTGGGGTTTTTAGCTGAGGCTTTCCCCAAACTATTTTCGTATATATTGTGCATTGATTCTTCTTCTAGTTATATTGTTCAACTTGATCTTTAAGCTTCCACAAATTGATAGTGTAAGTAGGTTATAGTATTCTGCTTTGATTTATGTTGCATTATCGGGTTCACGTGCACCAGGTTTTCTACAAAAATTTACATTGCTAGCTGGGGGAAAGCAAGGTTCAGGTCAAGGCAGCCGAGATCTATCAATGAGCAACTGAAAACATGAAAAATTATGAATGCAGAGTGAAGCTAAGTGAAAACTAGAGTGAATGATCATGCATGCCAACAATGAGTGCATGATTTAGAAAAAGGAAAGACAAGCATGTGTGTGAAGTGATTCACTGCAATGATAACTGTTAGTGTAAAAACAATTTCATGCATGCGACAACAGTGAGATTTAATTAAAAGATTTAAATAATGCTCTACAAGCTAAAATGAATTAAAATGAAAACAACGTTCAACAAAACCAAGCAAACAACACTCACAAAAAGTGAAATAGAAAAGCAACAAATGACACGAAAAGCAGACTTACCCAAAAAACACTAAACTAAATGTGATGAATGCTCCTAGATGTGATGTGGGATGTCGTAACTCCAAGATAGATGTGAGGAATGAGTTCTACAATTTCGAATAAATAAGTTTGATAAGATCGATGCTTATGACGCACATGCCATAAATCTAGGAAAAAGAGACACTTGGTAGGAGTTTTCTAAAACGACCTTTGCATGTAACCACGACCTGCTAAAAATAAGTCCCTAAAATATAGGGATTATTTCTTCTTTCTTCTTTTTTCCTTTCTGAGAAAAATCTGCCCATGCATGCAAATAAATATTGGTTAGTCTTGGGGGGAACTAGTCAACCTTTAAGCACATGCAACGTTTTGCAAGCCTCTAGATGAAATTTGCACAGTTTCTCGGCTGAGGAAGATTGGTTGTCCCTCTTATAGTGTGCAATTTCTGGACTGAAGCCCTCGTTGTCAGAAAAAATTATGCATTTTCTAGGGTGAAGCCTAGTGTTGCGCTGAATTGTGCATTTTTTAGAGGGAAGGTTGCCTGGATAGATTGTGCATTTCTTGAGTGCAACGGGTAGCCCAGATGGATTGCATAATTTTTGGAGGGAAGGCTGGTTTGCCTTGAGAATTGTGCAATTTCCTAGGTGATATTCTCAACTAGAAAATGGCTATGTCCGGAATGTCAGCTTACTGTTGGGAGGCGATCAAGTTGACAAACATAGGCTAGCAGGCCACTGAAAGTCGGGTGAAGCCTATGTACTTAGACATTGCAAGATATGCCGCTAAGAATTGTTGGTAGGGAGGCTACAAAACGAAGGTAAAGAAAAATTTTGGAGGGTGGTTGTAGCTGTTTCAACACATGGAGACACACTAGTAGAACTCCTGCTCTCTAGATTGACCTTATTTCATGAAATCCAAGCCTAGCTCATCAGGAAGTATTGTTTTGTATTAGATCATCTTGTTTTCCACACTAGCTTCATTGAAAGATGTCACACCTGGCATGCTCTTGTTTGGTCCAGACATATACCAAGCCAAGTCAACATGGTTCTTTTGATTTGGGATGAGGGGTATATTGATACACACGAAATATGATATTCATAGTTTAAGTTTCATCTCGGGTGTTGCTCTGCTGCCACCAGGCCTGAATAATACACCGACAAAGTCACGCAGGAACACAAGAAACACTCTTGTTCCAGTGATTAAGGTCAGTACATTAGTGGAGTTACTTGCATCACCTCTATGCACTTGAAGCACTTTCTCTTATTTCACCTTATTCATTTTTCAAAAATCTCACATTTTCATTTTCTTTTCAGTTTTTCTTTTCAAGAACTGTCCGTAGAACTTTTTCATTTTAGAGGCAGAAGAGGGATCCCTACTTATTGAGAGCATAAGAGGTCGTTCCTTCAGAGAAGTATTTTGTATATACTTGTCACATACTTGTTCAGGTTTTCCCCCTAACCTTACTCTACTTGACTTAGCTCACAATGGCTAACCCAAAAACAACTGAGTAGAGTAGGTTATACTAGTTAGTGTGCAAGCGTTGTGTTTTAACCAAGGTTCACTTTGGAGAGAATGTATTTTCCATTGGAGTATTATTGACTGAAGACAACAAGTTCTTCATACAGGTATAGGACAATAGATAACCAAGTATTAATATGTGTACAAGTCCTCTTGTACTTTACCTCCTTGCTTGAAGAGCCATTCATGGTTTCATGTGAAACTAACCTACAAACGTAAACAAAAAAGTGAACAAAAGGGAAAAAAGAAGAAGAAAATTCGAAATCGAAGCAAGTAAGCAAAGAAATAGGGCAATCAAACACACACACAAAGAAAGAAATCAAACATGCATGCAAGAAAACAAGTCATAAAGAAAAAACTACTCCTACTCCTAAGCTAATGGTGCATGAGCCTGCTTCATGTAAAGTGATACTTCAAATGCTTGCATCAGCGTGTTAGTCGACCCATGTTGTTTAAGACATGGTTCACGAACAACAAAATCATGTGAACCAACAAACATGCAAGGTATAAGAATGAAGACCAACACACTTCGGTTTTAAATGTGTCCACAAAAAAGAAAAAAGTGAAAGCACATGACATTTACTCTATGGACTTGTCATTTCATTGCACTACACTGTGTGTAGAAGTTAAGAATATGCATTCTCTTGATTGTGACATGAAAGAAAATACATGACAAACATAGATAGCTTGCATCATGCAAGTGTGCTTGTTGTGTAAGATTCTTGTAATGCATGAGAGATGGGATCATGCAGTTCGAGTTGAGGGAATGAAATCAGTGTACTAGATTGATATTCAATGAATACAGATGAGCAATGAGGAGCCTTAGGTGTTTCAACAATTTCCTTACCAGAAGTGAAACTAACCTCAGGATAGCAAGGGTCTGACATTACCATCATCTCGGATTTAAGTGCCTTGATAGTAAATGGATCACGACAGCTACGTTCAGAAAAATCAATGAGTTCATCGACGATCAGATAAATCAAATCGAGGGGTAGATGAGAAGCAGTAATGTTCACCCTTTGTGTTTCCGGAAAAATCATATTAAAAGTCAAGTGGATTTTCAATGAATAATTTTTCCTCTCTGTTTTCGAATGACGAACTAACATCAGGTGTGTTTTGCAAATGGTTAGTAGTAATTGCATTAGTGGACGGATTTACACAAGTGAAATTAGAGATGCCTGTTGGGCATGGAATCCCCCCATAGCATGTTTTGGGGCTCAAAGCCGAAGTTTTGAGTACTATTGTTGTAAAGACTCCACGAATTGTGGGCACGAAGCGCAAATTGTATGATAGAGTCATAGGGTTGTCTGCCTTAAGTTTTGAATGTAGTGTCAGCCTACCCATGGTCCGCAAACCATGGGATTATATAAATACAACGAGGCTCTAAGTTGTGAAGAAGTTAAGAAGTAAAGGAATGGATTCTAGAAGATAGCGAGCATAGAGAAGAGGTCTAAGTGCTTTGGGTTGTACTAGTAGGAAGAGACTTTGCAGCTAAGCACGTAGAGGCCTAGTATAGTCTACAGCTGAGTGCGCAAACCCCTGCAACTATGTGCATAGTGTAGAGTTGGGTCTGTAACTAGGGAAAGAGGTAATAAAGAGAAGTTTGATTCTAAATCTTGTGTATGTATTTTGAGTTATTATATGGTTGATATCTTTTGCAATTGTACTATTTTATTTATCACGCACACTTGTATGAATGATGAACACTGTTAAGTATAAATAAACACATATAGATAAGATAAGCAATCGAATAATATCAAGGTAATAGTAAGGAATTGGGTAATAACATGGATCGAGCTCCAAGTGGGGTTGCGTGAAGGCAACATCACAGGCTGCAGGGTACTGATAGGTGCATGTAGCGATGTGTGTGCAGGGTCAAACTGTGGACGACTGAAAATCATCAGACATCTCTAGGGTGTGGAAGCCTAGTTTTGGCACCCTCCCATACTACATCAGGTGAGATCTCAGTCCACGCTCTACAGACTGTTGCCGAAAGGGCTAGTAGTACCATGATTTGTTTGGCTAAATCACCTCTGAACCTAGGTCAGACCCCTACAAGCCAGCAAATGGTTCTGTTGTCAAGACTGGGATCTATATAAGGGATGCCTGATGTCATGTCACTAGAATCCATGAAAGAAAGAAATTTAAGGGTAGTTGGACAAGAAGATTCGTGAGTTCACAGAATAGGAAAACAAAAATTCATGAGTATCTAAAGAAAAGTGGTTGGAGCACTACATATATACAGAAATCCACAAAATTTTCTTTGCATCCTTTCCTTCTGAGCTATATGAGTGGATCGCGAAGCTAGCAGACAGTTAGGGAAGGTGTAGGCTCAATAAACCAATCGCGTGCACTCCAGAATTAGTGCACATAATAGAAGAAGTAGAAGATAAGATCACACGAGTTGTGGACCATTGGCTCGATTGAATTATAGGAGGATTTATCACTGAGTTCGTGATAGATATGACTTTTAGTTATAGTGAGGCAGAATGATGCTTCCTCAAAGGACCACGAGATAAGTATATTAAATCTTTGAAAACTTGGATTAAGATGCTACTACATGAAAAGCGAGTTATGTGAATAAATTAATATTTTGAACTATGTGAAGTGGGAAGATCTACATAAACAAGAGTAGTGAAGAATTAGAAACTAGTCCCTTAATTTCACCCTCATGGGAAAACGAGGAAGAGCTCGTGAAAGTTTCTCATAGAAGCGTGATCAGTCTGATAAGGTAGCGAATTCTGCACTTACCACCTCCACCTACATTGCCCCTTGTCTCACCATATTCACCTCCATCTCCACCCCTCCCACCTCTGCCACCACCATAGTTCAGTATGGTGAGTACAATTAAATTGTCGGTATTCTGAGGAGTAGGGAATGAAGAACCGGACTAATTCTGGTTTGTGGTAAGGGTAGCGTGGGAAGAATAATGAGTTATGGATGACAATATAAAGAAAGCTACATTGGTAAGCCGATTGAAGGATCACACACTAACATCGTACATTAAGCATTCTAATGAACTTCCAATTGTAGGAATTGTAGAAATACAGGTCATGCTGAACAGGCAATTTAGCAGGCCAAAGTCGGAGACACAATCAATTATCGGGTTTAAGGAGATCGCGGTGCTCCCTGGCAAGACCCCCTCGGAGCTAGACCAGAGACTGAAGAGTATGATTTGTGAAGCCAACATGGCTTTGACAGATGGGTAGAACCATACATGGTTTGTAGCATCACTAACATTGTATTTAAGGATGATGTTGTCACAACAAAGCTTTCCACCCAGGCCAAAGCTTTGGAGATGGCAATGAGATTACATGAGACCCCTATACAAGATCCTGGTCTGGGAGTCCAACAAATCCACCGACGACTGCAAAATTTGTGTCTGGAAATGCAGAATTTGAAACAGGACAGGACACCTCAACCAAAGGTGTGCGAGGAGGTATGGTGCATAAAATACAAAGGCTAGGGGCGTGACAAGCACCAATGTCTAGTTTTTGCTAATTACTTGATGGGAGGAGGGTCGATGCTACTAAGGCTTGAGGCACCAGCAGGACCGAGCCTGGCATCTACACTATGGTGTGTGATCTGTCATATAGGAGGAAAACACACTGGATAATTGTAATCTATTGTAGAAGTATACAAAGACGTCCTAGTAATTGTTTTGTAATTTTTGCATGTCGGTAGGCCATGATGAACGTACCTGCAGAAGCTATGAACTAATGATGGATCAGATTCCTGCCTACAAGGTACAAACCAAAATGAGAGCAATCGACCCAAATGCAGGAATCACATGCGCTTAATTTTAGGGGCGTGGATGAGGTCGAGGTGGAATGGGACCAGCAAGGGGTCACAGACAACTAATTTGTTACAGTTGAGGAGGGTCAAGCCACTATGCCCAAAATTGTACGAATCCAATGAGAACATCATGTTTGTAATTTACTCAGTTTGATCATGAGGCAGAAGATTTCCCTACATTGATAGCGACGTTGCATAAAAAAGGGGTACTGTAGACTCCCCCGACTCAGAATTTGCAAATGATGAGGTCTAAGCTGCGCAAAGAGGACCTGAATGCAAGCACAATGCTTAGAAGTGGTATCATGATAGGATATGACAAAGGTAAGCAGCTTGAAGAAATTGCATGGGTTTGCAAGGCTCGTACAAAGGAACTTGAATTTGATTTGGAGTGGGCAAAGGAGACATTCATGGAAGCTAAGAAGAGCTTCATGGAGGCCTCCACTTCAGGTAGTAAGGATCAACTATAGCCGAAGATGGATCCTTCAAAGACCACTACCTTTCTAGAGACATGTATGAAACTATTGTGCGACAACATGGTTGTTAAGGGACTACAGGAACTTATCACTAGGTGTGAAGGCTTAGGAGAACCGAATGTGGTCCAGAAAGACGGAAAGCATGCATTGCACACACGAAGCGAGATGAGATTGACTGCACAAATTGGAGAGCATGAAATGGATCAGGTAATTTTGGATCTTGGATCGGACACGATTGTACTGCCAAAAGAAACATGGGAATGCATGGGCAGACCCACACTACAATGGTCTCCAATTCAATTGTGAATGGCGAACCAAAAAAAGATCTTACCTATGGGAAAATTGCAAGGATTAACAATGGATATTGAAGGTAAGAGCACGTTGGCAGATTTCGAGGTAATAGAGATTATCGATGAAAGAAATCCTTATCCCGTGCTACTGAGAATTGACTCGGCCACTGATATGAACAAAGTTATAAATCTGAAGAAGCACAAAATGTTTTTTGAGAAAAATTCCCTACGCGTAGTAGTACTACTTGATCCGGCCGAAGTAGCGTGATACACTGAATCGGTGCTTGACAATGATAGTGATGACGATCTCGATTGTATTTACAAGATAACTGCATGAGAACAAGATTGGGTGAATCCTACAACGGATGGCCGGATTTCGTGGGAGCACAAAATCTCCTGCACATTAGATTCAGATGAGGAAATATAACGATGACAAATATGAATCGACATGTAATAACACTCACAAGTGCAATAGTGCACAAAACCTGGGATGAAGAAATCACACAGATATGCGAAGTAGAACACATAATAATTCAGGGTGCCATTCGGCAAGGGAACCTTAGACTTCGTGAACTTGAAAAGGATCAGGTATGGCTAAGAAAGAAGACCATTTTGATGGGCATAAAGGTCAAGAGGCTGGAAAACGAGATCAAGGGATCATGTCTCGTCGATAAAACAAGGGTGGCAAGGCAAGGTGTGGATGATCATATTAATGGATTAGAAGACTATCACCGAGAATTAATCAGTCTGCTGCCATGGATAGGACCTCATATCACCAAATGTAGTAACGAGGGGAGTGCACTACAAATAGTAGAGCGCGCGGTGCCGATTGCCATGATGACAGATGAGGATTTTCCGCGGACTATACTGGAGGGTGAGATGGAGCCTCACATAGGTGGTGCGACCACCTGACTAGTAGTAGGAAGAATAGTCTTAGAACTCCAAGAAGCTGAAAGGGAACGCGAGACTAGAAATTATTCTGCCTGGTAGCTGCACACTCTAACATGTGCACAAAAGAACAACATGTCACAAGGTTCACGATTGTGTATGGAGGGATGCATTGCCACAGGGGTGGGATGGGAAGTGACCTTTGGTGTCATTGTTCATGATGGGATGTTCGATTTGAGGCCATATGGAGTGGGTGGCAGGCATTTAAAATAGGAGTTATGGGAAAGATTTTGGAAAGTATGCTGCCAAGAAAGAATTGATGACTCAGAATTGGGGGCAACGGTAAAATTTGAATTCAAAAAGTGCTATAAAACTTCAAGGGTTATCCAACAGACAACGCTTGGTCAATTGAGATTTGAGCAGTTGAACAGAGCACAGAGTTTTAAGAGCCAAGCGATAATAGAGCCCTTAAGTTCGCAAAAGACCGCATACAATGCAGAAATGATGACGACCACTAAGGATTGGTTGGGAATTGAAGAAGGAACCGTTGGCGAGGTCGTGGAGACCACCATAGTCCACGATGTTCCTGAAGGCAATGTGGTTGTGACAGAAATCCCTAAATCACCCTGGACACGAGGCTGAAGAAAGATAACTAGGAAATGGGACCAATACGCATGTCCCTGAGGAATCCATGGCAAAATAAGTTATGAATGGAAGAAAAAGGAAAGGTAGTCACCACTAAAACATATGAAGATCAAGAAGACTTGCAGACTTTGATTTCCATTGTGGAGGAATAAGAAGACGTGGAGGAAGACATCCAACAATTGCACTCTACAACAAAATTGCCTGTGTATGTCCCTCCGTGGAAAGGGAAAACAAAAATACCAAAGGATCTGTATGCAATGAAGAGTGCACTTTAGAGCTTGCTCCTTCCCAATGGAATTACCTTTGAAGGCTCGATCTTAGGATGCATGCCCACCTTGAAATTTGAAGACTGGGAGGGGCTGGTGATAATGCTAGAGCCACGAAAATGGTGGTTCGGTGTGGAAAAGGCCGGCTTGCTTGATTTGATATGGATATCACATTTCCACCATGCACCCATCACCATTTTCATCATCAGGCAGCTACCTTGCCTGTTGCATGATAGGTACTTATGGCTGGGGGAGCCTATTCCCATCACGACAGATCTCATCCACCAAATTTCTCGCCTTCCCTGTAAGGGAAAGGACCCCGTGATGATAGTGGAGAACAACAACGATTTGGCTCTCACAGAGGCCATGAAGACAAAATATAAGCTCGAGAAGAAAAATAGGGGTTATGCTATCACCAATATCAAGGATAAAGGGGTGGGTGTAGCCACCCAAATCCTGGCCAATAAAGTAATGAGAAAATGTTGCTCCAATGAAGTACCAACACCGGTGGTTGCACTGGCTGAACAGTGTGTGGAGGGGGTCCAGTGTAATTGGGCCGAGTTCCTCTGCGAAGAATTTTTTTTGAACTATGAGAAGGTTCAGGAATAGGGTAATACCTTCCACTAGGCATGGTTGCTCTTATCCATCTTGTTGGTAGCAGCGGAACTGCCAGAGGATACCCAGTTCCTGAGCATCAATCGGGACTTACCAGAGGCTATGAAGTATGCTTCGCTCTGGACCACCAAGGACACGAAACAGATTCGTGATACCAAGATTTTTTGGGTGCTCATGGAGGAAAGCATCTAAATGTGGATTAATAGGAGGCCACACCTATCCCCCACGGTGCACAACAGTCTGTAGAGTTTTGCAGACTTCAAGGCGGACATGCACAATATCTACATCACGGTGCGAAAGGATCCGGTGTAGCAGTGGACAAAGATCCCATTCATAGCCACTGATGACGTGATCTATACGGTGTTAGAGACATGGCCTCCCAAGTGGCGCACCCTAGATTTAATGGAGTTGGAGAAGATGACAGCACATAAAAGGAAGGAGGATGCTAAGTTGCACATCACCCAACTAGCTGAGAGAAGGCAAAACGAAAAAGAGGTAGTCAAGGTAATAACAGTCCATGAAGTAACACAGCAGCCACAGAGAAGAAGAAGGTTGCCGAAGTAGCAACAGCATAGACAGTAGAGGCCACAATAGTGCAGGCAGAGGAGGGACAAGAATTGTCTACAGGATAGGAGGTAGACAACATAGAAATTATAGAAGAGAGCGCAGACCCAGAGACTGCCTCTACAAATATCAAATGGTTGTGCATCATAGAAAGAACGGGTCCAAGAAAGAAGGTCAAGGCCTCAAAGTTGGCCATCGACCTGATCACGTTAACTGGAGGTGATCTCCGTTACATTAGTAAGACAGTTCGTGATGTCACTAGTGAAGCAGTCCAAGGCTTTATGACAGAGCAACAGACTGTGTTTGGGGCCCTAAGGGAGCAGCTACAGGAGTTACAGGTGTAGCCCCCGTAGGAGGGTACCTTGTCTACCCACGTCGCAACAGGCACGTCAGCAGCAGAACATATGTTACGTGTGAAGATGGCCAGTACGATAACCTTGCCAGAGGGAGTTCCAGTCTCAGAGAGCACAATGGATCACGTGATGCTTAATACAATGAAAGGAATTGGCCTTAACTTAGTTTCCCTTCCCCTCGATACACTTTATTAGCTGCATGATGGGATAACAGTAGAACTCTGTGCTAGAGAGAGTCATGCGATCTAGGTTCTAAATGAACAAAAGATTAATATATAACAACTTAGCATGTCGCACGACGAGTTAGTGTCGCAGAACCAATAGTTGTTAGAGACAGTTGATGCTGCTTGCTGGCACATCCTAGAGTTTTCCATTGCAACAGACCTACCAATAAAAGTACGTATCCACTATTTGGCAAGTGGATTCTGTAACGCGCACATGGAAACAACAAGAGTGCATATGGAGCTGAATCTCCATATTGGTGAGATGCGGCTGAAGGCGCAGCCTACCACTCCACCAGAGGTAAGAGAGAAATGTGTCAACGCTACCACAGTAGTGATGGAAGATATTGGAGGTGTAATCCGCGACTGTACTGACATTTTGGAAAAAGCGCTTGAGGTCCTCACTACGCTGTAGGAGGACCCCAACAGCTAGTAGCTGGAGATAGAGGCACGTGAACTCCAACAATAATATGATAGCATTGGCAACAATATGATAGCATTAGAGGGAATATGCACATAGTAGTCCTTATTCAGTGGCTTGCAAGGATGAAGCAAGCCAAGGCTTTAAAAAAGCAGGTGGATGCAGTGTGCCACAAGGAAGCAGTTCTAAAAGCGTGTGTCAAACCATGGATTGATGAAGCCTTCACAATCACAACAGATATCGAAGGAAAGCTTGTGCAGATTCAAGGAACGCATACAAAAATGCAACAAAACACTCCAAAAACAAAGGGTTCAGATGCAAGAATGCAGTAGGTTTAGCAAGCAGCAACTTAGTGTGCTGCAAACATTAGCACCGTATGGGAACAATTGGAAGGACTCTACTCCAAGATCGTTGTGCTGATAGAGTGACTCGAGGGTGAGTGATGATGTTTTTGTTGGGGGATTGTTGGGCATGGAATCCCCCCACATCATGTTTTGGGGCTTAGAGCCCAATTTTTGAGTACTATTGTTGTAAACACTCTACGAATTGCGAGTGCAAAGCACAAATTGTATGGTAGAGTCATAGGGTTTTCCACCCTAAGTTTTGAATGTAGATTCAACCTACCCATGGTCCACAGACCATGGGATTGTATAAATAGTGTGAGGCTCTAAGTTGTAAATAAGTTAAGAAGTGAAGGAATGGAGTCTAGAAGATAGCAAGGATAGAGAAAAGGTCTAAGTGCTTTGGGTCGTAGTAGTAGGAACAAGCTCTGCAGCTGAGTGTGCAGAGGCTTGGTAGAGTCCGCAGCTAAGTGCGTGGACCCCTGCAGCTGAGTGCGCACGGTAGAGTTGGGTCTGTAACTAGGGAAAGAGATAATAAAGAGAAGTTTGATTCTAAATCTTGTTTATCTCTTTTGAGTTATTATATGGTTGATATATTTTGCAATTGTACTATTTTATTTATCGTGTGCACTTGTATGAATGATGAACACTGTTAAGTATAACTAAACACATACATATAAACTAAGTGATTGACTAATGTCAGGGTAATAGTAAGGAATTGTATAATAACATAGATCGAGCTTCGAGTAGGGTTGTGCGAAGGCAACATCACAGGATGCGAGGTACTAAAAGGTGCGCGTAGTGACGTGTGTGTAGGGTCAAACCACGGACCACCAAAAATCATCAGACATCTCTACGGGGCGGAAACCTGGTTCTAGCACCCTCCCATACTACTTCAGGTGAGACCTCAGTCTGCACTCCATAGAATATAGTCGAAAGGACTAGTAGTAACAGGATTTGTTTGGCTAAATCACCTTTGAACCTGGGTCAGGCCCCTACAAGCCAACAATTGTAGAATCACCAAAGATGTTAGGAAAGAGTGAACGAGGTGCGGATAGAAGGACACCATCCTTCGTCTCGAGTTGATATTCTGGTTCCTAGTCATACTCATCATAAATGAAAACACAGGTTGGTTGTTCAACACCAACTCCATTGGCGGCTTGATCCTCTTTCACAACAGGTGTAGAGTTTGGAATAGAGGAACAAAAGACATTGCAATCTACACGATGAGAAAAATGTGAAGATGGAGGTTGAGGTAACAAGTGTGTGTGAGAACACATGGGCTTCACAACCAAATCTATGTGTAAATTGAGAGAAGTGATGATGGGAGGAAGGTGGACAATATCCTCAAACTCATTTAAGCTTTTGCATCATATTTCCATTGTGAAAAAGAAACCATGCCCTTGTGCTTAATCATTAGATAAATCTTAAGGTCTAAAATGGAATTTGAGGCAAAAATATACAACAAAAGTCAACTTTATAAGAACCAATATGATTCAAGGTGACGATGTCAACCATGGGAAGAATTCGCCATTTTTGGAGTGAAAAAGTAAAAAGATTAAAAAAATAAAAACAAAAATACTACTTTTTTCGACTCATATCTTCAATTTATTTCCCTACGATTTTATTCAAATATTGAGTGGGACCACTCATTGGACACATAATTCAATTCTGAATCCAAGGAGTACCCATGTTGCATACTTTCGATGGACCTCGCTACATGAAAATTCAGAAATACATGAAGAACATGATTGCAATCACGTTTTCATGTATTTATCATTCTTTCATGTAACATGGTCCATTGAAACTATGTAACATCGGCACTCCTTGGATGAGGAATTAAATTTTTCATTCGACGAGTGCTCCCACACGAAATTTGAGTAAAATCGTAGGAAGATAAGTTTAAAATACAAGTTGAAAAAATAGTTTTTTCTTTTCTCCGTGTAAAATTTGATGATCTAATCCAAAATTATTTTTTTATTTCCACTATTATTTTGTAATATTACTTAGGAGGCTTATTTTAGAAATCAAAATTTCTCTAATGTGTGTCTACTACAACTTTCCCTCATTTCTTTATTAATGTCAAATCTTCTTCACTCTTCTCATCACTTAGATCAAAATTATTTCTATCATCTCTATAAGTCATATATTCTATATATAATCACAAAAGCTAATTATCCTTACAGACTCAACCGTAATTTATTTCCACAATTGTTTTATGTCAATGATGTAGCTAGCATCCTCTTTGCTAGAAACTATATTTAATTTCACATCATAGCCCTCTCATTCTTCACATACAACTTCAATATCTTAATGTCCAAGAGAGTCTTCCTTTCCAATTAAAAAATAAATGAAACGTCCTCTTCACATTCATCTCGTCCTCCTCGTTATCATGCAAGGATAATATCTCATTTACAATGAAATACAAGGTCATACAATGAAAACCATATACATAAATCTCTTTAAATACAATGGTCTGGAGAGTAGCATGAGGTACAAAGTATGGATCACAGAGTCAGGATCAGCAGTACAAGACCAATGCAGAGGGAGGAGATGCAGACGTAGAGGTAGCAGTAGACTGCGAAGTCAGTAGAGGGTCTGTATGGGTGATGTAGAGAGACCCAGGGATGACGCAAACAAGTAGGGGATGGCGTAAAGTGTCTGAGAGCTACGTAGAGGTCAACCAGGCTAACGTTGGGTAGTCCCTCTCAGACCAATTGTCAATACAATTGGATCCCCAACCTATGAGCTCGCTAAATATGTTGCAAAAATCCTCAGGCCCCTTGTCGGAAACACTGATTCTTTCATCAAGGACTCCCATGACTTTGTGAATCTCATTAAGAATGAGAAATTCGAGCGTGGAGACCTCCTTGTTAGCTTTGACGTTGTGTCCCTATTCACCAAGATTCCTCTTGAAGAAGCCATTCAAGTTATAAAAGAGGTTTCTGATCCAGGGACTGCAAGATTGGCCGAAATCTGCTTGCGATCAACAGTTTTCACCTTCCAAGGAACATTTTATGAGCAAACAGCTGGAGTGGCAATGGGATCCCCCTTTCACCGATCGTGGCCAACCTTTACATGGAATATTTTGAAAAGAAGGCCCTGGATTCGTACCCTTTGAAACCAGCTTGGTGGAAGCGATTCGTCGATGATACTAATATAAAATGGACTCATGGTAAAGCAGAGCTTGACAAGTTCTTTATTCACCTAAATTCCATCTCCTCAGAAATAAAATTCACTATGGAGCTTGAACATGGAGCTGATATTAAGAATGAAAGGTCTCGTTCTTCTGCCCTCGCAGAACATTCGTCAAAAACTAAGCACCATGTCCTCTTGGAAAACGCCTCCATTATCGCTAAGGAAGAGCAACACCATAAGCGATAGATCAGAGAAGCTCTTGAGATTTTCAAACACCCGCATAATCTCAACAGAGACAATGGCATGGAGATTAGTGGAAGCTGGTTTCCCCTAATCAGAAAAATTAACCCGATATCAGTATAATAATAATAATAATAATAATAATAATAGCAATAATTACTAATTCATTACTAATTAATTAGTAATTAATGAGTAATTAATTAATTAGTAATTAATTATTATTAATTAATTATTAATCAATTATTATTAATTATTAATTAATTATTATTAATACTTAATTAATATAATTAATTAAGTATTACATTTTAATAAATTAATTATTATATTATTTATTATATTAATAATAATTATTAATAAAATTAATTATTATAATATCATATTTATATTAATATAATTAATTAAGTATTATATTTTAATAATTAATTATTATATTATTTATTATATTAATAATAATAATTAATAAAATTAATTATTATCATATTTATATTAATACAATTAATTAAGTATTATATTAATTATTATATTATTTATTATATTAATAATAATAATTAATAAAATTAATTATTACATTAATAATAGTTATTATAATAATTATAATCATATCCATTATTTTAAAAATATATATTACTGTTTTGGTATTATAGGTATTACTAATCACTAATTATTATATTATTCTATTAATTTTATTATAAATATATTAATTAATAATAATTAATTTGTATTAATAATAATAATAATTAATAATTAATTAATATCCAATTAATTAATAATTATAATTATTAATAATTAATTTTAATTAGTAATTAATTTTTAAACTATTTATAATTAAAATAATTAATTATTATATTAATAGAATTAATTATTATATTAATGTAATTAATTATTATATTAATAATAATTAATATAATTAATTATTATATTAATAATTATAATTAAAATAATTATATTCATTTCAAAAAATAATAATAATAACAATAATAATAATAATAATAATTAATTAATTAAATGAATCAATTAAATCAAGAGGCAGCCGACTTCTCAAAAATTGAGAGCCGACCTTCCCCTCTTTTCTCTCCTCATTTCTATTTAAACCCTAAAAACTGCTCTTCTTCTATCAAAGCATTCAAGTTGTCCTGATGATGGATCCTGGTTGGGATTTGAAACGTTGGCAAAAAAATGTTGTTACTGTGGAATCTCCGGTGACTAATTCGAAAAAAAATAAATAAAAAAAATAAAAATAAAAAGTGAGACAAGTGCTGGAGAATTTTTCTCTATGTTGGGTAAGCTAGTTTGGCACCCTGTTGTACTGAAAGGTCGATGAATAATAAACTCCTCCCTTGCTGCATGGGTTTTCCCATCTTGTGTTTTTTTGGCGTCTATTGTCCAATATATCTGTGTCGATGTGTTGGTTCTTGTGCATGTATTTGTTTCTGTATTATGGTGTCATATATGCAACACAATTTTTTTAATGTTTATTGAAGGAATTTCGTAAATAACTTATTGGAAATAAGTAGGCAAAGTAAATATGTTGCAGTGATAGAATTTTTAGACGTCAATCCACATAATTAGGAAATAGAATATCTTAACTTAATAATATGAACATCGAAAACTAAACACAACATTCAACATCTAATGGGCACATGGATTAAAATCTAAACACATCCCCTCAGTGAAAACAACTATTCAATGCTCTCTCTTTGTGTATTAATTTAATTCTATATAATTGTTAAAACTGAGCTCTTAAACTCTTCTTAATTATAGGACACTCACACTAATTGACTTAAGGCCATGAAAAGCTAACTTTATTCTCTCTATCTCTAGTTTATCCAACATTTGCCTTGAATATCTCCTTTTTTTTATTTACCTCAATTTTCTGATAAATATTGCAACATTTTAGCTTTTATTTGTTCCAATTTTTCAATCTTCTTCCATGCATAACAATTCTTGGTGTCATTCTTGCATTGATACGATTTCTAATCAAATGGCACATTTCAATCAACACTTAACACATTATCAAGGTGGGGATGTGGAAGGTGGGTTTCGAGTCAATGCGCATGAAGATATAACACACATTAGCTATCTTGACAATGCATGCCACAAAATTTAATATGGACACCATTCTTTAAAAAAATGCATGCATACAAATTTTGAGATGAGTTATTTCCAATAAATGCGTGCTAATATCAACAAGGCACAATATTACATTGAAAATGCATCCTTTGGAGTTCACACATCTCTACTCAATCTTTATATTCTTCATTGCTCATGTCACCTACATAATGTTGAACTCAATTTGATTATTTTGCATCACTTCACCTTTTGGAGGGTGGTGAGTGTTGATGTGACGATGTACATGTATGTACACCAGCCACCTCGAGGGTGTTGTGTGTGTGCACTTGTGCGACAACCATTCTTCCTAAAAGTGAGACAAGCAAAATAATGCATGTTTCCAATGATACTTTCATACCAAATGGTTGTGGTTTGTATGTATGCACCACCTGTCGTCCGTTACCTAAAAGATGCAAATATAGATTCACACTTTCACTCTAGTATAAATGTCATATGTATATACCTCACATCTTTAAGCAAAGAAGTTGTTACATTTTGTTTTGATAAGTATTTTGAAAATGATCTTTAAACATTGCAATATAGTTCTCATTATTAATTAAAAAAGTAACATATTACCCATATCCAAAATTATACTTCTAGATAGCTTTACCAAAATTATCCTTCTTGAATATAGCATTACCATAAATATCCACTACGATAAGGAAGGTAAGTATATGGAAGTATTTGATGTTGTTTGAAATTGGATAATATTTTATTATTTTATTTTTTTAATCCCTGAAAATTAGCAAGAGCAAACAGTCTATGAGGGTAGGGTTGAATCCTTGAGTCTTATCACAGATGGTGAGTCTTATTACAAATGGGCAAAGATGAGCGAATGATTTCTTGAGTCTTATCACAAATGGGAAGGATGAGTGATTGATTCCTTGAGTCTTATCACAAATGGGCAAAGATGACCATACTCCTTCAACCTTATAAAATATTATTATCTTATACGAGTTAACATATTTAAAAATAGTATTTATTGTTAACCAATTAACATGTTTAAAAATAATATTGATTATTATTTTTAAGAATAAATAATAAAAATTGAATCTAATAAAATTTATTATAATTATTTAGTTAATAATTAATAAAAAAAATTATTAAGTTTTTTATATTTTAAATATAAACTATCTTAATTATTATTATTATTTAAAAACCATGTTATATAAATTATTAGTAGTCAGTCCGCATATAGAGATATAAAATTAGAAGACAAAAAATTGTTTTTAGAAGATATAAAGAAAATTAAATTATTTAAATATAAATAAAAACATCCCCTATCCAATAGATTGTAAAATTTTCTCATGTTTAAAAAACATATTCAAAATTGATATTTGACATAGTTTATAACCCAAAAAAAATTCCAGGCCAGGGCCACTTTGTGGTTAGTGATAAAAAAAAATATTAAAAAATTGATAGCTGACAGTGGGCCACTTTGTTGTTCGCGATAGTAGAAGTTATTTAGTTCTTTACTTTCTCTTTCCTCTTTAACCTGAAGTTTTCTTCCAGGCGAGGGCCACTTTGTGGTTCGTGATAAAATAAAATATTCAAAACATAATAGTTGATAGTAGGCCGCTTTGTCGTTCTTGATAGTTTGAAGTTATCTAGTTCTTTACTTTCTCTTTCCTCTTTAACCTGGAGTTTTCTTAGAGTCCTCTTGCTCGTAGAGTTGAGGCTTCTGTGATCCATAACAAGTTTATGATAGATTTTTCGGCGAAAATCACATGAGAATTCATTTGTCGACGCGTTTCGAACCAACCAGTGTGGTTCATCGTCAGGACAAGTTGAAAAACAGATCCAGCTTAGCCTGTTTAAATAGCTAGAGCAGAGACACCAACGGTTACCTGGGCAAAAAGTTGACTTAAGGAGCTAATGCCAAGCTCGCCTTGAGGAAAACCTGCTGGTTTTGAGGAGTGTTAAGGCGATGCTTAATCTGGGCAAAGCCAGGGATGACGGAGGAGTCTCTGCAACGTTTAAGAAAAGCTAGATCAGTTTTCAACCTTGAAACCTGCAAGCGTGCCCGCTCAAATTGATGGACCTTCGAAGCAATGGCTTTTCCGTGCAGGGATTCAATTGTAGAGTTGAGGCTTCTGTGATCCATAACAAGTTTATGATAGATTTTTCGGCGAAAATCACATGAGAATTCATTTGTCGACGAGTTTCGAACCAACCAGTGTGGTTCATCGTCAGGACAAGTTGAAAAACAAATCCAGCTTAGCCTGTTTAAATAGCTAGAGCAGAGACACCAACGGTTACCTGGGCAAAAAGTTGACTTAAGGAGATAATGCCAAGCTCGCCTTGAGGAAAACCTGCTGGTTTTGAGGAGTGTTAAGGCGATGCTTAATCTGGGCAAAGCCAGGGATGACGGAGGAGTCTCTGCAACGTTTAAGAAACGCTAGATCAGTTTTCAACCTTGAAACCTGCAAGCGTGCCCGCTCAAATTGATGGACCTCCGAAGCAATGGCTTTTCCGTGCAAGGATTCAATTGTAGAGTTGAGGCTTCTGTGATCCATAACAAGTTTATGATAGATTTTTCGGCGAAAATCACATGAGAATTCATTTGTTGACGCGTTTCGAACCAACCAGTGTGGTTCATCGTCAGGACAAGTTGAAAAACAGATCCAGCTTAGCCTGTTTAAATAGCTAGAGCAGAGACACCAACGGTTACCTGGGCAAAAAGTTGACTTAAGGAGCTAATGCCAAGCTCGCCTTGAGGAAAACCTGCTGGTTTTGAGGAGTGTTAAGGCGATGCTTAATCTGGGCAAAGCCAGGGATGACGGAGGAGTCTCTGCAACATTTAAGAAAAGCTAGATCAGTTTTCAACCTTGAAACCTGCAAGCGTGCCCGCTCAAATTGATGGACCTTCGAAGCAATGGCTTTTCCGTGCAGGGATTCAATTGTAGAGTTGAGGCTTCTGTGATCCATAACAAGTTTATGATAGATTTTTCGGCGAAAATCACATGAGAATTCATTTGTCGACGCGTTTCGAACCAACCAGTGTGCTTCATCGTCAGGACAAATTGAAAAACAGATCCAGCTTAGCCTGTTTAAATAGCTAGAGCAGAGACACCAACGGTCACCTAGGCAAAAAGTTGACTTAAGGAGCTAATGCCAAGCTCTCCTTGAGGAAAACCTGTTGGTTTTGAGGAGTGTTAAGGCGATGCTTAATCTGGGCAAAGCCAGGGATGACGGAGGAGTCTCTGCAACGTTTAAGAAAAGCTAGATCAGTTTTCAACCTTGAAACCTGACAGCGTGCCCGCTCAAATTGATGGACCTTCGAAGCAATGGCTTTTTCGTGCAGGGATTCAATTGTAGAGTTGAGGCTTCTGTGATCCATAACAAGTTTATGATAGAATTTTCGGCGAAAATCACATGAGAATTCATTTGTCGACGCGTTTCGAACCAACCAGTGTGGTTCATCGTCAGGACAAGTTGAAAAACAGATCCAGCTTAGCCTGTTTAAATAGCTAGAGCAGAGATACCAACGGTTACCTGGGCAAAAAGTTGACTTAAGGAGCTAATGCCAAGCTCGCCTTGAGGAAAACCTGCTGGTTTTGAGGAGTGTTAAGGCGATGCTTAATCTGGGCAAAGCCAGGGATGACAGAGGAGTCTCTGCAACGTTTAAGAAAAGCTAGATCAGTTTTCAACCTTGAAACCTCCAAGCGTGCCCGCTCAAATTGATGGACCTTCGAAGCAATGGCTTTTCCTTGCAGGGATTCAATTGTAGAGTTGAGGCTTCTGTGATCCATAACAAGTTTATGATAGATTTTTCGGCGAAAATCACATGAGAATTCATTTGTCGACGCGTTTCGAACCAACCAGTGTGGTTCATCGTCAGGACAAGTTGAAAAACAGATCCAGCTTAGCCTGTTTAAATAGCTAGAGCAGAGACACCAACGGTTACCTGGGCAAAAAGTTGACTTAAGGAGCTAATGCCAAGCTCGCCTTGAGGAAAACCTGCTGGTTTTGAGGAGTGTTAAGGCGATGCTTAATCTGGGCAAAGCCAGGGATGACAGAGGAGTCTCTACAACGTTTAAGAAAAGCTAGATCAGTTTTCAACCTTGAAACCTGCAAGCGTGCCCGCTCAAATTGATGGACCTTCGAAGCAATGGCTTTTCCGTGCAGGGATTCAATTGTAGAGTTGAGGCTTCTGTGATCCATAACAAGTTTATGATAGATTTTTCGGCGAAAATCACATGAGAATTCATTTGTTGACGCGTTTCGAACCAACCAGTGTGGTTCATCGTCAGGACAAGTTGAAAAACAGATCCAGCTTAGCCTGTTTAAATAGCTAGAGCAGAGACACCAATGGTTACCTGGGCAAAAAGTTGACTTAAGGAGCTAATGCCAAGCTCGCCTTGAGGAAAACCTGTTGGTTTTGAGGAGTGTTAAGGCGATGCTTAATCTGGGCAAAGACAAGGATGACGGAGGAGTCTCTGCAACGTTTAAGAAAAGCTAGATCAGTTTTCAACCTTGAAACCTGCAAGCGTGCCCGCTCAAATTGATGGACCTTCTTAGCAATGGCTTTTCCATGCAGGGATTCAATTGTAGAGTTGAGGCTTCTGTGATCCATAACAAGTTAATGATAGATTTTTCGGCGAAAATCACATGAGAAACCATTTGTCGACGCGTTTCGAACCAACCAGTGTGGTTCATCGTCAGGACAAGTTGAAAAACAGATCCAGCTTAGCCTGTTTAAATAGCTAGAGCAGAGACACCAATGGTTACCTGGGCAAAAAGTTGACTTAAGGAGCTAATGCCAAGCTCGCCTTGAGGAAAACCTGTTGGTTTTGAGGAGTGTTAAGGCGATGCTTAATCTGGGCAAAGACAGGGATGACGGAGGAGTCTCTGCAACGTTTAAGAAAAGCTAGATCAGTTTTCAACCTTGAAACCTGCAAGCGTGCCCGCTCAAATTGATGGACCTTCGAAGCAATGGCTTTTCCGTGCAGGGATTCAATTGTAGAGTTGAGGCTTCTGTGATCCATAACAAGTTTATGATAGATTTTTCGGCGAAAATCACATGAGAATTCATTTGTCGACGCGTTTCGAACCAACCAGTGTGCTTCATCGTCAGGACAAATTGAAAAACAGATCCAGCTTAGCCTGTTTAAATAGCTAGAGCAGAGACACCAACGGTCACCTAGGCAAAAAGTTGACTTAAGGAGCTAATGCCAAGCTCGCCTTGAGGAAAACCTATTGGTTTTGAGGAGTGTTAAGGCGATGCTTAATCTGGGCAAAGCCAGGGATGACGGAGGAGTCTCTGCAACGTTTAAGAAAAGCTAGATCAGTTTTCAACCTTGAAACCTGCAAGCGTGCCCGCTCAAATTGATGGACCTTCGAAGCAATGGCTTTTCCGTGCAGGGATTCAATTGTAGAGTTGAGGCTTCTGTGATCCATAACAAGTTTATGATAGAATTTTCGGCGAAAATCACATGAGAATTCATTTGTCGACGCGTTTCGAACCAACCAGTGTGGTTCATCGTCAGGACAAGTTGAAAAACAGATCCAGCTTAGCCTGTTTAAATAGCTAGAGCAGAGATACCAACGGTTACCTGGGCAAAAAGTTGACTTAAGGAGCTAATGCCAAGCTCGCCTTGAGGAAAACCTGCTGGTTTTGAGGAGTGTTAAGGCGATGCTTAATCTGGGCAAAGCCAGGGATGACAGAGGAGTCTCTGCAACGTTTAAGAAAAGCTAGATCAGTTTTCAACCTTGAAACCTGCAAGCGTGCCCGCTCAAATTGATGGACCTTCGAAGCAATGGCTTTTCCTTGCAGGGATTCAATTGTAGAGTTGAGGCTTCTGTGATCCATAACAAGTTTATGATAGATTTTTCGGCGAAAATCACATGAGAATTCATTTGTCGACGCGTTTCGAACCAACCAGTGTGGTTCATCGTCAGGACAAGTTGAAAAACAGATCCAGCTTAGCCTGTTTAAATAGCTAGAGCAGAGACACCAACGGTTACCTGGGCAAAAAGTTGACTTAAGGAGCTAATGCCAAGCTCGCCTTGAGGAAAACCTGTTGGTTTTGAGGAGTGTTAAGGCGATGCTTAATCTGGGCAAAGACAGGGATGACAGAGGAGTCTCTGCAACGTTTAAGAAAAGCTAGATCAGTTTTCAACCTTGAAACCTGCAAGCGTGCCCGCTCAAATTGATGGACCTTCGAAGCAATGGCTTTTTCGTGCAGGGATTCAATTGTAGAGTTGAGGCTTCTGTGATCCATAACAAGTTTATGATAGATTTTTCGGCGAAAATCACATGAGAATTCATTTGTTGACGCGTTTCGAACCAACCAGTGTGGTTCATCGTCAGGACAAGTTGAAAAACAGATCCAGCTTAGCCTGTTTAAATAGCTAGAGCAGAGACACCAATGGTTACCTGGGCAAAAAGTTGACTTAAGGAGCTAATGCCAAGCTCGCCTTGAGGAAAACCTGCTGGTTTTGAGGAGTGTTAAGGCGATGCTTAATCTGGGCAAAGCCAGGGATGACGGAGGAGTCTCTGCAACGTTTAAGAAAAGCTAGATCAGTTTTCAACCTTGAAACCTGCAAGCGTGCCTGCTCAAATTGATGGACCTTCGAAGCAATGGCTTTTCCGTGCAGGGATTCAATTGTAGAGTTGAGGCTTCTGTGATCCATAACAAGATTATGATAGATTTTTCGGCGAAAATCACATGAGAATTCATTTGCCGACGCGTTTCGAACCAACCAGTGTGGTTCATCGTCAGGACAAGTTGAAAAACAGATCCAGCTTAGCTTGTTTAAATAGCTAGAGCAGAGATACCAACGGTCACCTGGGCAAAAAGTTGACTTAAGGAGCTAATGCCAAGCTCGCCTTGAGGAAAACCTGCTGGTTTTGAGGAGTGGTAAGGCGATGCTTAATCTGGGCAAAGCCAGGGATAACGAAGGAGTCTCTGCAACGTTTAAGAAAAGCTAGATCAGTTTTCAACCTTGAAACCTGCAAGCGTGCCCGCTCAAATTGATGGACCTTCGAAGCAATGGCTTTTCCGTGCAGGGATTCAATTGTAGAGTTGAGGCTTCTGTGATCCATAACAAGTTTATGATAGATTTTTCGGCGAAAATCACATGAGAATTCATTTGTCGACGCGTTTCGAACCAACCAGTGTGGTTCATCGTCAGGACAAGTTGAAAAACAGATCCAGCTTAGCCTGTTTAAATAGCTAGAGCAGAGACACCAACGGTTACCTGGGAAAAAAGTTGACATAAGGAGCTAATGCCAAGCTCGCCTTGAGGAAAACCTGCTGGTTTTGAGGAGTGTTAAGGCGATGCTTAATCTGGGCAAAGCCAGGGATGACGGAGGAGTCTCTGCAACATTTAGGAAAAGCTAGATCAGTTTTCAACCTTGAAACCTGCAAGCGTGCCCGCTCAAATTGATGGACCTTCAAAGCAATGGCTTTTCCGTGCAGGGATTCAATTGTAGAGTTGAGGCTTCTGTGATCCATAACAAGTTTATGATAGATTTTTCGGCGAAAATCACATGAGAATTCATTTGTCGACGTGTTTCGAACCAACCAGTGTGGTTCATCATCAGGACAAGTTGAAAAACAGATCCAGCTTAGCCTGTTTAAATAGCTAGAGCAGAGACACCAACGGTTACCTGGGCAAAAAGTTGACTTAAGGAGCTAATGCCAAGCTCGCCTTGAGGAAAACCTGCTGGTTTTGAGTGTTAAGGTGAAGCTTAATCTGGGCAAAGCCAGGGATGACGGAGGAGTCTCTGCAACGTTTAAGAAAAGCTAGATCAGTTTTCAACCTTGAAACCTGCAAGCATCCCCGCTCAAATTGATGGACCTTCGAAGCAATGGCTTTTCCGTGCAGGGATTCAATTGTATAGTTGAGGCTTCTGTGATCCATAACAAGTTTATGATAGATTTTTCGGCGAAAATCACATGAGAATTCATTTGTCGACGCGTTTCGAACCAACCAGTGTGGTTCATCGTCAAGACAAGTTGAAAAATAGATCCAGCTTAGCCTGTTTAAATAGCTAGAGCAGAGACACCAACGGTTACCTGGGCAAAAAGTTGACTTTAGGAGCTAATGACAAGCTCGCCTTGCAGAAAACCTGCTGGTTTTGAGGAGTGTTAAGGCGATGCTTAATCTGGGCAAAGCCAGGGATGACGGAGGAGTCTCTCCAACGTTTAAGAAAAGCTAGATCAGTTTTCAACCTTGAAACCTGCAAGCGTGCCCGCTCAAATTGATGGACCTTCGAAGCAATGGCTTTTCCGTGCAGGGATTCAATTGTAGAGTTGAGGCTTCTATGATCCATAACAAGTTTATGATAGATTTTTCGGCGAAAATCACATGAGAATTCATTTGTCGACGCATTTCGAACCATCCAGTGTGGTTCATCGTCAGGACAAGTTGAAAAACAGATCCGGCTTAGCCTGTTTAAATAGCTAGAGCAGAGACACCAACGGTTACCTGGGCAAAAAGTTGACTTAAGGAGCTAATGCCAAGCTCGCCTTGAGGAAAACCTGCTGGTTTTGAGGAGTGTTAAGGCGATGCTTAATCTGGGCAAAGCCAGGGATGACGGAGGAGTCTCTGCAACGTTTAAGAAAAGCTAGATCAGTTTTCAACCTTGAAACCTGCAAGCGTGCCCGCTCAAATTGATGGACCTTCGAAGCAATGGCTTTTCCGTGCAGGGATTCAATTGTAGAGTTGAGGCTTCTGTGATCCATAACAAGTTTATGATAGATTTTTCGGCGAAAATCACATGAGAATTCATTTGTCGACGCATTTGAAATAGTTTAATTCTTTTTAACAAAATTTTTCCTTATTATTTTTTAAATATTTTTATTAATTAATACACCATGTATAAAATTAAATTTAGAAAGCAAAATCCAAAAACAAAGCAAACACAAACAAACAAATAAAAATAGTAAGTCGTTTATTTTATTACGTTTATCCAATAGTAATGCGTTTAAAATTATATTTAAATTAAAAATAAAAATAAAAAACAAACAAAAACAACCATGCAAAACACAAATAAACCGTTGTAGGTTTAATAAAAATGAGTAGTTAATATATATATATATATATATATATATATATTAGAGCAGAAAGCGGATGAGCAGCATGTTGATGATAGCTGGATGTTGAAGTTATAATTTCAATGCAGCCCAAAAACCACCGAACGAAACCACAAAACCGCCCAGAAGCATATTGCACCGCTTTTCCGGAAAAGTTGTTTCTGTATTCTTGGCTCCGATGCGTTTTGGTGCAGGCACGTGGCTCTCGCCTGACGTAAGCAACTCTGACATATCGGGAGCTATCGTTCACTCAAGTGAGGGCTTCCGATATCTTTCTCCACCGTAGGATCAGCTCCCGTGTCCTCCGCCGTCGATCTCCTAAAAGTGCACGGACCTGCAGCAAATCAATGCATTGCGTGGAGTAAAAGACTTATGGTTTGACCGCCGAATGAAAGAATTTAATGAATTTATGTGTTGTTCGTAGTTTTTAGGTAGATGCTTTTAATAATGTTATGGGCACGTTTCAATATTTTTTATATAGCACGTAAGTTTTGTATGTAAAAGGAATGGTACATTTAATGATAGGTATGGTCATTTTTATGTAATGTAATATTTAAAAGAGGGAGGTCGTATATTTGTTTTTTGAGTGTGATGACTTTTTTATGTGTATGGCACACGGGAGAAAAATGTAACTGGTATTCGCAGCAGCGAGAGAACCAGAGATGTGTGCACAACAGTGCGAGAAAATATAGGAATAACAGAGTGGTAATGTTTTGGGTGGCATTTTGAAAAACAGAGGAGCAAGAAAAACCATGTGTGGTTTTGCACAGCAGTGCATAAAGAAAATGGTGGAGCGTGTTTTGTAAGCCTCTGTAAATTTTGTTTTTACAGCAGTATGTAAATGAAGGTTTTGTAAAATCCATGAGCGTATAATGAATTTGTTTTACAGCAGTAAACTTATGAAAATTTTTATATTACAGCAGTAAAGTTTTGTTACAGCAGTGAATGTAAAAGGGGATTTACAGCAGTAAACCCAGTTCAGTAAATTCTTAGAAATTTTTTTATGATGGTGAAAAACTCTGTCTCTCAGTGAATTTTTCTTTAAGCTTCTCTGTGCACAAAAGATCCTGTGGAGGTAAAACAGAGCATTGCCTCTGTGTTTAGTTTGAATCTTGGTTTTTGGTATTTTCCCCATAGAAAAATACCCAACAGTGGTATCAGAGCAGGCTTAGGCTCTTTAAAGAAGTTAAAGAAGCTGAAGGGAGAAGGTTGTTGCTGCAGCAAAACTTCTCAGGCAGACAGAAGACTCAGACAGCAAAGGAGTCAGGTATTCCAAAAGTTTTTTTTGTGTTGCTGAAGAAACAGTCAGCTGTTTTAAACACACAGTCAAGGATTTAGAGGCATAGATCAGAATACAAGGAATGGCCAGCACAAGCACTGGTATGGGTTTGTTTAACACCCAGCTCCCACAGTTTAATGGGAAGAACTATGACTACTGGTCAATAACTATGAGAGCCCTGTTTGCCTCTCAAGATTTATGGGAAATAGTTGAAGATGGTTTTGAAGAAGTAGCAGATGAAAATGAGTTCAATGCATTAACTCAGGGAGAGAGAGATCTTCTGAAGAGCAATAGGAAGAAGGATGCAAAGGCCATTTTATTGTTGCATCTAGTAGTAGACCAGAGTATATTTCCAAGGATAGCAGCAGCTAAAACATCAAATGAAGCATGGCAAACCCTCAAGACAGCCTATCAAGGCATGGAGAGAGTGAAGACAGCAAAACTACAATTGCTGAGAAAGGATTTTGAGAACTTGAAAATGAAGGACTCAGACAACATTGAATCATTCTTCACTCATGTGATTGGTGTAATCACACAAATGAGAACTCATGGAGAAACAATTGAAGATAGAAGAATAGTGGAGAAAATATTGAGGGTCTTACCCTCAAGATTTGATGCCATAGTCACCACCATTGAAGAGACAAAGGATCTCTCAAACTATTCAGTTGATGAGCTACATGCATCACTGATAACACATGAGCAGAGGTTGAGTAGGAATGAAAACTCATCTCTTGAGCAAGCCTTCAAGACCCAGATGTCCTTTGGAAGAGGAAGAGGTCAAGGAAGAGGAAACCGAAGAGGAAGAGGCAGAAGCCAGAACAGAGGTGGAAGGAACAGCCCAGCAAATGCACAAGGAAGAGGCAGCAATCCAAATCAGAACCAAGGTCAAGGCAGCAGCCAACAAAGAGATCAGTATCAGGCTCAAGTTCAAAGGTATGATAAATCTAATGTTCAATGCTATTATTGCAAAAAGTATGGACATTATGCAAGTGATTGTAGAAAGAAACAACATGATATGAACAGCAGACAAAATGCAAATGTTACAAGAGAAAACAACAGTCAAGAAAATGTCCTGTTAGCTTGTAACATGGCTGAAACACATAGTGAGGACATATGGTTTTTAGACTCAGGTTGCAGCAACCATATGACAGGGAATATAGCCCTCTTTTCAGCCTTAAATCAGAATTTGAAATCAGAGGTCACACTAGGAACTGATAGTAAAGTGTCTGTTATGGGAAAAGGGGAGGTAAAAATATTTACAAAACAAGGAGAAAGGAAAACCCTAGCAGATGTCTACTATGTCCCCGGAATGAGATGTAACCTATTGAGTGTTGGACAGCTTATCCAAAAGGGTTACAATGTTTACTTTGAAAATGATGTGTGCACCATCAAGGACATACCACCCAGCAAAAGATGCATTGCTGAAGTGAAGATGACAAGGAACAGGATGTTCCCTCTCCGGATCAGGGCAGACTTGAAGAACAAAAGGGAAATGGCAGCAGTCACCCAAGAGGCCTTCCAAAGCATGCCAAAGGATGAGAACTGGTTATGGCACTTGAGATTCGGGCATCTAAATTTTGGAGGTCTAAACTTATTGAGCAGAAAAGGAATGGTAAAGGGATTACCATTGATAGAGAAACCGGACAGCCTATGTGAAGGCTGCATTTTGGGAAAACAACACAGAGAAAGTTTTCCATCAGGGAAGAGCATAAGGGCAAAGACACCCTTAGAGATTATCCACTCAGATTTGTGTGGACCAATGCAAGCTCCATCATTAGCAGGCAGCCAATATTTCCTAACATTCATTGATGATTTTACAAGAAAGACTTGGATATATTTCCTCAAGAACAAAAGTGAAGTCTTTGAGAAATTCCAAAATTTCAAAGCACTTGTGGAGAACCAAAGCGGGCTGCACATAAAAGTATTGAGAACTGATAGAGGAGGTGAGTATATCTCAAATGAATTCCTAAAGTTTTGTAGAGAAAATGGAATACATAAACAGTTCACAACTCGGTACACTCCGCAGCAAAATGGAGTTGCTGAAAGGAAGAACAGGACCATCATGGATATGGCGAGGAGCATGCTGAAGGCAAAGCATTTGCCAAATGAGTATTGGGCTGAAGCTGTACATTGTGCAGTTTATATATTGAACAGGTGTCCTACAAAAGCAGTCTTGAACAAAGTGCCAGAAGAGGCATGGAGTGGGAGAAAGCAAGGAGTCACCCACATGAGAGTTTTTGGGTGTGTGGCCTATGCACACATACCAGATCAGCTAAGGAGGAAGTTGGACAGCAAAGGGGAGAAATGTATCTTCATTGGATACAGTGATGAATCCAAAGCCTACAGGTTGTACATCCCATCTACAAAGAATTTCTTTGTAAGCAGGGATGTTCAATTCATTGAGGAAGAAGCTTGGGATGGAAGCATAGAGAAAACAGTGAATGTCAAGAACTGTTTGTCTCATGATGAAGATGAAGAGGAGGTGGCTGAAATGCATCCCCAAACAGCAGCGCCAACACAAGGACAGCAAGGGACACCATTGAGGATAAATGAGAGTGCTTCTCCAAGCACACCACAAGGAGGAAATTCAAGTGCATCTTCAAGCACTTGCACACCAAGTGAAAGAGGTAAGAAATTTAGAAATCTAAGTGACATTTATGATGAAGGAATGAATTCCTTATTTTCCTTGTATTGTCATGTTGATGATCCTATTCATTTCGAGGATGCAATTAAAGATAGGAAATGGATAGAAGCTATGGATGAGGAGATCATTGCCATAGAGAGAAACAAAACATGGGATTTGGTTGAGCTACCAAAAGGCAAAGAAGTCATTGGTGTGAAATGGGTCTACAAGACCAAGAGCAATGCTGAAGGCAAGATAGAAAGGCACAAGGCAAGGCTGGTTGTCAAGGGGTACAAGCAGCAGTATGGGAGAGATTATGAGGAGACTTTCGCACCGGTTGCAAGGATGGAAACCGTGAGAGTAGTGCTGTCCATAGCAGCACAAAACAAATGGAAAGTCTACCAAATGGATGTGAAATCAGCATTCCTAAATGGAGTGTTAATGGAATAGGTCTATGTGGAACAGCCTCTCGGATATGAGAAGAAAGGAGAAGAGCACAAAGTGTGCAAGTTGAAGAAAGCTCTTTATGGGCTGAAGCAAGCGCCAAGAGCATGGTACAGCAGGATAGATTCATATCTATTGGATAATGAATTTGACAAATGTGAAGGAGAACCCACAGTCTACATCAAGGAAAAGGATGGTAAAATTTTAATTGTTGTCTTGTATGTAGATGATGTTATTTTCACTGGAAATGATATTTATCTTATTGAGAATTTTAAATCAGTCATGAAGGATGAATTTGAAATGACTGACATGGGTTTGTTGAGATACTTCTTAGGCATAGAAGTAGATGAAAATGAAAAAGGAATTTTTATATCTCAAGCAAGATATGTAAATCAAGTTTTGGGCAGATTTAAGATGGAAGAATGCAAGGCAGCAATCACTCCCACAGTGATGGGATTAAAGCTCAGCAGAGAGGACAGCAGCAAGGATTTTGATCCTAGCTTGTACAAAAGCATTGTGGGCAGCCTTATGTATTTAACAGCAACTAGGCCTGATTTAATGTCAAGGATAATTTTAGGGGCGAATGTTTGCCCTTTGGCGAAATTAAGGGGTTTTAAATTTTTAGTGGGCGAATATTTTGTATCATAGTACATTTTTACAAATCACCTCAAATAGCCCACCTTATTTTAAGGGATAGGGTAAAAAAGGTAAATTTAGCCCTTGAAATTAGGACTTACAACCTTCCATTCGCCCATTTTCAAGAATAGGTTTTATTTAAGTGAATCCATTCGCCCATTTTCAAGAATAGGTTTTATTTAAGTGAATCAAGTGAATCCTATGGGCCAAATACCATATTTATAAAAGGGGTATGGTAAATTAATAGAAATATAAATAAATGAGAGGTATGGTAAATAAATAAAACATTTTTTATATTTACTCCATAACTCACCTTATATACATGTAAGGGCGTAAACAAATAAAAATATAGGTAAAGTGGAGGTATGGTAAATAAATAAAATGTCTTTTTATACTTACTCAAAAGGTATGGTAAATAAATAAAAATATAAATAAACTAGACGTATCGTAAATAAATAAAACCTCTTTTTATATTTAGTAAAACCTCTTTTTATATTTAGTCCATAACCCTCATTCTATTTATGAAGGCTCAAGAAAGAGGTTTTATTTAAGTGAATCCTATGGGCCAAATACCTTATTTGTAAAAGAGGTATGGTAAATTAATAAAAATATAAATAAACGAGAGGTATGGTAAACAAATAAAACATTTTTTTATATTTACTCCATAAGTCACCTTATATTTACGAACACTAAAAAAATGGGTTATATTTAGGTGAAACCTATGGCCAAAATACTATGGGACAAATACCATTGACTAGATTGTTATTAATACCATGCAAAAAACCATTATTAACCCTAATATTAGAATTAATAAAAATAGAAATGGCACATGGTATTGACCCATGGTATTCACCAAAATGGAACATGGTATTGACCCATGGTATTCACCTGGAATGTATCCTATTTAAATGGGGGAATTAAACCAGCATGTAGCCTATGCTAAGATTCACTAGGACCTTACAAAGTTTTATTATTTAGTGAAAGACTCGCCAAGATCTTACAAGATTTTATAATTGAGTAAAATATTCGCCATGCCTGGTGAGAGATTCGCCAAAAAATTATATATACATATTATATTATTGATTAAATCGCCTTCCATTTTTCCTATATACCATGGAGATTCGCCCATTTATTATATTTATAAATTTAGAAGGGGTTCTTAAAATTTTCCCTGTTTAATGTATGCTGTTAGTTTAATTTCCAGGTTCATGGAGAGGCCAAAGGAGGCACATTGGCAGGCAGCAAAGAGAATTTTGAGGTATGTCAAAGGCACCAAAATGTTTGGAATTTTATATCATGCCTCAGAACATTCAGATTTGGTTGGGTACACAGATAGCGATTGGGCTGGAAGTGTAGATGATCGGAAGAGCACTTCCGGTTATGTTTTTAATATGGGTTCAGGAGCCATCTCATGGGCTTCTAAGAAGCAGTCCATTGTAGCATTGCCTACAGCAGAGGCTGAATATGTGGCAGCTACAGCAGCAGCATGTCAAGCAGTGTGGATGAGAAGAATGTTGAGAAGCTTAGGCCAAGAGCAGGCAAAAGCGACAGTGATCTTTTGTGACAATAGCTCAGCTATTGCATTGTCAAAGAATTCAGTGTTTCATAAGAGAACGAAACACATTGATACAAGGTTTCACTACATCAGAGAATTGGTGAACAATGGAGAAATTGTCTTGGAACATTGCAGGACTCAAGAACAGGTTGCAGACATCTTGACAAAGCCGCTGGATCAGAGAAGCTTTGAATTTTTAAGAAAGTGTCTCGGTATGACCGAATGGCCAGCAGTTGAAATTAAAGGGGAGTGTTGAAGTTATAATTTCAACGCAGCCCAAAAACCACCGAACGAAACCACAAAACCGCCCAGAAGCATATCGCACCGCTTTTCCGGAAAAGTTGTTTCCGTATTCTTGGCTCCGATGCGTTTTGGTGCAGGCACGTGGCTCTCGCCTGACGTAAGCAACTCTGACATATCGGGAGCTATCTTTCACTCAAGTGAGGGCTTCCGATATCTTTCTCCACCGTAGGATCAGCTCCCGTGTCCTCCGCCGTCGATCTCCTAAAAGTGCACGGGCCTGCAGCAAATCAATGCATTGCGTGGAGTAAAAGACTTATGGTTTGACCGCCGAATGAAAGAATTTAATGAATTTATGTGTTGTTCGTAGTTTTTAGGTAGATGCTTTTAATAATGTTATGGGCACGTTTCAATATTTTTTATATAGCACGTAAGTTTTGTATGTAAAAGGAATGGTACATTTAATGATAGGTATGGTCGTTTTTATGTAATGTAATATTTAAAAGAGGGAGGTCGTATATTTGTTTTTTGAGTGTGTTGACTTTTTTATGTGTATGGCACATGGGAGAAAAATGTAACTGGTATTCGCAGCAGCGAGAGAACCAGAGATGTGTGCACAGCAGTGCGAGAAAATATAGGAAGAACAGAGTGGTAATGTTTTGGGTGGCATTTTGAAAAACAGAGGAGCAAGAAAAACCATGTGTGGTTTTGCACAGCAGTGCATAAAGAAAATGGTGGAGCGTGTTTTGTAAGCCTCTGTAAATTTTGTTTTTACAGCAGTATGTAAATGAAGGTTTTGTAAAATCCATGAGCGTATAATGAATTTGTTTTACAGCAGTAAACTTATGAAAATTTTTATATTACAGCAGTAAAGTTTTGTTACAGCAGTGAATGTGAAAGGGGATTTACAGCAGTAAACCCAGTTCAGTAAATTCTTAGAAATTTTTTTATGATGGTGAAAAACTCTGTCTCTCAGTGAATTTTTCTTTAAGCTTCTTTGTGCACAAAAGATCCTGTGGAGGTAAAACAGAGCATTACCTCTGTGTTTAGTTTGAATCTTGGTTTTTGGTATTTTCCCCATAGAAAAATACCCAACACTGGAGTGTTATGTTGAGTATGGTTTTGTTATCTTGTGGACGAACAAGCTAAAGTGAATGAAATCCGCTAGACGGAGGCGCAGTTGGCGGTTAGAATGACTCACTGCTTTATCAAAACAGGCGTGGAGGCCTTTGGAAACGAGGCTGTGATTGGGCGGATGCCGAAGGCCGTGTGCAGAGGAGGACGCTCATCGTGGATGGCTGTCTGGTTTAGATTTTCAAGAACGTGAAGTGTGAATCGACCGAAAGGAGACAGGTTCGCATGAACACATTCTCCAGCTGTTGTCACGATCGTCATTTTCCACCAAATATAGTGACAATATTTTTATCATGTGATTGGAACGATTCAAAGAGCTAAATTTGTTGTGCATTTCACCATTACTGTTGCTGGCTACTGGACTGATTGGCCACGATGTTCCTCCTGATGACTGACTGGTCATAATCATCATCTTGTTCATCTTTGCTGTTATGAATAACTGTGAGTCATGCAATATAGTCACTGTCATTGGTAACTGTAAAGATGAACACAATGATGATGGGCAGTGTCTAACCAGTCATATATCAAGTATTAAATGCATCAGGAGATGTATGCGATATAGCTCGTTAACACGCAAAATGCCTTTTTTTATTTAGTGACGAGTTTTGCATTTTGCGTGTTAACGAGCTATATCGCGTGCATCTCCGGGTGCATTTAATACTTGATATATGGCTCGTTAGGCACTGCCATGATGATCAATATGACGAGGAACATCATGGCCAATCAGTTCAGCCTCAAGGTGGAAGGAGCCATTAACATCTTTTTCAATCAATACAGCTTCGAGGTATAAGTAGTTGCCTTAATTGTGAAATGCACCGCAAATTGAGTTCTTCTGAAGCGTGCCAATCAGATGATAAAAATACAGTGACAATATTTGGTGGCAAGGTTCCATCTCCGCATCCAAGAAGGGACGTACAACGGCTAGAAAAAAGACTTATTCCATGTTTGAGAGTTTTGTTATGTTTGGGGTGTTTATTTAAAATAGTTTACATATTTTTTCTTTTTGTTTGTTATTCATAAAAGATGTTGAGATTGTTTACCATCGACATCTAAATGCTTCAACTTACCCTAGTCTTTTAACTTTTCTTTATAAAAGTTTCTTTGTTTGAAATTGTTTTATATTTATATATGGTTTTAAATTTCTTTTAATATAGACCGTTATTAAAATTGATTTTGTTTTAAATTTTGAATTCTTTTTTAGTATTTCACATATAAGAGTGAAATTGTTTGTTTAACTAAAGTTAATTGTTTGATACGGTGTCTTTTAGATTTTAGAATATTTCCGGGGTTTTCAATTTAAACCTATGTGGATATTAAACCGAAAGTAATTCATCTAATCTTTCTTTTCGGCTTTAGTGTTATCCCAGTTATCTAGCTAAAATCAAAATGGCATAATAAAGACTTTGATAGATCTATTTACCTGGATGATAAAGATTTTGATATATCTATTTGCAGTTATGATGATGTTGTTAGTTGTTTGACTTAATCAATTCCATTGTTGTGTGTCTGAATTTTTAGATTTAAACTAATGCACAATCTTAATGGGCTGATTTTAAATAACTGGATTGAGACTTAACCTATATAAGATTTGTGAATCTATATATGATTTTTTTAATTCATATATAAATATTTGAATTTAAACTAATTCATATACTTAAATTTAATTTAGATATTCTTTAGTTTTTATTAAACTTTATATAAAATACACATGATGCATATCTTATTTATTTCTTCACACATTGATATAAGATTCAATTTTAGCATTGCACCCTAATGGAAGGACACTTTTAGAGACATTTTTTTTTTTTCAAGGAAAAGGAAATATTTTGTCTTAAAAATAAGTTTTTTACTATAATTGTTTTTCATTAAAAGTTAATATCAATTGAATTGTCTTAAATATAAAATTTAAGACAAAAATAGTTTGAGACAAAATTCTATATTTAAGACAATGGTCACTTAAGTGATAACAATTAAGACTAAACTCATTTAGGACAGTTAACAATTAAGACAAAACGATGCCAATTTAAGACAATATTATGACTGTGACACCCCACCCTAAGTCCACAAGCTTGCACACTACTATTGTCTCGCATCTATATCAAACCTTCTATTTCACTTACCATTCACGTTATCTTATATATAGATAAGGGCTCTTTGTTTTGTGGGGTAGCTCCCTCGCAAGATTTCTAGGACATCAATTCGTGATATGTCCCTTCGATCTTTGCTCATTTGACTAGAGACAACTTGTGTGTCATTACATCCAGGAAGTTTCCATAGAAATTCCATGAGTGGATAATGGATAATTACATTTTTAATTTTTTAAAATAGATATTCAAACCCCATGAAATTTAACCATATCATTTCCTTTATTTTATACTATATTTCTCATTTTTCATTAATCCTTTTAAATTAAATATAAAATTACAATATCTTAATTATATTAATTCTTTAATTAATTATAAAATTAAAATATAACATTTTGAAAAGTAAGAATATTTTTAACCAATTTTTAAGTTTTTAATTTAATGTATATTTATTTGAAAATTATATAAAAGTAATAAATTAAAGATATTTTGATTTCAAAACAATTACAATATACATACCACATTCTAAAAATATAATAAATAAATAGATAAAAAATATTATTTTTTGGTTGACCTAACTCACCAGGATTTGAACTTTGAATCTCATGCTTTTACATAATACTTCATAACAAGGTGATTGTCAATTGAGTTACACTGAGCTATTTTTTTGTTTTAAATATATGAAAATTTTTAAATTACTTCAACTAAAACTTTGATATAAATTTGCAAGAAACTAGAAACTAACTCCTCCTCCAAGAATTGAAGGACGTCCTCTAAATAAGTAATATTAGTAATTGATATCATTTCAAACTAGGGAAATAAATTATTAATGAGGTTGAAAGAGTACCTCTAGCATTAACTTTAATTTAACCTAAAAAGTCATTGTCATGCCCCTATAGTCACCCACATCGGAGACTCACTTAGCGCACCCAGATGGTCCATCACTATAGGTTTTTGGTTCATCATGACTCATTTAATCTCATCGATTTTCACAATCTGAAACTGCGCGATTCGATGCTACACCTCACTTTTTATATTTCATGATTGTTAAAATTCGTAATTTTAACACTTATTGAAGTATGTAGGGTATCATTCCATACAATTATGCCTTATCATAAGAAATATATAAATGATATGAATGAAAGTAATCTCATAGAATCAACAACTCAAGTGGCCTAAAAGTTGTCAAATATTCAAATAAGTTACAAATAAGTGAACTCTAGTCTCCTATAGTAATTTAAATATTATAAGAACACACAATTCATGCAAAACTATCACAAAATTTCCTATTTGATTTACTGGAACTGATCGCAACTTTGTCATAGATACAAAAATGTTTCACTTGATAGAAATAGTAAGTACTCTCATATGCATGCAATGTATGAAGACTTAAGTTAAATGAAGGAAAGAAAGTTAAGTCTAATATTAGAATCCAAGTGAGTTAGTAAATGCATTGTCAAGAAACGCAAAGGAAAATAAAAATGTTGATTTATGTTTAAGTGAAGTTAGAAAATATTATTTAATGTGTCAAGTCATAGTTTGCATGAGAAAAAGAAGGTTAGACTTTGCATGATTCCATATTTAGAAATTTTAGTGCTTATAAACTCATGGTTGGATCATTGTGATGTGGAGTAAGAAGAGATAATAACAACAACTCGGTGGATGTATATGAGAGAATAATTAATGAATAAATTTCATATTCAAGTAGAAGCTTATGTACTTATTTGTCCTATGTTTTCATGTTTATCTCCGCCTCTAAATAACAAGTAGTACCAGAGCAAGTTTTAGCAAGATTTCAAATAACTAACAGAGTTAGGAAGGTCATGAGCTACTTCCACTAAGAGCCTTGGCTATTGTGAGTATCCCGCAAATCGAAGTTTTCATCCATTGATCCATAAGTAGAAACTAGAGCTCGTTGAGAGTTTGTAAACCCAACTACTAAAATGTTAGGTTTAGTAACCTATAGATTCACCACCATATCAAGAGGAAAGGGCCACCACCACTGAACAAATAATGATTCTCCATCATATATTGTAGCCAGGAGCCTCCATAAGAGTCTGTATAGAATATCTTATCAAATTTTCTAGTAGTTGTTGGTAGCCACCATTAAAGTCAAGGTTAAGGTGTTTAGTATTAAAGATAATCAAGTGTATAAGATGTTCATTTCTAGAGGGATGAAACTAAGGCAAGAAGATAAAAGACAAAAAATATCACTGTCATGGGTCACAAAGCAAGACTATATCAAACTGAGAAAAGAAATCGAAAGGAAGAGCCAAATTATTTTGAATAGATCATAGGGGTTCTGACCATAGTCGAGGCATCTAAAAGACAAGTAGATTGAATAGAACAATTTGAGGATGAATGGATGACGATAGATTTGGTAACACTTCCAAAATGTATTGGTAAAAATTCTAATTTTTGGGAACTATCGAAATGAAATTTTTTATTTGATGTAAAGAGTTCATTGAGAATTGGTCTAATAACCTGTATGATGAAGTAGGTGATGCCTTAGTATTGGATCTTATAAAACATGCATTGGATGAGAAGTCCTTATGCAAGGTAACAAAATCTACATCTTCCTAGCAAGCTTGGAGGACCCTAGAAGTAGAATTTGGTATAAAGGAAAGTGATATAAAGAAGAAAATTGTTATGAAACCAGCTCAAGAAAAGATAGAAAAGATAGATCAATGCCTTAGAATTCAGCCTCTTCGAGGGGGAACCTCCTTTACATTACATAAATGAACAATTCTTCGATGATTCAAATGAAAAAACCTCCTTTCTATATATAGGAGTCTAAGGAGTCACAATATAATCCAGCCGACCTAACAATAATAATATAAAGCCACAAAAATAACAATAGAGGTGGGGGCAATAGGGGCACAACAATATTAATAAGGGGTATAACTACAATAGTAATGGGGTAATCACTAGTATTATAGGGACCCAACATGCCCCTCTCCTTCAAAAAAGTGTTGTCCTCAACGCTTGAGTAGTTCTAGATACTTCTGCATAAAATTCTCATCCTCCCATGTGGAATCTTCAGCAGATAAGTTCTTCCACTTGATAAGATACTCTGAAATTGATCGATTTCGTAGCTGTCGAGTTCTTGTTTCTGTGATTTCTTCTGGTTCCAATATAATTTTTCCTTCCTCGTCAAGTTCTGGAAATATTGTTTGAACTCGGAGCTTGTCACCTATAACCTTCTTTAAACATGAAACATGGAAAACTAGGTGCAATCCAGAAGCTGCAGGAAGCTCCAATTTGTATGCCATAGTACCAATCTTTTGCAACACCTTGTACAGACCATAATACTTTGGTGATAATTTATTATCCTTATCAGCTTGCTTGAGGGACATTTGCTTATATGGTTATAGCCGTAGGAATACCCAATCACCTACATCAAAACTTCTTTCACTACGATGTTGATCTGCCTGTTGTTTCATTCTATTCTGTGCCAACACGAGGTTATCCTTTAAGAGTTGGAGGACTTGTTGTTAACGTTCGATGTGATGTTCCACTGCCTGAACCTTAGAATTTTCTCTTAAATATGATGTGATGGATGGTGGTTGATACCCATAAAGTGCCATAAATGGGGTCATTTTTGTTGCTGTATGGAAGGAAGTGTTATACCACCATTCAGCCAGAGGCAACCATTTGACCCATTGTGTTTGTTTATCAGATACAAAGCAACAAAGGTATCCTTCCAAACATTTGTTTACTATCTCAGTTTGCCCATCAGATTGAGGATGATAAGATGAGCTATGAGCTAACTGAGCACCAAGACAAGAAAATCATTCTGTCCAAAAATTTCCAGTGAAAATGGGATCTCTGTCACTTACGATAATCCTTGGGTTTCCATGTAGATTTTGAATTGTTTCCATAAATGCAGTAGAAATTGTACTGGCTTTAAATGGATGTGATAATGCACAAAAGTGTGCATACTTGGTAAGTCTGTCAACTACCACCATGATGACACTCTTTCCCTCAGACTTAGGTAAACCTGTGATAAAATCCATTGAAACCTCCTCCCAACGTTGGATTGGAATGGATAAAGGTTGTAATAGACCCGGTGTATTAATCGTTTCAACTTTATTTTGTTAGAAAGCCAAACATTCCGCCACAAACTTTTGAATATCTGATTTAAGGCCATCCCAAAAAAATTCCTTCTTAACCCTGTGGTAAGTTTTTAAAAATCTTGAGTGCCCTCCTAAGGGAGAAGCGTGCAATTCCATAAGAATATACTGTTTTAGCTGGGAATTTTTACAAAGGTATAAGCGATCTTTGTACCATAACGAATCATTTTTCCAGCTAAATGTATCAGACGTACTGGAATCTTGTTGTAACTTTCGAATAAGTGCCCACACTTCTTCGTCATTCTTCCATTCCTCCCTTGCTTCGTTTATCCAATCTGGTTGGATAATAGAAATGGCGCACAACAATGCTTCCACATCCTCATCCTTTCTTGAGAGTTCATCTCCCACCACATTTTGCTTCCCTTTTTTGTAGATGCTTTCAAAGTCATAACCCAACATCTTTGTGACCCACTTTTGTTGCTCTTCAGAGGATAATCTTTGTTCTAAAAAGTATTTAAGGCTATCATGATCCATTTTTACCTTGAAGTGTCTTCCCATTAGGTAGGGTCACCATTTCTTAAGTGCATGGAGTATTGCCAACATTTCCTTCTCATAAATAGCTTTTATTAAAAACTTTCCCTTGATTGGACAACTTTCAAAAGCAATGGGTCTTTCATCTTGCATTAGAATAGCACCAATTCCATTTCTTGAAGCATCACATTCCACAATAAAGGTTTTTGTGAAGTTTGGTGTAGCTAAGACTGGTGCTTGGCACATTTCCTCTTTAAGATGTTCAAAGGCCTGTGTTACTTCCGGAGTCCATGAAGATGCATCTTTCTTCAATAATGTTGTTAGAGGTGCTGTTATTCTCCCATAATTCTTAAAAACTTGTGATAATACCCTATCAACCCGAGAAATCCTCACAGATTCTTTATGGATGTGGGGATTTTCCATTCCTTAATGGCTTTAATTTTGCTAGGGTCTACCTTAACTCCTTCATGAGATACAATATGACCCAAATATTCCACCTCCTGGACTCCAAAGAAACATTTGGATCTTTTTGCATATAATTGTTTCTCCTCCAATAGTTGTAGCACCCTGTCAACATGTTCAACATGATCCTTCCAAGACTTGTTGTAGATTAGTATATCATCAAAAAATATTAACACAAATTTTCTAAGGAATGGTTTGAAAATTGAATTCGTCAAACCTTGAGATGTTGAAGGTGCATTGGTAAGGCCAAAAGGCATGACCAAAAATTCATAATGACCGTCATGAGTTCTAAATGTTGTTTTTGGAATGTCTTCAGTCTTCATTCTGATTTGATGATATCCTGAACGAAGATCCAACTTGGTGAAGTAAATTGATCCATGCAATTCATCCAGTAATTCATCAATGACAGGAATGGGGAACTTATCTTTAATAGTGAGCTTGTTGAGCTCCCTATAATCCGGACACATACGCCATGATCCATCCTTCATGTGCACCAATACTATTGGAGCAGAGAAAGAACTTTGACTCGGTTGAATTATACCAGCCTCTAGCATTTCTGCAACCATACGTTCAATTTCACTCTTTTGGATATAGGGATATCTGTACGACCTGCTGTTTGGAGGAACACTTCCTGGAATCAGATGAATAGCATGATCATGATCACGCATAGGTGGGAGATCTTTGGGAGTCTCAAATACCTTGCAATGATTGTCCAGAACTTTTTGGAGATCTGGAGAAATAGATGATTCTGATGTGGAAACATCTAGCAAACATAATTGTGCAATTACACCTCTTTGCTCCTTTTTTAGAAGCTTTTTCATACCATTAGAGCCGATTATCTTTCTTGGTTTCCCTGCAATACCCCTTAATTCAACTTCCTTTCCTTCTGTAGAAAATTTGATGAAAAGTTCTTGAAAATTAAAAGCTATTGTACACAAGGATTATAGCCATTGGACTCCTAGTACAACATCAACACCTCCCATTGGAATGGAAAGCATTGGGCTAGTCAATACATATTCTCCCATGGATAGCTCGATATTATGGCACTTTCCAGAGCAATTTATTGTTCCTCCATTTGCAATCATCACTTGACACTCTAGTGTTGGATATAGGAAGCAATTCAATTCTTTTGCTACCTTACAATGATTAAAATTGTGGGTGCTTCCTGAATCAATCAACACTATTACCTTTTTCTTCTTGATTTGTCCTTCTATCTTGATGGTTTGAGAAGTGGTAATTCCCACCAATGCATTACAAGATATGGTCAGATTTATTTGTTCTTCATCTAGGCTTTCTTCCTGGAGTATATCCTCTTCTTTTGACCTTTCTTGCTCCTTTTCTTCTTCCTCTTCACAATCTATGTAGAATAATTTCTTCTCAGCACACTTATGACCTTTAGTGTATTTGCTATCACAACTGTAACAAAGCCCTTTTGCTCTTTTTTCTTCCAATTGTTGTGGTGTCAACCTTATAGGTTGTGGAAGATTAGGGGCAACAACACTTCCGTCTTTATAGTTCTGAGTGGTATGCTTCCTGGTTGCCATAATTTTGCTTTCCATTTTTCTTGCTAACCTGAATGCCTTCTCTAATGAATCAGGTTCCCAAAGGTGAACATCATGTTGGATATTATCCTTTAAAGACCCTATGAACACATCAATCCTATGCTCCTCTGAAATATCTTTTACCCTTATGTTCAATTTTTGGAACTCCTCAATGTGCTCCATTATTGAACCCTTTTGTTTGAGACTTATCAATTGGCTAAAAAAAGTGTTGCTTTTTGTATCTTCATAAATTGCTATCAATTATTCTGTAAAAATTGCCCAAGTGATAAATTGTTTACGACAGAAAAGCCATTGATACCATACAAACTGAGTTGGTTACAAATATAAAGTTGCCATACGTACCTTTTGTGTGTTTTGCACATTATTGAGATCGAAAAATTGCTCGATCTGTAATATCCATGTGGCGGGATCCTTGCCATCAAACTTCCTCATATCGATTTTTGGAATATGGTGAGTCTTCGATCCAACATTAGAGTCTATGGAATCATGATTAACATTTCTTTTGTTCTCATCATGAGTTTCCTTTAGTACCCTTTCAACCTTAGTGACCATTTCTTGTAGCAACTTATTCATATTTATCTTCAATTCTTCCATCTTATCATCCATGCCATCAATTTTACCTTCTATTTCTTTCTTTAAACAATCCATCTTAGCTTCTACACCTTTCTTTAAACCATCCATCTTAGGTTCTACATCTTTCCTTAAACCATCCATCTTACATTCTGTTGCTTTTTTGCAAGTGACACTTGTTGCACTTGTTCTTGTAATTTTTATCTATCATATAGCATTTCTTCTTCTTCTTCATGATTCATGCTAGAGCTTTCAGGTTCCTTACTAGGTGTTTGAATTTTCTTTCCTTGGGGCATCATTTACCAATAATAATTCTCTATTATGCCCTTTGAATTCCTTCAAAATAAATTTTCAAACCAAGCTTAAGCAAAAATTTAAGAAAATCTACACACCTTTTTTCACTTTGTAGGAGCTCGATATTGCCTCTGATGTATCTCTGTACTTTCCAATCATCTAATTCTGAGTTTGTTGCCTGCAGTAGCCCTTTGTGTCCTCTTTCCAATGCCACAAGTCTGACCCAAATTGGATTCTCCAAGGAAGCTTTATGTGAAATCTCCCACAGTCACTTGATTATAGACTAGTTCAGTAGAGCGATCTTGTACGACGTGCCACGAGTCACTGTTTCAACCTTTGGATCTAAAAAAAGCATAAAAGAAACTATAGTCCATCCTATTTTTGTACCTTCTTACAAAATTTCAATCCGATCCCCAGAGAGAAAGTTATGAAGATTTTCCCCAGGTCACCTTTTTGGAATGTAATTCAGGACTCTGCAAAATGACCAACTTCCTCAGATCATATCTCCGCAAATATAGCGCGAAAAGCTCTGAAATTTGGACCCAAGATTTAGCACAACCTCTTGCCAAATGGATTTTTTTTTCAACTTCTGAAACGTCGCACAAAAAAAGTTATAGCGAAAATGCCACGATGACCTATTTGGAGCAGCGAAACCCTAAAATCCAAAGCTCTAATACCAAATGTTATGAAACCAACTCAAGAAAAGATAGAAAAGATAGATCAACGCCTTAGAATTCAACCTCTTCAAGGGGGAAACCTCCTTTACATTACATAAATGAACAATTCTTCGATGATTCAAATGACAAAACCTCCTTTCTATGTATAGGAGTCTAAGGAGTCACAATATAATCCAGCCGACCTAACAATAATAATATAAAGCCACAAAAATAACAATAGAGGGATTCTATGGGGCACAGTAATAACAATATGGGGGCAATAGGGGCACAACAATATTAATATGGGGTATAACTACAATAGTAATGGGGTAATCACTAGTATTATAGGGACCCAACAAAAATTTTGTTACATTCTATTGAAGAATCAATAGAAATTGAACTGCAAGTCTAAGAGTAAATGTGTAAGACTCTAAGAGGAAAAAATACTTGGAGAATCCCACTCAGATGTACTGGATGATAGTTATAAACGCTATAAAAGTGAAACCCATCATGCAAAAATTCATATGGATGAAGAAGACGTATACAATATTACAGAGTGAGAATTTTAAGTCTCTACATGCGAAGTAGACCAAGACCATATAGATGCTTGAGAAACCCATTGTAACATGGATGGTGAATATGATGGTGAATATCATTCCGACGAGACATATGTGGATGGTGACTGCAAAGTGAGTTTTGAATTGATGAATCCAACAATATACCTTGTTGATGATGGTGAAGCTTCCAATAAAAAGGTGAATAAGATGTGTGGTCTAGTTCGTATTATTGTAGTTTATGATGACCTATTTTAATCAGAATTTGAGGCATTTATTTTTTAGAATAATAAATACAATTTTTCATTTGATGTAGTGGTTTGTAGAGCTAAAAGTGCATCCCTCATGAATCTAAAAACAAATGATGAATTTAGTGAAGTTGAAATTGTTAATGAGCACATGAATGCTCAGATATCTCACCACATAGTGGACGAAAATTATGTTGATGAAATGTGTGGTCTCCTTTTTGAATCAAGGACCAATTGTGGAAATATGGAAAGTTCCATGTTTAATAAGAATTAAAGATTGAGGCTAACACTGTAGCAGTAATTTATGAAGCAATAGTTATAATTTCTCATGAAGCAGTGTGCGATCTACTAGCAATTGATGATTAAGAAGAGGATAAAGTGATTCATGATTTTTTGATGAGAATATCCACTAACATCATAACATTGGAAGATAGCCTCAATGTAGTTGAAGAGGAAAAGAAGAAAGAAGCAAAGAAAAATCTCACTACAGAGCATAATGAAGATGTTTTTAACATTAATTTTGAGTGTGCAAGTAGACAAGACAACAATCCTGTTATAGTTATGACTGAAAGAGAATATGAACACAAATATTTAGGAAAGGGAATGGAAGTTTCTAAAGACGAAGAAGAAAGCATAGAAACAATATGTAAAAAATGCAGTCAAGAAGATATCAAATTCTACTATCAAGAAATATGGTAGAAGGAAGATCAAGAATATGAAGCGGGAGAAGCATTGGAAAAGTTCATAGTTTGGAGATGAAAAGTTATGGTAGTAGTCCATGAGTGAATGAAAATTTCAAGACGAAGCTATAGAAGATAGGCTCTGAAAACCTAAATTGTTTTTTAAGAACAAAAATAGAAGAAGTCAAAGAAAAATTGCAATACCAACAAGTGACGAAATATGGAGCTTACATCAGGAAAGCACAACTAAAAATGAAGCAGTTTCAAGGGTATAGAATATGGAATAAACGAAAAAGAAAAAATTGCAATGTAAAAAGTTTTTTGAGTCAATCTTTTATTTCAAGCATAGCATGCATAGTTGACTCATGTTTAACTTAAGGTTAAGTCATATGATCATAATTAAGGGGGAGTTTTATAAATAGTAGTTACTCTCATATGCATGCAATGCATGAAGTGTAAAGTTAAGTTAAGGAAAGAAATTTGAGTCCAATATTAGAAGTCAAGTGAGCCATAGTTAGAAGGTTAATGCTTTGTCTAGAAAAGTTGAGTCAAGTAAAAGAAAAATGTTGAGTTAAATTAAAGTAAAGTTAGAGAAGTTTAGTTAAAGCGTCAAGACTTAGTTTGCTTAAGGAAAGGAGAGTTAGAGTTTTCATTGTTTCATATTTCAAAAGTTTGGTGTTATATGTCCATGGTTGGGCCATTGTAACGTGAAGCAAGAACAGAGAATAGTCATAGCTCAGTGTATGTATATGAGAGAGTAATTAATTAATAGAAATTATTTATTCAAATATAAACTTGTGTATTTATTTGTCTTATATTTAAATGCTTATATTTTCCTCTCACTAATAATAACTTATCTCCCTACACTTTGTCATGTAGGAAAATTGTGTCATGACTCGTGTCATGACCCACTCAATCATGTTAGACATTGGGTGATTGCACACTATCTAAACCCATAAATTTATGCATTTCCACTCCAACTCTTAATATCACGTTAGTACCTATAATCAAAATGTTACTTCATTAAATTCTTGTTGCCTTATCCAACTCCCTTGTCACATTTACAAGAAATCATTCCAAATTGAAGAAGGTTACATCCTTTTGTTTAAAATGGGTCAATGTTATGTATTACATACTTTTCCAAATGATAGTTTGGCCCAACCCATCTCAATATTTATTTGTTCTCCTTTGTGCTCACCTAAATCATGCATTATACTGCGATTTCCAGTCTAGTTAATTCAACACATTCTAATGGGTTCCTCTCTACATGCATGCATGATACCCTGATCTGTTCATCCCATGTGCTACACATTACCCTTGTCTTCAAACTAGACTTGTTCAATTATCTTGTGTGAGACTATTGATGCTTCACATGCCATAAAAAGGAAAACAAATGTCTAAGTATTGTGCATTCCATTCCATCATATGCTTACTACTCTCATTTACCTAATATGATTATTCTAAGTGTCTTTCCTATTAGGCCAGGTTTGTAAATCTGAATCAAATTGTGTTTTGCATTAAGAGATAATATGAATATATACAAGGAGAGGGAGATTATTGGGTTTCATCTCCCAATGTCTCTTCATCTTCTAACTTCCTTTATTTTTTTCTATTTACATAAGTTTTCCTAATCCTAAAGAATAGGTTTCAACATTCCCCTCCTTATCTAAAGGGATGTTGGTGTGTCCAAGAATCATTCTAAATCTTTCAAAATTTTCCCTTCTAAGCACTTTGGTGAAGATGTCTACAATCTACTCATTTGTGGAAGAATGTCATAGGTGGATTGTTTTAGCCTCAACATGATGTCAAATCAGATGGTATTTTTTATTGATGTGCTTCATTTGATCATGGAACTTTGGGTTCTTGGCTAAATTTATTGTAGAATTGTTTTCAATCAAAGGAGGAGTTGAATTTACTAGTGTCTCCTACAAATCGTCCATATTTTCTTGAGCCACACAATTTCCATGGTTTCTTCAACTATTCCCACATATTCTACCTCAGTTTCGGAATCTGCTAGAACTGATTGTTTATGTGACCTTTAGGAGACAACTACTGATCCAAGACTCATAACATAACCATAAGTAGATACTTAGGTTTCTTTATCTCTATAAAAGTCTAAATAAGAGTATCTAATCAAGTTGAAGTCACCCACCTGTGTATACTTGAGTCCAAAGTCTTGAGCTCCCTTCAAGTACTTTAGAACTCTTTTTGTAGTAGACTAATGACGCTCACAGGGCTTTTGCATAAACCTAGAGAAGATTTAAATACCAAATGAAACGTTTGGTCTAGCAGTAATCAAGTAGTTGAGAATTTATACAATTTGTCTCTACTTTGTCACAACCTCAAATTCTTTTTCTTAATTGGATGTGAGCTTTACATCCTATTCCATTGGAGTAGTTAAAGGATTGAACTAAAAACATGTTCAACAAATCTCCAATTTACTTCTTCTGAGGGATGAATATAAACTTCAGATGTTAGGTTACTTCAAAACCAAGATAGTAGTGAACATAACTCAAATCTGTCATTTCAAAACCTTTCCTCAGTTCTTTCTTTATGGATGCAATGTAGTTGTGATTGTTTCCTATCATCAAAATATCATCTACATACACGAAAATATATAAAAATATTTTTTCCAACTTAAGAATATTGCATCATGAAGATCATAATGTTTGAGATTGAGTTTCAAAAGATGCCCAACCAACTTTTCATACTAGGCTCACAGTTCTTTCTTGACACCATACAAGGATTTTACAAGCTTGCATATGTTGTGTTCCTAACCCTTCACAAAAATTCCTTCTAGTTGGGATATAAAAACATTATATTTCATATCTCCATTCAAGAAAGAATGTTTTACCTCCATTTGATAGACTTTCCAACTATTCTGTGCTGCCAAGGAAAAGCGGGCCTTGATGGTAGCCCATTTTACAATGGTGGAAAAATTATCCTCATAATAAACCCCTTCTCTCTATGAAAAACATTTTACCACACGCCCAGATTTATTCTTGTTATTGAAAATTTTTAATGCTTAATTTAGCAGGGGTCCTCAGATGGCTTCCAAAGGACTACTACTAGATCGAGTGGCAACAATGGGACAAGGACCCACTGTCACCTCAGTCAACGTCCCCTACTCCTTACAAACTTTCACCTATAGGAGGAGTCCTGATATAGGATAGTCACTAGAATGATGAGATCAATAACAATGCACAATATGATTTCAAATGCCCATTCAAAGGAGAGGCTCAGATAACAGGTTGTTTTTTTAGAAGAAAAATAAGGGCTCTCCAACAAGGGCTTTAGTGAAGGATGATCTCGGGTTTATGAATATTCAAAAATGATGAATGCCTAAGATAAAATTTCCAAAATCTCTCACTTGTGATTGATTTTTTTATACTAGAGTTCAAAGTGAGGCAAGGATGACTCATCCAATGGAAAGATTCAATTAAACTGTGAGCTTTGGGAGAATCTAGGGTGTCTTTCCATGAAAAAAACCTTGAGAGAAATACTATAAGATACTAAGGGTTGAGAGATAAATCATGATAGATGCTCATCCAATTATCACCTATAGTTAAGAGAAAATGTTTTGAATTATGAACTACAAAGCGCAAACCTTCAAGAAATCCCCAAGTTAAAGGAGCTCCAAGGGTTCCCTCTTGGTGCAATAGCCAGGGAATCAATTTATTTGAAATTCCATTGGTGAAATTCATTCAAAATTGGAGGATGTCGAGAGGAGACATAAATGAAGAAACTTTCCTAGATGAAATCCTAAAATTTCACCTCCCTAAATTTTGCACCAAGCCCTAGAAAATATCCTTATCTTTAGGGGACGAAGAAAAGAGGAAAACAGAGGTGAACGAATGATATTTCATTAAGTTGATGTGATCACCAAGGATATAGGACCAATGCCTATTCTATTGAGAGAATGGAGTCAAGAATGAGATTGATTTAGGGTTTTTTTCTATCAAGGAGCCTAATTGCATCTTTGCATGCCCTAATGAAGCAACTACACAGCTACAACAAGGATTTATACTTTGACTTGTCAAATAATGGAGTTTTAGGGTTAGGTTTTTCAAAGGCAACCCCTAGGAGAATTCACTTTTTATTTCCCAATGAATAACGCATGGAATAGATCAATGCTACCAAAGTTATTCAATATTTATTCATAATTTAGAGCACAAGATGCACCATGAGGTAGTCTTCCATACATTATATAATGAAAATTCTGCATAAAAGAGAAAGTTACGTGGAAAAAAAAGTATATTCATCCATCATATTTATAAGAGAGAAGATAAAAATATAATAGCATTAACCTAAACATCAAAATGATTAAAGAATCTTCAATTCGTCCTTCAATGGCTATAGCAAAATTCCATAAGAGAAAATGATCCAAATCCAAGTGATGTTGAGTTACAGATCAGATCTCACTTCTATTTATATGAGCCTATAATAGTTCAATGGGTTTAATTAGCATAACAAACCCCTAAAAGGGTCTCTAATGTTTAAAATAACACCCTAATTGGAGATAGGCCTACCAAATAGCTCCATAACGTAAAAAATAAGCCTATCAGGAAGGTTGAAATGATAATACAATAGCTATGAGGGTCGTTGGGAGGCCTAGTGAAGTCCAACATGTGCCAAAATGGATGGAAGGGATAAAAAAATAGTGACGAAGGGGGGTGGCCCCTTGATCTCCAAGAAAATTACATGTGGTGCTCCAAAGTGGTCATGGGGGCATAAAAACATCCTCACGGGTCTCCAAATGGATCAAAGAAGCTTGTATCCCATCTATAAGGGTCAGAACCATGATGCAAGCCCTCTTTCTACCATGGTGAGACACATCGTCATCTAGGCCCTAGAAAAACTGCCAAATGTGTGGTGCAAGTGCGTATCCAGCTTGGCAAGGTGGCCTAAGTACATCATCATCTTCAATTAAATGGAAGATGAGTGAGCATTGAGTGGCGCTGAAGGATCCCGTGATGTGGCTATATGCTTTATGTTATAGTGGAGGCCCATGGCTCTTTATGCTCACCCTACAATGACAATATGACCCTCTAGAGGGCTTGGACCCCATATAGGAAGACCAAACCCCAAGATGAAGACCCACCTATAATCATGTATACTATAGACTTTGTCGTATTGGTTAACTAAATTCCTACTAAATTATTTTCTGCCTCTTAAGGTCTCTGACAAGGATGCACCTTATCACCCCTTATTTTAATTTTTCTTATTGAGGACATAGTAGCTTGCCCTTGCAGGTAGTAGTAGATGGGTCTCTGACATGTATCTTTATTACTAGACAAGTCATGGTTGCTCATCTGATTTTTGTCAATGATGTGTTACTATTTGGTAGATTATATGTTTTGGAATGGAGACATAATTATGGTATTATTAATTGCTTTGGATTGGTATATGGGCTCATTATGTCACGTGACATGTTTTCATATGGCTTTCATGCCTTTGACCATAGAAAAATGATCCAATAAAGCATACAAAGTAGAAACAATTGCAATAATTGTATGGCATGCTCCAAACCTCACCTGACCATCAAAAGCTTACCATAAATAATCTTGTTATTATCATTAAAAAATTAACATCTTAAAATACGTGTGATGACTCTAATATTCATAACATAATTAATATCATAAAAAACCTTACAATAACTATTTCTGTTCATATTAAGTCAAGTTGGAGACAACATTGGTTATGATGTGATACTTGGTTGCTTAATATCATGGTTTATGGCCCGACACAACCTTGACACCGTCTCCTCCTCTACCATGTCACTTTCTTTGTCACCTACTCTGTTCTTCAACACCACTTATGAGTGCCAAATCACATTGACACAACTATTATACTTCTTTTTCATTCGTCCTAGTCTAGTAAGGAAAACTTGATTATTCTGAGTGCCCTTAAGCTATAGTAATGACCACAAATAGCTTCATAAATCATAGAACTTTACAATCCTGAGGAATTTAGAATCCCTCCTTCTAGAAGAGCCATGGGAATATGCCTAAAAGAGGATTTCTTCATCCACTTTATTACTCGAAGTTCCTCTTCAGTTTTCATAAGCCCTTTCCTCAATCTCCTTCACTTCTTTTTTAAAATAAAAGGAAATCTTGTTGTGATAGTGTTGTGCCACTTTCATGGTTACATCCTTGCCTTTACTTAATGGACCAAATCCCATGTGTGTGTCCCCTCATTTTATTCGAAGGTGTGCCCTATTGAGGTCTTGTTCATTGTCACAATTTTCAAATAGACTACTACTACTCATTGCTATCTCGCATTAGGGGAGGTATCTTCCTTCAAGTCAACTCACCATAAAAATACCTCAACTACTCCGGCAAGCTTAGAGCATAATATAACACCCCTAGTGAAAATTTCATGTAATAAATGTTAAGAACAATAACAATAGATGATCGGGACATGTATTCAAAGCTGAATGTTTGACAAGGCATCCTGGGGGGTGTTAATTTGATTGTTTATGGCTAAGGAAATTGGAAAAGGCAATGGCTAATGCATTAAAAGGCATTTTGGCACATTAATTTATTAAAATAATGTAAATTAGGAGAAAAAGAAGCTGAAAGGTCATAGTTTGCATGTGAGGAGGAAAATGAAGAAAATAGAGGCCTCATTCATAAAAAGGCTTATGAGGGTCAGTTGGTAAGATTTTTTGAATTCAATTTTGGAGCTCTCTAACTATTCTTTCTCTCTCTCATACTCTTGGCTACTTGGATTTTTCTTGGAGCACTCTTGGAGGGTGTGGTATACTTAGATTCTTGGAGTAGGAACACAAAGGAAGAGTGAGGGTATCGGCTTCGGCACCTATATTAGATTTTCTTGCAGGTATCTTGTTACATGTATGGTTTCTTCCCTAGTTTTCGCATGCATGGCACATGCATGTGGTTTCTTGGTTGTGATCTATCATTGGCATGGAGGATTTCCTGGATCGACAATGGATTGCCAAGCCATGCCATTTCCTAGATAGCCATGGTGATTATGGGTTTACTTTCATTTCTTTGTTTTGGTTGGTTCTCATGTTTCCTTAGCTTGGGTTGAGTTATTAGTCCTGGAACCCCTGGTTGAAAAAACACTTTGGAAGCCCTGTAACGGCTTGGGTTGAGCTACTAGTCCTCGAAGCCCTAGTTGAACAGACAATCTCGAAGCCCTGTAACAAATTGGGTTGATTTACTACTCCTGGAAGCCCTGGTTGGACAAATGCTCTCGAAGTCCTTGGTGAGTTTAGTTACTAGTCCTAGAACCCTTGTTTGGACAAATACTCTGGAAGCCCTGTATAAGTTGTGGGTTGAGTTACTAGCTCTTGAATCCTTGGTTGGACAAACGCTTTGGAAGCCCTACATAAGCTATGGGTTGAGTTACTAGTTCTTGAAGCCTTGGTTGGACAAACACTCTGGAAGCCCTGGAAGGTTTGGATGGAGACCAATATGATGATGGTTTTTCATGATGTCTGACCGTGAGGTGGAATCACTGTTTGATGGGTTGAGGTGGATGGCCTATGGAATCCTTGGAAGAGTTTTGGTTGATGTGTTTTATGAGATCCCACATTCATGCTTGGAATATGGCACGGGGATGAATGGCTGAAGAGTGATTTGGCTCAGCCATTCTATGGTCAGGTGGAATGTGGTAGTCCCATCTCTGGTTGGTTCATTTTATTCATTAATGAGAAATCCATTCTCTTGATTTTCATGTGTAAATGTACTGATGTATTTGTCGATTTGGTGGCTAATATGTTTATTGTATTTTTCTTCCTATTACACTAGTTATATGCACATTTCATGGCAACAACTATGTATGGCTCTCAGCATGTTTTTACTTGTATATGAATGGATAATGTGTTTAAGAATTAATGGAGGATAATACAAAAAATGGCATAAGGGAACAATGGTTCATAGCAATTCTCAAATAAGTATGAGATCTTGACACTTAATTATGTTATTTACACCTATAGGTTACATGTTGATGATATGTTTCACAAAATGCCTGTCATGACTAGCAGGGGTCTAGTGATGATATTGTTCATATTATTTCTTTTGCATCACTGTTTCCTTGCATCCTTACTAATTCTAAGCGATCATTTCATTCTGGGCAGTGTCCCGGGCTCTGGGCTGAAAAAGGTGGCTCAAACCCTGGAATGCTAGCATTGGTGCTGAGACTAACTTTCTTGGGCAGCGTCTAGGGAGCGTTAGCCCTGAAACTAACTCACTTGGGTAGTGTCTAGGGAGTGTTACCCTACCCTTAAGTCTCTCAAACAATAGTGTGATCCAGTGACAGGCAGTCTGAGTTGCTGAATTGTCTCCTGAAGGTTATTTGGATGATGTTGGATAACTGTATGTGATGTTCTTACAATTCCATTTCCTTAAAGTCACCAAGGAGGTTGAATCTTGTCATAGTGGCCTCTCGTTGCATGTTTACCCTAGCCAGCTGGTTTCCTGGGTAGATGTGGGAGGACGATGTTACAAAGTGGTATCAAAGCATGGTTCAACTCTCAGACTAGATGGGTTGAATGTGTTAGTAATGCATGCATGTAAGTTGCATGTGTGTATTTTATACTTGCATTTCATATGCTTGTTACATTTTCTTGATGACTGATTATGGTTGTATTATGGTTATCATGGGGAATTTGATATTGATTTGGTGGAGTGCATCTGTCATGAGTATGTGACTAGTTGTATATGGTTATACATTGCTTACATGTTGATTTCATGATACCTACTTACATCCTTGTATGTTAGGTTACATTTTTTTAAAATATTTTTTATTACATATATCAATCTTGTGGGTTGATTATAAGAATTGATCGCTTATGTTCGACTACATGCGTTTATGCATAGGTGTAGTTGATTTGGCATTGCTTATGCGTACTATTCGTTGCATATGGCAATGTGTACAATGGAGTAATGGTTGTTTTCATGCATGAGGTCATGGTTTGTGTAGCTGATATGGTCATGCATTGATGACTGGACTCTAGCCAGAATGGTGTATATATGGTTTTGTGCTCATTTTTTATATGTATCTATGCAATTGCTATGCATGTATGGTCTCGGTTACGATTATTCATGTATAGTAGGTCAAACATGCATTGTGAAGTCATTGTATGCAATTTAGGTCATCATGATGCTATTGGTTGTTATGATGCTAATGTGTTGGTTGAGATAAAGCAAGAGATGTAGATGATTAAAGTGAAGTTGCAACATTGGACCTCATGGCAAGGTCAGATAATGATATATGTATTGCATGTGGGCATGCATGTATGTATGTTAAGGATTGTTATATGCATTACGTTTATATACATTAGGTTTATATACATTAGGTTTATGTACATGTCTTTTGATGTTATGGGTACATTCATGATATATGTTGGATGGTCAGTGTAGTTATATGTACACGTGTGAGATGGTCATGAATAATAGTAACATATGGTTGTATGCATTTCTTTTGTTGTTCATGTTAGATAACTTGATGATTATGTTATATATTATTGATGAGTATGATATATAGATTATTGTTGTTATATGATGATTAGGGTCATTTCATTGAGATATTGATGTTAGAATTTGGATTGGTGATATGCGTGATGGTTATGTTCATTTCCTTGAAGATCTTGATGTTATATGTATTGTGTTAAGCTACTTTGACCTATGTAGATGGTTATGGTTGTGATATTCAGGTATGAACCAGCATATTTGTGAGATGGTGTCCTACTAATCTATATTGACTTTGCATATGTGATTGTTATGCATGAATGAAAAATGCTTATGAGATTATGACGTGAACATCTTAGTTAGTTACTATTAGGGATATCATGATTTATGTTTGAGTTGATATGTTACGGAGTTATATCGTGCTAATCTGGATTGATTATGAAGACTAGATTGCCTCCCTTGAGATGCATTAAGGTATGAACTTGCTTATGTCATCTACTTGGTGCTTGACTGTTTGACTATGACATCTATTTGGTGTTTGAGTGTTTGGTGTCTAGTTGATTTATTTAACATGGTATGTTTGCAATTTGGTTGAATGTTTGATGAATTTCATAATATGAGTATGTGTTCAAATGATATTGTTTTAAGATGATTGTACTAATATATATGTGTTGAGACAATTGATATGTACTTGAGTATAGTAGGTGATAGTTGTAGTATTATGACTGATGACTATGAGTTGACTATAAGTTATGACATGATTGTTAGTCTTGGTAATGGTTGATTTCAAATTGATAGATATGATTTTCTTGATATTTGGAACATGTGGTTTACATGTGTGGGCAGTTGTAGGGAACATGCTTGGTATTAGCATGACAAGGTAATAATTGATGTATTTATATAACTAACAATTGTGTGATGTGACAGTACATCGTAAGACTCGCTTGCAACAAGGTAAAAGAAAGGAATTGGGCAAGAATTCATTTGGATATGTTTGGAAACCCTAATTCCAAACGAATGATTATTTGCATGCAGGAAGTCTTTTTAACCTTGATTTTGTTTGACATTATGTGGACATGTGTTATATTCATGGACATGTACTTGACAGGTATATTAGCTAGTCTCTAGCTATAGGTGGATCTGTTAAAGGATTGGAGTCCCTTGAGAGATGGCGTGGATGTGATCGTTTGCAAGAAATGTGCTTGGAACAACAAGATATGGTAACCCGTGTATTGTTATGTCATATATGAACTTATATTTATGTGTTTATGGAAATATAATGCAGGGAGTTTCATGGCAAGAGAGATTTCCATGAAATCTTAAAGAAGGCTTGGGTTGAGCTTTCCATGGGAACCATGGGGATTGAGTCATGGTGTTTGTTGTTAGTCTTGCGGTTTTGTTATTTTGTGATTGTTATGCTTGATTTGGAATTTTGATTATTTCTGGTGCATAGCTATGCCACTTTGTTTGAAAATTCATGTTGTTATTATTTTTTATGGTCTTCTTCTTGTTTGTTTCTTGTATTACCTTTTGCATTTTGAGTCTGGGGAATTGGTTGGGAAAGAGGAAAGTTAATGTAGCTCAAGGAGAATTCTGTGGTACTTGAAAGGTAATGTAAGTTTCAGATGAAGCTCTATGCATGACTAAGCACAGTGGAAGGTAATGTTATGGCTGTCTGTTGGATTGGCTGGGTCCATTATGGTAAATCAATGGTAGCAGTATAATCATGAGAAGGTAAAAAGAAAAGATAAAGTAAATGGATTTGAGGTATCATATGCCTTAGCTATGTTGGGAACTCTTGTTCTCAATGTTGCACATGTGTTTCATAAATAAGGAAGTTCTCTTAAACTAGACCTTATGTTATCACCTAATTATGTTATGATCATGATTTTGTGATGTTTATATAGACATACAAAATATATATGCATGAATGTTGTTGTCTGAAATGACCATGATTTTTTTATGCTAATGATTATATATGCTTGTATGTATGTTGTTGTCTAACAGGATCATGATTGTTTTATGCTAACATTTATATATATATATGTATGTATCCATGTATTTGTGTTATTGTCTCACATGGTTATCAGGGATCATTCTTGTGGAGGAATGATTTGTTATGCAGGAGAACGACATGAAGAGGTTCCTGGTCTTACGAGGAATCAATTGGGAAGAGTAGTCACGACAAATATATGAGGTCGGTATCATGTGGATATGATCTGGTATTGTATACTTGTGTTATGCCTATGCTTATGTTATGACAAGTAATGTTGAAGGATACATCAGCAAAGTGAAAGTAGTGTGGTTTGCGACATGCTAGGGTAAGCATGGACAAGACGCGGGAAGTAAGGTTTCTTGATAAGGATAGTATGGTTTTGGATGTGTGGTACTATTGTTGTGCATATACTATATATGGTGTACATGTCTCATATATGATTTGTGCACATGTGGTGTTGTGTATATATAGTGTGTGTACATGTTGTTTATGCAATGTTATGTACATGATGGTATAGATAGTGTTGTATGAACGTTACATATTCAATACTGGGTATAGATGGTGCTATGTACAAGTTGGATATGTGGTGTTGTGTACATATTGTACTATGTGCATGAAAGATATGCGGTCTTGTGTGCATATGGTATTATGCACATGTTGAATTTGTGGTGTTGTGTATAGATGATGCTATGTACGTTACATGTCATTTATGATTTTGAAGGTTATGTACATTACATGTCATCTATGATTTTGATTTATGATGGTTACAAGTCATTTATGATTTTGATGGTTATGTTTTGAGCTAACCTAATGCCATATTTTTATACATGTTGATTTGGTCAAATATGCTAGTTTGACTTATTGTGACAGGAAGCAAATATGATTGCAAATGTAACTTATTGATGAGCTACTAATGAGGCATGATGTGAAATTATTTTAATTTATATTAAAACTGATGGAAGTTATGTGCATAGTACAAGAATCATGAACATGTCTGATTCAGTAGTTGAGATCAACTACAAGAATTAGCAGCTTGATATGGTGGTTTGGTGGTTGCTTATGGTGGTTTGGTAGTTGCCTTAAGATGGTTTAGTATTTGATTTATGTTGGTTTATTATATGCTTTATAGTGATTGATATATTATTTATGATGATTTATATATGCTTTATGATGATTTGATATATACTTTATGTGGCTTGATACATGCTATATGATGTTTGGATATATGCCTTATGATGTTTTGATAGATGCTATATGATGATTAGTGTATGATTGATATATGTTCGCTATATGATTTGGCATCTGTTTTAGTATATATATTTTGATGAGGTTGTTATATGTACACCTGTGTATGGATGTAAATACCATAATGAGTTGTGTTATAAGGCTCCACTATGCGGTATGGGTGTTATGTTATTATGTTATCATGTGGTTATGTTATCATGATGTTATGATGTCATATGAGTTTTTAAGCAGGATGATCATTGTAAATACCATATTGAGCTATGTTATAAAGCTTCACTATGTGGTATGTTTTCATGATGTTATGTCTTGAGTAGCTCTTTCATTGTAAATACTGCATTGAGCTAGGTTATAAAGCTCCATGAACAATATGTCTTATGTCAGGAGGTGGTTGAGGTACATGTGTGATTGAACACTGAGGATGGTATCCCACAATGGGGAGGGCTCTGTAACAACCTTGGTGAAAATTCCATTTAATAAATGTTAAAAACAATAACCACGGATGACTAGGACACGTATTCCAAGATGAATGTTTGGCAAGCATCCTAGGAGGTCTTCATTTGAATTTTTATGGCTAAGGAAATTAGCAAAGGCAATGACTAAGGCATTAAAATGAATTTTGGCACATTTATTTATTAAAATTATGTAAATTAGGAGAAAAATAAGCTGAAAGGTCATAGGTTGCATGTGAGGAGTAAAATGAAGGAAAATAATGGACAATGAAGAAAATAAAGGCCTCATTCATAAAAAGGCTTATGAGGATTAGTTGGTAAGCTTTTGTCAGTTCAATTTTTGAGCTCTCTCATTATTATTTCTCTCTCTAATACTCTTGGCTACTTAGAGTTTTCTTGGAGCACGCTAGGAGGGTGTGGCATACTTGGATTCTTGGACCAAGAAGGCAAAGGAAGAGCTGGAAAGTGTAAGAGGGCATCAACATCAGCAACTACATCATATTTTCTTATAGTTATCGAGTTGAATGTATGGTTTCTTCCCTAGTTTTTCCATGCATGGCACATGCATGTGGCTTCTTGGTTGTGATTTGTCATTGGCATGGAGGATTGCCTGGATCGACAGTGAATTGCCTAGCCTTGCCATTTCCTGGATAGCCATGTCAATTGTAGGTTTACTTTCATTGCTTTGTTTTGGTTGGTTCTCATGTTTCCTTAGCTTGAGTTGAGTTATTAGTCTTGGAAGCCCTGATTGAACAACCACTCTAGAAGCACTGTAACAGCTTGGGTTGAGTTACTAGTCCTGGAATCCCTAGTTGAATAAACGCTTTGGAAGCCCTATAATAGCTTGGGTTGATTTACTAGTCCTAGAAGCCCCAGTTGGACAAACGCTCTAGAAGCCCTTGGTGGGTTGAGTTACTAGTCTTCAAAGCCTTGGTTGGAGAAATGCTCTGTATAAGTTGTGGGTTGAGTTACTAGTTCTATAAGCCTTGGTTGGACAAATGCTCTGGAAGCCCTACATAAGCTGTGGGTTAAGTTACTAGTTCTAGAAGCCTTGGCTGGGGAAATGCTCAGGAAGCCCTGGAAGGCTTGGATGGAGACCAATTCGATGATGGTCTTTGGTGATGACCGATTGTGACGTAGAATCAATATTTGATGGGTTGAGGTGGATGCCCTTTGGAAGCCCTGGATGATTTTTGATTGATGTGTTATATGAGATCCCACATTCATGCTTGGAATATGCCATGGGTGTGAATGGCTGAAGAGAGATTTGGCTCATCCATTCTACTGTCATGTGGAATGTGGTAGTACCATGTCCGGTTGGTTCATTTTATTCATTAATGAGAAATCCATTCCCTTGATTTTCATGTGTAAAGGTACTGATGTATTTATGGATTTGATGGCTAATATGGTTATTGTATTTATGTTCCTATTATGTTGGTTATATGCACATTTCATGAAAACATCTATGTGTGGATCTTGGCATGTTTTTACTTGTATATGAATTGATAATGTGTTGATGAGTTAATGGAGGATAATACAGAAAATGGCATGATGGAACAATTGTTCATAGAGATTCTCAAATAAGTATGAGATCCCTACACTTAATGATGATATTTACACCTGTAGGTTACATGTTGATGATATGTTTAATGAAATGCCTGTCATGGCTAGTAGGGATCTGGTGATGATCTTGTTCATATTATTTCTTTTGCATCATTGTTTCCTTGCATCCTTAGTAATTCTAAGTGATCATTCCATTCTGGGCAGTGTCTCGGGCTCTAGGTCGAAAAAGGTGGCTCAAATCCCAGAATGCTAGCATTCGTGCTAAGACTAACTCACCTGGGTAGTGTGTGGGAGGCATTATAAAGCACCTGGATAGTGTCTGCGAAGCATTAGCCTTAAAATAACTTGCCTGGGTAGTGTCTAGGGAGTGTTACCCTGCCTTTAAGTCTCTCAAACAATAGTGGGACCCAGGGATAGTCAGTCTGAGTGGCTACCTTGTCTCGTAAATGTTATTTGGATGATGTTGGATGACTGTATGTGATGTTCTATCAATACCATTTCCTTAAATTCACCAAGGAGGTTGAATCTTATCATAGTGGCCTCTCGTCGCATGTTTACGTCGACTGGCTAGTTGCTTGGGTAGATGTGGGACGAGGGTGTTACACATACAACATTCAATGTGCTTATCTTTCAAAATAAGTAAAGTCACTTTCTATATGGCTCATCCATTACACTATTTGTGGTTTTTATTAACATGGAACTAATATTCGTCATTTTCTCTGTAACTCAACCTTGCATGGATTTCATTGCCTTGGCAATGCCTTGTCCTGCTACAAGGTACATTACAGTAACAGAGGTGGGAAGATGACAGGCTACTGAAGGGTGTGGAAAAACAACTAATCTATTAGGGTAATGTAGTGGGAACATATGGCAAGATCCTAGAGAATGCAGACAAACGACGAAAGATTCCCAAGGAACTTCCCCTTAAAGAATTCCATTGGTGTAAAAATATTTTTAACTCTAACAATAAGAATCTTAACTATTATTTTGTAAATTAATTTACATAATGAGCTAGCTATGAATTCATCAAATGAAGGTGTGTTATCTTTCTTAGGAATCAAAGTAAGGAACACCAAGTTTATTTCTCTCAAAACTTTCCTGGAGGTTAAAACTTTCATACTACATATAACATGTCATCTTGTAATATCTCATAAAGACAATAAAGAATTTTACTATCCAATTATTTGGCCACTACTTTTATCTTTTTCAAATGAATCCAGAACAACTTTATTCTCTTCCTTGAATTTCTTTCCATTATTAAATTATTATCTTCTTCAATTATGAAACTAGCGAAATCATATGTAAGCTTCAGAACTTCAATAATATTCACCAAAGTTGGCTTCTTATAAAAAATTAGAAGTGAGTCACTCTAAAAGTATCTAAACCTAGAGAAATATTAATTAGCTTCTCATCTTGATCATAAATTTCACAAATTGAGTTAATACTTTTTCCATGGTTTGCAAAGTTGTGAAAATAATTTGTGTTTTTTAGTTTCTTCTTGAATCTACACAACTTTTCTCTTCACTCTTCTACCTTTCCAATTGTATAAAGATAATACTATGATTTCAACATCGCCTAGACCCCAAATTCAATTTATTTTTTCTCCATGTAACTAGGGACCCTACCCTCTAGCTTACAGGTAAGAGTACCATACAATAACAAAAGTGTCAAAGCCATTGAAATAATATATTTGATATGAGTTCAACATGTCATTTGAGGAAAATGAACCTCGATGAGGAAAATAAGAAATCATTCCTTAATTTTGAATATTATCTACTTCATGAATCATTTTTTTTTAAATTAAAAACCCAAAAACCTCTTTTAAGCTTCGACAGCAAACCAAATAAACTTACCCCTCATTTAATGCTTAAAATAATATATTAGAGAATCAATTAGTTAGAGAACACCATAGCTCAACCCTTATTAGAGTTTGAAATCACTCCTATCTATCACAGTGTTCTACTTCCTAAAGTAAAATTAAGTTCTCTCTAAACTACAACATTTTTCTCCTTTCAAGTAATCCATATCAAATAAATTATTCAATAACTCTTCGCTTACCCTCACAGCTTGGGAAAACCTCAATTTTTCTTTGACCACGGTAACCTTGCTTTCCTTTAAGGGATCCATGTCACAAAAAATATTCCTTCACTATTGTTCACCATCATGAGGGCCATAACAATTTAAAATCAAATTTTCTCAGCGAATATATCAATAAAATCAAACCGAGTCCAATACTCAGTACAAAGAGAGCTATGTCATTTTTACTTTGTTACAATCACTGCTTTGGAAACCATGGAAGATGAGGACTTCAATGATTTATATAGAGGATATGTTGGGTAAGATGTCATTGCATTCACAAGGGTTTCAGGGGATATATATTTTTCTTAAGAAAAGAGTTTGTACCAAGAAATTCATTGATACAAGGGCTAGCGAGGATTTCTTAGATGTCTATAAGAGAGGGTTTTAATGGGTTATTAAATTGTTTTGCAAGAGAATGTTTTACCATGGTTTTGAGGGTTTCTCAAGCTTTATATAATAGACAGTCTTTCTAGGTTTCGAAGTTGTTTCAGTGTTTTTGGTGCATGCTAATTTACATGGTTTAGGGCATAGAAAAGTGAAAGGTTTTGAGGATGTTTATGCAACTTCCATTGTGAGATTGATTTGTTACACCCCTTGTTTGATAAATTTGTGGTTTTGAAATGCATGCAGATACAAAGGGGAGCCTCCCCAAGTTGTTATTATGGTATTTTGTTATCCGTTTTCCTTTTTTCTTTCCATGATTTATGTTCAAAATAGGAAACGGTGGAAAACCTTATTTGTTACGGTTAATTCATGCCCAAAATGTCGTGGGTTCTTTGGTTTTCTTAATTTCGTTTTTTTGCAAGAAGAGGTAGGGAAGATGAAGACGAACATGAAGAAGTTCTTGTTGATACACTTGGAGGGGCTGATAAAGAACATGTATAATATGTACAACCAAGTAATAAACCTAAAAAAACCTCAAAGTTCATGACAAAATATGAGCATTCTAGAATACTAGGTACTCGAGCATTGCAAATCAATCATGTGTTAATAGCCCATTTAGGACAGTTATTATCTTCCTCACTCTACATTTCTTGAATTGTACTTCATTTCACAATAAATAGTTATCCATACTCACTATTGCAACATTTACACAATTTTCCTAGATATTTTATTTATAGAAATACATTCTATTTGTAGATACATATATTTTTGTCAATCAATTTTAATGACACGTGAAATTTGAAATCATCCAAAAAAGGACATTTTTTTCTTTGATAATAAGATTCCTTTAATAATTAATATAAACAGATATGTATTGCATATTGTACAAAAAAACTGGGATGTAGTTGCAGCTACACAAGCACTAGCTAAACTGAAAAGTACGGTGTGTGATAAACCCAAAACACCCATTAGCCTAATACATGTCCCTTGAGCAGACATAAAACATAACTTTTATATAGTTTCAAGAAAATGACATAAGAAAATAGACTTAGGCCTGAGTAGCACAAAATATAAATCATTAGGTAGCTATACAAAGAGGCCCAATAGTCAATTATCCATTTTTAATGGAAAAATAACAAAAAATGTTGATTAAGTATTGAAGAAAAGAGAGTAGTTTCAAGAAAATGACATAAGCAAATAGACTTAGGCCTTAGTAGCACAAACTATAAATCATTAGGTAGCTATACAAAGAGGCCTAATAGTCAATTATCCATTTTTTATGGAAAAATAACAAAAATTGTTGATTAAGTACTGAAGAAAAGAGAGAAGACAGAAAATATGAAGAAGATGAATGGTCACTAAATTTTCTAAAACAAAGATTTAAATAAATTATTTGAATTTGTTTAATTAAAGTGACTGTAAATAAATTGAAAAAGGAAGATATATTTCAATTTAAAATGGTCACTAAATTTTATAAAACAGAGATTTAAATAAACTATTTAAATTTTTTTTAATTAAAGTGACTGTAAATAAATTGAAAAAGGAAGATATATTTCAATTTAAAGAAGATTTTATAGAGAGAAAAATAAATATGAAGAAGAATATCATTCAACTTCTGAAAGCATGAAGAAAATTAATGAAAATCAAACCAAGATTACATCCAATTCAACCATTTCTCTTTGAGTCTATGATGGTTTCTTAAACAGATCGAAACATTGGTTTGTATGCAAGGAAATTCAGAGAGATCAATTTGGTTTTCCTTTTGTCAGGCGGGGAGGAATCACTCCATCACTTAGGAGTTCCTAATCATTGTTGCTTGTATCAACTATATTACCATGCAATACAAACGCTTCTTAACCACAAACATGGGGTATTCCTTAACCAACAAGAAAACTTTGCGCTATAATCTAGGAAAGAATTGACGAAACAGGACAAAACTAAATCTGGAAAGGAGACAACCCCATGCAAACCTCAGGAGACATCTTGGGCCATGGTCATATGGCAGAGCCTGCTAGGTTGTGGCTGGAATGACGTTCTCCTTCACATGTGGTGGCTAGAGGGGCATATGAGAGTAGTGAGAGCTCTTCTCACCCATTCTCCTTCCACACCGTCGATTCTTACCACCAAATTCTTCATGGAAAACCTCCTCACATTTAACTACGAATGTGTGCCATAAGAGAGGGTTTTAACGGGTTATTAAATTGTTTTACAAGAGAAGGTTTTACTACATTTTGAGGGTTTCTAAAGCTTTATATAATAGAAATTCCTTTTGGGTTTCAAAGTTATTTGGGTGCTTTTAGTGCATGCTAATTTAGAGGGTTTACAACATAGAAAAGCGAAAGGTTCCTGAGGTCGTTTATGTGACTGACATTGTGAGACTGATTTGTTACGCTCGTTGTTTGATAAATTTGTGTTTTCAAATGCATTCGGATACAAAGGGCAACCCTCCAACCTGATATTGAGGTATGTTGCTAACCATTTTCCTTTTTTCTCTTCATGATTTATTTTCAAAACATAAATCGGTGGAAACCCTTATTTGTCAAGGTTAATTTGTGCCCAAAATTTCATGGGTTCTTGGGCTTTCTTAGTTTTGTTTTTTTGCAGGAAGAGGTTGTTAGCCCCTCTCTCTTATTAAATCAATTATAAATCCAAATATTCAATTAAATAAATTAAATCAAGAGAATTAGGAGTTAGTTCCTTAAACTAGGGAGTTCAATTAGGAGGAGAGATTCTCTCTAATTAGTTCTCCTAAATTAGTGTGTAAGTTGAGAAAATGTCTCAACCAAGTGATTGTAAGATAGACGCACTATCTTAAGACAACTTTCTTATGTATTTAAATGTATTATTAAATTATTTGAATAAGAAAGAGAGAATTACATGAGCATGAGAGGCTGCCTTTTCCATCAGTTTAATGTTTGTGTGTTGATTTGTTGTGCATATGGTTATATGGCTTTGTGATTCTTATTCATGTGGTATCAGAGCCATGGGCTCAAAATTTTTGTTAAAGATGTATTTCTTGTAGAGCGTGTGGAGTGTTAAGTTTTTTGGATTTTGGTTTTGGCCAAACAGATGAACATTTGGGTGGAAGTCTACCAAGCCCATCCACTGGTTGTTGCATTTTGATAACGTACATCTAAATAGCGAGAGCCATCATTAGCATATTGTGTTCTGATAGCTAATTGAATGCTCAACACCACAATAATTATCTTCAAATGAATGGTCTCCACTTCCAAATGTGAACCTCTTGTGCAATGGCATTTCGATTGATCGATCCAAGCTTAAACACCATTATTTTAGTGAATTTCAGCATCTTCCTAGTTGAATCGTAGATGAATGAATTTCAGCTGCTTCCTAGTACAGATCATTTGTTTTCCAGAACCCGAGATTCGTTGAATATTTTCATTCTGCAACACTAGAATTGGAGTATGTTTGAATGAACATCGAGAGTCGCCCCTCGAAAAGGAAGCTAAGTGGAGTAATTGAGTCACTCCATGCCATCCCATGGATATTCGCTTGGAAAAAAACCCGATTTCATCTTCCTATTTGGCTAGGATTTGGTGGAGCATTCAAGCATGTTATGGAGAAGGCTATAAGAAATCTCCACAGTTGATTTGGTGTTAACAACACCTCTAACACAGTCAGTCCACAGATCATTGCTGCAAAAGCATGCCAGGATTAGAAATTTCTTGTCTCGGTTATATGGGAAAGATATTACCCTTGATGAGAAGCATGAGCTTAATGAAGCTTTTACGAAAAAGTAGTTGGTGCATTTAGAGATTTCCACTAGTGCATATGCAAATGTTTGTAAAGAATCATGGGTTTGGATTGCTGTGATAATTAATTGATCGAGAGTGCATTCAGCAATCGAGAGAAGGTAGTGATCAGTTTTTCTTAGAGGCAAAGTTGCTGACCGAAGAATTTATATGCCCGAAGATTCGCTCTAGTTGTTTCATGCTAATCGTAGATGGGATCTATAAGTGGCTGTCATAGAAATGAGTGTTAACGTGCTAGTTATATATGCCTCAGGGGATTTAAAATTATGATCCCAACCCATGCTTCAAAATTATGATTCAAAACCGATTCACACTCATCTACTGTTCAAAGAGCTGTGATTTAAAAGCCTGGAGCTGAGTTGAAGTTCAATTCATCGATTAGAGCTGGAGTTGGGTCAGATTTTTTTTTTTTTTGGCTATTGGACCCTGTTTACAAGGAGTAGCCGAAGTTTAATACATTTAAACCTATGTGGAGGAGCAATGGAGATACGACTATGTTGGAATACGTGTGCTGGTAAGTGGATGTTGGTCAAAGTGCAGTCTTCAATCCATAAACTTTACTCAACTCTTTTATGGAAAAATCAATATTTTTATAAATTCATTTTTGCATAATGGAAGACCCTTGATAAATACTTCCAAAGTGGTGTAATAAAAAAAAGGTGTCTAATTTATGCAAGACTATGTGGGTTAGTAATTATGTATATTTTTTTTTAAAAGGAATCACATTGAAAATAAAGGGATGTTTTTGTAATGGAGTGATAAGGTGTGCCTTTTAATTTGTAAAATTTGTTTGGAGTGATAAGTGGTGGATAATTTTTGGAGATATAAGGAGTGGAATAAAGAGAGAATTAGTGCATAAGGTGCATTCAAAAAAACAGAGAAATAAGGTAATTTTTAAGAGAGGTGCATTAATTTTTTTTTTGAGAGATAAGGTGTGATTTTGTGGAGTGATAAAGTGAAATTATTTTTTTGTGATTTTGGAGTTATAAGTGTTTTGTATTTGGAGTGATAAGTGAAGCTTTTAAAATTGAAGCTCATTGTTGTATTTTGAAGAAAGCTTTATTGAGTCAGTGTACATTTATTTTTGAAGACAATTTGACACCAAGGAGTTCTGAGTCTGTGCTTAAGATGCCTCACTGAAGACATTGTCATGATGATGTATCTTGAAGATTAATAAAAAAATCTATTTTTGTGGTGATTGTGTCCTAGATCTTCCCGAAATTGAATAAGGGGATCATAGGTACACTCTGCGTCATGAATGTGCTTGCATGATTTGAGTCGAATTTCTAAAACACTTTCTTTATTATGCTTAAACAAAACAAGTCATCGATCAAGATCCCATAATCAATTAAGTTCATAAGCACAAAGCATCACATCATCAACTTGATAAGATGATATTCCAAGAAAACAAATTTCACATCATGTAATCAAAGAAATCAAGTTAAGGAAGCTACAAAAATCAAGATTTTCAAGCCACAATGACATTTCTACATCAACATCCAATCATAGTGTTCAAGATAGACGTACTATCTTGAGACCAACTTCCTCATGTATTTATGTGTACTATTATCATTCTTTGTACATTGGATTGATTAATAATGAGAATGTGAGGAATGCTAAAGGCTTTCTTCCTTTTCCACCATTTTGTCTTTTGTGTGTTGCTGGTTTGATTATTATGTGTTAGTTTGCTTCCTATATGGTTATATGGTTATATGATTAATCTTCAAAGGTAGGGGTGGAGGAGGAGGAACACGAAGAATTTCATGTTGATGCACTTGGAGGGGCTAATAAAGAACCTGTAGAATAGGAATAGCCAAGCGATAAACCTCAAAAAACCTCAAAGCTCATGACAAAATATGAGCATGCTAGAATACTAGGCACTCCAGCATTACAAATCAGGGATGTGTCAATAGGCTATTTAGGACGGTTATTATCTTCTTGACTCTACATTAATATGTTACTAATAAATTTAAGATGTATAATATATTTTTTGGGAGAGGGGACATGGATTCATGGTTCTTATTGTCAAAAACCTACATTATTTCTTTCTCCATGTATTGTTTTGGTAAGGCATGGAACTGTAGAATCAATACTAGTAAGGATTAATCCTTAATTTAGAGAGATCTATTTCCAAAAAGCCCATGTTACATCTTAGTTCAAGAGTTAAAAATTTTGGTCATCAACTTGACATTCGCCTGTGGCAGTATGAATGTAGCTGTCAAGGCTGAACCTGAAGGTGAGGCTAATCCATTTGAGCAATATTTGTTTTTGACTGACCTATATTTTGTTCCTTTTCTTTTTCCATTTTGAATGAATTTCTTGTCATTATGCATTGGATCTCATTTCTAAAATGCACATTGAGTTAGGAGAATTTGGTAGGACTTGAAATCATCATTTTCCAATGTAGTAGTTATTTGAAAAGAGTTTGGAATATTTTTCCATTTTCTTTGGTGATTGAAGATTGCAATGAAGGAGCTTAGAGAGATGAAGATTCCTTTTACTATTCGCTTCTACTTACCTTATGGAAGATGATATGACTGTACATTTCTTTAGTTCCATGTTATTGTGATGTGCCTCTAGGCCTTCCGTGGCCATACCCCACTATCATTAAGGTTTGTTTCCTTCAAATTATTATTTAAGAGCCCAAATTTAAAATTTAGATCGATAATGTAAAATCGCATTTATAGGCATAAATAAATTAATAATGGAAATAGCAATATGTTTTTGAATGCTATATATATACACACACATGAGATACTTAGATCTAAGATTATATGTCCAACAAGTGACCACAAAGTTGGACCCAAAAGTGCATCCGATGTGAATATACAATGGGACTACGAAAGCAACTGTTATCACTACACACATAGAAGCTAAGAAAGACCCAACTATAATTTGTCAATAGAAACACAAGAAGTATTGCAGATGCAAACCCAATACCAAAACCATGTTGAGCGTATAATGCAGATGTCAAGAGATGATGGGTCTAGAAGAATATATATTTTAGGATAGAAAAGGATGATTGAATTGTCCACACAAATCCTTAATATAAGAACTTCTAAATTGGGTCAGAACTTGAATTGCACTTCATTTCACAATAAATAGTTATCCATACTCAATGTTGCAACATTTACACAGTTTTCTTAGATATTTTATTTATAGAAATACATTCTATTTGTAGATACATATATTTTTTTCAATCAATTTTAATGACACATAAAATTTGACATCATCCAAAAAAGGTCATGTTTTTTTTGATAAAATGATTCCTTTAACAACTAATATAAATAGAGATGTATTTCATATTGTACAAAAAATTGGGATGTAGTTGTAGCTACACAAGCACTAGTTAAATTGAAAAGTACGATGCGTGATAAATGCAAAATACTCATTAGCCTAATACATGTCCCTTGAGCAGACATAAAACATAATTCTTATATAGTTTCAAGAAAATGACATAAGAAAACAGATTGAGGCCTGAATAGCACAGAACATAAATCATTAGGCAACTATACGAAGAGGCCCAGTAGTGAATTATCCATTTTTTGATGGAAAAATTACAAAAAATGTTCTTAAGGCACTGAAGAAAAGGAAGGAGACAGAAAAGATGAAGAAGAAGAATGGTCACTAAATTTTCTAAAACAGAGATTTACATAAACTATTTGAATTTGTTTAATTAAAGTGATTGTAAATAAATTGAAAAGGGAAGATATATTTCAATTTAAAGAAGATTTTATAGAAAGAAAAATAAATATGAAGAAGAATATCATCCAACTTCTGAAAGCATGAAGAAAATTAATGAAAATCAAACAAAGATTACATCCAATTCAACCATTTCTCTTTGAGTCTATGATGGGTGCTTAAACAGATCGAAACATTGGTTTGTATGCAAGGCAATTCAGAGAGCTCGATTAGTAGATGATGAATATAGACAATTGGAAAAATTTGGAGTGCCTTTGAGAGTTGGAGCTTTGGATTGTTTCATGAACCATAGCCAGAGTCTACAACATTTATCCAAGAGTGAGGTGAAGAACCAACTCTGATGGACATTCCATTACACAATGGGCCATCATATAGCTCCACAGGAATTCAAATAAATTCAACAACATCTAATAAGATGTGTGCTTGATTATGATAGTAGATTAGAGATTTACTTAGTCAAATCCCAATGTATTAAAAATATTTAATAGGAATTGGTCATTGCTGGATTGAATTGGAGAGAAAGAGTTGCAGCAAGAGTACATAATCCCCAAACATATGAAGAAGTATTTGACAGAGCATAACAACTTGACATGGATGATGACTGGATTCAGTTGAATGTTGAAAGGCAATTGGAGATCTAGTTCAGAAGAGTACAAGATCAGCTGAAAAAGTTTTATTTGAAGAAAATCTATGATGAAACTTTGAGTTCTACATGCATGCAGCATGGATATTGGAAGGATTAACACTCTCTTGAGCAGGACTTGTTGTTGATTAAAAGGTAACAAGTGAAATCACTAAAATGTAATATTCCTAAGCAAACTTCAAGCAAATGTTTCCAAAATTTTTAACTTTTTCTTTGACATTTTTTTCAAATATTTAGTATGCAAGTTGTGGAAAATAATTTCAACCAACCATATACAACTTTCATCTAACATTTCAAGAGAAAACTTTGATAAAAATATTTGAGGCAATTTCTGATTTCTTGTGCCAAATACATTCCTTACCCATGTATGCAGTTAACCATTTGAGTAGTTCATATGATCTATTGATTACATTGAGTATTAACTATTTGATTTTGATACAAGAGAAACATGGACAGGAGCAACATACTCATGAAATAGTTTTCCATGGAGAATATTATAGTTCTCGATTGGTTTGACATCTTTCTGGTTCTCACAAAGAAATTATGCATACACTTGGCATAGCTTTTGATTGTCTTTAATAGAAGAGGTAGAATTAATCCCTCTACATCCCACATAGGTAGTTGTATATGCCTTAAAACTTTCAAGTAAACATCTTCCAAACATAATGGATCATAATTATGAATTTATGTCAAATTTCGGGCTTATATTTCCCAAATAAGCACATATTTTTTAAACACAGTAGTTCCACATACATTAGTTATATGAATATGAACAGTGACAACCAAATTATTTATTTATTAAGTGGATATACTAATTTCATAGGAGTGGTTTTCCTCCCAGCCATAGGTACCACCTTGTGTAGGTGCCACTTATGTGTTAGGAAATGAAACAACAAGGGAAAATTTGTTGGCTATGGCTCTGGTATTTCTCACTCTGTTTATTTTCTAGAAATTGCAGACAAGGAATTCATATTGTAGTCTTTTCCATTCATAGCAATCCAACACAATCAATTGGGCCCTTGGGCTATCCCCTTATCTCCAATGCTCCATTGCGGACTGGCCAAGGAATTTCCAATGCTGGGAACCAGGTATTTCCAACTGTAACTAAATTTTCCTTGGCTCTCAACATTTGCCAATAACCCTTCTTTATGGTTTACACATTTTTGTGATAGCCACTCTTTCTCAATTTAGACTTGGCATCATGGTGTGTCAATCTTCAAAGTATAGATTAGGATGGTATAATTGTGAATAGCAACAACCACAACAACAACCAACCCAACATCTGTCACCTTTGACATAGTCTTGGCTTTGGCTGCAGTGTCTCAAGGTTCTCCAACCAGGCCATCTTTTGGTTCTCTAGCATACCCAACCTTAGTTCGTGCATGAAATGACTACCTCGATGGCTGGATGATTGAATCCCCTCTTCCAAAGAGTTTGTATGAACTAGTGTTGCAACTTACTTACCACATTTGCTATTTTGGCTTTACCATCCTTACTTGTTGCATGCTCGGTATCTGGCCATCTTGTGAATGGGCACTAGTTCATCCTTGTACACTTGAAGCATTAATGCATGCATCATCTTCAAGGTTCTGTTATTATATTCATGTCCCCTTAGAATAACATTGTCCTCAGTGTACTTTTCTAGTAATATCAATCATGTCCCAATTTCACAATCATCCACAACACTTGGACAATTCCCTTCTTTGTAAACTCAGTCCCTTGGGATATTTAACCCTTCCCATGTGATGCCATCAAGAAGAGTTTAGGCCTTCAAGGTTCTCTTGCCAATTTTGCAACTGAAGCCAATTCTCACCAACTCTCCTCTCTCGACAGATTCATCATTCCATCCATGTCATAGACATATGACAATATGAGTGATCTTCTTAGATTTCAATAATAATTTAAATGGATTCATTATACTATTCAGATTCAAATAATTATATGACATGTTAAGTTAATGAGTGTTTGACTTGATTGCAGTAATCCAAATCATTCTTATGGGCTTACTTCCATTGTTCATCCTTATGTTTTGGAACATTCTACATGCATTATGTCCCTTCTCAAAGAGTTGTCATCACATCAATTTCCTTGGTAACCGCCATTCCTTGGGAGATCAATTTTTCTAGGGTCATTAATTTTGAAAACTCCTCCATGGTTGCCTTGCTTGGTTAAATAGCTCAGAGGCATGTTCAACATTGAAACCAACACAGATGTGTTCCTTATGGAGCCCAATTATGAGTGCAAAGTAAGTGGTAAGAGTGGGAATGATACCTATTATTTCCATAACATCAAATCACCTTCATTGCAAGCTACAATGGTTTTTGAATTATATATGGCCTCATGATAAATAGTGGTGTCTAATTCCATTTATGTGCACAATTTAAATCTTCATCCAAACAACCTTATATGCAGTTTGCACTGACCATTGATTATTACTATGCAAGCAACTTCAATTGCCACAATTCCCTTCTTTAGTGTTGCGCAGTTCCTGTGATAGATGATCCATCTCTGCCAGTATTTACATTTCATGTGTGGATTTTGGGATTAGTGTCATGTGTATTGCTCATGTTTGTGAATACGTTTTTTGCCTACAAAACGCAGCCCCTCACCATATCTGGCATTTTAGCTCAGATATCGGTGCTCCCCATTGGGAGATTCATGGCAGCCACTCTCCCAACTAAGAAAATGCAAGTACCTTTTTTCGATTGGGAGTGGAGTATGAATCCAGGGCCCTTCAACATGAAAGGGCATGTGCTCATAACCATCTTTGCTAACTCTGGTGTCCCTTATGGTGGTGGCAAATCTCATGGAAAATTTTAGGGGCTAATCTTCGCCCAGTGGGCTAATTTTCCATGATTTTTCCACAAAATGATTCGCCAATTTCCAATTTTTATAAAAGAAAATTCGCCCAGATTTTAGAATATAAAATTATTTTACCTTAAAAATCGCCAACATTATATAGAGGCTACATATATAATCATTATAAATTTGAATTATTTTACAAATATATCAATAAACATTTTATAGTTTGCATATTAGGGATTAGTGAGATTCGCCAATGTTTGAAACTTCAAGAAAATTTTCCATCCTTAAAATTTTCCTTGGAGATGCATATTCATTAGGGACAATCAATATCATTCAAGTTTATTATAGGAAGCATCTTAGCTTCATCGCAACTCTCATCATCATGCTCACTATGCAGGTAAAACAATACATATCTTGAGTTTAGATTTTTGTGACTTGAAAAGTTTTGATCCATTTTTTTAGGATCTATTCCATTGATCCATTACATTGAATTATTTGTGCCCATGTTTCCAATGAGCAAGTGTGGTTCATCATTCTATTGTCCTGAAAATGAACCAACAAGTTTGGTTCATCATTCTATTACATTGTTAAGTGATTTATAAAAACAGAGGCTTTAACATCTTCATCTTTATGACCTGGCTATCATTTTATTCAATACAGAATATAGAGCCTCCCTTGTTTCTGCATTGAAAGATCAATCTGTTTAAAACATCACTAATATGACATTTCTGTCACCCCAGATTTTAGGTTATGGTTGGGCTGGTTTGCTGAGGAAGTATCTCGTAGAACCTGCAGATATGTGGTGGCCTTCCAACTTGGCTCAGGTTTCTCTCTTCATGTATGAACATTCTCTTGCCTTAAACGTGGCAGAAAGGAAGTCTAGCTTGTTTCTCTACATCTTAAAAAAGGCTAATTTGATGTTACGTTTCCTGCACTGTTAGGGCTTGTTACAATCTGCTACGACTTAGAAAATCAACCAAATTTAAAATTTATAGCGAGTTGAAATTTTATATAACATCACCAACTTAATTATGTTTCCAACCATATGAGGAAGAAAAGTCTAAGCTTACAAGTTACACGTTTACTTCAAACATTAAATAACTATTCAAATATAAACACACAATGTTTAGCAACTACCTGCAGACCTGACCTGTGAGTAAGTTGCTTTCCTTGGTTCATTTCTTTTTCTTGATATTTGTAACTTGAAGAAATTTCAGACAAAACATCAAGTTATTCTACTTATTTGAAGCAATTCCAAGTATCTAGTATATTTTCAAATATATTTAAGAAATTCTGAAGCATATTTTTAAGGCAATAAAACCCTAATTCCAAATTTGAGTTGCAAATTGTCTAAAACTTTACTAAAAATATAAAATATATTCTTAGATCATTATATATATTTTCATTTTTCATTATTAAAATTTGTATTTATTTTTAATCATATAAAATAGTAAGTATATCATTGCCTTATGCAACTTTCTATGCCTTGAGAGCTGAGATGTATTTTTGGTCTATAACTTCTCCACTGTTGATATCTTTTTCTTAATTTTAATAATTATTCCTTGATTAAATAAAAATCACTTATGTCAAAATAAATACACTTGCCTTGCTTTATTTGAACTAAAAATTGCTAATTTTGAATCTTCATGTAAGGTGTCACCTTGTCTTCGATTTCATTTTCTGTGACATTAGTAGACAAATATTATGCTATACCACAAAAGTTTGCTCAAAATTTTCATCTTCTTCATAGTGTTTATTTTGGGACTGCTCCTACAAAAGTAACCCTCCAGTTCATCAAATAGTTAACTCTGTCAGCTATTCCTGGTGGACTAGAGCTGCTAATACTCCCCTTGAAACACTGGGGTAAATGATTAAGATTATAGAGATAAGATCCTTATTCTTAGTCATTGCCTGTCAACCTTTAACTTAACAAGAAGTTTCTCAAATAGTCTGGGTTTCAGTATAAGTCTTGCGCAAGGATTTCAACAAATATCTGATATCAAAGAATCCAACTATATTGGATCGGAAATGTCCTTTTTATGATGTGAGAATCAGTCTGATTATTATGGTCAAATAGAATTTTCTAAGGGGTGTTGTCACTTATAGCTCTTGCTGAGGGGTGTTGTCACTCATAGTTCTTACTATCAAACTTAACTGGATTGCAGATTTTGGGAATATTTTGGAATTTGACGGATTGTTTGTCAAATTTAGAAATATTCAGTTAAGTTTGACCTGAAGATATAAGGATGGCTCTTCTCATGGGCTATTTAGTTTCCAGAATTTCTCATTAGCATTTTATAATGACCCATCCAAGACGATTCTCTTCCTGTGGAAGGAACCAAATATCCCAATCCACTAAGGGTAGAAATCTCTTACCTCTATGTTTTCCTCAGGCAGTTGAGAAAGGTATGAGTAATGTGCATGTCTTACTACTGGAATTTTGTCTGCTATGTCAATCCTTCCTAAGAATGGAATATCTTACAGCCACCATTTTCCAAGATTTCTTTTAAATTTGTTTAGAACCCAGTTTCATATGTGTTTTTCTGGAACATGTACATGCCATAAGGGATGCCTGAGTAGCTGCCTTTCTCTCCTGGAAATATAATCTTCAATATTTTACCGAGCCATTCATGAAGATCTTCTGCCATTGTCTCTTTTTTCACTCATCACTGCTCTATGGCTTCGAAAAAACATGTCTAGGCACTACATGGTACCTAAGTTCTGTTGAGTTCTGAAGTGATCATTGAATCATCGAATCATCTGTAAAGTGGTCATTAAGCAGTTGCCCACCATCAGGTACTAGAATATCTTGGATCTGTCTTTGAACTCAAGCAACTTTAGAAGGTAACCAAAGACAATTGTTGCAACCATATACAACTCTGGAGCTAAGTGGAATCCTTTTGAGATAAATATTTGAAGAGGGATTACCTAAAGATGGCAACCCTTAACAGACACACTCTAGTTGAGGCATTAGTATAGTTATGTTGAACTAATGACAACAATTATGAAAATAATGTAATTATGGGTAAATTTAGTTTTTACCGTTTAGTCAGTTTTATAACAGAAGAAGTTATGTAATGAAGTAGCCCATATTAATTGGGATTTCCCGAAAGGCTTGTAACATGGAGAATTCATTCAACACATTTATTTAAAGGGTGCTAGCTCAATGGAAGAGAAACTGCTTTGCAAGCAAGAGGTTGGTGGTTCAATTCCATCATGCCCTAACATGAATTAATCATTGAAGAAACAAAAAGATTCATATTCTATATTTTGTTTGTAAAGAGATTTTTTTATTGTCTCTAGAGAGACAATAACTGGGATTAAAGACATTGTCTCTATAAAGACAATAATTGGGATTTAAGACATATTGTCTCTATAGAGACAATATGTCTTTAATCATAGCTATTGTCTCTTGAAAGTAAATTGTCTTAACTTGAGACAAAAAAGAAATTGGAAATTGTGTTAAATATTGTCTTTAAGCGGCGTCTGAACTTATTGTCTTAAAAAGTTGTCTCTATAAAGACAATATAGAACACAAGTATTATTGTCTCTTGAGAGACAAAAATGGATTGTCTCTTAAGAGACAATAGTCTTTATAGAGACAATTTTTTAAGACGATAATTTGAGACACCCCGTTAAAGACAATATTTAAGACAATTTCCAATTTCTTTTTTGTCTCAAGTTAAGACAATTTACTTATTAATTGTGTTAAATATTGTCTTAAAATCCCTTTGTATGTAGTAGTGGTAAAAAAAAAGGAAAGCAATTACATAGTATTTAATTTTTTGTAGACCTTATACATAAGACTATTATTTACATATATTTTTGTTTCACATAATTCTTGTTTCTATTATTCAAATCACATAACTTTTGTTTTTATTGATCTCAATTTATCATTGGTCAGTAAAATTTACCCGAAAAAAATAAAAAATAAGGTTATTCAATTTTTTTATAGTTAAAATCATTAAGCCAATCGGCTCATTCTACAAGCAAGTGTGAAGGCTATGTGTAAGTATGTCACTGTTTCTTTAAATAAAAGCAAAATATTCTCTAAATAGAAAAACAATAACAAAAAGAAAAAAAATATATTCTATCCATATTTAATTAATATAACTTAATATAATGTCATGTAAAATAATTAGAAGTAAAACAAAAAATATGTGATATCAACTTATATGTAAATATATAAAAAAGAAATTATTTAAAAAATATTTTAATATTGTATAGAATAAAATATCTAATATAATTTATGAATACTATTTTAATATAAATTAATATTAACTTATACATAAAAATATATTAATATGAAAGAAAAAATTTAATGTAAGTTGATAAAATAAACCATCAAAAATATAATTTTTTTCATAAAATTATATTGAATCAATGGTTAAAATGGATCTTTTACCACCTTTCGTTTGGGTTCGTGAATTAATTCGCCATTTCGAAGCTCGTTCGGTACCGCATTTTCGGTACCCAATTACGGTTACAGTTACTGGGAGAATCAACTCCTTTGCAACGCAACTCAAACCGGTGATAAAGACTACCCGACAATTCTGTTGGTGGAGTAATATTAATATTATAGACAGTCCCAGTCGAACCTTTCATCATCAGAATCGCTTTAACGACTCTTTATTCGAAAGCTCAATTCAAGCGCACTCACTAAAATTCAATAGCTCTTCATCGGATGGACTTTTCATTTTGGAAAAATTCATTGAATTGGACGAGTATTTAACCAGGGGACTTCCATCCGCTAAAAAGATACGGAGAAAACGAAGAAAAAATAATGCTAGGCGTGGGCTATTGAAGTCGAGATACTGTTATATAAGTTTAGCTTAAACATGCCACGATTTTGTTCGAAAAAAATGGTCTCTTTACACAAGTTTTTATTGGAATTTTTTGGATATCTAGATTACATTATGAGATTTCGAAAGTTAATGAGGGTGCTGAATTTGTTTTTATCAATAAAAAAGTTTCGGATAGTATTAGGTTTTTTGGATTTTTTTATTTTATTTCAGAAAATCACTTTTTAACAAGTTTATTGTTAGTGATTATTGAGCCTAGAAACTCATTCTACAAGGTGGATGTGTAAGTATGTGAGTCCCTCTTAAAATAAAAATTAAAAACTCTCTAAATAGAAAAGAAATGTACTTTATAATAAAAATATTTAAAAAATGCATACTTAATTAGTTGTTCTTATGACCTAATATAGTTTAATCTAAAGATTATATTTTATATATATATATATATATATATATATATAAAAGATTTCTAAACTTTATATTTTTCAAAAATATTTTTACACATGATATCAACTTCATATATATATATATATATTAAAATGTTAAAATAAAATATTTTAATATGAATTAATATTCAGGTATTCTTAAAAATATATTAATAACAAAAAAACTAGTTTAATGTTCCTAGATAAGATTAGTTAATGCTATAACATTAAAAAATACAATTTAAAGAATAAAAAATTACACATTACTTTATGCACTCTAAAATAAGTTTGCACTTGAACAAATTGGATCCCTCTGGGCTCACGTTAGATTGGTGGTTAAAATGGATCAATCCTCGTTATTTTTATTGGCATTATGGCTAATGTGTTATCCTTGATGGAAACCTACTTGATAAAGATGTCAACATTACGATAACACGATGATTTTGTGCACTGGCTACAAAAGTGATGAACAAATAAATGATAGATGATAGACAAATGGATGTTGGATAAGAAGTTTGGGAAAGTATACAAAAATCGTATTAGAAGGGCCGCATACATGCACGGGTATTATGAAGAAAAGTCTCATACAGAATCCACACCATGGTAATTCTAATACCATGGGTCTTTACCTTCTCTCTTCTGTGCAGCTCCTCTTCTTCCCTGAGTTGCCACTTCAACTCCTGTAACTCCTTTTCTATTTCCTCCATTTTTTGCTTCTCTCTTCGCCTTTACATGATCCTTTTGTTACATTGTCACCTCTTACTCTCAATCTCCAAAGGTTCCTTCAACACAAGTGGATCTACTTTGAACTAGAAGCTTTGCTATGCCCCTTTATTGTCAGCTGCCTTTCTCTTTCCTTTGTCACACACAGGTCTACTACCCTCTACTACTGCTGATGATGTTGCTCTCTGTGATGCCGCTTCCTTCTGCCTTGCTAACCATTCTACAGCTATGGTAACCAGTTCATTAAGCCTCGTGAAGTGATAGGAGTATCTCCATGGGTCTCCCTCAGGCCAATGACATGCCCCGTGGATACAAGGATGTTTCACTCTCATATAGAGATCCCTCACTAAGCAATGCAGGTCATATGGATTGAAACTTATGGTGTCGAAGTTGAATCTTTTGAATTCATCCATCTTTCCCACACCATGCTTGATATTTTATATCTCATAGAACCCGATTCACAAAGGAAGTGTGGTCCAACATGCCTTCTTCTTCCCATGGAGTCTAGTTGACATCCTTGTCGAAATGTGATACGACACTTATTGCATGATGAGCTCGTCCATGGTAAACTTTGGTAAAACATGTGGAGCCTTCTCTGCACCGTACAACCATATGAAGGTGCCAAGGGGTGAGGCATACCAATCTACTATGTTGATCATTGCCTCCATCACTACTTGCAACATGAAAGGTGGATCCTGCTCAAATATCATCTTGTACACCAGGGTGACGATGTGGTCTGACAACTGTATGATAACTCCAGGGAAGCTTCATTCATAGAACAACCTACAATAAGTGTGCACAAAGGTTTCTGAAGGTCTGCATGCCCAACCGAGGCCTAGGAACTGCTAACCATAACAGACTACATCAAGTATGTAAGCGAACACTTATAGCTTCGCTAGTTGACCCTTAGGCAAATGTCGATATTTTTTCACTTGTTCCTTCAACTTGAGCGCCAACATGTCAGACAAATTGCAAGGTATTCCTTTGTTGGCCAGTTGATCCAACGTAATCACCCAAGTCTGCTGGAAGGTCTCTATGCTCTCTTCGCCATATAAGTTGCATGCAAATATGACCAAGTACTGATATGCCTTACGAAGTATCTTCATCTTGTAAACTTGGATGGGTGTTGTCCTAAACTTGGCTAACTCTCTCACCGAGCTCTTCAAGATATCTCTTGAAATTGCACTGTTGTTGGGTCTATTAAATGGTTTCTCCATCGTGATCACTAGTTATGGCAAGTGGTAAATCTCATCAAAGCCCGTCGCCCTGAAGGTAGAAATTTTTGTTCCACTGGTACTACTCAACACCATTGTCTTAGGATTAGTATGCGAGACAATCCATGGGATCATGTCCACACATGGAAATGCGGGATACTTGCATGAAATTAGGTACAAGCCGGACTTGTGAATGTTGACATAGACGTTACGGTCTTCCATATTTTCCTCAAATGTGCCCAAGAAGGTGTCATTGATGTCCTACCATTTAATCATGATATATTTGTCTATGAACAACTTGGTGTCTTCATAGATAGGCAATCTCATAGACACTTGCTCAACTGCATCTCCAGTTGCGCTCTCAAAGGTTTCCTTTGACCCTAAAGTCTTGGAGACCATTGTACCTCTACTGTTGAGAGACAGACAAACACCTGGGATACTTGGAGACATAACAACACTCATGGAAAGAAATTTTTCAGTTGAAAGCCAAAACGACTTTGAGGACTGTCATGCAACATACCTTGGTGAAGGACTATGAAGATTGCACAATTTTCACCAGGAGGCTCGGAGATTGATTGCAAAAAATGTGCAAGGCATAGTCTGGGCTATTAGGAGGCTGACTGACTATTGGAATTACACAATGCATAGTCCATCCAGGCCTATTCAGGAGTGAAACTGAACGATGCGCAGTTTCAGTGAGCAAGGACTGTAAACAAGGCAACTGCATTTGTGCAGTTTTTGGGGCCAGCAAGGCACAACCTCCTAGAATTGCATAAATGAAGATTGAAGGCTAGTGTTGCACAATTTCTGGGAGGAACGGAGAGCCTTCACTATCAAAGATGCACATTTCTAGTCAGGAAAATCTAGGTTCGGGTCAAGGCAGCCCAAACCCACCAACAGGTGACTAAAAACATGAAAAGTTATGAATGCATAATGAAGCTAAGTGCAAACAAGAATGAATGATCATGTATGAAAATAGTCAATGCATGATTTGGAAAACAAGGAGACAAACATGTGTGTGAACCGAGTTGTTGCAATGATGACCATAAGTGCAAAAGTAGTGTCGTGCATGCGGCAACAATGAGATTCAATGGAAAACTTGAAACAATGCTTGTACAACCTAACATGCATTAAAATGATAGCAGTTGTTCAACAAAGCCAAGAAAACAACACACACATAAAGCGAAATTCAAAAAGCGACAGAAAAGCAACAAAAGACATGAAAAGTATACTTACTGGAAAAGGCTTAGCTAAATTTGTTGAATGGTCCTAGATACGATGTGGGATGTTAGAGCTCTAAGATCGATATGAAGAATGAGCTCTGTTGTGTTGAATAAATAATTTTGATAATAGTTAGGCTTATGACGCACGTGCCATAAATCTAGGAAAAAATCACACTTAGCGGGAGGTTTCTAAAACGGATTTTTCATGTAACCTCTAGCTACTAAAAATACATCCCTAAAATCTAGGGATGCCTTTTTTACTTTTTACTTTTTTCATTTTTGGTAAAAAGAAGCCCATGTATCCAAATTAAGATTGGCTAGTCTTAGAGGGATCTGGTCAACCTAGAAGCACATTCAACAGTCTACAAGCATGGGGATGAAATTTGCGCAGTTTGCGGGTTGAGAAAGATTGGATTTCCCTCTTGCATAATGTAATTTCTGGACTAAAGGCCTAGCTGTCAGTCAAAATCGCTCATTTTCTAAGGTGCCTACCAGCTCATCCTCTGATTCGCCTTCCGTCTCCAGTGAGCTATTTGCAGGCCGCTACCCCAACACCTGTAATGGGAGAGGGCAGCTTCATTCCTCTAGATATCACCCTGGGCTTCCTTCCTCGCCTAACTCTACAATTTTCTCTTTTAACAGCTTTCTAAATTGCCCTAGGATAACGGCTCATACCTCGGTGGTCTTCGATGAGACTGGTGAGACAAAGGACTTTGGATCTCATCCGGGAGGTTCGTGGGTAGTCCTTGCTCCTTCTTCTTCCCTCCAGTTGGGAATTGGAAATGCGCCTTAGCAGGATTTGAATGTACAGGTTTGTAGCACTCAGGATGTGGTGATGGTGCCGGTTGACCCTGGTCCCTCGGATCGGAACGTGGCTCAAGCAAGGGATTTTCCAGAGTATGGTTGGTGCCGTATCGAGGAAGAGCCTATAGATGACTAGTGTGCTTTCCCCGGCTTCGTCTTCATGTTATGCGACCTTTACCACTGGGCAAGTTTGTAATGCAAATAGTTTTGTGGTTTTCCTGTGTTTTTGTCTTTTTCGTTAATTATGTAGTATCAAGAGAATATCAACCCGGTCCCCTGCGTGGGTCCTAAAATCCGTCTCAACTATGAGCTCACTGCCTACAGTCAGTCTTCTCAACTGCTTTTCTTGACAGTTCTGCCTCTCTTCAGAACAAAGTCTTGACTTTAATCTTGATGTAATTGTACCTCCTTACTTTGTTAATAGAATCAATCTTACTTAGAAAAAAAAAAATTGCAGAATAATGAAAAGTTCGGAATATAGACCTACTCTCATACCATCTATTGTTATTAAATATGAAACATCTAAATAATAATATGAAATGTATATAATTATTGATAAGTATGTGATGCCAGTTATATGTAATAATATAAATATAATATATCATGATATTAATAATTGGAGAAGAATGAAAAGGTTGGAATATCGACCTACTCACATACCATCCGCTCTTTGTTTCTGGGCAACCATTTAAATTTAATACTTCACATATATTTATATGTAATACCATAACCGTGTAGATATATAGCTGGGTCCTTTGAATAGTTCACTTTTGCAGCGGGGGAGATAAATACTTCGATTTTAGCAAAATCCCATTCTCTAACGAGACTCAGAGATGATCATCGCACTTTATTTACTAAATTATATACAAGTTCAACAAAGAAATTAATAAATATTGAAATAGTTAAAAAAAATAATAAGTAACAAAATAATTTATATTTATATGTTTCCATTGTTTTTAGTAATGATGGAATGTTTTAGGGGATAAAATTTATATTATACCATCACATCTGAAACACCATATAAATTTGATGATGAAAATATAAATTTGAAAAACTATAAAGGAATAGGTTGAAGTAATATAAAATAAAATATTATTAAAATTTTCATAAAATTATGAGAAAAGTAAGTGTATGATAATTTATTAGGTAACAATATGGTATAGCATGATTTAAAATAAACTTTAAAAGTTAGTTTATATATATATATATATATATATATATATATATATATATATATATATTTTTGGTTAAATTAGAATTATTGTGGGTAAGTTTTAAATGTAACATTCGGCAATTTTAGATGCAATTTACATATAAAAAGTAGAATAGGGTTTAATTTTGGTAAGGGGAATTAATTTATTATAAGGGTGGAAACTATTAATAAGAAAATTTATTAATTAAAAGCAAATAGTGATATTTTAAATATTTTTTTAATATAGCCTTTATAATAGGAGTGGAATGATTTAAAGGTCAATATTTTAGAGGAAAAGTTTGAAAATAGTTATAAATTAATTATAGTTTAAAATTGGGTGGGATTTATATTCTTTGTGTTTGTTATGGTTTAAGTCTTGATCATGTCTAATTTCTTAAATTTTATTAATACTTTATGGTATAATTTATGGTTATGACAACATGGAAATATTGAAGTATAATATTATGATGGTGTTTCATGATGTGATGGTATGTGGTAAATGGATATAGTTATTGTGAGAGGTTAATTATGTCATGCACATGTGGTGTGTGTTCATTTATTTTGTTATGATAATGTAGTATTGTACAAAATTGGTATGCATGATGTAGCATATCTATTATTTTCTATGATGCTATGATTATAACCAATTCATTGACTGCATGTTGAGATGTGATTTATTGGAAATCCACAAATGGGGTGAGAGGGCTAGTTTATTTGATGATCTCATAGGATCCAATACCTGAAAGGGAGAATAATTGATGCCATGTGGGATAGGGATAGACTCAACCAACACTACGTGTGTCGGTGGTTTCTATGTCTTTTATATCTCTTGATTGATAGCTCTTGAAGGGTTGTGGGACCATCTTGATGATCCCCTATGCCTAATATTGATTTGGAAAGTGGAAGTCTAGAGCCAACATGAAGACTTCCATGCTTGGGATTGTGAACCTTAGTGAGTGTGGAGGGAGTTGGGCCAGGTTTTTGAGATTCCTAGAGTACTACAACCTAGAGTATTGAGTTGGGTGTCTTTCTAGGTCTAAGCACTGGGTCAGTGTTGGCCTAATGGTACAAAATAATGAGACTTTGTTCCTTGTTCTGAAATCTGAAAAATTTCTTGAGGTTCTTTGGTATTTCCTTGGTGTTGGATAACTTTTGATGCTTCATGTTATACTAGTTTAGTAGAAGGTGTATGGAAAATGTTAAGTAATATATCAACAAGAGAATAAAAAATTAAATGATTAAACGTAGAAAACGAGTATGTAATGCCCCATAAGACTAAGCCAATAATAATAATAATAATAATAATTATGAAATAATGTCAATACATAAAAAAAATTAAAACAATAAATCAAATATTATTAGTAATGATGCCCTAATAATAATAATAGTAAAGCAAAGGTAATATTATTAAACTTTTCTATTACTATTAGCAAGAAAAGTCAACAATACAAAATATAATATAAAGATAGTAATAATAATACATGATTATTATAGGAGAATAATTGCCTTTTATTATTATGCTACAAATATATTTAAAAAAGAAAAAAAAAAGATAATAATAATAGTAAAAAAATAAAATAATGAGAATAAGTAAGGTTAATAAAAATTAAAAACAAATAAAATAAGCAATACTTAAATTCAAAAAATGGTAGAGTTAAGTAAAACTTGAGGCAAAGAAATAAAGCATTGTTACGAAATGACGCAAGCCTAACTGCTTATTAGTGATAAGCCAGTGTATTTGTGCCGAGGGTCACTTTAATGAGGTTTAGGTGCTTCCTTAAATCACACGGTGCATTTGAAGGCCTATTTCCAATAGTTTCCAACCCATTCATTCATCAATATTGAGGGTTTGGTTCAAATCTTAATCTCGTATGATGTTCCAGGAAAACTTATCAACTCGATTACACATCAACACTAGTTGTGAACCAAAATTCCAGTCATGACAAAGAAATGGACATATTCTCTTTTCTAAGAACTCATAACACAAGATCAACCACTTTCCTTATTCTTTCAATCAAAACCATTGCATCCTCAATAGACATATATGAATAAATCTAAGGAAAGGTGATAAATACAAACTCAAAGAACCACTACATCTCATATTTGATATAATATTCGAGTGTTACAACAGAATCATCGTAATTGAGTTGTAACAAACACCCAAAGGAATGGAGGCTTATCTTTGATAAAAGTTGTCAACTCACATAACTTTATTCTTGTAGCCTTCAACTCTTTTCACTTTGCAGTAATATGATCACCTCTCATGAATAGGCTCCACTCTTCTTTGTATTGACATGTGAGTTGATTGTTGGGAACATCATATTAGCCTTCTTCATAATTTCATTCTCAACTCTTCCTCGGATGACACAAGAATTGTACATGCAACCCTAAATCCAATTGTCCTACCTTATTTTCCACATTTTATTTATTGCTTGGTCCGAACTCTACATTTCTTGGTCCTCCTTTACCCAATCCACTCCAAAATACCTGAAGTTTCCCCTTCCAAGAGAGTTTCTAGTTGTAGATCTCTGCTCATGTCTATCATCGTCCTAAATTCTTTTCAAATATTTACCATTACTCATGTTTCCATGCAATCCTATCTCCTATCTTATTGGCTAGGTATCTCTTCCCATAGGCATTCCTGTCTAGGACTTCAAGGATGAAACTTCTAGCCCAGTTCTATTAATTGACAATTTTCCTCTTGAAAGTACTCTGACTTCTGCCTCTTGACACTATTAAATAAATGTTTCAGTGGGACTATAGAAAGGCTAAGTGTTTACTCCTCCAACCTGTGTAATTGGTTTTCAATCATGTCAATGCTTCCAAACATCTATGTCATCATTTTAAGCTCCCACTTGCATAGTGATAAAAAACTCTCAATGTCCCTATAAACACAACTCTTTCTATTTTATTATATGTGTATACATATGTGACAATGCTAACATAGTGGTTGTAGAAGGACTCGTTAAAAATCAAGGTAAATTTGCAAAAGGACTAGATATAGATTTCTGTTGGGGAAAATCACTCCAACTATCCTTCCTAATATTGAATAGATCCTCTCACTATATGCTACAAGTCACTGTGCATGATTTATCCTTCTATTGACCGAACATTCTTCAATAAGGTTTAGTGTCAACAAAATATTACTTCATCAGTAATGAGAGTGGAAATCACACTAATTATATAATTCATAACTCTCAAATAGTAGACTAATTAAATAAAATGCTTGGTTTGGACCTCCTCTTCCTTGTGGCTTTATTATCCCTCTAATCCTCTCAACTCTCACACCTCTCTTCTCTATCACATATTTCTACATTTATCGCACATGATTTTTTAGTCACATAATTATACAAATAGGATTCTAAGCTAGTTTAGATCCACAATTTCCTCAACATAACCCTATTTCTAGATCTTCTACATCCACTTGTCCTCCAAGAGATCTAGCTAACTCTAATATTTCTCTCACTCTCTAAAATATTCATGAGACATTTCCTATCTACAATATTCATCACTTATATATATTGTCTCATGAAAACATAGGAAAGTACAATTAAACAAATAATTAGGGAACCAATTTCATTCATCACTTATATATATTTTCTCATGAAAACATAGGAAAGCACAATTAAACAAATAATTAGGGAACCAAATTCCTTGTTAAATGAAAGACACCTATCTCTAGTAAAAATGTATTTTGACTTGAAGGTAAGATTCTCCTGCATCAATTCCACATCCATGAAGGGAAGGATACTACCTAGAAAATGGTCTTATCTTGTTATTTTTAGGGCTATCTACATTTGGCATTTTGGTTGTAGATAACATACATACTGTAATGTCATGAAGAGAATGCATGAGAAAACAGATAGCTTAAATTCCTATTGGTATTGACTGTGTTAGCCTCCACCAAAATCATACAGAACATTGATTTTCTCATAACTATGGAAGATGGACTTGCCCACCACCCATCATGCACATTTTTATGATTCATTGTTGGATTTTTTAATAATATTCGTGGTAAAAATATGAATTTTAGGTGGACTAGGAAATCTAGAGAAAGTAGGATTATTTGTTATCTCTTTGGATCCCATTTTTTCCTGGCCTCTAATTGAATAATAAACCCTCTAGTATTGATAGACAACCCACTTTATACATTTATATTACTTATTGAAATAATTGCATTCTTGAAAACATCATGGTAAGTCTATGTCATGTTAATTAAAAATAGCATTTATTAAAAATGCATGCCTAGACATTCATTACTTAGGTCTTGGTCTTGAAAATTAAGAATAGATAAAATATATTTACCTCTTTTCCACATAAAATTATAACTTCGCCCATTATATTTACTTATTTAATTTTATTGAAAACAAAATAAATAAATAAATAAAAATATATATATATATATTACAACCATCCATTTTAAATAAAATCTATTTTATTATTTGTACAAAATAAAAAGGTATATGAAACCCAATTCACTACGAGATACCTCTTCGAAAGGGACATTTACTATAGCTAAGAACATCTGCGCCAAGAAATTAGGAATGTTGATATGAGCTTAAATCTAAATCCAAGTCAGTGATATGCACAAAATTATAAGTGATTAAGTATTTAACCCCAAACTTATTATATTTCAAATTTGGTATCGAGGTTGGATCTTGTTAAGTAGTGTAATACCCTTGATTAACAACTTCAAAATACCCTACTGAAAATTTTCCGTATATTTACGAAGTTTTTTTGCATTCTTATTTTAATATTTACTCTGGATTTCTTTTGAAGGGTGCACTTTTTACCAAGAAAATAAAATAGGGTTAAAATAAAATAAGGTTATGAGATAGAATTTTTTAATTACTTGATCCATATGAATTAATCTAGAGTGTCCATTATTCTCCTCTCATAGCTTGGTATTCCCACTATAACCCAAAATATTGAAATCCCATCAATGGGTGAGCATCAAACTAATTTAATATGGGGTAGGGGATATGATATAAAATAAATTTTAATAGGGTTTGTTTAAAAAAAGGGCATGTAAAGGTGGATGTAGCCTTTTATCAATTGAGTGAAGGTATGGTTGTTTGAAATGAGGGATTTTTATTTGTTGGATAGGAATTTTCCCAACATGAAACAATATCACTTTTCATATATTTATACGATATTCGATATTGTGTTACGATATACAAATTTTTTACTTGGTAGTAGCGCATACCATGACCACAAGTAACAAAAGAGTGTTGGGATGAGAAAACTAGCCAAGCGTTGTGTAGGAGTAAATAAATGAAATGTATCGTAACCTTAAACCCTGACATATTTTGCACAAGGAATATGCCGAGGGTATCCTCTACATTAATATCAACATAAGTATACTAAAATAGGTTCTATGCAAAATTTAAACTCAAAGTGGAGGAAAATTCAGAGAGTGTACAAGAGAAAAGAGGCTTGATGTTTGCTCAAGAGCTAATTCCATAAATTCCAAACATAGATTCCAAACAAAATATTTGAAGAAAAATAAAATTTTAAGTCTCTAAACATAATATATTTGTATTGTCATGTTAAGAGTACCAATGTGTTGATTGTGAAAATAAAATGCACGTAACACCCTTTAAATACTCCACAAACTAGACTAGCGACACTAGACAAAAATCTTTGGAAATAAGAAGACAAAAAGAGATACAAGAAATGTGAAAATTTAATCAACTCCTATTAGGGCCTATGATTGGAATTCATAGAGAACGTAAATTGTAATGAGGATAAATCAAGAGTCTTAAAGAGGGGAAACACCCCCTATCTTCCTCAATATATATTTCAATTCCATCCTTGAAAAGTAGCCTTTGCTATATTATCTTTATGTATGTTTTATATTGATTTTTTTGTCATATGCATTCTCTTGCAAGTTATCATTCTTAAATTAGTTGAGATATCGTTCTTAAATCACCTTTCTAATTGGAGTTCATGGGTCAATTTTTTTTTAAGTTTCTGGGCTTAGACTTTGCTAATGGGACGGAAATAAGTGATCCATTTTGGTAGATTTCCCAAATCATTTCTGTGGACATATCATCCACTAACTACTAATGTTTGTGAACCACACATAAAAAATACAATAATAATTTATTAAATATTTTAATCTTTTTCAATATTAAAAGAAATTGATTTAATCTATTTTAAAATATAAGTATTGAATGTCCACGGGGTCTTTTGATAGGGTGCTCTGTTAAGGCACTCCTTGATGTGAAGTCACGAATTTAGTTCCTCATCCCGGTCGGGGTGATATATTGGAAATGACGAAGATGTAGTCCTACCAATGTTATATATATAAATATCTATATATATAGATATATTGAAAATAAATTTTAAATTGATAAAAAAATAAAATTAATATGAATAATGAATTTATTATTTTAAATGTATCTACACAAACTACTACATATTAACATATATCTATAAGTTTGAATTTATATATATGAGAGATAAAATTTAGTATATCATTAAAATATTTTTCCGGTTTAGATTTTATTCATAGTTATTTTATATATAAAATATGGTATATTATTTATATATAATATTGAGATAAATTATTATTACTATTTTTATTCTTAAAAAATTTCATCAATTTTATATTAAAAGAACACATATATATAATATTTTATTTATAATTATTATATATAATTAATGTAAATATATTATATTAAATATAAATATTGGATAATTTTATTAATATTAATATTTTCTTAAATATATATATATATATATATATATTAAATTTTAGGTTAAAAATAAAGTTCTTGGACTTTATTGTCCCTAAGGAAGAGGGCATGATGGGACAACCTTACAACCATCCAATCCCATAATAATTGATGATATATTTGTTCACCAACCCCTTCCACATTATATTCATTCAACATGTTATACCATTTTAGATGCATTTAAAACGAAATATGCTATAAGTGATGGGTGTAAGGGCCCATGGTATAGTTTTATTAATCTTCATTCTTGCCACTCTAGTTATTCTTAATCGTACCTTCCCCCTCTGTTCACATAATCTCATGGTGTTAGGATTATTGTTGTACTCCCACTCTACAATTGCCTTGCTCCAACAATGTCAAGATGCCACCCAATCCTCTACCTTGTTTCAATAGGTATTCTTTTTTGGAAAGGTGGTAATGTTTAGGTCCTCTTATCCTCACCTATTCTAACTTTATTTTTACAAGAAAATGCTCTACTTTATTTTCATAAAGAGGAAATACTTATCGCTTAATAATCTAATCCAACAAGCCTCATTATTACTATGAAATTTCCACCAAGTCATAGACAATCCTTGGGACACCATCGACATGTTATTATATGATGCCATTGAGTTGAAGGAAATATGTCAAATAATATAACATCACTCATTCCACCTAATTGATTTTAGGATTAGACTTTTCTATTCTAAAGAATCATTAAGCTATACTAGAAGGCATTTCCCTTCTCTTATCAATAGTTCCTTATGAAACGAACTCACTCATTAATGCTCTCAACAAATTCATTAAGAGTCTAATACAATAGTTCAAAATCAACCAAATAAATTTGTCACTAGACTCTTAAGCACTAATCAAGAATGAGCAGAAATCTAGAAGGATTTTGAATAATTTCTATCAACTCACCTCTATGCTCATTTACACCTTTCCACGTCTCTTATTTCTCAATCTCACAATTTTATTTTTCATAGATCTGCCTATTCACCTTTTTTATTGGAATAACAATATTTAACATGAGAACACATCCAAAATGGATTTTGAGGTGAAAAGAATGGTATGAATAGAATGACCCATTGTAGTTGCATGAATAGAGTACATGAGCAAGGAGATCAAAGCAATAGATTGTATCTTGAACCTTAAGCACTTTTGGTGAAGGAGCATCAATCTGTATGAATTTTAAATAACTTCTATCCAATCACCTCTATGCTCCTTTGCACTTTTCCATGTCTCTTATTTCTCAAGCTCGCAATTTTGCCTTTCATGGCTCTACCTAGTCAATGTTTTTGTTGAAATTACAATCTCTAACATGATAATGCATAGCCAAAATGGATTTTCAGATGATAAAAATGATATAAATAAAATGACCCATTTCAGTTGCATAAAGAGAGGACATTAGAAAAAAGATAACTTAAATTCCTATTGAGGTGGAGTTTGTTACCCTTCTCAAGAATCATACTCAACATACACTTTCTCATAAATATGGAAGATAAAGGTCCCCACAACCCATTGTTGACATTTGTATGATTCACTGATGGACTTTTTAATAAGATACACGGTGAAAGGATGATGTTTAAGAGAATTAGGAAATTTAGCAAACTTAGGATTATTTGTTGAACCTTTGGATCCAATTTACTTTTATCCTTTAGTTGATTCATAATTCCTCTAGTGCTCTTCCCCATCCCGCCTTAAACATTTATATTAATCTTTGAAGTAATTACAATCCTGAGAATATCATAGTAAGTCTATCTTCTTGTATATGAAAATAATATTTATAAAAAATGCATATGTGTGTGTGTGTGTGTTCATTACTTAAGACTTGGTCTTAAAATCAACATTACAAATTAGTATAATATATTTACGTCATTTTCACATAAGATTATTTATATTAATTGAATATTGTCATTATATTTACATACTTCATTTGCTTCAAAACATTATATATAGCCCCTAGAGATCGGTGTCCACTACGTCCACGAGATATTTGTACTCGAAAAATATACTATAAGGGATCACTTCTTGTTAGCTCAAGCACAGAGGCTGACCTCAACGATGTCTAGAGAATTGAACATATGACTTATCAATAGAAAAGTTGTTTTAACAACACCAACCCACTCAAGGAATTAAGGATGTTAATATGAATTTAAATCCAACTTCGAGTGAGTAATATGGAGGGAATTATAAGTGATTAAATATTTAATTCCAAAATTATTATCTTTCAAATTTGGGATTTACATTGGGATTGGTTAATTAATGTAACACCCCATATTAAGTGCTCCATATTAGAGTAATAAAATATTTCTATGTTTGTGTTTAGCGCATTTATGAATTTCTTTTATGTTCTTATTTTCATATCTATACTAGCATTAGAGAAGGGTTCATTTTCTACAGCGAAGATAAGACAAGGTTATGAGATAGAAGTAAAAGGAATTTCTTTATATATATGAATTAATTTATAGAGTCTAATATTTTAATATCATAACATAGCCTTCCCTTTATAACCCAAAATATTGAAATCCCATCAAAGGGTTGGCATCAATCTAATTCAATAAAGGTAGGAGATTTGATATGAAATCAATTTAGTGGGTTTCGTTTAAAATATGGGCATTAGAAGGTGGAAGTATCCTTTCATGAATTTACTAAAGATATGGATATTTTAAATCAAGGATTTGTCTTTTTTTTATATTAATTATCCTAGCAAGAAATTGGGTCACTTTTGGTCTACTGCTAAAATATTCATACTATGTTATGGCCTACAAATTCTCTATTTGGTATTAGGCCATAATAGGATGACATGCAACAAAGATATTTGTGACAAGAAAGCTATCCAAGTGTTGTGTAGGGATAAATGAAAGAAATGTAGTCTAACTGTAAACCTTAATGTATGATGCAAGAGGAATAGTGTAACACCCCTCCATTGTATCTAACACCTTGTTGCTATCATGCCATACCTAAGCTAAGACTCAGTTGTAATAAAAAATCTAGGTCTGAGGGGTAAAAATGAAGGTAAATACTTTATTGTTAAATAAATGAATATAATTTAATCACTTGGAAAAAGAGACACCAAGAGATGGGGTTCTTATCAAATTAAATCTCATTAGTGAATAGGGGTGGATAATTATTTCATGATAAGACTTCTAGATCAAATTCTAGATAAATATCCATTAAGTTACTTAGATGGAGAAATATGTTAAGTTTAAGAAAAACATAAAAGCCTTGCACAAGAGAAAGGAAAGATTTTATTGGAAAAGACATAAAAGCCTTGCAGGAGAGAACAACAAGCTTTTATGGGAAACACCTCACGAGAGAGAAAGGCGAGCTTTTCTGAGAAAGGTGAGCTTTTCTTAGAAAAGCTTAGGCAAATGGATAAAAAGATCCACCAAAAGCTGGGATGTCTCTAAAGGAAACCATGTCATGAAAGAGGGCATTAAATACCCATTGAAGAGATCAACAAGAGGCAGTTGATCCATGGAAAGAACTCTTGGCTCACTAGTGAAGTAAAGGAAGTTAGTCGTAGGTTGGGTGGCAGTTGATGAGTATCATCATTGGGTAACTATATGGACCTTAATTCACCTCCTAGCTTAGTCAAATCAACTCTTCTCACAATTGATTACATATTTTAATTATATTTTGTTTAATGAGATGAGTCAAAGTGAGATATTATGCTGAGTGGACTAATGTGCATTGAATGCATGTTTGTGAGATAAAATCAAGAAATTTTGGCTAGGTTAAGGGCTGAAACTCAAATGAGACAAGGAAGAGAAATTACAAGAAGTAAATCCTCCTCATTTACTCCTCCCTCATTTGAATATTCCTCCATCAATCACACTAGTTCAGAGTACAAGCAGCCAAGTCATGGAGATAAAAAAATGACCGAGCAAGTGATAGTTAAAGAGTTAGTTAATATCACGTTTGGGAGTTGAGGCTCCCTAGAATTAAGGAATCCATTGGAGACTTCAGTTGTATAAATAAATAGGCATAGAGCCTCATTAGGATTCAAATTTTTGTTGTAATAACACTAGTCATTTTCAAGTTCAAGACTTGTGGAAGACATTGATATGTAATTTATTGTTTTGATAATGAGAATAAGCATTTTCTTGATCTAGCACTGCGTTAAATTAGAGAGCTAAAACTCTTTATTTAGGTTCCAACCCTAGAATAAAAGGATCCTCTTCTTTTGTTTGTATGCTTATATTGATTTCATAGCTCAATGGTTGAGCTGTCTTTAGGATTATTTCATTGCAAGTAGTGTAGAGTTGATTAGTTGCTTGTTGTTTTGCTTCAATTTGTGCTTTAATTCAGTAGTAGTTTAGAAAAGATAAATGAACATCAAAAGATGTCAAATGATGTTTTGGATTCACTTATTCCTTCATGGATCATGATTTGAGGAAAGAAGTCCCATCTAGCCACAAAGATACAGAATTATACTTTCTCAGAGAATTTAGGGTTTCCTGTACATAGGCCAACATTTGACCAGTTTGCAAGAGTAGGATTTAGTTATCATTTCTTCAATATTAAGTCTTACATTATATCTCATCAATGATTACATCTTATTCTAAAAGTTTTCTTCATGCATGAAGTAGTCAGCTAGCTCATTAAACTCTGTTTTGCTATATCATTGAAACTCTTCTTGTTTACATGAGTTTTTGGTAAATGTCAATGTTTGATGCGGTGCAGGTGTTTCAGAATTCCAAAGAGATATCATAGTCATCATCCTCCTTCCAAATTCATCCATCCGTGATCATTCCTTTCTTTCACTAAGACCCTCATCAATTTCATCATTTTACAAGGAAACTTCTCCAATCTTGTTGAGAAAATCCAACCATCTTCCAAATTTGGTTTTGACTTCTAGATTGATCCTAGGTATTTACTTGCCTCATTCCATCCAGGAAACACCTTCCCTAAGCCTTCCATCACCTTCAACACCCATTATTTTTCTCTATACTGTATCTTGTAGAAACAAAGGGAATCTTATAGGTTTTTAGGACATCGAGTAGGTTTTCTTGTAGTGGCCTAGTTTGAGGCTGAATTGGGGGAGAGTCCTATAGGAAGCTAGAAAAGGTCACCTATAGGTCTCCCCAACCTTCTAACCATTCACCAGCATCCCTAAGCCACCTACCACATCACCAAAAGAGATTAGATTCGCACTTTTCCATATTAAAAAAGGACAAAAGGAAAACAAATTTATTTTAGTCAGTTGCATGCACAGTAGTAGAATATTTGATGTTTTGAATTTACATGTTTAGGAGAGTAGGATTGCATACATGTTAAATTAGCATTTTATTTTAAGCATAGTCTCTTAGTAATTATTTAGAAAATGGTGTGTTTTTAGAATTTGATTTCAGCATTCTTCTGTATTATGGTAGACAAGATCTCTCTTAGAGTAGATTTCTCTTTCTCTCATGAGTAATCAAGCTTCTTCTGAATCCATATAAGTATGTCTTGAGAAACCCTAGTGGTCTATCACCAGTTGAGCAGTGACAAAGAGAAGACCCATAACTTTTACTTTTGTATACAACACTGTTACCTCCAAGTTTGTACGAACCTCGAGTTGATAAAGTAAAGTTGGTAGCCCTAGGAGTTGCGTCATTCTTGCTACAATACTGGTGCTCATCACTTTTTGGCACTGTTGCTGGGGAGGTGTCTGAATAATATGTGATTACTTCTTTATTTCTTCCAATTCTTGTTTATGATATTCTGCTATTAGTTTCATTTATGTAAGAGTAATTTAGTTTGCTTTCTTTTCTATTCTACATTCTTTGCTTTCCTTTCCACTATGCAAGTAATATTTCATTCAAGAAATTAGTTTTCGTTCAGTCTACAATTTCAATTCTACAATCATCTTCAAAGTTTGAAAAAAGAACAAAACAAAAATAAAAACAGTTTTGCATGCCTTGTAGTAAAAGGGATAGCTTAGGGAATTTTTTGCCAAATACCCCTACCACTTCAAACAACCAACATTCCCTCTTCTTTGGTGGCTTTGAATTGGAGGATCCCTTAGGTGAGCAACAAGAGATATTTGAAGAGCCTACGGGGGAAGAAGAAGAAGAAGAAGAGCCCATTCCTACTGACCCAATGGCTAAAAATAGAAATGACAGAGGAAATAGAGAAAGAGTTGAGGGTGCCTTCCCCATCAAGAAAACCAATGGGGATACTAAGATGAATAATATAACCCCCTTTTCCCTTCCTCATTTGCATGGCCTAACCTTAGGAGATCCCGACAATTTCTTTTTTGAGTTTGCTATCTTATGCAGAACCTATGACTACACCAATGCTGAGCAAAAGTTAAATTGATTCCTATCCACTCTCAAGGATGCAACTTTGTGTTGGTTCATGGGCTTACTTGGGGATAGCATCACAACTTGGGCTTAGATGTAGTAAGAATTCAACAACAAGTATCGAGACTATTGCAGGTCTAAAGACACTAAAGAGGAAATTTTCAGGATGACCTTAGGGAATTATGAATCCCTACAAGGTTATGAAGAAAGATTCCAGCTTAGCTATAAAAGGGCCAATTGCACAATTGACCCTAAGTCACTAAATGTAATTCTACTTAGACGGGTAGGGAAGATCTTCTGGATACCCTAAAATTTTTAGTGGGAGGGGACATCTACTAGTTACCCTATGAGGATATTAGGACTGTCTTTAGAAACCATTGTAGGGCAGCTAGGAAAAATAGTAGGGGTAGTCAACCTATGGTTAGCCCATCCTCTTCCAATACATACAGCAAGGGTGAATTTTGAAACATGATGAAGGATTTCAAGAGTGAGATGCTGCAAACCCTTATAATACAGAAGGACACTATGTACATTAGGAAAAAACAAGAGGAAGAAAAGAGAGCCTTAGCCATTTTTCGCCCTATATGCATAAGGAGGCGCCATAGGAATGAATGTCCATTGAATTTGATTGAAATCTGCTCAGTCTGTGAAGAAAACCACTCCACAGGGAAGTGCCCTTCTCTACCTGGACTAAATGTTTTATATCAAGGAGTTGAAGGGGTGACCAAACAACTCGACTATATAAATCAAAGGAGACCTCATGGGCCTCAGCCATACCAGCAGGGCATGCAACGATCATCCCATGCATATTACAACCCCAACTAGACCACATTTATTCCCTCTTGAGGGCCCCCTACTCATACTTCATGGTATACACCTCCTCCATGGTCCTTTCCACCTCAGTATCATTCCTAGTCGACTAGCTAGTCATTTCAAACATATGCTTCACCTCAGCCTTAGCGAAATGCATCACCCAATGGGTGGAGGCCTCCATATAACAATGCTCGAGCTCTATTGCCTTCACCACGTAATGAACCACCAATTTTACATGCTATTCCACCTAAACAACCCTAGATGCCTGCCCAGCTAAATCCGAACCTAAACAAAAGACAGGCATAACAAGTATATAGTGGAGAGACATCCTATCATGCTTATGTTGTGGAGACTCAGGAAATCAACCTTAGATTTGGGAGAGTACTCTCGGACAACCAACCTTTACCTCCACCTAGATAGTTTGAGGAAGAACGAGAGGAAAGCATGCCTAAAGTAAATCCACCACCCTTTCCTGAGATATTAACCCAACCACTCCAGCCTACCCCAAAAGAGACTGAACTTCTGGGAGAACTGAAAAATATTTCTATCAAAATTCCACTTCTCCAAGCTATAAAAGATGTACCTATTTACAACAAGTTGATTATGGAGAAGTTCTTCACCCATTCAGGGAGAAGAAAAAGATATACCCCTATCATTAATGTCATTAGACAACTATCCAACTTAATGTTCGGGAAGGTAATCTACCCAAATTATTTGGACCTTGGAAGCCCTGTAGTGGATGTGAAAATCAATGGCACCATTGTCCCCCACACTTTGATTGATATTGGGGCTACCATAAATGTGATGACTAAGGATGCCATGCTCAAGCTCGACCTCCAAGGTTCATTGAGAAAGACCACAACAATCCTACAACTTGCAAACCGCTCCATAGTGAATCCTGAGGGAATTATGGAGGATGTGATGTGCTCCATTGAATCTTGGGAGTACCCTATAGATTTCCTAGTTCTCCAGCCTAAGGCCAACCTTACTGGTTACCCTCTCATACTTGGGAGGCCCTGGTTAGCCACTATCGATGCCCACATTAGTTTCACAGCTAGAAATATGACTATAAAAAAGGGGCATATGTCGAAGTAGTTAGTCCTATACCGTCATGCCCAGCCAGCTCGACAACATGGCTTACCTGGATGACTGGAGGAGGAGGAAGAAGATGAAGTTTATTTCACCCAATTCTGTATTTTAGAAGCAACCATGGGAGGAGGACAACCAGATGAAGATTGTTATCACTCAGGTTGTCCCTTGGCTCCTTAAGGGATACGGCCGAGGTAACCACAAACCAATATTTGGGCTGCAGGTCCTAGCCTACCTGCAGTCAGAGAGGGCTCTCTCTTTAAAATTTAGCTTTGTTTTGGGTTGATTTTAGGCTAGTTATGGTGTACATGGGTTTTGTTTTGATTTTGGTGGGAAGGATGATGTTTTCAAGCAGAGTTGGGATGCATAGAGTGAGAAGTTCAAACCATTGGGCATTGAGTCATGGATTAGGACTGGATGTTGCATTTTCTTGGTCACAAGAGGAATACGGAGCAGGATAGCTACACTTAGAACAATATCAAGCTGGAATAAAGATGGAATGAAGGTCAGAAATGAAAGGCAACTAAGAATCTTTCATTAGATAACAGAGAGGGAAGGTGAATGAAAGTTTGTCTAGGATCAGTCAAGAATTCCTAAATAACAGTCATATGTGAAAGAAACAGGGTAAACATGATCATTTAAGTATGCATATTCATAACCGTTTATGAAGAAAACATATAGAAATAACAAGAACTGAGCATAGAGTGCAGTAAAACAAAGCCTAAGCTATTCTTCTTTCTTGCTATTTAGATGGTAACACAATGGTGGCGTAAACATATATAAACTATAAATAGAGGTAAGAAAACACTTATTGAGCCATGTAGTAACACAGTAATTCTACAGTCACTCTTTGGCCATTAAATAACACAATAGACAGTTCTTCATCCAAAGCATTCTAGCATTCTTTGATTATAGAGCTCTCAAAGTATACAGCGCAAGTCTAGAATGAGGATTATCAACCAACCCCCCAAATATGCTCTGTGGGGAAGTATATATACAAAAATGAGTTCCAAAATATCTAGCTGATGAGTTAATAACTCATAACTTTTTTACCACCTCTTGAGGAATAGTAGATGAAAGAGTAAATGAGGCAGTAGATATTTAGAGTATTAGCTATCCGTTCTGTCAGACAATTTAGACTTTTGGGATCGACTAAGTCAGCTAAGGCGGTGATTTTAATTTGCGTTTCTTGGGCCTGCTGCCCTGGTGCTTCGCTGAGTCACTGCTTTGTTATCCTGCTCTCAGTACGCATACTTGGCCTTTTTATAAAATTGTCGTAGTCATATCTTGACTCCCTCTGCCTGCTGTCTTTTCTTTAGTTCTCTGTGTCCAGCATTGCCTCTTACAAATTTTTGGGTTTTGCAGGTAGCTGAGCAATAGGAATCTCTCCATTTTGAGTAATTTTTCTTAGCGATGCACGATTAGCGCTAAGCACTAATCGCGCATCAATAATTGCCTCGGTTTCTCGTTTTAGGCATTCTTTGACGCGACTCTCACCCTTTGCGCCTTTTCTGTGATGATGTCAGCATGACGTCATCAGCGGGTCTCGGGTACGGTAGGGTGACGTGGTAGTGACGTCAGCGGAGGAGAGGTGGCGGATGACATGGAAGTACGACAGGGTGACATGGCAGCACGACAGGGTGACGTGGAGGTGACGTGAGTAGTGACGTAGCACTGACGTCAGGGGCGGAGAGACAGAAGGCAGTTTGTGGTTTTATCGGACCGCCTTTTGTACGGGGGCAGTAAGTGTCAGCGGGGCTCCGATGTAATCAAAACGGGACACCTGTCTTCTGTACGGCAGAGAAACCGCTACGCTATTGGAGGCTAACCATCGGACGTCGAGGCGACTCCGAAATTGGTGAGAGCCATTGGATGGGGAGGGCCCGATCCGACGGTGGACGGAACTGTGAGCTGCGGGTATGATAATGTACGGGGGCCCTCTATATATTAAAATAATTACGAGCCGAAGGGTGGTCTAAAACCTTGGAAATGCGGATTTTATGGGTTATGGGGTGCAATGTGAGTATGAATTAATTTAACGTTTGACCAAAACTATTAAACATTAAACATTTGGAAAATGACTGCGGAGGGACAAAATTATAGGGTTTTGGTGAGTAGAGGAGTAGGTATAGGTTATTAATCCAACCAGAGGTTAGATTAATCCCAGGGTTAGGACGTGGATGGGTTAATAGTAGTCCTAGATGGACTATCATTTCCCAAAACCGTATATACATAGCTATAATGCTATAAGGTGGGATATTAAATATATTTTTGGGGTTTTTTACATAGTTTTTGTAGCAATAGGGATGGGAAAGTAGTTAGGGAGCTATATAATAGAATTAGGAGTTAATATGAATTTGTGAGGTGAAGTGTAGGGGAGAGGCTAAGTTTGTGAACTGAAACTTAGACATAAGAAGTGAATGGAATGCGGAGAAATGATTTTTACACAAGAAATGTGGCTTATTTTCATTGATGAAAGTCAAAGCTTGACTTAATATTTTTCAAAAATGAAGTGATAACAGGACTGGTTGGGCAGATCCCAAGGTCCTCAAGGGGATGTTAGTGAGAAACTTTGAGGGGGAGGGTGAAAGGGAGTTAGACATGCTTCCATAATTCTGCCATCAAACAACTGCTTTGGCACTTTTGTTATTGATGAGATGGGCTCTCCTTTGATAATACAAAATTGATCAAAACCTTGCTTCTGCAACCTTGACTACCTACCCAGCCTAATACACCTAACGTTTTTTCTTCCATTTGGATGGGTGCACTTGGACTTGCAGATCCTGATTATCTTCTTTTCTTTTGACTGCCCTCCTATCTAAATGTATCCTTATCTCTTCCAAGGGTCCAGATTAAGCAGTTGGGCTCCTTCATTTCTCTACCTAGCTACTGATCTGCCAAGTTTAAGTTGTTTGGACAAATATTCAATCTCTATCTTCTAAAACAAGCAATCTAAACCTAGGGAAGCCAAGATTAAGCTGTTCGGCTTTCCCTTAACTGTAAAACTCTTCAAAAATGGTATGATTCTTCAAAATGGAACTTCTTGGAAATATGGAACCTTGCAGCATGAAAAGATGACGTATTTGGCATGTAAAACAGTCAATCATGAAATATGAAACGTATTGCAATAGGAGGCTGGGGAACTATTCAGAAAATTCCAAAAAACAAGTTAGAAGCTAGCTCCCAAGAAGAAAACACGTAATACTAGGTCAAATCCAGACCCAAATCCACCATCTATTTTTGAAAATCCCAATTTAATCTCTAGAAACCTTAGCAACAAAAACAAGAATAGTTTGCTAATTCTAGTCCTGAAATAGTTCATCCAAGCTGTTTTCCAACCCCTGTTAAAGTTTTGTTTCGTTCAACCCCTACTTCCCCTTGTTCGTCATCCACCTCTCCAAGCACCTTCTCCACACCTCCATTCACTCCGCATACTACCACTACCACCACTGTTATTATAGCTATTCCAGTCGTTCCACTTATCCCTGTAAATATGGCTAACAGATATGCACCTTTACAGTTACCTGCAAATCCAAGGGCTATGCCTGAGGATTATCAAACCAAAATCACATATTTTGATGGTACTAGTTCTGGCACAGCCCTGCAACATACCAAGAAAATGCAGGACTATTTTGAGAGTTATGAAATAGATGATGATAGTGTAAGACTGAAGATTTTTGTCCAAAGTTTAACAGGAGATGTAAGGCCCTGGTTTAGAGCTCTTCCTGCAAATTCCATAGCTGACCCAGAGGCCCTTTACCAAAAATTTCTTAACAGATGGGAGAAGAAGAAGGACCCTCTGCACATATTATCCGGGTATGACACTATCAAAAGAGGCCCTCAAGAAGTTGTCTTAGACTATTGTGCCAGGTTTAACAATGTTTACAACGCTATTCCACAAAACCTTAGACCTCCACCTCATCTTGCTTTATACAAATTCCCTGATGGATTTGATTCAAACATGGCTTATCAGTTTAAGGGAAAGAGCCCCTCAAACCTTAGCAGACATGCAGAATGTAGTTGTTAGTGTGGAGGCAAATCTGATTGCCAAGCGAAATAGAGCAAGAGCTGAGAGAAGAACCACTTTTAAAGATGAACCTTCAGCCTTTGAGCAAAAATTGGACACAATCATAAAAGGTATGGACAACTTTGAAAATAGAATGGGAACTATTGAAAGAAAAGCCTCATGGGAAGGAAAGCAAAACAATCCTATCAGAAATCCAAACTTTAGAAAAAATCAGAACCCAAACGTTGGAAGGGCAAGTCCTGACCATGATATAAGACCTCCTTTTCATGAAAACTATACTGAAGCATCCACATCTAGTGAGCAGATAGAGGACACTCACATAAAATTGATGGGTTTGAAGAGTGAACAACAAGTATTTCTAACCCAAGAAGACCTAGATGACCATCATATAAATCAATTTCAGAAAAAGTCTGGAGAGTCATTTGACTTCAAACAAGGCTATGATTCAGCTGTCTACGAAGTCCATAAATAATACAAATTGAGAACAAGAACCATTGATGTGTCTGATCCCATCAAGCCAAAGGATGCCAAGCAGCCTAAGAAAGTAAAAGACAAGGCCGCTTTCACAGAACCTGCTGATAAAACAGACCCAAAATTAAAAGAAGTGACCATAGAGGATGTATCTCACATGCAGCCCTCTAATAACCAGCCTTTTGTATCCTTTTCCTCAAAATACAATGTAAATAGCACTCCTCAAAGCCTTCCCAAAACAGAACAATCTCAAGAAATCACTGATAACCAAGAGAAAATCACTGAAGATACAATTGAAAAGGGAAAATCTGCCAGTCGCAATACCAAAACACAGTCAGAAAAACCTTTTGATTTAGAAGCAGAAATTGGTAAATTAAAGATATCTATTCCTCTCTCTGAGCTTGCCAAACATGATTTGTACAGACAACAAATAAAAAGATCACTGCAAATGCCAGAGAACAGGGATGATATTAATGTCTTAGATGATCAACCTGAATTACTTTTTGGTCCTAAAGTCAATGGTAAATCAGGACATGGAGCTGTTCTACCCTTTTATGTCAGTTTGCACATTCATGATAAATTATTGCACAATGCTATGTTTGATTCAGGTGCTTCACACAATCTAATGCCCAAAGCTGTAATGGAGAAGCTAAACCTTGATGTCACTAGACCCTACAAAGACTTATTCTCATTTGATTCTAGTCAGGTCAAGTTTTTAGGCTTAATCAAAGACCTTTGTGTGTCTTTAGTCCAATTTCCTAACAAAACGATCCTAATGGACGTGGTGGTTGCTGACATTCCACCAAAGTATGGCATGCTCTTATCAAGATCTTGGGGAGAAAAACTCCAGGGATCTCTCCAACTAGACCTCTCCTATGCCACTATTTCAGTCTTTGGGCAACCAATGAGACTGTATAGAGAAACATTGATGAAGTATGTGGTAAGTAGTGAGGAAAAACCCCAAAACTTTCCCATTTACTCAATCCATTCTGATATGGATTCCTTTATATTGTTCAATGATGATAGTTGCCCTCCCACTGATGAGAAGCCTTTGCCTTTAGAACAAGAAGCATGCATCAATCAAGAGTCGGTTGCCCATACCCGTGAAGCTGGTAAAACAATTAGTGCAACCAACATACAAGAAGAACCACATGAAGCACAAAACCAAGATCCGCCCAATCCTAAAATGACTGAAACTCTTAATATTAACCACAAGCAAGAAATCACATGGTATTTAGAGTTTGATGGTTTTGTTAATAAGCTAGGAGCAGGGGCAAGAATATGGATTCACAATACACATAACAGCCATGCAAAGGGTCATGATTACAGACTAAACTTCAAATGCACCAACAACATGGCAGAGTATGAGGCTCTCCTTTTAGGCCTTAAACTGCTCAAAGCTCTAGGAGCTGCAAAAGTGTCCATTCTAGGTGACTCCGATTTGATCATTCAACAAATGAAAGGTAACTTTGTTACTAATGACAATAGGCTAAGAGCTTATAGGTCTGCTGCCACAGAAATACTCAATTCCTTCACCGAATCCAAGCTTACTAAGATTTCTAGAAGCCATAACATGCATGCTCATAGTCTAGCTACTTTTTCTAGCACTTGCAAGCTGCCCTTTGAGCCCAATCACCACTTTACTGCTGAGATAAAGCACAAGCCTACTGTCCCTAACAATATCAAATATTGGCAAGCGTTTGAGGATGATGCTCAAAACAACAATTTTCTTACCTTACAGCAAGAATTCTCAAGCTTAAACATTGTGAAGATGCCATGGATGACCCACAACAACAAATGAACCAAAATGAGCAAACGATAACAGCTAAAGCAGCAAATCAAATGTTGCACCCAACCATTTTTGATGAGAAAAACATGCAAGAGCTGAAGCAAATGCATTTAGATGAAATAGCTGAAGGAGAGGCCGAAGTGATTGATTTAAAAGACAATTTTCTACCTGCTGGCCTCACTCCATTAGAAGACATATTTGATTCAAACGATGTCCCCAAAAAGCCAAAGATGCAGCCCTTAAATGCTGCTGTGGAAGACTGTAATATTGGGACAGCAAAGAAGCCCAAAATGATTAAACTGTCCAAGTCTTTGCCTCCCGATCAAAAACCAAAATATGTTGATTTATTTAAAGAGTTTCAAGATGTATTTGCTTGGAGTTATGAGGACCTTAAGTCCTATGACACCTCTGTTATTCAACATACCATTCCCTTAAAGCCAAATCAAAAGCCCTTCAAATAGAAACTAAGGAGAATCAATCTTGTGCTTCTCCCTTTGATTGAGAAAGAATTGAAAAGAGTGTTTGAGGTTGGTGTCATAGCACCCATTAGATTTTCAGAATGGGTATCGAATCTTGTTCCCACAAGGAAGAAATCAGGGGAGATTAGACTATGTGTGGACTTAAGAAATCTGAACCAAGTCTCCCTTAAAGATCACTACCCACTGACAAAAATGGACCACATTCTACAAAGAGTAGTGGGGTCTTCAAGAATTTCTTTGCTAGATGGATTTTCAGGTTTTAATCAAATACTTGTTAACCCGGATGACCAAGACAAGACAACCTTTACAACACCACGGGGAACCTTTAAATATGTGAAAATGCCTTTTGGACTAAATAATGCAAGTGCTACCTTTCAAAGGGCCATGGACATTGCATTTGCCAAGGAAATCCATGATTTCCTAGTGGTTTACCTTGATGACCTTACTCCTTTCTCAAAATTTGATCAAGAGCACCTTAAACACCTAAGGCAAGTGTTCCTAACCTGTAGGAAATATGGAATTTCCTTAAATCCTAATAAATCTCTCTTCATCCTAGAAGAAGGAAAATTGCTAGGCCATATCATTTCAAAAGATGGAATTAGAATAGATCCAGAAAGAATCCAACCCATTTTGCAAATCCCTTATCCAAGAAACATCAAAGAATTTCAAGCATTCATAGGAAAGATCAATTTCCTAAGGAGATTTATCCCAAAATTGGCCGAGCTGATAAGAATGCTAAATAACATGTTAAAGATGGATTCCAAGGTAAAATGGACTTTAGAGGCCAAGCAAGCCTTTGAGGGCATAAAATCTTCCTTAACCCAAGCCCCAGTCCTCACAAGTCCTCAATTTGATAAGGATTTCATCATTTTCTGATTTGCATCTGAACACACCATTGCTGATGTCCTTTTGCAGAAAGATGATCAGGGAAATGAAAATCCAATTGCATATTTTAGCTGAGCCCTTAGAGATGCACCCTTGAAGTACCAAATCATGGAGAAGCAAGCATATGCCCTTGTTAAAGCAATCAAAGATTTCAGAATTTACATTTTATATTCACATGTGATTGCTTATGTGCCAAATGCTATTGTAAAAGACATATTAACTCAAGAGGGCATAGAAGGCAAAAGAGGCAAATGGATTGCCAATATCCTTGAGTATGACATTGAGATAAAACCCACCAAGCTGATAAAGGGACAAGGTTTAGCCAAACTGATGTCCGAAACCAATTTTCAAGCCTTAGACATTAATCAACTGGACAATGAATAGGAGTTGGTGACTCCACAGATCAGTGAAGCTTTTTTGCAATCCCCATGGTATGCTGATGTATGTTTTATATTGTTAAACCTGTGTGCTCCTCCAGGGTTGTCCAAAACCAAAAAGAGATTTTTAAAGATGAAAGCATCAAAGTTTTGTGTCTTAGATAGTGCCCTGTTTTGGAAAAATCATGAAGGAATATTGCTGAATTGTCTAACTATGAATGGAACTGACAGTGTCATGAAAGAATTTCATGCAGGGGACTGTGGAGGGCACTTATATTGGAAGTCCACTGTTGATAAGATACTAAGGGTTAGTTTCTATTGGCCCTCTTTGTTTGCGGATGTGAGAAAGTTTGATGTTTCATGCCACAAATGCCAAAGCTTTGAAGGCAAAAGAAAGCTTCTACCCTTGCCCCTTAAGCCCATTTCAACCGAGAAGCCTTTTCAACAATGGGGTCTTGACTTCATTGGAGAAATCCATCCATCCTCTTCTAGCCAGCATAAGTGGATTCTAATAGCCACAGATTACTTTACCAAGTGGATTGAAGCCATCCCATGTATGCAAGCCAATGACTCCACCATCACCCAATTCCTTGAAACCAACATTTTGTCCAGATTTGGTTGTCCTGAAAAGATCATTACAGATAATGTTGCTGCCTTCAAATCCAAGAAAATGATCAGTTTTTGCCACAAATTCACTCCATAGCCTATTACCCTCAAGGTAATGGCTTGGCCAAATCATCCAACAAGAGTCTGATTAACATCATTAAGAAAGTCTTGGAGGAGAACAAGAAGAACTGGCACAAAAAGCTTGTAAATGCCCTATGGGCAGACAGATTGTCAACCAAGAGATCCATTGGGATGAGCCCATATGAGTTAGTCTATGGCATGGAGGCCAAGTTCCCCTCTTCTTTGGGAATCCCGGTTATCAAATTGCTGCAAGAGATTCAGGCAGAGCCAAATGATATCCAAAGAAGAATAAACCAAACCATCCATTTGTAGCAAACAAGAGAGAAAGTGTACGACAGAGCTCAGATTTTACAATAGAATCTAAAGAAAATGTTTGACAAAAGAACCAAGGCTGAAGATTTCTACATAGGCAACAAAGTCTTAAGATGGGATTCAAGAAGAGAGGACAAAGGAAAGCATGGCAAGTTTGATTTCCTGTGGAAAGGCCCCTTTATTATTTCTGTTGTTCAAGGCCACAACACATATTTTCTAAAGAGTTTGGATGGCAGCACAGCTGAAGAAGGCCCTGTCAATGGCCGAATGCTAAAGCACTATCATGATCCCTTTTGTTGAATGCAACACAACTCTGCATACTATCTGTACATTAATATTTGTATTTTCAGCACTTTTTGTTATAGCAGGCCAATAAGAGGGAACACCGCAGCAAATTTTGAAGGAAAGATCAAAGAAAGCTCTATTTCAGATCTCTGTTTTTGAAATAATTCCAAAGAAGTGCTCAAGCAGATTTCAATATGTTTACAAGCACCCAAAAGGCAAGAAGTAGAGCTGTAATTTTTCTGCAATTCAGCTCAAAAGGATATTGCATATCAGCTTATAAGAATTCAGTCAAAGGCATTGAGAAGAAGGAGAATTTCAGTTTACAGCAACAATTGAAGATCAAGGCATTCTGACCTGCTGTTCTTGGCTTTTCATCTTGAAAAACCATCCCCAAGTGGAGCCACTGTTAGCCTCCTATTGCAATAGGTTTCATATTTCATGATTGACTATTTTACATGCCAAATATGTCATATTTTCATGCTGCAAGGTTCCATATTTCCAAGAAGTTCCATTTTGAATAATCATACCATTTTTGAAGAGTTTTACAGTTAAGGCAAAGCCGAACAGCTTAATCTTGGCTTCCCTATGTTTGAATTGCTTGTTTTAGAAGATAGAGAATGAATATCTATCCAAACAGCTTAAGCTTGTTAGATCAGTAGCTAGGTAGAGAAATGAAGGAGCCCAACTACTTAATCTGGGCCCTTGGAAGAGATAAGTTTTGGCATTATGTTTCTGGTATGGCTATTTGTTACAGATGCTGTACTTGATGTTGTACTTGATGGCAACTCCCGTGGCAAGGCTCTCAATTTGTTGAAAATTAAGAAGTACGCAGGAAATCAGTTCAGAAGGTGCGTACCCGCAGGTACACCATGCAGGGACCGCGTCCAGATACGCAGGCCAGCCGTTCAGGAGGTGCGTACCCCCAGTGCACACATTTCAAGGCAAAGAAATTCACATGTGGGGTTTTCTTATGTGTTACTCTTGGTATTTAGCCGACGATATTGGGTTATTATGGTGTCGGCTCGTGGTATTGTTCCATGATTTTAGGAGGAGCTTGCCTATATAAAGCAAAGGAGATCACTTGGCTAAGCATCTTTGCAATTGAATATCTTTAGATCTGAAATATTGGGTTATGGTCTTAAAAGCTTGATCTATATGAAAGGGAAGTTGAAGGTGAATCTGTGAAGGGTGATCTCTCGAGCGCATGATCAGATCTGAGCAACTGTGCCACTCTGGTGGACTGCCTACTTGGCCCTAATCAGAAGGCCGCAGGTGTTTAACAGAAGAACTGCGTGGGTACGCAGTGCAGAAACAGAAGAACTGCGTGGGTACGCAGTGCAGAAACAGGAGATCTGCGTCGATACACAGAGCAGAAACAGGAGACCTGCATCGGTACGCAGAGCAGAAGAAGGAGAGCTGTGTCGGTACGCAGAGCGACTAAGGTTCAGGTGCGTCCGCATAGTAAAAGTACGCGGCGTGATAGTATTTTTGGGTGCATCCCTGCAGTAACAATACACGGCGCGATAATGTCTCTGGGTACGTCCCTGCAGTAATAGCACGCAGTGCGGCAGAAGGATATCTGCGGGTATACGCAGGGAAGCAGAAGGTGAACTACGTAGCGACACAGGCCACAGAAGGGAAAACTGCGTCCCTGTCTTAAAATGTTCTGTTGATTGAATTTTTCTGTTGATAAGGTGTTCTGGCTTAGTTCTGTTATTGCTGATCTGATAACTGCAGTGGACTGTAACTTTTATGTACTTGATGATCATTTGATGCTTTATGAAAAGAAGTAGGGGGTTGTAGCTCCCTTCCATGAGAGACTGGAAAACGAGAGAGAGTTGTAGCTCTCTGCAGGTTGCAGCCTGCATACTGGTAAAGGACTGCACCAGTACAAAACCATTGTAAAAGGAGTTTCTAATTTGAAAGAAGATAGAGACATATTGCAGCAGGTGGTTTTCACCCACATTGGGTTTCCACCTTACATCTTGCGTTCTTTGGTGTGACTATCTGTTTTCTTTTGTTCGTGCTCATTATTTTATGGTACTGACATGCAAAAATAATTCAAAGAACAAATAAAGAAGATTTATTAAAAGAATTGTATAATACTGATTCACCCCCCCTCTCAGTATTATTTCCAATAATTGGTATCAGAGCAGGTCCTTCAGAGAAGCTTGATCGCTTGAAGGTAGATCGTTCATCATGAGCAACTACGAGAGAGAAGCATCAATCAGGCCACCGGTTTTTGATGGGACAAACTTCAATTATTGGAAGGTAAGAGTTACTGCCTATCTTCAATCTCTTGGTACAGAAGTTTGGGACATCGTAGAGACAGGCTACGCTTTTCCTTCAGCTACTCCTACAGATGCAGCCGAGAAAAAGAAGTATGAAACAAATGCGAAAGCAGTCAGTACTCTATTAGGATGTATATCTCAATCAGAATTCATGAAGGTAATGCACTATAAATCCGCAAAAGAGATATGGGACAAAATTGTCACGAGCTATGAAGGAGATGAACAGGTAAAGCGTGCTAAACTTCAAACTCTCAGAATTCAGTATGAGACTCTCAAAATGTATAATGATGAAAGTGTGGCTAACTATTTCCTTCGGGTAGATGAGGTTGTTAATTGTATGAAAAATTTGGGTGAAGAAATAAAAGAGGCTGTTGTGGTTGAAAAGGTTCTAAGGTCATTGTCCCCCAAGTTTGAATCTAAAGTATCTGCAATAGAAGAAAAGGAAAATCTACGAATTCTTACTATGTCTCAGCTACATGGAATTCTAACTGCTTATGAAATGAGAAAGGGAGGTCCATCAGACAGAAGAGAAGCTGCTTTCAAGGCATCAGGAAAAGGAGATTATTATGAAGCAAGCCACGTCCCAGAAGAAGAGGAAGAAGAATCAAATTTTGTCAGAAATCTTCAAAGGGGTTCTGGAAGGTTCAGAGGTAAGTTACCTTTTAAATGCTTTGCTTGTGGAAGAGTAGGTCATTATGCTGCAAAATGTCCTTATAAGGATAAAGGAAAGGAACCTGCTAGATGGAACAAGAAACAGAATGCAAATAAGAAAAGCTACTACACTCATGAAGATAGTGATGGTCTATCAAACAGTGATGAAGATGAACAAGGTAATGAATATAAGTTGTTAATGGCATTTGAAGATGATGATTATATGGATGCTATAGATGTGGATAACCTTTATGATGAAATTACTAGACTCAAGAGATGTATAGAAGAAAAGAACATGATCATTGATACTCTATAATTTCAAATTGATGAAAAGGAAAAACATCTTGAAAAATTAGAAGGTGAAATTGTTGGTCTTAGAAAAGAGATTGAGAAAACAAAAGCTATTAATCTCAAGTTTGTCAAAGGATCTGAAACTTTGGATGAGATTATCAATGTGCAGCGGTCTCCTCTAAACAAGACAGGTCTGGGCTATAATGGAGAAAATTCTCAAGCATCCACCTCAAAAAGTTATCTTGATGCAGCAAGAAGAAATGAGCAAAAGCACAATGAAGATCATCAGGTAAAGCAGGGACAAATTACAAACAGAAACTATCAGGGGAAATCCATCTTAAGGGTGAACAAAAGCTACAACCAGCCACAGGTAAAATCTTCTCAATTTGGTTCAAGAATAGATGACAATAGAAATTACAATCAATTGGCTGGTAGATTCGATAACCGCAGAAGTTTCTTCAATGGACAATGCTTTTCTTGCCATAACTTTGGTCACAAAGCAGCTCAATCTGTTGCGTATAAAACGATCATGACTAGGGAAGCTCAAAAACAAAGAAGTATGACGGGGATTACAAAAAGGACCTATAACAACTTTTCGGTTCTTGAAAATGAAGTTGAATGTTCTATTTGCAATAACTTTGGTCATGAAGACTCTGAATGCAGGAGCAGGTTTCAGCAGAAAAAGGAACAATCCTCAAGCACCAAAACATGGAGAATAAAGGAACCTCAAACAGAAAGATGTGGGATAGTATTTTATGCAGAGGGATAGGAAAATCTATGGTACATTGACAGTGGATGTTCGAAGCATATGACAGGTGATAAAGAAAAACTTGAGTCTTATTCTACTCTAGAAAAGGAAAAGAAAGTCTCCTTTGGAAATGATACTCCTGCAACTATAAAAGGAAAAGGCATTGCTCAGTTAAAAGAAAAGGTCAAGGCTGGAAATGTTTTGTATGTTGATGGATTGAAGCATAATCTTCTAAGTGTCAGCCAGATGTGTGATCAAAGAACCGAGGTTATATTCAGATCAAATGGATGTCTTGTTCGTGATCTTGATACAGGTAAAACAGTGATCAAAGGCAAAAGAACTCCAAATAATCTGTACATATTTGAAGAAGGACAACAACAATGCTATCTGAGCAAGGATGATGAGCACTGGTTATGGCATCGGAGGTTGGGACAACTAAGCTTTTCACAAATAAGGAAAGCATGCAAATATCAGGCAGTTCGCGATCTTCCAGATATCAAAATTCCTGACAACACCATATGCAAATCATGTCAGTTTGGAAAACAAACCAGAACTAACTTTCCAGAGAAAGAAGGATCAGCTAGCATGCCTCTTGAGCTAGTACGTACAGATACATGCGGTCCTTTCAGGAAAAGAACACCTCGAGGAGAAGAATACTTGATATTATTCATTGACGATTTCTCCAGGTTTGTCTGGTTAGGACTTATGAAGCATAAAGATGAAGCATTCGAAAAATTCAAATCCTTCAAAGCCTTGGTTGAAAATGAATCAGGTCACAAAATTAAGTGCCTCAGATCCGACAGAGGTGGGGAATTTACTTCAAATGAATTTTTCGATTTCTGTGAAGATCATGGGATAAGAAGAGAATTATCTACAGCAAGAACCCCTCAGCAAAATGGAGTTGTGGAAAGAATGAACAGAACAGTCCAACAAATGGCTCGTGCTATGCTTGATGAGTCAGGAACTCCTGCAACTTTCTGGGGTGAAGCTGCACATGCTGCAGTTGTTATTCTCAACAAAACAAATGTCCGGGTGAAGAGCACTCAAACTCCTCATGAGCTCTGGAGTGGTAGGACTCCTTCGGTAAAGCACTTCAAAATCTTTGGGAGCAAATGCTATATCAAGAATACGGATGAGCAGCTTGGCAAACTTGAACCTAGAGAAGATGAAGGCATTCTTCTTGGTTACTCTCCACATAGCAAAGCATACAAATGCTACAATAAAAGACTTGGCAGAATTGTTGACAGCATTGATGTAGTGGTTGATGAGAAGGGATACATTCCTAGGGAAGTACATCATGAAGACATCGAAGAAGAAGAAGGCTACCCCCAACGACAGAATGATGAAGAAGAAGAACCTCAAGAAGAACCAGAGGAGCAAACAAGAATAGAAGAAAAGACTCCATCCAGATATGTTCAGAAGAATCATCCAGAATCTCAGATTATGGGGCAGAAAGAAGCAGGTGTACAAACAAGAAGAACAGTTGCAGAAGCTTCAAGCTATTTGGCATTACTCTCCTCTACTGAACCACAAAATGTGAAAGAGGCATGCAAAGATGAAAGTTGGGTGAAAGCAATGGATGAAGAACTTGAGCAGATCGAAAAGAACAACACTTGGGAGCTGGTTCCTAGACCAAAAGATAAGAATGTTATCGGGACAAAATGGGTCTTCAAAAACAAATTGAATGAAAATGGAGAAGTAATTAGAAACAAAGCCAGACTTGTGTGTAAAGGGTATGCGCAGCAAGAAGGAATAAACTTTGAAGAAAACTTTTCTCCTGTTGCAAGACTTGAGGCCATCCGAATGTTCCTTGCTCTCTCAAGTTTTCAAAACTTCAAAGTATTTCAAATGGACGTGAAATCAACCTTTCTGAATGGAGACTTGGAAGAAGAAGTGTACATTGAACAGCCAGATGGGTTCATTCTTGGAAATGATCCAAACCTTGTATGCAAATTGAAAAAGGCTCTCTATGGTCTCAAACAAGCTCCAAGGGCTTGGTACTATCATTTGGACAAATATCTTCATTAACAAGGCTTTTCAAAAGGCTCGGCAGATAGCAATCTTTATATAAAAGTTGAAAATGACAAATTGCTAATACTTGTTGTGTATGTAGATGACATTATTTTTGGGAGCAATGAAGAAGCTATGAGTCAAAGCTTTGCCTCGGTCATGCAGAAAGAATTTGAAATGTCCTTGCTAGGAGAACTGACATATTTCCTTGGTTTGCAAATCCAACAAAAAGAAGGAGGAATCTTTTTATCTCAAACCAAGTATCTCAAACAGATTTTGAAGAAATATGGTATGGAAGATGCAAAACCAGTATGTATACCCATGGTCACAGGATGTAGCCTCAGTGCAAATGATGAATCTGCAGCAGTACATCAACCAACGTACAGATCTATGATTGGAAGTTTACTTTATTTGACAGGTACCCGACCAGACATCATGCATGCAGTTGGAATAGTTGGAAGATTTCAGGCAAATCCGAAGGAGACTCATCTTCAGGCAGTGAAGAGAATTTTCAAATATCTTCAAGGGACTCAAAATTATGGCTTATGGTATCTTAGAGATACAGATCTTACACTTCATGCTTATACAGATGCAGATTGGGCCGGAAGCGTGGATGACAGGAAAAGCACAAGTGGTGGTGCGTTCTTTATCGGTTCCAGACTGGTATCTTGGTTCAGCAAGAAACAGAGTTCGATTGCCTTGTCTACAGCTGAAGCGGAATATGTTGCTGCCGCATCTTGTTGCACCCAACTCCTTTGGATGATGCAGACTTTGCAGGATTTTCAAATCACTTGTACACCACCAATCCCCATCTTATGTGATAACACAAGTGCAATCAGCATCTCAAAGAATCCTGTTATGCATTCAAAAACCAAGCACATACAAATCAAGTATCATTTTCTCCGGGAACAAGTGCTTGAACAGAAGGTCAAGTTGGAGCATGTTCCTTCTAAGGAACAAGTTGCTGATATTCTCACCAAACCATTGCCCAGGGACACTTTGGAATACCTCACGCAAAAGCTGGGGGTTGTTGATGCATCATCTTATTGTTGAACCTCTTCTGATTGATGGTACAGGTTCAGGGGGAGCATATAATGTATTGTTCGCATTATGGAGGATGTGCAGAAGGAGATCTTGGAAGTAGCTGCAATATGTCTCTATCTCTTTCATGGTGGATTATGGTTGTTTGTTGCAGATCTGGTTCATTTTCAGGGGGAGCATGATCTTAGGGGGAGCATACCCCTTTGCCCTTGATGTCAAAGGGGGAGATTGAAGCTGAAGTTTGTGAGGTTGCCATCAAGTCCAAAGGGGGAGATTGTTGGCATTATGTTTCTGGTATGGCTATTTGTTACAGATGTTGTACTTGATGTTGTAATTGATGGCAACTCCCGTGGCAAGGCTCTCAATTTGTTGAAAATTAAGAAGTACGCAGGAAATCAGTTCAGAAGGTGCGTACCCGTAGGTACACCATGCAGGGACCGCGTCCAGATACGCAGGCCAGCCGTTCAGGAGGTGCGTACCCCCAGTGCACACATGTCAAGGCAAAGAAATTCACATGTGGGGTTTTCTTATGTGTTACTCTTGGTATTTAGCCGACGGTATTGGGTTATTATGGTGTCGGCTCGTGGTATTGTTCCATGATTTTAGGAGGAGCTTGCCTATATAAAGCAAAGGAGATCACTTGGCTAAGCATCTTTGCAATTGAATATCTTTAGATCTGAAATATTGGGTTATGGTCTTAAAAGCTTGATCTATATGAAAGGGAAGTTGAAGGCGAATCTGTGAAGGGTGATCTCTCGAGCGCATGATCAGATCTGAGCAACTGTGCCACTCTGGTGGACTGCCTACTTGGCCCTAATCAGAAGGCCACAGGTGTTTAACAGAAGAACTGCGTGGGTACGCAGTGCAGAAACAGAAGAACTGTGTGGGTACGCAGTGCAGAAACAGGAGATCTGCGTCGGTACGCAGAGCAGAAACAGGAGACCTGCGTCGGTACGCAGAGCAGAAGAAGGAGAGCTGCGTCGGTACGCAGAGCGACTAAGGTTCAGGTGCGTCCGCATAGTAAAAGTACGCGGCACAATAGTATTTTTGGGTGCGTCCCTGCAGTAACAATACGCGGCGTGATAATGTCTCTGGGTGCGTCCCTGCAGTAATAGCACGCAGTGCGGCAGAAGGATCTCTGCGAGTATACGCAGGGAAGCAGAAGCTGAACTACGTAGCGACGCAGGCCACAGAAGGGAAAACTGCGTCCCTGTCTTAAAATGTTCTGTTGATTGAATTTTTCTGTTGATAAGGTGTTCTGGGTTAGTTCTGTTATTGCTGATTTGATAACTGCAGTGGACTGTAACTTTTATGTACTTGATGATCATTTGATGCTTTATGAAAAGAAGTAGGGGGTTGTAGCTCCCTTCCAGGAGAGATTGGAAAACGAGAGAGAGTTGTAGCTCTCTGCAGTGCAGCCTACATACTGGTAAAGGACTGCATCAGTACAAAACCATTGTAAAAGGAGTTTCTAATTTGAAAGAAGAGAGAGACATATTGCAGCAGGTGGTTTTCACCCACATTGGGTTTCCACCTTACATCTTGCGTTCTTTGGTGTGACTATCTGTTTTCTTTTGTTCATGCTCATTATTTTATGGTACTGACATGAAAAAATAATTCAAAGAGCAAATAAAGAAGATTTATTAAAAGAATTGTATAATACTGATTCACCCCCCGTCTCAGTATTATTTCCAACAATAAGGGTACATTAAGATAGGAGGGCAGTCAAAAGAAAAGAAGATAATCAGGGTCTGCAAGTCCAAGTGCACCCATCCAAATGGAAGAAAAAATGTTAGGTGTATTAGGTTGGGTAGGTAGTTGAGGTTGCAGAAGCAAGGTTTTGATCAGTTTTGTATTATCAAAGGAGAGCTCATCTCATCAATAACAAAAGTGCCAAAGCAGTTGTTTGATGGCATAATTATGGAAGCATGTCTAACTCCATTTCACCCTCCCCCTCAAATTTTCTCACTAACATCCCCTTGAGGACCTTGGGATCTGCCCAACCAGTCCTATTATCACTTCATTTTTGCAAAATATTAAGTCAAGCTTTGACTTTCTTCAATGAAAAGAAGCCACATTTCTTGTGTAAAAATCATTTCTCCACATTCCATTCACTTCTTATGTCTAAGTTTCAGTTCACAAACTTAGCTTCTCCCCTATACTTCACCTCACAAATTCATATTAACTCCTAATTCTATTATGTAGCTCCCCAACTACTTCCCATCCCTATTGCTACAAAAACTATGTAAAAAACCCCAAAAATATATTTAATATCCCACCTTATAGCATTATAGCTATGTATATATGGTTTTGGGAAATGATAGTCCATCTGGGGCTACTATTAACCCATCCGCGTCCTAACCCTGTGATTAATCTAACCTCTAGTTGGATTAATAACCTATACCTACTCCTCTACTCACCAAAACCCTATAATTTTGCCCCTCCGCAGTCATTTTCCAAATGTTTAATGTTTAATAGTTTTGGCCAAACATTAAATTAATTCATACCCACATAACACCCCATAACCCATAAAATCTACATTTCCAAGGTTTTAGACCCCCCTTCGGCGCGTAATTATTTTAATATATAGTGGGCCCCCATACATTATCGTACCTGCAGCTCACAGTTCCGTCCACCATCGGATCGAGCCCTCCCCATCTGACGGCTCTCACCGATTTCGGAGCTGCCCCGACGTCCGACGGTTAGCCTCCGATAGCGTAGCGGTTTCTCTGCCGTATAGAAGACATGTGTCTCGTTTTGATTGCATCAGAGCCCCTCTGACACTTACCACCCCCTGTACAGAAGGCGGTCCGATAAAACCACAAACCACTTTTTGTCTCTCCGCCCCTGACGTCAGCGCTACGTCACTACTCACGTCACCTCCGCGTCAACCCGCCACTACTACGTGTCGCTGCCACGTCACCCTGTCATACTACCATGTCATCCACCACCTATCCTCCGCTAATGTCACTACCACATCACCCTGTCGTACCTGGGACCCACCGATGATGTCATGCTGATGTCATCACAAAAAAGGCGCAAAGGGCGAGAATCGCGTCAAAGAATGCTTGAAATGAGAAACAGAGGCAGTTTTCTATGCGCGCTTAGGGCTTAGCGCTAATCGCGCATCGCTAAGAAAAATTACTCAAAATGGAGAGCTTCCTATTGCTCGGCTACCTGCAAAACCCAAAAATTTGCAAGAGGCAACGCTGGAAATAGAGAACTAAAGAAAAGACAGCAGGCAAAGGGAGTCAAGATATGACTACGACAATTTTATAAAAAGGCCAAGTATGCATACCAGAGCAGGATAACAAAGCAGTGACTTAGCAAAGCACCAGGGCAGCAGGCCCAAAAAACGCAAATTAAAAGCACCACCTCAACCGACTTAGTCGATCCCAAAAGTCTAAATTCTTTGACAGAACGGATAGCTAATACCCTAGATATCTACTGCATCACTTACTCTTTCATCTACTATTCCTCAAGAGGTGGTAAAAAAGTTATGAGTTATAAACTCATCAGCTAGAAATTTTGGAACTCATTTTTGTATATATACTTCCCCACAAAGCATATTTGGGGGGTTGGTTGATAATCCTCATTCTAGACTTGCGCTGTATACTTTGAGAGCTCTATAATCAAAGAATGTTGGAATGCTTTGGACGAAGAACTATATGTTGTGTTATTTAATGGCCAAAGAGTGACTGTGGAATTCCTGTGTTACTACATGGCTCAATAAGTGTTTTCTTACCTCTGTTTATAGTTTATATATGTTTACGCCACCATTCTGTTGCCATCTAAATAGCAAGAAAGAAGAATAGCTTAGGCTTTGTTTTACTTCACTCTATGCTCAATTCTTGTTATTTCTATATGTTTTCTTCAGAAACGGTTATGAATATGCATACTTAAATGATCATGTTTACCCAGTTTCTTTCACATATCACTGTTATTTAGGAATTCTTGACTGCTCCTAGACAGAATTCATTCACCTTCCCTCTCTGTTAGCTAATAAAAGATTCTTAGTTGCCTTTCATTTCTAACCTTCATTCCATCTTTATTCCAGCTTGATATTGTTCTATGTGTAGCTATCTTGCTCTGTATTCCTCTTGTGACCAAGAAAACGCAACAGCAAGCCCTAATCAATGACTCCATGCCCAATGGTTTGAACTTCTCTCTCTATGCATCCCAACTCTGCTTGAAAACATCATCCTTCCCACCAAAATCAAAACAAAACCCATGTACACCATAACTAGCCTAAAATCAACCCAAAACAAAGCTAAATTTTTAAGAGAGAGCCCTCTCTGACTGCAGGTAGGGTATGACCTGCAGCCCAAAGATTTGTTTGTGGTTACCTTGGCCATATCCCTTAAGGAGCCAAGGGACAACCTGAGTGATAACATCAAAGATGATTTGATTGAACACATACTCCAAAGTCCAACTTCTAGTACATTGTCCTTAGAATAACTAGTAAAGGAAACCAAGAAAAATCATCAGATTGATCTATGCTTAGCTAATTCCAGCCCTACCTATGTCAAAAATATACAATTCATCCCTACGGGAACTTCGAAAATCAACCCATCTATTTCTGTTCACGGAGAAGAAAAGTTGTGCAACATGCTAAAGGAGCATTTGGATGCCTTTGCTTGGAGCTAAAAAGAAATGAAGGGAGTGCACCTGTCGGTGGGTACTCACCACATTTATACCAAAGAAGGTTGCAAACCAGTCTGACAACCCCAAGGAGGATGAGTCCAACTCTCAAGGATATAGTTAAAGAAGAACTGCAAAAGCTACTAGATGTAGGATTCATTTACCCTATCTTAGATAGTGAGTGGGTCTCTCGTTTGGTGCTAGTTCCAAAGAAAAATGGCAAGTGGAAAATTTGTGTCGATTACATATAGTTAAAGAAAGCCACAAAGAAGGACCATTTCCCTCCACCTTTCATCGACCAAGTGCTAGATGGCATGGTAGGGAAAAAAATTCTCTTTCCTAGATGGATTCAGCAGGTGCAATGAAATCCAGATCAGCCTAGAAGATTAGGATAAAACCACCTTCACTTGTTCTTGGGGTAATTTTACCTATAGGGTCCTTCCTTTTTGCCTATTCAATGCTCCTGCCGCTTTCCAAAGAACAGTCCTCAATATCTTTTCTAAGCTATTCCATGGTGTCGTACAAATTTATATGGATGATTTTACACCTTATTAGTGTGATTTCTAGGAGGCTCTATCCAACTTAGGTAAGGTGATAAACAAATGCATTAAAATAAACCTATCTCTTAGTCCCAAAAAGTGTGATTTCATGATGACTGCAGGGACTGTGCCAGGTCACTGAATATCCCAAAAAGGACTCCAGGTCGATCCAAACAAAATAGCTATCATCCAAAGGGTCCCACCTCCACAAAAGCAGAGAGATTTCAGAAGTTTCCTAGGTTTAGCTGGATACAATTAGAGGTTTATAAAATACTTCAGCAAGTTAGCTTCTCCTGTATTTGGGTTGTTGGCCAAAGACTCTAAGTTTATATGCTCAAAAAGATGTCAAGAGGCCCTAGACACCTTGAAGGACAAGTTGACCACTACACCAATTCTCTAAGGCCCAAATTGGGCCCTTCCTCTTCATATACATTTTTATGCCTCGCGCAAAGCCATAGGGGAAACTCTAGGCTAGATAGATGAAAAGCTGTCTTATGCCATCTACTTTATCAGTAAGAATCTATCGAAGGCTGAATTGAACTACACAGTGATAAAAAATGAGCTCCTGGCTATTATGCATTCATTGAACAAATTTAGGCATTACATTACAGGTTATGAAACATTTATACATACTGACCATGCTACAATTAAATATTTAATAAATAAACTAGATGTGAATTCCCAAATTATTATATGGTTACTTTTATTACAGTAGTTTGATCTAACTATTGTCGATAAGCTTGACAAGAAAATTTTTGTTGTAAATTTTTTGTTTGGATTAACTTTTCCTGTATGTGAGGAAGGAATGGTTGATGATTAGTTATTGGATGAACACTTATTTGCCATTTCAATTCTCTCTTTGTGGTTTGCTGACATATCAAACTATTTTGTATCTGCATAGTTCCCACTGAATTTGTCCTCCAAAGAGATAAGAGAGATTGTGAGGAAGAGCACCCCATTCACTTGGTTTGGGGGAAAGCTCTTCAAACTAGGCCCGAATCAAATTATGAGAAGAGGTGTTAGGGAGGCGGAAGTCTTTGACATCCTTCTGACTTGTCATGATGGGCCTTGTGGAGGTCACTTTGCAGCAAAGACGACAACATTCAAGGTGTTATAAGTTGGTTATTATTGGCCCACTCTTCATCAGGATGTGAGAAGATACACTAGTTAGTGTGATTGGTCCCAAAGGATGGGAAAGCCTACTCTAAGGGATGAAATGCCTCTGCAACCTCAAGTGACCTTCGAACCATTTGAAAGGTGGAGCATGGATTTCATTGGGCCTATTGACCCTCCTTCTAAGAAAAAGCAGTACAACATTGTGTGCACTGACTATCTAACTATGTTGGCTGAAACCAAGGAAATCAAGATAGCAACATAGGAGAAGGTTCTTGAGTTCTTAAGGGAAAATTTCTTTTACAAGTTTGGATACGCTAGAGAACTGGTCAATGATCAAGGTAGCCAATTTACATCCAACATCATTGAAGACTTGTTAAGCCAACATAAGATCAAGCATAGAACCTCCACTCCTTATCACCCACAAGCTAATGGGCAAGTGGAGGTTACCAATAGAGTACTAGAGGTCATTCTGACTAAAGTTGTTAGCAACACCAAGAAAGATTGGGCAGATAGATTAGTGGAGGCCACCTAGGCCTACAATACCACCTAGAAGACCCCCACTAGATTCACATCCTATGAGCTGGTCTATGGGAAGTAGGCCTTGCTTTCCATTGAGTTTGAGTACAGTACATTGAGGATGGCATCTCAACTAGATCTAGATCTCAGTAGTGCACAAAAAGAGAGATTGCTCCAGTTGAATGGGTTAGATGAGTTCAGAATGCAGGCCCTCCCACACACAGAGGTAACTCAAATTCAGAGGAAGATATTGCATGACAAGAACATTGAGAACAAGTAATTTCAAGAAGGTAATCAGGATTTGTTATATGATTCCAAATATAAATACTTTAAGGGAAAGGTAACGACTAGATGGTTAGAGCATGATCTCATATAGAAACGTCATGATAATGGTTCAGTGTAGATTAGAACCATAGATGTAGAGGCTGTTACTTTACTTGTTAATGGGCACAAATTGAATGTTTACAAGAGTCCATTGTCAAAGAAAGAGTTAATTGATATCAGAAAAATAGTGATGGTGGTGGAGCAAGTCTCAGCTCCTACCTCATCAAGCCACTGAGAAAAAGAAAAAAAAAAAGAAGGAAAAAGGAAAAAAAAACAAGGTGCCTGAGTCCCACTGTTGGGTTGAAATCCTCTTGAGGTAGCCCAATGGTGTCAATAAAAAAAAAGAGAAATAAAAATATCTATGGGTGAAAAGCTCTCTTGAGGCACCGAGGGCAAGAAACTAGGATGAAAACCTCTTGGAGATAGACTAGTTGTTTTCAATGAAAATAGATAAAAATAATAAAATCATAAAAAGAAAAGAGAAATTATGAAAATATTTTCGCAAGTCAGCAGGAGGACGATTAGAGAAACAAAAGAGAATAAAAAGCGACCTATTCAACTCACATTTTTATTCCTCCATTAATTATCCTTCATCATTCCATCATTCCTTCCATTTTTCCACTCATTTTCCTCAGTTTGCAAGGGTTTTGTGTTTTCTACAGGATTCCCTGAAAACCTACAAGATGATCCTGTACGAATTACAGTGGTTTGGGAATCCTAAAAAAGGTAACCCTAGAGCAAGGGAATTACCTGCCCATGTCAAAAAATAAATCTCTACTTCACCATCTCATCACCATACCTCTCTCCACCATGATGACCCCTGCATTCATCACAAAAGTCAGTTTTCAAAAAATTACAGTTTTTAAGAAGAAGAAGAAGAAGAAGAAGAAGGGTTTTGTGTTTTCTACAGGATTCCCTGAAAACCTACAGGATGATCCTGTACGAATTACAGTGGTTTGGGAATCCTAAAAAAGGTAACCCTAGAGCAAGGGAATTACCTGCCCATGTCAAAAAATAAATCCCTACTTCACCATCTCATCACTATACCTCTCTCCACCATGATCACCCCTGCATTCATCACAAAAGTCCGTTTCAAAAAATTACAGTTTTCAAGAAGAAGAAAAAACACAAAGAAAAGAGGATGCAGACAGAGAGAAAGGGAACATCACCTGAAGGTTATTTTTCTTCATTCACAAATCCCTAGACCCATTCTCTACCCATGCCAAACATCCTCAGGTAACAACACTAGAAAATGATTAAAATTTTTTAGGGAGAAGCAACTGCATGACATCCTATAGGAAATCCTGTAGCAACCTATCCCCCAAAATAAACATCACAGGTTGTAGTCAGTTTCATGCATGGACATCCAAAGGTAGAAGAAACTCCCCTAGAGCCTAGTAGCAACATCAGTATCATCATCATCAACACCAGGTACCTGCACATCAAAGAAAATCATCAAAGTGACAATGGAAAACAAGGGAGAAAAGCACATGCATCCAACACACAACAAAGACTTCATTTCTTCAACAAACTGCATCAAGGTATCATTAACATAGGTAGATATCTTACTTCCATTCTTTGATTCGCATAATGTTATCAAACGATGTAAAAGTTGTGAAAGATTTGGTTTATAAGCGAAAGGTGGCCAGTTAACTTGGCCACCTTCGTTTAGTCAACAAGGACAAAGCAGTTAGTCCATCGACACGTGGCAGTATTCAAGTGAAGGAAAACAAGGATGAGGTCGAAAGTAGTTAAGTTATTGATGCCCAAAGTGGGAGTTGATTACGAGGAGAGGAGAATGATGATGTGGTAGTGGGGCCAACAGTTCAAAAATAGATATTCGTACCTCGGCTGCCAGCACACCACCTCACTCAAATCACCCATATGAGGAAATAAATGTTGATCCTCGTGCATAGAAGCATTCACATTCTCAAGGCTGACACTAGCAAAATCACTCTCAACCCTCAGGCACTCTACAGGAAAGGAAAAATTTATTTTCTTCCTGCGCAGGACCACCTACAAGATCCTACAAGAAATCCTATAGGATCCTACAAGAGATCCTACAGGAAACATCCAGGCAATCCACAAGATTCGAAGTGAGTAGCTTCAGAAGGGAAAAATGGAGGCTGGCTTCATCAGGAAACGTTAAGGAGGTAGGCTCTATATTTCCCCACATTTTTCCAAGTGAAAGGAACATAAAAAAAATATTTTAGTTTGTTGAAAGAAAATTGTATACAAATAAATTTCAACTAAATTTCCTCCTTGATTAAATTTTGTATCAGATATCTACACTCCTCCATCCATTAGAGAAAATGATAGGGGGGTTTAATAGAAGGGATCCCATCAACACCGTGGGGATTCATCAATACCTTCATGTGCTAGAGATATTCACAAGGCATAATTAGATGGGTTTCTTTGAGAAATTAAGGGGTATGATGATGAAGTAGCCAGAGATTTTTCTCTCTCCCTCATTCCACTAACTCGGACCCATGCCACTGCTGTGGTGAGAGGCCTCTCCATAGAATTCACCCCTGAACACATAGGCATAATTACTACAGTTCCCTTAGGAGTGCCTTGGAGAAATGAGGATAAGGGAAATAGCGACAATACAAAGAAGAAATTCTTTTAAGAAGGAAAAGAGGCCAAGGAAGACAAAAATGGAGTGAGGAGAGCAAACCTACCCTATCCTTGGAGTGAAACTAGCTACCACCTTAGAAATTATATCTCATGTGATGGTAGGTACAATGTGATATATGGATACCACTTTAGGATTCTTGAAGAATTGAGGTTTGGGGCATACACATCTCGTCAACACAGACTCAACATACCCTACATCCTTCTTCAATAAATGATAGATATGAGCATGAAGGTGCAGTAATGAGACCATCAACAGTTAGCCCATCATGGGTTAATTAGACTCATCATAGAATATTCCCTCCAAAACCTCAGAATTCCTATCACATGGGAAACTTTCAAAGATATTAAAATAGAGGGAGATATAAAAGCCCTTGAATATGATAAGAGCCCCACTGCAAGTGAAAAAGATGAAGAAGAAATAGAGGAGGATGAAGGAGAAACTAGAAAAGAGGAAGAAGAAATAGAGAGGGGTGAAGAGAAAATAGATGAGAAAGAAGAGGAAGAAAAGGAGAAGGAAAGTGGTGTAGAGATAGAAGAAGATGCCAAGGAGGAAACTGATGAAAAAAGTGAGGAACTAGAGGAAGACGAGGAGGAGAAAGACAAAGAGGAAAAGGGGAAAGGAAAAGAGAAGGAAGATGATAATGAGGAGTCATCCAGGGTGTCTCTAGAACCCACTGAGAAAGAGGTAGCAGTTGCCCACACTGCCCTTAGCACCCCTATCAAACAAAAAGGAAAAAGACAGAGACAAACTCCATTGTACTTTAGGACAAGAAAAAGTACAAGAATAAGGAAGGGAAAACCTCAAACTCCCACCAAGGTCCTTATTGTTATTGAAGAATCACCTAAACAACACTAGAAGATGGCTCCTCTTATGAAAACTCTAGGAAAAGGATCCTCAAGACAAACCTCCCCTAAGTCTCCTATCACTTATGTGAGAAGGCCTATGAATAGATTAGCCTCATCTAAAGGAAAGGGAATCCTACATGATACATAACAAGACCTATAGGAAGCAGAGGCAATCCTACAATAAACTCTACTAAACCTATAGGAAACTCTGAAATTTGATAAAGAAGGGAGTATGCAACAAGAAACAAATAAGGAGGGTCCAGAGCTAAGGGAACCTAGTCCTCAACCCAACCTTGACTCCTACTATAAGTTTATTGATGGGGATAGGATCATTCCACAAAAATTTACCATCCCATTATTCTTTGAGCTTGAGAAAGAAATAACAAGAACACATAGATGGATGCAGATTTCCATGTCCAAGGGAATGGAGGACATAGGTCACAAAACTCAAAGAGATGGGTAGAGAACTGAGTAGCCTGAGGGACATAGAGGCCATAATGAAAGCTCAGTTGGAGGCAAAAAATGCATGGCTGAAAGGATAGCTACAATAAAGAGAGAATAAATTGGCATCCATGGCCATTATATCCTTAGAGGAAATCTAGTGCAAGATGCTAGCTAAGTCCTGTACATTATACCTTAAGGAGAAGTGGTTGTAGTTCCAAATCAAGAGCCTATCATAGAGAGGAATTATGCCATTTTAGGATTATAGACAATTCATTGATCTTTGTGATCAAAGCACATTGGAGGATAGGGATAAGATGTCTAAGTTCCACCTACATAACTTAGCCTTGACAGATCTGAATATATGCCACCTTAATGAAAAACTAGGGATTTACATTTGATGGCTTTGACATCATGGATGAACCATGAGGAAGAAAGGGCTGTAGAAATGAAGGTAATGGAAAGGGAACAGACATAGCCTCTCATGATAAGAGCCTAGAAATCAAATCCAATGGTTATCATCAACACACATAACTTAATTGTAAATGACCCTCAACATGCACCCAGGTATATTTCTGCCCAAGAGTAAGAAATTACACATTTTGAGGATATGTTCAAGTTGTTAGGGGATGAAAGCATGCAAGCTTTCCAAAGGAGATGGAATACTTTCCCATATAGTTTGAAAATTAGGGAGCTCCATTCTCCTCAAATAATTAGAGAATCATTAAACACGACAGCCACCTACAAGCAAACTGTCCAAAGACTCAAAATCAATTGGATTTTCTTGAGACTCAGTCCACCACTGCTCTTAGGGATGTTAGAAGGAAGGAAGAAAGAGGAAGAAAGAAACCAGTGGGAGGAGAAAGAAAGGAAGGCAGGATTTTATGCACAAGAAGAGGAAACTACAGTAGAAGCATGGGATGTCAGGGAGGCCATTAAAGATATGAAAGACATGGATATTGTTTGAGTTGCTCAGAAGATGAGAAACACTTTTAGTAGGGGAGTGATGATTCATTCGGTAACTATATGGACTTAATTCACCTCCAAGCTTAGTCAAATCAACTCTTCTCAAAATTTATTACATATTTTGGTTATATTTTGTCTAATGAGATGAGTCAAAGTGAGATATTATGCCTAGTGGACTAATGTTCATTGAATGCAGGTTTATTATAGAAAATCAGGGAAGTTTGGCTAGATTAAGGGCTAAAAATCAAATGAGACAAGGAAGAGAAATTGTAGGAGGTAAATCCTCCTCATTTACTCCTCCCTCATTCGAGTATTCCTCCATCAATCACACTAGTTCAGAGTACAAGCAGCCAAGTCATGGAGAACAAAAGGCAGCCAACCAAGTGATAGTAAAAGAGTTAGTTTATCTCGAGTTTGGGAGTCGAGCCTCCCTAGATTTAAGGAAGTCATTGGAGACTTCAGCTGTGTAAATAAAGAGGCCTAGAGCCTCATTAAGGTTCAATTTTTTGCTATAAAAACTCTAGTCATTTTCGAGCTCAAGACCTGTGGAAGACATTGCTATGTAATTTCCTATTCTGGTATTGAGAATGAGCATTTTCTTGATACAACATTGAGTTAACTCATAGGGCTGAAGCGCTTGGGTTAGGGCACAACCCTAGAAGCAAAGGCTCCTCTTCTTGTATTTGTATGCTTAGATTGACTTCATAGATCAATGGTTGAATTGTCTTTAGGATTTTTTAGTGCAAGTAGTGTACAGTTGATTAGTTGGTTATTAGTTTTCTTCCATTTCTGCTTTACTTCTTCCTTTAGGGATCATTATTTGAGGAAAGAACTCCCATGCATCCCCAAAAAGATAGAATTCTACTTCCTCATAGAATTTAGGGTTTTATGTACTTAGGCCAACATTTGATCAATTTTCAAGAGTAGGATTTAGTTATCATTTCTTCCATTTTCAGTCTTACATTAGATCTCAACAATGATTCCATCTTATCTACAAGTTTTCTTCATGCATGAAGTAGACAACTAGCTCATTAAACTCTATTTTCCTATATCATTGAAATTCTTCCTTTTTACATGATGTTTTGGTAAATATCAATATTTGATGTAATGCAGGTGTTTCAAAAGTACAAAGAGATATCATAGTTAGCAACCTCCTTCTAACTTCATCCATCCATGATAATTCCTTGCTTTCACCAAGACCCTCACCAATTTCATCATTTTAAAGGAAGGTTCTCCAAGCTTGTTGAGAAAATCCAACCATCTTCCAACTTTGGTTTTGAGTTCTGGAGTAATCCTAGGTATTTCCTTACCTCGTTCCATCCACCAACCACCTTCCCTAAGCCTTCCACCACCTTCAACACCCATCCTTTTGCTCTCGGTTGTATCCTGTAGAAACACAGGGAATGCTATAGGTTTTTAGGACATCTTGTAGGTTTTCCTATAGTGTTCTGTTTTGAGGTAGAATTAATGGAAAACCCTCTAGGAAGTTAGAAAAGGACACCTACACGTCTCCCCAACCTTCTAGCCATTCACCAACATCCCTAAGCCACCTTCCACATCACCAAAAGAGATTAGCGTTCTCACTTTTCGATAAAAACGAGACAAAAAACAAAAACATATTTATTTTAGTCAGTTGCATTCAAAGTAGTAGAATGTTTTATTTTTTGAATTTACATGATTAGGACAATAGGATTGCATACATGTTAACCTAGCATTCCTTTTGAAGCATAGTCTCTTAGCAGTTAGTTAAATGGTGTGTTTTTAGCGTTTGATTTCAGTGTTCTTCCTTACTACAGTAGACAAGCTTTCTCTTAGAGTATATTTCTCTCTCTCATGACTAATCAAGCTTCTTTTAAAGCCATAGAAGTCTAGCTTGAAAACCCCTAGTGGTCTATCACCAGTTGAGGAGTGGCAAAGAGAAGACCCATCACTTTTACTTCCAAGTTTGTATAAACCACAGGTTGATAAAGTAAAGTTGGTAGCTCTAGGAGTTGCAACATTCTTGTTGCAATACTGGTGCTCATCAGTGGTGTTCGATTTTCCAAGTGACAGTCTTTCAACAAATTTGGTTTGATTTAGTTGCATGGGATGTTTTGTATGTGTCTCCTTACTCTTTATGTTGTCAAATCTTCAAGCTTATGGGTATAATTTCTTGTGTTATCTTTGTTTATAAGATGATTGAATACTTATGCATGTGATAACTGTTTAATATAAATTTAATCGAAGTTAAGTATAGTGATGGGAGCATAGTAGGTGGTTGTTGATATTGGGTCAAGGATGTATCTGACAAATGGTATCAGTGTTCTAAGTTTAAAATATTATGGCCTATGAGACAACCCACATATGTAAGATATGAATGTGTTGTGGGTCTTAAACTATGTCCTGAACAAATAAATGGTTTCACTAAAGGGTGGAATCAACTTACATGCTTATATTGAGTTTCTCCCCAGCAACATTTATATATTGCGATGAAAATTGTGTTCTTATAATTGCTAATTATTTTTTAGTTTGTAAAGAATGCATGGTGGTGAAATAGATCGTGGACTTATTTTCTATATTTGTAAGTAACTATTACAACTCTACCTCGACGAAATAATTATTTAAGTTGATAATATCAATAATCGAATATGTCGTAATTGTGAATCAACGCATAAGAGAGAGGAATATTCATATATTGTTTTGAATTATATTTGTAAGTAACTATTACAACTCTACCTCGACGAAATAATTATTTAAGTTGATAATATCAATAATCGAATATGTCGTAATTGTGAATCAACGCATAAGAGAGAGGAATATTCATATATTGTTTTGAATTATATTTGTAAGTAACTATTACAACTCTACCTCGACGAAATAATTATTTAAGTTGATAATATCAATAATCGAATATGTCGTAATTGTGAATCAACGCATAAGAGAGAGGAATATTCATATATTGTTTTGAATTATATTTGTAAGTAACTATTACAACTCTACCTCGACGAAATAATTATTTAAGTTGATAATATCAATAATCGAATATGTCGTAATTGTGAATCAACGCATAAGAGAGAGGAATATTCATATATTGTTTTGAATTATGTATGAATAAACAACACATAAGATGAAATATATACCAATTAGAATGGCCACGTTTACATATAATAAAAAAAGTGTTTTTCATTTTAAGTTGCAGTATTTGATGTTTTTTATATCTCTCTAAAGCGTTATAAAATGTCGGTGAAGAAGAAAAACAACAACTGATGAGGAAGTATAACTTTGCATGCTAAACAAAATCTTTATGTGTTTTAAATATATACAATCTCTTTAATTTAAATAATATCCAAGATAATATGTATAAAAGCTACATAAGTGTGATATGAAAAGAGCTTGTGTGATGAAAACAAATCGAGCATGGGCCCAAATCAAAATCCAAGGCATAGGCCATTAACACGCCAAAATTGTCAACATCCACGATCTACAACAAGCATCCTCGATTGGTAAAAAAAAAAACCCTAGCACTTCTGTTGATATGATTCTACACATTTGAAAAGACATTGAAGCTCACACATTCAAAATTGATTACAGGTACATGTTGAGATATGGATAATTTTGTAGTTGGTTTCCGCTGAATCATATCTATTCTAATTAGAACAATAACGGAATCAAGGTTTCACTATCAATTCTTTTAAACAAGTAAATTTCATATGTGGGTACATGAAGCATTCAAGCACCTAAATTATTACAAGAGAATTTATTATGAATGGATATAAAAAAAAAAAATTACTTGTAAGAAGTCGTCGATATATAAGATGATAAGTGTTTTGTTCATAAAATTTCATGTATGCCTAGGTGATTCGAAATTCGGAAATTGTGAAATAGTAAATATAGGACAAATGAAGTCCTTTACTATGGAGGGTTGCCACCTATTGAATATATGTTAACCGTATACTGTAGATAACAACTGCGGGTTCTCCTAGCCCTCTATATGACGTTATTGTGGAAATTCTTCCAAACTGTGAAGGTTTAAATTATATGCAGATATGTTTTGAAATCTAACAAAGAATTTTCGAAGGGTCCTGTCCCTCTACGACCCTTCGCAGGGTGACTCAGAGCAGTGTCAATCAACACTGACTCGGATAGTGAAGGTCATGACAAGCTAGAGAGACCTCCAAGGGAATGGTATTGCAAACATATTGTTTTACTTAATAGATACCTCCGTCATTTTCTTGAATTGAGATACTGCTTCCAGTGTTGTTCAAAACCTCGCGCAATTGAGCATTGTGGTTAAGCCATCTTTTGCAAGCATGTGATTTAGTGAACAACATCACCTTTCCAATTGTATGGATGGAGAAAATCCTAGTAAGGACAGCTGGTTTCCTTTTTCGATCCTCCATGTCAATCTTTTTGTGTTCCTTATCCACTAAGTTGGAGGTTCTTGGGTGCAATGGCTTATCGAGTTGCACATGAGTACCAAATAATGAGCATAGGAATTCCGGAAACAAATAATTTGCTGGAGAATCTTCTACTCCATAAAATCATTCAGTTGGATATTGCTTAACATTTAGTGGATAATTATTATCCTTATTTTCACGTGGAGAAATCAATTGATAAAATCTCCTTAACCTCATATTCTCCCTGCGCATAATGATAATGGACACAGATGTTTAAAATAAGAGCAAGTCATGACTAAAATCAATACCAGTACATTCACTATTGTACTCTCATTACATAACATTATATGTTTGTTTGTGATTCATCATTTTTTATGCATGCACTGGATTTTCACTTGCACACTGGTATTATTACATTTATTCTCTGTGTATGTTTTTTTTCACGTGGTCTTCATATATTACAACACTTGCAGCATGCAAGTGTTTTCATTTTCTTTTATCAACTAACATCTTCCACACACACTTGTGTATGCATGGTCATATGAAATCATAATATATATATATATATATTGAATGCTAGCCTACATGTAAAGCGCATATGACTAACTGATTATTATGTATGGTCGCATAAAAGTATAGATTAAACGGTAAATATTTAAGCACCAAAAGAAGCACTAAAATATCTTATGCGTTAGTATAATTATACTGTACTAATAGCATAAAGTGTATGCTATCGTAAATCAATATGTGTGATAGCGCAACAATGAGATGTAAAATCAATACCACACTTTTAGTTTTAGCAGCTCCCCCCATAGAGGCATATGGGTGGAACATCTAACAATATTCATGAGAGGAGTAGGAAATAATAAAAGTACAGAGCACAACAATGTCTAATTCCTTCTCTCGATGCCTAGTGGTGATCGTAGGCAACGATCATATGCATTGATTGTCCTAAATTATGACGTCCCTCACTTCACTATAGTATGCTAAGATCGAACGTAATCGCTTCTATGATGAAAATATAAGTATCCCAATAATGGTTACTAAGATAGGCAAGAGGCACAAAGTATATTTCCAATCTAAATTAAATTGGGGGCAGAGTTGCGACTAATGTGCATAAATGCAATACACCTCATTGTATGCATGTTGAAGAAGACATCATACCTTAATAATTTATGATTCTAATAAAAATTTTAATGGGATAGACACCCAAACGTACATCTATTGTAAATACATAATGTCAGGTCCCTATAATACTACATCTATTGTAAATACATAATGTCAGGTCCCTATAATACTATTGTATTCCCTTATTATTATTGTCATTGTAGCCCCTTATTATTGTTGTGCCTATGTTGTCCCCATATTGCTATAATTGTGCCCCATAGAAGTCCATTATTGTTATTGTTGTTCCATTACATTATTATTGTTATGTTGGCTATGATTATATTATAACCTCTTAAACTCCTATATATAGAAAGTATGTCATGTCATTTGTATCATCCAAGAACTGTTCACTTGTTTAATGTAAAGGAGGTTTCTCCCTCGAAAAGTATGATTTGTAAGTCATCGATCTATATTTTCTTGTATTTTTTTAGTTGGTTGCATAACATTTGATATTGGAGCTTTGGATTCTAGGGTTTCGCTGCTTCAAATAGATCATCATGGAATTTTCTCTATAACATTTTTCTATGAAGTTTCAAAAGCTAAAATTAAAACCCATTTGAAAAAAATTGTGGTAAACCTACAGTGTGAATTTCACATCTTGTATCACTATATTTTTGGAGATATGATCCAAGGAATTGATGGTTTTTGTAGGCTCCCAAATTATATCTCAAATAGGCAATCTCGGGAACATCATCATAACTTTCTCTTTGAGTATCAAATTAAAATTTCATAAAAATGTACAAAAATAATATGAACTTTGGTTTTCTTTGTATCATTTCCATGTTCGAAGGTCAAAACAGAGACATGTGGCACATTGTACAAGTTTTCTCTATCGAACCAATATGTAATCTGGTCATCGTGGGATCTTTGGAGTACCTCTTTCGTAGAGACTCCAATCTTGATCAAACTTTTGGGGTTGGGAAGAGGACTCAGAGGGATATTGTAGGATGAAATTCAAGACCTTGGAGATTTGACATTACAGAGATAAAATAGATTCAATATCGATCTTCTAAACGGAAAAAAAATGATGTGTGGTATTTTTGAAATTTTGCATAAGTTTGGTTTGAATTTTTTTTTTTAAGGACTTCAAAGGGCATAGTGAACCATAATTATCATTAATTGATGTCACGAAGAAAGAAAATGGAAACTCCTAGTACGTAACCCCAATTCTCTATCGTGACTTGTGAATAAGAGAAAGAAATGCAACATCATATACCAAATTTCACTCTCACAAAAAGTAACGGAAGCTAAGATGGATGGTTTAAATAAAGGTGTGGAAGCTAATATGGATGCTTTAAAAGTAAACACCGAAGAATTGAAGAAAGCGATGGAAGGTTGGAAAGGCGGTTTGTGAAAGTTCTTATAAGAAATTCTTCCTAATGGCAAAACACTAATATAGGAAACTCATGTTCAGAAGAAAAAAAAAATTAGTCATGATTTCATAGACTCTGATATTGGATTGAAGACCCACCATGTTCCAAGTATCAATATGAGGAAGTTTGATGGCAAGGATCTCGTAACATGGACACTACATATAGAGCAATATTTCAATCTCCATAATGTACAAAACAAACAAAAGGTATGCATTATTAATTTATATTTGGAACCCAATCAGTTTGTATGGTATCGATGCCTTTACCCTTGTAAAAAAAATTTCGCTTGGGCAACTTTTATGGAAGAAATGATAGCACATTATGAGGATACAAAAAGAAGCATTTTTTTAAGCCAATTACTAAATATCAAACAAAAGGGTTCAATTGTGGACCACATTCAGGACTTCCAAAAATTGAATATAAGGGTAAAAGATATTACATAGGAGGATAGAATTGATGTATTCATAGCAACTTTAAAGGATAACATCCAACATGAGGATTTCCTTTGGGAACCTAATTCATTGAAGAAGGCATTCAAGTTTGCACGGGAATTGAAAGAAAAATTATGATAACAAGGAAGCCTACCAATCACAACTATAATGACAGAAGTGTTGTCACTCCTATCCTTCCACAACCTATAAGCTTGACACGACAACAATTGGAAGAAAAAATAGCAAAAGGAATTTGTTACACTTGTGATAGAAAATACACTAAAGATCATAAGTGTGATGAGAAGAAATTATGTTACATTGATTGTGAAGAAGATGAAGAAACAAAACAAGAAACATCGAAGGAAGGGGATACACACTAGAAACAAACCCTAGAAAAAGCATAAATGAATCCGATAATATCCTGTAATTCATTGTCTGAAATTATCACTCTTGAAACTATCAAGGTAGAAGAAGAAATTGAGAAGAAAAAGGTAATAGGCTTTCTTGATTCATGTAGTACCCATAATTTTGTTCATTGTAAGATAGCAAAGGGTTTGAATTGCTTCCTATATCCAGCACCATAGTGTCAAGTGATTGTTGCAAATAGATGAACCATAAATTGCTCTATAAAGTGCCATAATATCGAGCTATCCATGGGAGAATATGGGTTGAATAGTTAAATGCTTTATATTCCAATGGGTGGTGATGATGTTGTACTAGAATCCCAATGGCTACAATCTTTAGGTATGATAGCTTTTAAGTTTCAAGAAATTTTGTTAATTTTTTTTTCAGAAGGAAAGGAAGTTGAATTAAGGGATATCGCAGGGAAACTGGAAAAGATAATAATCTCTAACGACATTACAAAGCTTCTAAATAAATAACAATGTGGTGTAATTGCACAATTATGTTTGGTAGAGTTTCTCACATCAAAATCATCTATTTCGACAGATCTCCAAAAATTTTTGGACAATCATTCCAAGATATTTGAGACTTGCAAATGCCTCCCACCTATTTGTGACAGTGATCATGCTACTCATTTGATTCTGGGAAGTGTTCCTCCAAACTTCAGGCTTTACAAATATCCCTATGCCCAAAAGAGTGAAATTGAATGTATGGTTACAAAAATGCTAGAGGCTTGTATAATTCAACCTAGTGAAGCTTATTTCCCTGATCCAGTAGTATTGGTGAACAAGAAGGATGGAACATGGCACATGTGTCCGGATTATAGGGAGCTCAACAAGCTCAGTATTAAAGATAAATTTCATATCCATGCCATTGATGAATTATTGAATGAGTTGAATGGAGCAATTTACTTCACCAAGTTGGACCTTCCTTCACGATATCATAAAATCATAATTAAGATTGAAAACATTCCAAAAACAACATTTAGAACTCATGAGGGTCATTATGAATTTTTGGTCATCTGTTTTTGCCTTACCAATACACCTTCCACATTTCAAGGTTTGATGAATTCCATTTTCAAACCCTTTTTTAGAAAAAATTTGTTAGTATTTTTTGAAGATATACTAATCTACAACAACTCTTGGAAGGATCATATTCAACATCTTGATAGAGTGCTCAAACTAATGAAGGAGAAACAATTATCTGCAAAAACCTCCAGATGTTTCTTTGGAGTACAAGAGGTGGAATATTTGGCCCATATTGTATCACATGAAGGTCTTAAGGTAGACCCTAGAAAAATTAAATTCATTAAGAAATGCAAAATTGTCACATCCCTAGAGCATTTGGAACGATTTTTCAGGTTGAAAGGGTATTATCACAAGCTTGTTAAGAATTATTGGAGAATAGCAGCACCTCTAAAAACATTATTGAAGAAAGATGCATTTTCTTGGACTCTAGAAGCAACGAAAGCCTTCTAACATCTTAAAGACGAAATGCGCCAAGCACCAGTCTTATCTACGACAGACTAGTCAAAAACCTTTATTGTGGAATGTGATGCTTCAGGAAAGGGAATTGGTGTGGTTTTAATGAAATAAGAAAGACCCGTTGCTTTTGAAAGTTGTCCAATCAAGGGAAAGTATTTACACAAAGTTATTTATGAGAAGGAAATGTCGGCAACACTACATACACTTAAGAAATGGTGACCTTACCTAATAGGAAGTAACTTCAAGGTAAAAACAGATCATGATAGCCTTAAGTACTTCTTAGAACAAAAATTATCTTCAGGAGAGAAGAAAAAATGGGTCACAGAGATGTTGGGTTATGGATTTGAAATCATCTACTGAAAAGGGAAGAAAAATGTTGTTGCAGATGCACTCTCAAGAAAGGATGAGGATGTGGAAGCATTACTTTGTTCCATTTCTATTATCCAACTAGATTAGATAAATGAAGCAAGGGATGAATGAAAGAGTGATGAAGAAGTGTGGGAAAACATTCAAAAATGGTAGCAAGATCCCAATACATATAATACATTTAGATGGAAAAATGATTCATTATGGTACAAAGATCACTTATACATCTGTAAGAATTTCCAACTCAAACAAAAGATGCTTCTGGAATTGCACACTTTACCCTTAGGAGAGCATTTAGCATTTTTAAAAGCTTACCACATGGCTAAGAAGGAATTTTTTTTGGGATGGCCTTAAATTTTATAATCAAAAGTTTGTGGCACAATTTTTGGTTTTCCAACAAAATAAAGTTGAGACAATTAAGACCCGAGATCTATTACAACCTTTATCCATTCCAAGCCAATGTTGGGAGGACATTTCAATAGATTTTATCAGAAGTTTGCCGAAGTCTGAAGGAAATAGTGTCGACCATCATGGTGGTAATTGATAGAATTACCAAGTATGCACACTTTTGTGCATTGTCTCATCCATTTAAAGTTAGTGCAATTGCTACTGCATTTATGGAAACAATTCAAAAGCTACATGGAAACCCAAAGATTATTGTAATCAACAGAGATCTTATTTTCACTAGAAATTTTTTGGATGGGATTATTTTCTTACATTGGTCCTCACTTAGCTCATAACTCATCTTATCATACTCAATCTGATGGGAAAACTGAGATAGTGAAAAAAAGTTTGGAAGGGTATCTTTGTTTCTTTATATCTTATAAACAGACACAATGGGTTAAATGGTTGCCTCTGGCTGAATAGTGGTATAACACCTCCTTCAATACTTCAGAAAAAATGACCCCATTATGGATATCATCCACCATCCATCACATCATATTTAAGATAAAATTCTAAGGTCCAAGGAGTGGATGATCACATCGAGCGTCAACAAAAAGTTCTCCAACTCTTAAAGTATAACCAAACTTTAGCGTAAAATAGAATAAAACAACAAGCAGATCTACATCACAGTGAAAGAAATTTGATGTAGGTGATTGGGAATTTCGATGACTACAACCATGCAAACAAATGTCACTCAGGCAACCTAAGAAGGATAATAAATTATCACCAAATTATTATGGTTCGTACAAGGTGTTGCAAAAGGTTCGTACTATGGCATACAAATTGGAGCTCCCTCTATCTTCCCGAGTACACCCAGTTTTCCATGTTTCATCCTTAAATGAGGTTATAGGCAACAAGTTCCCAGTTCAAACTATATTGCCAAAAATTCACGAGATAGGAAAAATCATATTAGAATCTGAAGTAGTCACTGAAACAAGAACTCGACAACTATGAAATCTATCAATTCCACTGTATCTCATCAACTAGAAGAACTTACCCACTGAAGATTTCACATGAGGGGATGAGAATTTTATAGAGAAGCATCCATAACTACTCAATTGTTTAGGACAACACTTTTTTGAACAAGAGGGGAATGTTAGGTCCCTATGATACTAGTGTATTCCCTTATTATTATTATCATTGTAGCCCCTTATTGTTATTGTTGTGCCCAAGTTGTCCCCATATTGTTATTATTATGCCCCATAGAAGCACACTATTGTTGTTTTTGTGCCCTTACATTATTATTGTTATGTCGGTTTTGATAATACTGTGACTCCGTAGGCTCCTATATATAAAAAGGAGGAATTGTCATTTGTATCATCCAAGAATTGTTCATTTGTTTAATGTAAAGGAGGTTTCCCCCTTTAGGAGGCTGATTTGTAATCCGTTGATCTATATGGTGGTGTTGGATGTAGTTGAAGAAGAGACAGAGAAATTTAGAGTAGCCTAAGAACTAAAAGGAAATGTACACTAGATTAAAAGCATGACGTGCCTGAATTAATTAAGAAAATTTTGGTAAACTAAAATGTTTCACATTAATAAATTTTATTTTGATATAAGGATATTATGACATGTTGTGGCTAGCAACAACCCCCCTTCTTATTTTAGTTTTATTAACGATACTAAATAAGTGGGGACCCTTCATCTAAAAAATAAAAATAAATTAGAACTTGCATTCCCTTTTTAAATAAATCTTACTATCATAAACATAAGAGAATACCGCAAAAATCAAAAAGGACTTAAGTTTTATGATAAATTTTAACAAAATCGTTCTATCAATAATAAAGCATTGCATTGTAAAAAGGTAATGGATGACACCATATAAGAAAACTCCTAAGATTGTGAAATCGCGATGCACGATCGAACACCGAAGAAGCTGATCGTGCGTTGCAGTTTTCATATGCCTCAAGTATCACTTAAGGTGAAATACCTCAAACCAACAATATGCGATAACGCGTATTGAAAATCGCATTTCGCAGAAACACATGGTAATATATGATTGTCAAACACAACGGATTAGCAATATTACGATTTGTGATATTGCGAAGCAAATCGCAAAATTGCTTTATCGTAGATTTGTAGGGCACGTCATTCAAAAAAGCTTTTCGTAATCCAATGTCAAGTTGTGTGCATTAATGTTAATTTAATAAGTTAGTTGATGATCATTAATGAGATAAGGTTTCAATCTGATCGAAAGGTCATTTCACGTAGGGTGGTATATTTTATATGATTTCGGAATTTAAAGCTTTCCCGTCACCTTATTTCTTATCATTACTCTTTCCTTATTTGTAAATTGCAGGAGCGGAAAACAAAAAGATATACGTAGCAATGTTCAGAATATAATGGGAAAGAAGGAAAAAGCTCTGATTTTTGAAGTCATCTAACAAAAGCATGCAAAAGGCAAAAAATGGCACCAGGGAAGCCCGGATCAAGAAACGGAGGCATTTTCTGATGCGCTATATCGCTAGGCAAAACCCCTTGAGAAGGAAAGTCTCTGTGCACTTAGTCGCCTAAAAACCCGGAAAATTGTACGAGAAAGTGCTGAAGGCTCAAAGAAAAACTAGAACTCTAAAAAAAAGTGGTATTTATTAGGGATATCCTTAAGTGGTATGTAAATTACTAATCAAATGCACAACATCTATAGACAAGCTAGAGGCAAAAGGTTGAAGAAAAAGCAGACTCCATCAAGAGGTTAACCGAGTTGAATTGGGGTTCTTATTGGCAGTACTTGGTTAAACTACACAGTTAATGCATGACTCTCAAATGCCTCACTAACTCTGTCGAGAAGATAGCACCAGCACTTGTCGATTTTGTTTTTGCAGGGTAACTAAAATTGGATGTTAGCCAACCAACTCTCCTTAAGACGATGCTCAATGCTTGTGAGCACAGGGAACAGATACGTAGATAGTAATTTCCAGATTCAGTTTTAGTTTTGCCTTAGATGAGGACGGTCATTTAAACCTCCTCCTATATTTTTGTAATAAACTATTTTAAGAATTTAGCTAGTAACATTTCAACCCTTCTCATGCATTTAGAGAAGGGTCCTGAAATTTGTCAAAAAAGTTTCCTCAGAACATGCATTTCTGCACCCTCGGAGGAGGTTTTGATGAATGAATTGAACATGATTTATTGATATCTATGTTTAATATCTACTACTGAAATGCACTTTTGTACTCTTAGTAGATTTTGAATTAAGAAGAGATAAATCATTATCGCTGAAGCTCATGAGTAGAACTTGTTATCAATGGTACTTTTAGCTCTTAATGATTTCTGCTTATTTGTTTAAGTGATATTTATGTTTAGTTATTTATATATGAATACTTGAATGTTTGAGTTATCATTTGGCACTTTTGTACGGTGATGGCTATTCTATTTATGCTTAATATATGAATGACTTAATATGCAATATGCTTTTCACAATTGTTTTGGCTAACTTTTTATATGAAACAGTTCATTTTTATTGAATTCTTTTCTCATAGCAATTGAATGATCTTTATCACCAATTTTTGTTAGAAATTATTTTAGATTGCATAATTGAAAGATTAAATCTTGAGTTATTTTTAGAATTATATATTTCTATTCATTAGAATACAATTGCATGTTGTTAAATTAGAAATAAAAATAAAATAATTTACTTAGGAATTATTAGAAAGGAAATATCAATTCTCACACACACACAGAAATTGGGAAACTGGTCCCATTATCCCCAGTCAAGCCCACCATCCCAAATGGAAAAGGAACTGCTTTCAAGGTCCAGACCAGGTGGGTACCCCCCTTGTTGTAGACCCGATTTTCAGGGCGTCAACATTTTTGACGCTAGAAAGAGAACCTGAAATGTGAATGGCAAGCAAATCTAAATCTAAGTACCATTCTGAGAGTAAATCACCCTCAACATCTCCCCCAACTTCTACATCACATTAGGAATCTTTAAATCTTGAGCGACAAGTCAATAAAACAACAACCACTACCACAAACCCAAACATTTCAGGAAAATCCACTATTAAACCTCCTAAACTTGAATCTTTGATCCATAAAATTCAAGGATTTTCTATATCACCCCAAAAATCTAAAATATCTCAAGGTAGTGTGACTTTGCAATATAACCCTTCTCATCCTCTTACCAGATTCCAGAGTGAAAATTTTGGCATGGAACCAACTGAGTTACCTCTACCTAAAAGGGAAAAAGAAAGGAAATCACCTAAATGGTCTGAAAGTGAGACTCTTTCATCATCATCATCCATCTCGACCTCTCCACTATGAAGTCAACCATCCACCCCTCCCCTTAAAATTATTGTCCAACAAACTAATAGTATTTCAACATCTGCTTCTCAATCATCTCGAACTGTAATATCCTCATCTTCCCGACCACAAGGAACATCTTTTGTGCTCTCCTCTATTAGTAGTTCAATGATGGCCCAAAACCCATGGAACAACCCAGGGACAGTCTTAATGCCTGTTCCCTTGAGTCAATTACCAGCCCATCCTTAAAAGTGGCTACCTAAGTTTAAACCTGAAGCAAGCATGCTAGCAGAAGAACACATAAACACCTTTATTTTATCTATAAATCTCAATGGAATAACTAACGAAGATTCGGTTGTCTGACTCTTTGGGATATTTTCCAAGAGCAATTCTTAACTAAGTTCAGCGATGATAGGTCTACTGCGACATTGATCAATGACCTATTGAATCTTAAGACTGAATCAAGGGAACCTATCAAAGATTTTAACCCGCATTTCAATAAACTTTTGAATAAAATTCTTGTCGCTTCCAAGCCTAGCGAAGAAGTTTGAAGTGAATGGTACATATCTACTCTACCATCAAACATAGTGATCTTTGTTGATAGGGCTACCAAAACAACTTTGGTTGATAATATGAAAGAAGCAATGGCGGTAAAAAAATGTATCATAGCCTTAGAAAAGAAAAATGCTATTGATGAATGAAAAACTAAGAAGGTCACTTTTAAAGAAGATCCCAAGAAAAAATAACCAAAAGACCCATTTGATTTTGAAGGATTGCAGAAAGTTTTGAAAACCAAGTCTAACGAAATGGTTGACATCAAGAAACAAGTAGTAGAGACTTCTTCTAAAAAGCCTTACAGGCCTTATAGAAAAAATCCTTCAGCCGATTCAAAGCCTCCCAATGCTATTAAAAATGCAGAATCAGAAGAAGAAGAAGAGGAAGTTTCTAACGAAGAACCTACTGATGAAGAAGAAGTTGTAGAAATACAGGGGATGTGGGACTTGATTCTCCCAAATGAAGAGGATCAAGAGGCATCAGCAGTCAGTGCCAGAAGTAGGAATCAACTTGATCCTACACAACCAACTCCTAAACAGAAGAGCGCAAGCTCGATATCTAAAGATAAAGTCACAGGTAAGAAAACGTCACCCAAAGCGACTCAAACAAGCCCAATCCAATCTGATTCACCAAATCCATCTAAAACATTGATTGTTTCTGATGAGATGAATTATAATATTGTAGAAGACATGAAGAAGACTAGGGCTAACATTACCTTTCATGAATTGAGCAAATGAAAACATGAACAAAAGCTGCTTTTGAAAGAGTTACACGCGATACATGTTGCACCTTTGCCTGCCACTGTAATCTCGCAAGCTTCTCATGAGATGGGAAGACCTCCAACTAATGTGACTAATAAATTTGATCCAAACGATATCACTTTAATTGGAGGAAGGTCAAGATCTCATACTCCCCCATTTCTTCTTACTTGTGAAGTTTTCAACAAAAAACTTGCATAATTGTTTAGTAGATTCAGGAGTTTTATCTAATATCTTACCTAAATCAATATGTGCAAAGTTCAACGTTCAACCTCAAAAATCTGTAGTATGCATAGTTCAACTAGACCGGTCGTAGGTTGAAGTGAATGGTGAACTAAATCAACTTACCATAAGGTTGTCATCTAATCCAAAGGTATGTCAAGTTATTGATATTCTAGTTGCAGACATTGCAGAATTTTATGGATTAATTCTTAGTAGGGATTGGTTTGAAAAGCTTCATGGATACTTTACTACCGATTGGTCACATATGTGGCTCCCTTACAATGGTAAACCAAATCAGATAAAGGTTGAATGAGAGAGACATCAAAAATACATAGTAACGGAATTGGAAGGAGAAAATGAACCAATAGCATACAGCCATAATATAATTGGCAACTATTTTGTTGATTCTTTCTTAGGAAATTTTAATGCTCATACTTCACCTTACTTAGAACATGTTGTTTTATCTCAGGTAGAAAGATTTTCTCAAACAGATAGTTCTAAATGTGTTAATTTTATAGATAGTCCTATAAATAAATCTTTATTTTGGAAGTCATATTTTTATGGTTCTAAGTCTAACGATGGAGCAGGAGCAGGATGCGTATTAGTTAGTCCATAGGTAAAAAAAACTATGCTAACTTGTAGACTTGAGTTTGATTGTACCAATAACACTGCAAAATATGAGGCTTTAGTCCAAGCATTATACAAGGCAATCAGATTAGATATCAAGTATCTACAAGTCTTTAGAAATTCTGAAATTGTTATTAGATAGGTATGAAATACTATACATTGCCTATCAGGTCATTTAAAGCATTATTAATCTTTAGTGCAAGATTTGACTGAACATTTTACAGCATTCAATATTTCACCAATTCCCAAACTCCAAAATACTAGCACTAAGCTCTTGGCAAACATAGCTTCCAAGCTCATTCGCTTAGAAGACTATAGCCCAGACAGATTCTCAATCAAATTAATCTTTAGACCCACAATTCCTGATAATGTTACAAAATGGAGAATTTTCAACGATGATCCTAATATTGTAAGCTTCCTCACATCTGAGGGATCTTACACTAATTATATAATTGATGAGGACCAACATGACAAACAGTTGCAACAAGAAAGAACTAATAATGCTATGCCAAAATCAGTAGTCAAGTTGGAAGACCTATATGATTTGAAAGACTGATTCAAGCGATCTAACAATTCAAAACTTCAGAGTTCAACTCTGAACTGTGAATTAGTAAATCTAGGAACTGATACCAAACTGAAAAATATCAACCTAGGTCTTGGCCTAGCCCCTGAAGAAAGATTAGCGTATGTTCGTCTCCTAAAACAATACAAAAGTGTATTTTCCCGGAATTATTATGACCTTAACACTTACAACACTTCTATCATTCAACATACTATCCCAATGATAACTGATGAAAAACCTCTTCAGCAAAAGCCGAGGAAGATCCATCGTAATCTGGAAAACCAGATTAAGTCTAATCTCATCAAATTATTGAAAGCCAAAATTATTTTTCCCATTCGACATTCTAGATGGATTTCCAACTTGGTTCCCATCACAAAGAAAAACGAAGACATTAGAATTTGTATTGACTTTCGAAACCTGAACAAAGCCTGCCAAAAGGATAATTTTCCCCTGCCTCCCACGGAGAAAATATTGCAAGCAGTTGCAGGATCAGAATTAATATCCTTCTTGGATGGTTTCTCCAGCTACAACCAATTTTTGGTCCATCGTGACGATCAATTAAAGACCACGTTCAGAACCAAATGGGGTACTTACGCATATCAAAATATGCCTTTTGGTTTGATCAACACTGGCACCACATTTCAAAGGGCCATGGACATCGCATTTAAGGGATTGGTAAATAAATCATTAGTAATCTACTTGGATGATATAACTGTATACTCTAAAAAATGTGGCAATCATCTCAGAGACTTAAAGCAGATCTTCCAACGTTGCCAAAGGTATGGGATTTCACTTAATCCAAAAAAGTCCCTTCTTTGCATTAATTGAAGGAAAACTACTTGGATTTATAGTGTCAAAATCTGGAATCCATATTGATCCCGATAGAATCAAAGAGATTTCCTAAATACCCTTGCCTCACAACAAGAAAGCCATGAAATCATTCCTTGGCCAAATTAATTTTGTCAAGGGAATTGTTCCAGACTTCTCAAGGATGGTATCTCCCTTACAATAAATGATTAAACATAATTCAATCTTCAAATGGGGCCAAGAGGAATATGAAGCATTCAATCTAATTAATCAAGCGATTGTAAATGCCCCATTCTTAGCAACTCCAAATTTTTCCAATCCTTTCATTTTGTATACATTTGCCTCTGATAAATCATATGCTGCGATACTCACTCAAGCAAATCAAGACAAGGCGGAAGCCCCAATTACCTTTTTCAGTCCAAATCTACAAGGGGCTGAATTAAATTATTCTGATGTTGAGAAACAAGCTTATGTTGTTTTCAAAGCGATCAAGCCTTTCAGACCCTTCTTGTTTAAAACCCATACAAAGGTCATAGTACCGTTTCCAGCGGTAAGAAATCTCTTAGTATAGAAAGACGTGGGTGAGAAAAGAGAAAATTGGGTTACGACCTTACAAGAATACGACGCTGAAATTAAACCAAAAAATATTGTAAAAGGTCAAGGCTTTTTCAAAATGATAGCTGGAGCATTGCTTATTTCCGAAATACCATTTTCATAAGTACAAATGTATGAGGTAAGCCTAAATGATATTGAATCATTATATGCTGATATAATATTTTATCTAAAGAATGGATATGCTCCTTCAAACCTAGATTATACGAAGAAAAGAGCCCTAAGATTGAAGGCTAAGCAATATCAACTCGTAAACGATGTACTTTTTAGGAACTCCATGATGGACTGGCAGGTGGACATTATGTTGGATATGCTATAGTACATAAGATCTTTCACGCAGGGTACTATTGGCCTACACTATTTAAAGATGCGCATAGCTATGTAAGGAAATTTCAAGTTTGTCAAACTGCTGCTAGAAGACAAAAGAAATTGTCATTGCCTTTGCAAACAGTCAATATCGATCAACCCTTTGATCAATGGGGATTGGATCTAATAGGTGAGATCATTCCTCACTCTTATAAACATCATAGGTATATCCTTACAGATACAGATTATTTTACCAAATGGGTAGAATCTGTTCCTGTCAAGACAGCTAATGCTGAACACATCATTGATTTCATAGATTAGTTCATAATCACTAGGTTTGGTTTACCCTCTGCTTTAATGTTTGATAATGCATCGTATTGTTTTGGCAATGCTATGATTGAATTTGCACTAAAAAGAGGTTTTAAGCTTAAATACTCTTCCAATTATTACCCACAGGGGAAGGGGTTAGCTGAATCAACAAATAAAAACTTAATCAAAATCATTAAGCGAACTATCGATCAAAATCATAAGAATTGGCACAAATATTTGATGTATGCTCTATGGGCAGACCGAATAACGCAAAAATGCTATATTGGCACTTCTTCCTTTAATTTAGTTTATGGGAAAGAAGTGGTTCTCCCAACTCATCTAGCAATTCCCTCTTTGGCCTTAGTTCAATTTATTGACAAAACACCAACTTCATCCTTACAACTAAGACAACTACAAATCCTTAAGCTAGAAGAGCAAAGAGAACATGCTAAAATAACTCATGCTCATCATCAAGCATTAGTAAAGGCTTCTTTTGATTCAAACATGGTATTCATAAAGGACTTTCAAAGTGTAGATTTAGTTTCAAAATGGGATAAGGCTCAAGAAGAAAAAGGCAAACATATGAAATTCCAACGAATGTTGCTTGGTCCATTCCAAATTGCGGAAACCATAGGTCCATCCACTTTTATGTTGTATGATTTAGCAGGGAAAAGAGAATCTTTCCCTGTTAATGAGCAGATCCTCAAAAAATACTTTCCATATAAGATCAATTTTTCTATTTTTTGTAAATTAGTTTTCCCTTTATTCTGATAATAAAACCAATTGTAAATGGTTACATTTGGAATTCACGAAAAAGACTAGTATTTCTTTTAGATTTTTTTTTTTCGCTTGTATAAATAGAACTGATTTGGAAAATTGGTCATTATTATTGAAAGCTATAGTCAAAGGCTATATGCCTAGAAACGGTACTAGTTTCCACCTTGCAAATTTTGATAAAAGGCAACCTTTAGTAGGAATTTCTTTTATATCACTCAATGAAAGGCATCAATAATAAAAAACAAAGATTCTTTGTAGAAAATATCTTTCCAAAAAACTCTACTATTTTCATCCAGAGCTATTCTTAAGGAACCAATGACTTCTTCCCCACCTAGAGAATTACAAGATTCAAGGAATAATCCAGTGATACACTTTAAACTTAAAGAATAAGAGGTCTCATCACGAGCTGACTTATCATGATCATAGATATTATAGCTTGCTGACTTTGCCAAAACTGCATACCACAACAGGGCAATGACTCAAGATTGTTGCAATCAAAAGACAAGGGGTCTCATCACTAGGCAACTTGTTCAGCGAAGTTATAAATCAAGTGAGTGGCACTGTCATAATTTGGATTCCAAACTAAGATATTATTCTTTAAGAAATTAAAAGAAAATAAAAGCACTAACTGTGGATATGGATTTCCCTTTGAAAATCGTATATTTCTCCAAGTAGGATACAGAATCATTGTTGGGTAATAGGTAACCCTGCCAAGGCTATAAATTCCTACTGGCAGCAGAGGCTCTACCTATGAAAAATGAGCATATATAAAACTGATTTACAAAGGAGACTTTGTTTTTATCTTTACAAACCAAGTAGTGGCTGATGTGAATATGATAACTAGCTTTAAGAAGTAAATATTCAAAGTTAACATAGAAGAAACAAACTAGCATTAATAGTTGAAAGCGTGATATACTTTATCTTTCTATAATAGAGTTTGATTTTCCAAAAAACCATTCTATTTTGGAAGTTTAGAAAAAATCAAAAGAAAATCAGAGATAACTGGTTCTTCCAAGTGAATTGCCAATTGTTGTGGCCCGCAACAAACCCCCTTCTTATTTTAGTTTTATTACCAATACTAAATAAGTGGGGACCCTTCATCTAAAAAATAAAAATAAATTGGAACTTTCATTCCCTTTTTGAATAAATCTTACTATCATAAACTTAGGAGAATACCTGCAAAAATCCAAAAAGGACTTAAGTTTTATGATAAGTTCTAACAAAAACATTCTCTCAATAACAAAGAATCACATCACAAAAAGGTAATGGATGACACCATATAAGGAAACTCCCAAGATTGTGAAATCATGATGTGAGATCGCACATTGAAGAAGCTCATCACACATCGTAGTTTTCATATGCCTCAAGTATCACTTAAGGTGAAATACCTCAAACCGGCGATATGCAATAACGTCTCTTGCAAATCGCATTTCGTAGAAACTCATGGTAATAGATGATTGTCAAACACAACAGATTATCGATATTATAGTCTGTGATATTGCGAAGCAAATCACAAAATCGCTTTATCGCAGATCTGTAAGGCACATCGTTCAATTTTTTTTTTCATAATACGATGTTAAGTTGTGCGCATTAATGTTAATTTAATAAGTTAGTTGATGATCATTAATGAGATAAGGTTTCAATCTTATCGAAAGGTCATTTCACGTAGGGTGGTATATTTTATATGATTTCGGAATTTAAAGCTTTCCCATCACCTTATTTTTTCTCATTACTCTTTCCTTATTTGAAAATTGCAGGAGTGGAAAACATAAAGATATATATAGCAATGTTCAGAATATAATGAGAAAGAAGCAAAAAGCTCTGATTTCTGAAGTCATCTAACAAAAGCATGTAAGAGGTGAAAAATGGCACCAATGAAGCCCGGATCGAGAAACGGAGACAGTTTCCGACGCACTATATCGCTAGGCAAAACCCCTTGAGAATGAAAGTCTCTGAGCACTCAGCAGCTTGAAAGCCTAAAAAATTGTAGCAAAAGTTCTAAAGGCTAAAAGAAAACCTCGAGCTCTAAAAAAAAGTGGTATTTATCAGGGATATCCTTAAGTGGTATGTATATTCCTAATCAAATGCACAACATCTATAGACATGCTGGAGGTAAAAGGCTGAAGAAAGAGAAGAATCCATCAAGAGGTTAACCAAGTCGAATTGGGGTTCTTATTGGCAGTACTTGGTCAAACCACACAATCAATGCATGAATCTCAAATGCCTCACTAACTCTGCCAAGAAGATAGCGCCAACACTTTCCGATTCTATTTTTGCAGGGCAACTAAAGTCGGAGGTCGGCTAACCAACTCTCCTCAAGCCGATGCTGAATGCTTGCGACCATAGGAAACATATACATAGATAGTAATTTCCAGATTTAGTTTTAGTTTTAGTTTTTCGTTATATGAGGACGGTCATTTAAACCTCCTCCTATATTTTTGTAATAAACTGTTTTTAGAGTTTAGCTAGTAGTATTTCAACCCTTCTCATGCATTTAGAGATGGGTCTTGAAATTTGTCAAAAACATTTCCTTAGAACATGCACTTCTGCACCCTCAGAGGAGGTTTTGATGAATGAATGGAACAATATTTATTGATATCTATGTTTAATATCTGCTACTGAGATGCACTTTTGTACTCTTAGTAGACGTTGAATTAAGAAGAGATAAATCATTATTGCTGAAGCTCATGACTAGAACTTGTTATCAATGGTACTTTTATCTCTTAAAAATTTGTGCTTATTTGTTTAAGTGATATTTGTGTTCAGTTATTTGTATATGAATGCTTGAATGTTTGAGTTATCATTTGGCGCTTTTGTATGATGATCGCTATTCTATTTATGCTTAATATATGAATGACGTATTATGCGATATTCTTTTCACAATTGTTTCGGCTAACTTTCTATACAAAACGGTTCATTTTTATTGAATTCTTTTCTCATAGTGATTGAATGATATTTATTACCAATTACTATTAGAAATTATTTTAGATCGCATAATTGAAAGATTAAATCTCGGGTTAGTTTTAGAATTAGATATTTCTATTCATTAGAATACAATTGCATGTTGTTAAATTAGATTTAGAATAAAAGCATTTTACTTAGGAATTATTAGAAAGGAAATATCAATTCTCACACACACACACAAATTGTGAAACTAGTCCCATTATCCCCAGTCAGACCCACCATCCCAAATGAAAAAGGAGTTTCTTTCAAGGTCTGGACCGGGTGGGTATCCCCCTTGTTGTAGACCCGATTTTCAGGGCTTCAACATGACACTAGTAAAATAATACATGCATCAAGTAAGGTGTGAGATTTAAAATGTTTAGGTGAGGAAGAGAGAGGATAACAAATAATGCAATAATGTGGTTCTAAATTAATAGGAGGACTTCACCATATTGATGACTAAGTGGTACTGGTAATCGGGATTGTTGTCCACAAATATTTTTGATATCTGGGAATCCATTCAAATTAATTCACAATCGTATAATCTGGGACACATATTTTCTACCAATATTTCTTATCAAGCACTATGGAAGAAGTCTAGCTATAATATTGCATTGATAGTGTTGTCTGGTTTTGAATATGAAAACATTACAATTATTGCATAAACTATTTATTTTAAATAATTTGATAATTGATTTGGTTTCCAAGAAATGAATTATATTCTACTAGGTCATGATTTAATGTTAAGGTTGGGTATCAAAATGTTAATGATAAGTTCACACCCTGCTACACATAGTGCCTAAGAACTTGGTAGCTGTGGAAGTGAGAACATTGTAACCTTCATTTGTGACTCATGTATAGGATGTGCATGTACTTACATATTTATTGCTCGATTGGTTTTGAATATACGTTCAGTTATTCATGTCCAACAAGGTGTCGGGAGTAGTGATAAAAAGAGAAAACCAGAAATCGGATGGCATAAATAGATTACGTGTGGTGTACTTTTGAGTACCAAACAATTATTTTCTTGGCTAAAGAAAAGGTTAAGATTGTTATTAAACTTCAAATACAACATTGAAGTCCATTCTATACTAACTATCATACGCAATAGTCTTCCTTATGATTGGGCATAGGTCATATTCTGGTGTCATTAAGACCTTGTCTTGTGACCGAGTCAGTACCAAAACTAAAATTTAATTGTATTCTAATGTTGTATTATGCAGGGTTACCTATACTTTATTAGTTTTCTTATTGTTGAAATTTTCCTGCAACCATGAGATATATGAGCAGGATTAGCTCAATAAAAATACTTAAATTCTTTCACGTAAATTTGTATATTTATGCTTTGGGTGCAGAAGTTGAATAGGTCCATTAATTCTCAATTCTCCAAATGAAAAACCAAGGATGGTTTGATTGGACTTACCGAAATGTAGTGTGAATAAATAATTGAAGGAACTTCTTACATAATACTAACATTGTTGAAAACATGTGGATGATGTATATGCCATGCGGGTGATGTTATGGACATTTTGTATTGTGTACATGTTGAACAGGTGGTGTTGTGTACATGTAGTACATATGGTATTAGTATGGATGCATCTATTGCAAGATATTATATGATGTGTACCTTTGTATGTATGTGATGCACACTATGTGTATATACATATGGTTGAGGAGAAGGCACTGGGTGGTTGCCTGGTGTGGCAACTGATCTCGAGTGCATACGAAAGAAAGACAAAGGTGGAAGCTAAGTATTGATTAAAGGATAAGTATTAGGATTTTATTTCCCTTCATTATGTTTGTGATTTATGAATCTATTCTATGATGACTACATGTGATCTAGGATTGGGTTTATGATGGTTACATGATTTATGATTTTCATGAGCTAACCTAATGTGATATTTTATACATGTTGATTTGGTCAAATCTGAGAGTTTGACTTATTGTGGCTAATGCAGGGACACTGCAGTAAGAAAGTATTACGTAAGAACACAAATGCATTGGAAGAACTTGCATTTCTTCCTATTAGTTAAATACAATCAAATTGAAAAAAACAGAAAGGAAATCATAGATAAATGTTGAGAGACATTAACCCATAGTTTCTCAAATAATAGTATTGTTATATCAAGTTATGATATTAACCTTGGTAAAACAAACTGAGTTTTTTAAGGCATCTCTAACAAAATTGATTGAAACGAATGTTACAGGTAGAAATTGAAGGATATTTTTTGGAAGAACTCGATTATATTAGAAGACGTGATTAAGTTGCCAAGGTCACAAGAACCCGTAATTTTATTAACAAGTACTTGTGAATGAGGAAATAGATTGTAACATGCAGTAATATACCGAGGATGGTGTAAATTTTAGTTGGGGAGTATGTAAGGCCCCTTTTTTGTATGTAACACATTATTTCTAACATGCCAAACCTAAGCTAAGACTCAGTTGTAATAGAAAATCTAGGTATGAGGTGTAACAATGAAAGTAAATACTTTATTATTAAATAAATAAAATAATTTAATCACTTGGAAAATGAGACACGAAGAGATGAGACTCTTTCGAAGTGAAATCCCATTGGTGAATGGGAATGGATATTTCTTTCTTGATAAGACTTCTAGATCAAATTCTAAATAAGCTCAATGGAATGGGAGATACATATCCTTTAAGTTACTAAGCTAGAGAAATATGCTAAGTTTAAGAAAAATATAAAAGCCTTATAAGAGATAAAGGAAAGATTTTATGGGAAAAGAGGTAAAAGCCTTCAAGGAGAGAAAGGCAATCTTTTATGGGAAAAGCCTTGTGGGAGAGAAAGGCAGACTTTTATGAGAAAACCCTAGGAAAGTGGATAAAAAGATTCACCAAAAGAGGGACACCACTAAAGGAAACGATATCATGAAAGACGACATTAAATACCCATTGAATATATAAACAAGAGGAAGTTGATCCATGGCAAGAACTCTCGCCTCGGGGGTGAACTGAAGTTAGTTCTAGGTTAGGTGGCGGTGGTCAATTTTCCAAGTGAGAGTTTTTAAACTAATCTACTTTGATTCAATTGCATAGGATGTTATGTATGTGGTTCCTACCTCTTTATGCTATCAAAAATTTAAGCTTATGGGTATAAATGCATGTGTTACCTTTGCTTATAAAATGATTGAATACTTGTGCATGTGATAACTATTGAATATAAATTTAATCAAAGTTAAATTTAGCGATGGGAGCATAGTAGGTGGTTGTTGATATTGGGTCAAGGAAGTATGTGAGGAATAGGCCTAGGATACCGTATATAGTGGTAGCAAAAAAAGTATAGTACAATAGCTTCACTTCAAAATCCAAACTTGAAGAGGACGAAATTACAAACAAGATACAAGAGAAAAGAGGCCAAATGTTTATTAACAAAATTGCTCAAGAGCTAATTCCATAGATTCCAAATACAAGATTTTGAAGAAAATAATACTTCAAGTCTCTATGCACAATGATTTTTTATTGTCCTGGTAAGAGTCCCATGACATTGTTTGTGAAAATAAAAGGCACCTAGAATAGTAATTTATTCAACCAACTAGGCTAGCAAGGCTACAAATATGAAAATTTAATCAATTTTTTATAGAGGTCAATGTTTAGAAGTAAGAATCCAAAAGGAGATGTCAGAAATATCAAAATTTAATCAATGTCATATAGATGCCTTTGGTTGGAATTGAGAAACTAAAATACCAAGTGGAAATTGCAATGATCCAAATTTAATTAATGTTTTATAGAGGTCAATGTTTAGAAGTATGAAGTCAAAAGGAGATGCGAGAAATATGAAAATTTAATCAATTTCATATGGAGGTCTATGGTTGGAAGTGAAAAACCAAAATACCGAGGAGAAACTGCAATGATCCAAATTTAATCAATTTTTTATAGAGGCCAAAGTTTAGAAGTAAAAAGTCAAAAGAAGATGCAAGAAAAATGAAAATTTGATCAATGTCATATGGAAGTCTCTGGTTGGAAGTGAGAAACCAAAATACTAAGGGGAAATTCTAATAATGATGAATTAAAAGCCACTCAAGGAGGGTAAACTCCCCTTATCTTCATGAATATGGATTTTAACTCAATCTTTGAAAAGTATCCTTTGCTATGTCATGTTAATGTATTATGTTTTTTATAATATTCTGAAAGACAATCTCTTACAAACCCATGAAGATTTGATATTGAGTTCCATAAATGTATTTATATTTAAATATCATTGTTTCATGAAATTTTTAAATGAAAATAATAATATTAATAATAATTTCAATATTCCAATTAAAATAATTCATTGTAAATCTTTTAATTTTTCGTACTATTAAAAACTAATTTAAATTAATTTAAGATATAATTATCAAAAGATAATTGAATTTAAAATATAAATAGTTAACATCATGATTTCCACGACTTCACTCTTCAGTCTAATGTCTAGCACACTCTCAAAGTTTTGGCGGGTAAGGTTTCAATTTTGTAAATGTTATGTTATATGTTTTGCTTTGTTTACTCCATGCAATGGAGACACGGGCTATGAACTTGCTTTATGTTATTCATGTATTATTTTGGACTAAAATATTAAATTTTTAAGTTTAGTGGTAGAATGTAGCATTAAAAAATAATAAGTTTTGATGTTTTTTGATAAATAAAATTTTAGCAATTTAATAAAATAATTAAAAAATAGAATAATTGTACATTTTGAAAAAGTATAATAAAATCTAATTAATTTTATATTAAAAACTTTAAAATATATATTTATAATGAAAAATTATTTTATTTCTTTTATTTAAAATGATTATATATAATTAATAGAAAAATATATATTTTTTTAATATCTTTTAACGATAACACATATAATTTTATTTCAAAAATAAAGTAATTATACATATTTAAAAATCATGTCAGGAACTAAGAACTAAAATTAAGTGATTAGTGTCAAACACATTTATAGATAAGAAATTTTAAGATATAAAAGTAAACACATATTTATAGAAAATAAATTTTCAGATATAAAAGTAAATGATAAATGTTAAATGTTAGACTAATAGTTGAGTCAAGGTATTTTATTTTGTTTTCCAGAAAAGTAAGTATATAAAAGACTATTTAATTTTATATTAAAACTATTAATTTTTTTTTTCTGAATATGACTAATTTTATTATCGTACAAAACAAAGATACAAAATAGAGTACATTGGGCAAGGCTAAGAAATTTTGCCTGTCAGCCCTTGCCTTGCCCTGCTATCAGTTCGAAAATTGAAAAGTTCAAATTTGGAGTTGTTGCTTGACCATTGCCGACACAATTACATAACATGTATTAACTGAACAGACACCAGGGCCTTGGATTGACCCGGACAAAGACAAACATACAGCTGGACAAAGACAATCGACACCTGAACAATTACAATTGATACCTGAACATTACAGCTGACACATTGACAGAGATAATGCCGCCACTTAGCCGAGTTATACAACGAAATCCCAACAAAAATAGCAGAGATTACCGGGGCGAGTTCAATCATCTTCAGTAGTCTGGGGCGCCTCTTCAACTCGGCACCCGAAACGGAGCGTGTCCTCGGAGTCAGAAAGCTGGATGACCGCGTCTGGGCTTCCCTCTTGGGCTGGCCTACTCGAACCAGCAAGTGAATAACCAGCATGCGTAGAAGGGCCAGCGTCCGGGTCGAAATTGGTTGCTGGGCGCTCAAGATCCGGCCCATGTTCACGTCCAGGTGCCAACCAACCCGTTCCAGCTCCAACCGGAAGGCACGCAATTGGAGATTCTTCTCTGCTGGAGCGCTGCCCATCCGGCCGAGGCTCGGCCTCCATGTTCTGAGTGACGCCAGGCTCTATCATTATAGAAACAACCAAAGTGGAATTAACTTGAGGGCAAGGGAGCCGATACCTGAGCATTGGGAGCTCCATCTGCCCTTCTTCAGAATTTGGGCTTCTGCCATTATGCCCTCCCTCCTCCTCATTGCTGCCCTGAAATCTCTGAGGCAGCGACGTTACCTCAATGGAGGAAGAGGGTGAATTATAATCGTTCTGCTGCGGGAGGGCCCTGCCTCTAATTCCCCCTCTTCGGCTACCCATTCGCGGCCTTTCCCTCGGCATTACAGCACTCCTTCCTCTCTGGAAACCAACACAAGCACTCTGAGCTCCTACAGCTGCAAGAACCAACACCAGCGCCCTCAGCTCCACACCGTTGCAGGTGGTGTGCTTACCAGGCTCATAAACCGGCGGAATACCCCTCAGATTCTCACTCCCATTTCCGTCTGAGCGGAGCAGGGTCTCACTGCAATGTGCGCACATATTCTTCTGTCGATCCAGCTTGCTCTGTTTTAAACTTTTCTCTGCATCGAAAACCATCTTTCTCCCTCGAGCCGAGTAGACAGGCATTAATGCCGTCGGCCGTCTGCATTCAAGCAGGTTAATACCCTGCTGCTCGTGGTACCATCGGACACCGTAGGCATGCCACCTGCCCACGTGATGGTGCGTGCCATTACCATATCCCCTATGCACCCGCATCCGGGATGATGAAATCCTTCTTCACCAGAGAGATGCAGTCATTGTTGAGCTTATCATCTTCTGAGGTATCCAGTAGACCTGCAAAGTAAAGAATACAGTGGGAAGCACCTTGGTTGGCTAATCTATCAGCCACCTTGTTCGCTATTCTTCGTACGTGCTTGAACGTTAAACTTTGGGGAGTTTGTAGCTTTTCCTCCATAGATTCCAGCCTGCTTAATAGTCTCCAGCTTGTGGCGACCTTGACCGCGGGCATACTTGCCTGGATTCTTTGGGCAGCACTGATAAGGATTAAGGAGTCTCCTTCTACTTCCAAAGGGAAGTAGTTATTCTGTTCTGCAAGGCATAAGCCCCTCCATAAGCCTTCTAATTCAGCTACATTATTAGTATCTTTACCCAACGAGCCATAGAAAATCTGCATTATTTCCCCTGTGTGATTTCGAAAGAGTCCTCCATAACCCGCGAGCCCCGGATTACCTTTGGCTGCCCCATCGAAGTTTAACTTATAGGTGGCATAAGCTGGAGGTGACTTGCTGGAAGGAGAGGCGCTGCTGTTAGAGGATCGGGTGCCTTCTTTCTGTATCGCTGAGAGGTTTATGTTCCAAGCCTTCAGGATCCGGCATTCCAATGGGGAGTCTGGCATATCCGCATCTGTCCAGGATTTGAGGGCCAGAGTTTCTTGCAGCTGTTTGTTGAGGATTAACCATAAGGCTTCAATGGGCCGGGAAGAGTTGTTGAAAATTTTGTGGTTTCTTTCTTTCCAAAGAGTCCAGTATATGAATCCTGGTAAGAGTCTCCACAGAGAGTTGAGAAGCTGACTCTTGAAGGGGGAAGTAACCCAATTCCTTAAGTTCTCGGCTATGTCTTCTGTTCTGGCTTCTGATCTCATGTTACAGCTCTCAACTTTCCTCCATATTTTCTCAGCTAGCGGGCAGGTTTCCATGAGATGTCCGATTGTCTCAGAGTGAATATTGCAATTCGGGCATCTTGATGGCCCCACGAATCCGCGCTTTACCAGGTTGTCCCAAGTGAGTATTCTTCTTTTGCTGAGCAGCCATAAGAAAGTGGAGATTTTGGGCCAAATTCCTGGTTGCCAAATCTTTTCCCAGATTTGGTCCTTGTTGAGCTGGTTTCCAGTGTATCTGAGCTGGTGGGCTTCTTTAGTGGTAAATGTACCTTTATGCTTATGGCCCCATCTAAGGCGATCCTGTAGAGTGGAGTATCGAATTTTCCTGAATGATAATTCTTGCTCTATGTCCTCATATGTTTCTCCTTGCCAATCATTTTGCCAGAGACTGGCCTTCTTCCAGTTTCTGTAGTCGGTGCTTGCAGAATGTTGCCAAAATTGATTGACTTGAGTGAGGTGTGCTTGCTGCATCTGCTCTTGCCAGAAAGGCTTGTGAAATACTGTGGCAAGCTTGGGGAGCTGCTGCCACGAGTCCTCCCAAAATCTTGTTGTAGTACCGGAATGTATTTCCCAGAAACTATGCTCTTGAATGAATTTGCTGTGAGGTTTCGCTGCGTTCCATATAGGTGATCCTTGAGTAGTGGAGTTGATTCTAATTAAATCATTCCATTGACTGCCTGGTGCATATTTGGCTTGCCATAGTTTGGCCCATGGTGCGTTGGGCTTAGTGATCCAATTCCACCACATTCGAGCTCCCATATTATTGTTGCTCTGTAAAGGGTCTCGAAGTCCCACGCCTCCATCAGCTTTGGGTTTGCAGACATCTTGCCAATTTACGAGCGCCCATTTTCTGTTCAGGCCAGAAGATCCCCAGAGGAAGTTACGCTGGAGATTGCGGATAGATTTAAGAGCCCATTTAGGTGCGGCCAACAGTGAAAAGAGGTACAATGGCATGGCTTGAAGGACCGATTTGATCAGGACTAGCCTGCTGGCAATATTGAGAGCTTGGAAGGTCCAAAGGGAGAGTTTGGATTCAAGCTTATCTAAAAGAGTCTGCCAGGAGGAGTGTTTGATAGCTGCAGCAGCCAGGGGGACCCCTAAGTAGGTCGCCAGAAGCTTGGAAATAGTGAACTGCAAAATTCGAGCTATGTTCCTTTGAGTGGAGAGGGGGGTATTAAAGAAATAGAGCTGAGATTTCGACGCATTGATGGAGGTACCTGAAGCTTTGGAAAATATAGAGAGCAGGGATTTGAAGACAGAGGCTTCTTGCGAGGATGGGTGGCCAAAGAGCATGGTGTCGTCAACAAATTGTTGGTGGGATTGGGGGGGAAGGCCATGAACAGAGATGCCTTTGAGCATTTGAGTGGAGACGGCTGCCTTTAGCAATCTACCTAGCCCTTCTGCCATAAGAACAAAGAGGAAAGGCGACAATGGGTCCCCTTGTCTTATGCCTCTGGAAGGCCGAAAAGGATGAGAAGGAGAACCATTTAACAGAACAGAAAAGCTTGGAGAGGAGATCAAATTGGTGACCCATCTTGTCCAAGTATGACTGAAGCCAAAAGCTATAAGCACTTTTTGTATATAGTTCCAACTGAGCTTGTCAAATGCTTTGGATAAATCTAGTTTTAGAAGCATACCTGGCTTTTTTAGTATCTTGAGTGAATGAATCACCTCATTTGATAAGACGATGCCATCCATGATTTGCCTCCCTTCAACATATCCTGTTTGTTCCGATGAAATGAGTAAGGGTAGAAGTGGTTTGAGCCGATTTGCGATGACCTTAGAGATAAGCTTGTATATGACATTGCATAAAGCAATGGGTCTATAGCTTTCGGGCTTGCTCGGTTCAGCACATTTGGGAACTAGTGCGATGAAGGTAGTATTGAGGGCTGGAAGAATCCAATGCATGCTTCTTGATTCTTCCACCAGCTCCCAGACCTCTTCTTTGATTAACTCCCAGAATTCATGGTAGAAATTGGCAGTAAAACCGTCTGGCCCCGGGGCTTTTCCGTCCTTGAGCTGGTTCATCGCTTCTTCAATTTCTTTTAGGGATGTGGGCTGAAGTAATTTGTTGTTGTGCTCATCAGTTATTATTCTGGGAATATGTTGTGTGATGGCTCTGATTTCTGCGTCCCTGTTTCCTTCTGGCTCTTTAAGGATGTCTTGAAAGTAATGAGTTAATTCCTTTTCCATGTCTTCGTGGGCTTCGACTCGCTCTCCTTGTTGGTTGTTGATGAATGTGATGTTGTTATACATGCGCCGTTGAAGAGCTGTTCTATGAAAAAATTTGTATTCTTTTCGCCCTCTTTTAGCCAGCTGATTCGTGATTTCTGTCGCCAGTGTATTTCTTCTTGCTTTCTCTGTTCTTCTAATCGATGCCAAAGGATTTGCTCTTGTTGGGACTATTCCTCTATGTGGCTTTCTTTGATGATAACTTGCTGAAGTGCTTCCATTTGCTTTTCCAACCTTTGTCGATCCTCCTGAATGTTGCCAAATTGAGTTTTGTTCCAATTCTTGAGTACTTGCTTTAGGTTTTTCAACTTTTGCTGGAATTGAAACATTTTGGCTCCTTCTGGTGGCCTGTAGGACTTCCATGCCTTTCTACTATCTGCCTGAACTTAGCGTTTGTGAGCCAAAATGCTTCAAAGCGGAAGGGCCTATTGCATCTTGTGCTGGGCCGAGACCATTGAAGCACGATGGGCCAGTGGTCCGAACCTCCGTGTGGCAAAGTTGATGCATTGAAGTCTCCTCCTAGATGGATTGCATTGTCTGAGAGGAGGAACCTGTCAAGCCGAGAGGCAATATGATTGGCACCACTGCGCTTGTTGGTCCATGTGAAAATCCCATTGGTGGTTGGAATGTCCATTAAGTGGTTGTCCTGTATAAAATCTCTGAGTCCTTTGCTATCATTTTCTAATCTTGTTCTTCCCCCTGTCTTCTCCTCCAATGCCTGAATGATGTTGAAATCGCCTCCACTAATCTAGAGCGGGAACTGTCTGTGCTCATTTAAACTGGAGATCGTGTTTAACAGGTCTAATTTCTGTTGAATGCTTTGCGGAAAGTAAACATTGGAAAGGTGCCCGTGTATGTTTGTTCCAATGAGATGAAAGGAAGCTTGAATGAGGAAATGGGTGGCGTGGAAATCGTAAAGATTGAGGATCTGTGGATTCCACAAAATGGCTAATCCACCCGAAGCCCCTGAAGCGTCTACCGACATTGAGCTGCTACCAGCCCAGATCTTGTTTCTTTCTTTGTCCATGGCAATTGTGCTACTTTTGGTTTCTTGAAGAAAAACTATAGAAGGTTTTTCTTGTTGTATCAAGTTCTTGATCATCCTAATTTTTGAGGGACTGTTCAGTCCTCTCACGTTCCAGGAGATAAGCTTCATTGTAAATGGGATGTAGGTTTGTAGTACTTGGTCAGCTTAGGGAATCTCCCTCATTCCATAAGCAATTCCCCCACTGCAATGGTCCTCTGCAAGTCAATTTTGTGCCCCCTCTTCTTGGTTTCTTTGAGATTTTTTTTTATATCCCATTGACTTCCTCCCTGTACGCCTAAATGTTTGTTGTGTTGTACCTTGGCTAGGACTCCTTCCAGCCGATCTATTTGCCAGGGAGGAATAGTATTGTATTCCTTTTGCTTGCAGGCCGTTTCAAGTTTTAAGATGTCGATTCCTTCGAAGATAATGTTCTCCAGATCTTGTTCCATGTTGCTAGGGGTATTTTGTTCATCTTCCTCTATGGTGTTCTGTAAGCTTAGCGCTAATGCTGCATCCATATCCATGTCGGAGGCCAGTTGCTTAGGATCTATTTTTGATTTCCCTTTGCCAGTGGATGGATCACTGGGATCGGTAACCGCCTTTGGAGCATCTTCAGAAGGTGAGAGGGGAGAATGAACAGAGCTGGGTTTAACTGATGGCTTGTGAGTTTGGGGATTAAGGGATGAAGAAGGCTGAGAGTCAGAGTCCAAAGGCTCCCCACTGGGAGATTCTTGGTTGGCAAGAGGCGAAAACTTGTTCCGAGAGTCTAATGTAGTAGAGATTTCAGGGGCTGCCTGATTTTTCTTGGGATGCCGGTGGCGGTTGGGGATTATGGTGAAGCCTTCTGAGTCAGTCTGAGTTTCTGAGGTAAAGGCTTTGGATTGTTGATTAAGAGGGCAGTCCCTGAACAGGTGCCCATGAGCATGGCACTTACGGCAACGAAAAGGGATGTGTTCATAATCAAGAGTTTGATCCCATTCGAAATCTTCGTGAAATAGACTTACTGTGTCTGCCAGAGTCTTGGAAAGGTGCATCTTGACATAGATCCGTGCATAGGAAGTATATTTGCGCTTCTTTGTTTCCTCAGCAACTTTGATGAAGGTTCCCAGTCTATTTCCAATGTCTGCAAGTGTTTCTTCCTTCCAATATTCCACCGGGAGCCCGTACATTCTGATCCATACTGGAGCCCAGCTGAAATCTTCTTTATCAGGGTTAAATCGTGGCTTCCATTCTGTGAGGTACAGTCCTGATGAGTTGAAGAAGTATGGGCCTCCCTCAAATACCTTGGTTTTGTCCTCCAGGCAGTTAAATATGGCCGTGAAGAAGCCTTTTGGACCCAGTTGCAGTGTAACTTGTCCCTTTGGTTTCCACTTTGATTCGATCCAGCCATTCAGGGCTCTTTCTGTCAGCCAGAAGCCCAAAAATTTGCCTATCAGTGCATGGTCCTGCATGTACTGTATTTCTCCATTGATTCAGTGACTGGGCAATTCTATCCTGATGCGCTCTGTCGACTTGGGAATGCATGTAGCCAAGGTCACCTTTGGCTGTGACGAAGAGGCGTTTTGGCACTTTTCAATTTTTGGATCTGTGGCTGCAGTCTGATCTGCAGGGATCTCCTTATCGCTGGACTTCTGTCCTTCTTGCTCTGTTTCACGATTTGTGTCAGGAGGAGTCAGCGGCATACTGTGCATTTTCTCACCGGCGGTAGAGGCATTCGAAGGAGGGGGGGCAGAGCCCACCCCTCCTGCAGGCGTTGCCATGGAAAGCCTTCTGTAAAGGACTGGCGGCTTAACGAGCTCTGTCAGGAACGAGCAGGTAGTAGGGTTCAGAAATGGCGGCAGGTACACAGGCATCCGTAGGGTTGCAGAGCTCTCCTTCTTGGACAACAACAAAAAAAATATTAAAACTATTAATATAATAAATATATTCCTTTATTTAATAGATATATTCTTTTATTTCTAATGATTATATAATTAATTTGAGAAACTGTATTTAATATAAATATAAAAAATACGTTTATTATTATTAATATATCTATATATATCTATATATATATATAATAATTATAGTTATTAAAAAAATTAAGAATTGAGATGAAGTGATTTGTGTTGAATGTAAATTATACAAAATAAATTTTTAAATATAAATTTAAATAACAATGTAGTTTTTTTTGTTAAAAAAAAAGACGAGTATGTACATCTTCATAATGTATAACTAATCCAAAAATAAATATTTTAATAAAAGATGTGAATAATAATGATTGAGTTAAGAGGTTTATTTTACACTATAGTATGATATGTAAGAGTGTCGGTGGTCATAAAAGTTGAAATTTTGTTCATGTCGGCAAAAAAAAAAAATATCTATAAAAAAAAGTTAAATAACTATACAAAACATTTAAACAATATAGGCTCATAAAAAAAATTTGCATGTGAAGAAATTTTCTCATACTAGATCAGTGTTTAAGATGAGTATCTACTGATAATTAGGTTGTAAGGCATTTCCGTCTAGGACCAACTCCCCTGTGTGCAATCCTATCATCACTCTGTGTCGTTTGATCCATCATTAGAAAATTATATTGTGCTACCCTGTTGATTCAAATTGCACAAATACAAGAATTTTTCTCTTTTCCCTTTATGCAGATGTCATCGTCGAATAAAATTCTTGTTATTTGTTTCAGTGGCCAAGGTTTTCCCACATCCCCATGGAAACTACCCTGTGCTTGTCCACACAACTTTTCTTGCCGCCAGTGATTAAGCACACGCTTGGTTAGAGAAAGGGGACTCTCATGGATTTCCCTACAATTCTCAGATGAAAATACAAGGAAAAAAACTTGGCCACGATTTTCAGGTTGAGAGCATTCTATGCCTTTTTGTTATGGAGAAAAGGGTGTGAGATATAACCACTAAAGGTGTGTAGATCATTGAAGAATATGATGTTGAGGGTTATCCATTCATTGTAGAGATAATTGTGAGCTGAAGGCCCAAAGAAGATGCCTCAAGGGATGCACAGACTATGGAGCGCCTTTTGTTGTTTGATGAACGCGATTTTGTATATGGCTATGGAGGAATAATGATGGGTGTATTCCTCTTTTTACTTATGTGGATTTTCGATTGTAGAACATGCTTGGTAAATATGCATAGGAGCATAATGTTGAAAATTCTCCTAAATGTGTTACCTCAGGGGAGTTACCAAGAAAAGTAAAAAGTGCCAAAGAATTTGTGTTGCAAGTGGAGGCTATCAATTCTATAAAGTTATGGATAGATTCTTTTCACCTTAAGAGTTGTGGGAATGGTTTAGTTAAATATATGGTATATAGTACATGTAATTCATTTCCTATTCCAGGGTCGAGAGAACAAACTAGGACCACTGATATATGCTAAATAGGTGGTATGAAAATTAATTTAGAGAACATCACAAGGACCTCTAGCATCAACATTTTAAATATTCTAAACATTCTATCTGCTAACCGGGAGAAAATTTCATATCAAACTCCAACTTGTAGTGAGAATGCCCCTATTGATTACTTTCAAAACATTTTGGAAATACCAAGCACTCTGGAAGGGAATACATTAGACCATACTGCAAGAAAATTTCCACCTAACAACTTGGAAAACAATTCATGCATCTTGAGCATTTTCATGGTATATGATTTAAATAGCCCATCTGACGGGGAACATAATCAAACACATCAAGCACCAATTCATAATGAAAATGCAAGTGGAAAATGATAACCGTGGTTCAAGAGAACTAAGGAGAAAGCTACATACACCTTGTGCATCCTCACTAGAGGATAGAAACTAGGAAAAGAGACCCTTCACCATGATAAAATTGATGAACATAGAGACGTATGCTTATATTTCAAGAAAGTTGTTATTCATAGAAATGATGAATGTTTATGCAGATCCATTGTGGACATGCAAGAAGATAACTCTTCAAAGTTTGTGAGCATCAAGAATGTCAGTGATGGCATCTCAAAGAATCTTCAGGGATCTCTTCTAAGAAGTGTTAAAAATGAAAAGAAGAGGAAACGTGACCTTGAATCAAGGAAATATGTGATTATGCATGAAGCTACAAAAAATCAAATCATGAAAACTAATTTCCACATTATGTGTTTCCAAGATCAATTTTCTTCTCAACAAAACTAGAAGTAAAAACATGAATCTTATGTCTAAATTTAAGAAGGTTGAAGAGATTACACATTGTGAAGGAAGAGGAAATGTTCATCATCAAACTGAAGGTGTGGATTTTCCATTGTATCACATGCTTTTCAAAGAAGAATGGGAGCATAATGTTAAAATTCTCCTGAATGTGTTACTTCAGGGGAGTTACCAAGTAATGCAAAAGCTTCCAAAGAATCAACATTGTAGGTGGAGGCTATCAATTCTATAAATTTATGGAGAGATTGTTTTCACCTTAGGGTTTATGGGAATGATTTAATGAAATTCATGGTATATAGTACATGCAAATCAATTCCTAGTCTAGGCTCAATAGAACAAACTAGGACCACTTGTCTATGCCAAACAAGTGGTAGGAAAATTTATTTAGAAAACATCATAAGTACCTTGAACATCAACACTTTAACTAGTTTGAACATTCTATCTACTAACAGGGAGAAATGTGCATATCAAACTCCAATTTATAGTAAGAAAGTCCTTATTTATTCCTTTCAAAATATTTTGGAAATTACAATCACTCTGGAAACAAATACATTAGACCATACTACAAAAAAAAATTATATCAAACAACTTGGTGAACAGTGCAGGAATCTCGAGCATCTACAAGATATCTGATTTAGATAGCCCACCTGCTAGGGCATAAATTCAAAAACATCAACTGTCAATTCATAATGAAAACGAAAATGGAAAATGAGAGCCACAGTTCGAGAGAAATAAGAAGAATGCTACAGACACCTTATGCATCCTCAACAGAGGACATGAACCAAGACAAGAGACCTTCACCATGATCAAATAGATAAACATAGAAAGGTATGTTCATATTTCAACAAAGTTGTTACTCATAGAAATGATGAATATTTAGGAAAATACATTATGGACGTGTAAGAAGATAACTCTTCAGTATTTATGAGCATCAAGATTGTCAATGATGGTATCTCAGAGAGTCTTCATGCATCTGTTCTGAGAAATTTTGAAATTGTAAAAATGTGGAAACATGACCTTGAGTGAGGAAAATATTTAATTATGCATGAAGCTACCAAAAATCAAATCAAGGAGACTAATTACCACAATATATGTTTCCAAGATCAATCTTATACTCGACAAATTACAGGAAGGAATAACATGAATATTATGTCTAAATTTAAGATATTGGAATATTACACATTGTGAAAGTAGAGTAAATGTTCAACATCAAATTCAAGGAGTGGGTTTTCCATCGCAACACATACCTGTCAAAGAAGCATGGGAGAATAATGTTGAACATTCTCTGAATGTGTTACTTCAAGGGAGTTACCAAGAAAAATAAAAACTACCAAAGAATCATTGTTGCAAGTCGAGCTATCAGTTCTATAAATTTATGGACGGATTGTTTTCACCTTAGGAGTTGTGGGAAAGATTTAATGAAATTCGTGGTATATAATACATGCAATTTAGTTCCTAGTCTAGGCTCCATAGAACAAACTAGGACCACTTATCTATGCCAAACAGGCGGTAGGAAAAATAGTTTAGAGAACACCACAAGTATGTCTAACATCAATGTTTTAACTGGTCTGAACATTGTATTTACTAGTGGGGAGAAAAGTACTTACAAAACTCTAGTTTGTAGTGACAAGGTCCTTATTGATTATTTTTGGGTGCTAATAGGTGTCTTTTAGAACTCTTAATTGCCTCACATTAATTATCAACTTGGGTAAGTCTTTTTGTTTCAAGAGTGTACACAATATCTGCAAGCTATAAATCGAGAGAGTAATGCTTTTTAAGTTGAACTATAAAACATGATACAAGAGTAACTGGATGTAATCATAAATCACAAGTTGTAACTTTGAAAGGAAATAATACATCTAATCATCAAGACTTAATCTCAAGCAAAACCATAATCAAATCTGAGGTAAACAATTCAATTGAAAATAGCATCAACTCAGAGCATAGTAACATTAATCAATCTCTTTCAACTGATTCTATATGAATCACACTATATCTCAATTAAGTAATTCGAATAGAAATGATGTCAACTGAGAGTTTAGTAGCATTCACCAATCTCTTTCAACTGATTCTATAATAACCACACTCTCACGTATGCCCTATTTTGTAATGCTATAAACGAAAGAAAATGAAATCAATCCTCTAATCCATGCCTTATCCATGCCTGCCTGTGTAAAAATAACTCATGCTTATGCTAGAGATTAAACATTTTGTAATGAAATTAACACATGCTCTGCAATGAAATTAACACTCACAACCTACAAAATTGACACAATTGAAATGAAACTGGTAATGGAAATCTATAGCGTTGGTGCTAATCTAGCTAGATCTCCCAGTTGTGGCGGGCCCTTCCCACTTCTGGGAGGAAAGAACTTACAGTAACCGGAGAATTAAAAATCACTTAGGCTTAATCAACATGTCCCATTTGGTTTGATCTGCACGTGTCAAGGGAAATAAACATAATCTTTCATTGAATGAAAATAGTATAACATAGTTTTCCTGTAATTCAACAGTGATTACATGTATATATCAAAATCTCACCATCATCTCCTCTCCTATCATATCCTATCTCTAATGATCCATATTTCTAAAAATCTATATCCTTCTTTGATCTCTGTTCTCATTTAAATACACAGAGAACAGAGAGAAGTTACAACATATATGATTGCAAAATGATTCCCATAACAAAATTGGATTGTTCACAACAAATTGATCAGCAAGATCATATATGAAATATATTTCCATTAGCATTCAACAGGAACAAGTCAAATTTTGTATTGCAACTGCGATAATTTGGAAATCAACCGCAAAAGCGAATATAAGAAAAATGTCTTCTGAGAACCTTCAGTTTCTCCTAATACGGACTGAATTTGGGAAAACTACCTATCACAAAACTAATATGGGTTGTTCTAAACAAAGCCCATGTTTCGGATTTTCCAGATTCTTCTCCATTTGCACGAAGTGTTCAATACAAAACTGTCACTTCTTATTCCAACGAATTTCTAAGTTGGCACATTTAATGATGAGCTCGAGATCAAATCTGCAATCTGGAAAATATCTTGGAGGTTAAAATGGTGAGTGATGTTACAACGAATTTATTAATAAACCATCATTGGTAAAATCATGCATAATAATCATTAATTTATTAAAAATAAAGGAGAAGAAATAATATTTATCCATAAGAGCATAAATAATTATAAAATGGAATTATATGATAAATCATGATAAATGATGTGATAAAGAAGGGTAGAAATGGATGAAATAGGTGTTAAAACGTGATAATAACAATGACATATTAGCAGCTCAACACACCCCCAAACGGAATATATTGCATGTCCTCATGGAACATGAAGCCTCTATATTAACCAAGCTATATAAAATAAGAAAAAATTGTTTATCCTAGGTCATGAAATTGATGGAACAAATGACTTCTTCCTCAAATAATGAATATTCATTTTTAGCAATGTTGATGAAGGCATGAGGCATAACAATTTTCACATTGACGTTCAACTATATTTATATGAAGTTGCAACAAAATATGATATAATTAACAACAAACTTCATTAACCATTTCCTCAAAAACTACAAACCAGATTTTGCTGAAATTTTGTAACCAGATTTCTACTATATTAATGCTTCTATGATCCAAAAATCATATCGTTTTGATGCACTGATCATGAGATATAAACAAAATGGCTATAGGTGATAGTGCATGATTTCCGAAATTTTATGAACTAATTTAAATTGAAATTATCTAGGTTTGTGTATTTTAATGATACCTTTTTGTGATCTAGAAATCACAAGAATTCAGTTCATAGTTTTAAAGATATACGCCAATCAATTTTTGCACTGTATAAAAATGAAATTGTATGCCTTAAATGAGAAATAAAGTAGAAAACATCCATCATGTGTAGCAATTCCTCCCCCAAACTGGAGAATTAGCATGGCCTCATCTAATGTTAGAAAAACAAGACAAATTGAGGTGGTTGCTACAATCTGTTGAAATCTATGCTTGGTGTAAAACAACATGGAAGAAGAGAGGTGTTGAGAATGAAAAAGAAGATTAATGGATCATAAAGAGTAGTAATGGCATGGTCGTAAGAAAGAAATGAAGGAAAGTAACACTCCCCCAAACTGAAAGATGAGATGTCTCTGAAAAATGAGAAGTGGTAAAGATGTGGAATGAATGATGATAAATAATTCTCAATGGATTTTCATGAAAGTCTCCTAAATTTTCAATAAATCAAAACTTATGCTATTTTACCTCAAGCTTTACCTCCGAAAAAATATGGAATGACATGTATGGATTGGCATTTGTTGAAGCTGATGTAGGCTGAATTGATGCTGAGAGTGATGTAAAAGGTGGAATCCAGGCAAGCACATCATGTCTGAACAATTGTTCGCAGTTGTGAGTTTCTCGAGCCCCTTCTGTTAGTTGCAACAGTGTGGCCTAACTGTGAATAGAGTGTCCTCACATACTTTTTGTTCTTCTGTAAACAAATCACTACGCTTCATGCAAATTTCTTGAATAGCAATAGATAAGCTGCATGCAAAATTTCAATAAAAAAAACTTTTAAATAACCTTCCCCCTTCAATTGGAAAAGGGTGTTAATGACCATAAATCATAGGAAAAGTGTTGTTTTGATGACAAGGCAAGGGAATGAATAGTACGACAGTAAATGAAGTAAAGTACACATATCAATGATAGGACGACAAGAGGTATGGCTATAATCAGAGTAGAGTGTGTAAATATAGTTATGAATAAGAGATAGGATGCTTTGGATTGATGATAAGTTATGCAAAAAATAAAAAGGACAAAAATATGCAAGAAATATGCTTTGCTGACGGTATTCTAGTCAAAACAGGGAAACAATAAGGAAATAACTTCTCTGATAAAAATAGAGAATAAGAAAAGGGTATTATAGTAATAATTGACGATAACATATAACTTCAATATCATAAGCATACCCTCTGCTACCAGTAGGCGTCTATAGCCTCAATAGGGTTGCTTTTTAATGCATATGAGCTAAGATCCTCAATTTATAAATGGAGAGTTCCAGTGTTGTTCTACAGAAGACATCAGTGTGCTTGTGTGGTAACCAGATAACCACACTACCATTCACTGGGATGTAGAAAAATTGATTAGGTTGGCTTGTGATGAGACCTCTTGTTCCAAGGATATTTTGGCCATGCAATGGATCATAACCCTGGTGTGGTGGCCATAATGGGAATGTCACTTTGTTACAACCTTATGAACATGGTAGGTTGGCTCTTAATGAGACCCCCCATTCTCCATCTGCAAACAAAATTTTGTTGTTATTACACATTTATCTGATAAATAAATGGAGGTTCAATACTCCTTAAGAGCAAGGATGGTGGAAGAAGTTGAAGATGTCAATAGAAGAAAAAAATATATGCCCATAATCTCATTTATTACAGATATAGAAGATTATAACTAGGAAGGGTGGAACCAACATGGTATTAAGATGATAAATCAGTATCATGTACAGTAGAAAACAATGCAGTAAAGTAGTATATAAATAATTGTGTCCCTTTTGAAAAGAATCTAACATCGAGGAGTTGTCTTGTTAAAGACCATAACAAGAATGATATTAACTCGCTTTAGCAGAATCCATAATTCTTGTCCTCATAAAAGTAGTGTAGTTCATGCCTTGAAAGGGAATCCGTAAAATGTGCTTGAGATAAACTAGGAATAATCCCACAAGAGGAAGGATGTGCTATTCACAACACACAAAACTTCACAAGAAGCAAAAATGTTGTTCTGAAGAGGGAACAACAATAACTCAAAAAGTATTATTTCCTAGAGGCAACAACCAAAACCCAAAAAACACTCAAAAAAGTGTTGTTCCCTAGAGGGAACAAGAAGAACTCTAAAAGTGTTGTTCCTTTGAGGGAACAACAAAAAAACACTCAGAAAAAAGTGTTGTTCCCTTTAGGGAACAACAGCTGTTCCCTTAAAGGAACAACAAAAAACACTCCAAAAAAGTGTTATTACGTTGAGGGAACAACAAACTCCAAAAATGTTATTTCCTTGAGGGAACAACAACAAAAAAACACTCAGAAAAAGTGTTGTTTCCTTGAGGAACAACAAACTCCAAAAGTGTTGTTCCCCTAAGGGAACAACAAAAAAACACTCAAAAAAAGTGTTGTTCCCTTTAGGGAACAACAGCCATTCCCTGGAGGGAACAACAAAAAAACACTCGAAAAAAGTGTTGTTCCCTTTAGGGAACAACAGCCATTCCCTGGAGGGAACAAAAAAAAAACACTCGGAAAAAGTGTTGTTCCCTTTAGAGGACATCAGTTGTTCCCTGGACGGAACAACAAAATCATACTCATAAAAAACATGTTGTTCCCTATAGGGAACAGCAAAGGAAAACATGCAAAAAAGTGTTGTTCCCTTTAGGGAACAACAAAAAATACTCACAAAAAGTGTTGTTTCCTTGGAGTAAATAGTAGTTGCTCCATGAAGGGAACAACAAAAACACATGGAAAAGTTTTGTTCCCTTTAGGGAAAAGTAGTTGTTCCCTGTATGGAACAACAAATCAACACACATGAAAAAGTGATGTTCCCTGTAGGGAACAACAAATCAACACAAACGAAAAAGTGTTGGTTCCTTTAGGGAACAGTAGTTGTTCCCTGTAGGGAACAACAAATTAATACACACCAAAAAGTGTTGTTCCGTTGAGGGAACAGTCGTTGTTCCTTGTAGGGAACAACAAATCTACACACGAAAAAGTGTTGTTCACTTTTGGGAACAACAAATAAACACCTGAAAAAGTGTTGTTCCATTTAGGAAACAATAGTTGGTCCCTGTAGTGAACAACAAATCAACACACAAAAAAGTGATGTTTCCTTTAGGGAACAATATCTATTCCTTGTAGGGAACAAAAAATCTACACACGAAAAAGTGTTGTTCCCTTTAGGAAACAACACCTATTCCCTGTAGGGAATAGCAAACCAATACAGGAAAAAGTGTTGTTCCCTACAGGGAACAACAAATCAATACTTGAAAAAGTGTTGTTCCCTTTAGGGAACAACAGCTATTCCCTATAGGGAACAACAAATCTACACATGAAAAAGTGTTGTTCCCTTTAGGGAACAAAAAATCAATACACGAAAAAGTGATGTTCCCTTTAGGGAACAACAACTATTCCCTAGGCAGAACAACAAATCTACACATGAAAAAGCATTGTTCGCTGGAGGGAATAGTAGCTGTTCCCTGTAGGGAACAATAAAAAAAAATAGGGAGAGAAAAAAACACAGAAAAGCAATCATATTTATAGCTACAAACAAAAATAAAAATAGAGAAAAGCAATCATATTTATAGAAAAAGAAAAAAGTAACTTTTTACAGAAATGAAGTTGCCGAAGGATTGCCTTCTGCAACTGAAACTTGCATGGTGGGGTCCTCATTGTTCAATCGCCAATGGAGCGGAAACTACAATTTGATCGAAGCAACACCTGAAACACAAAAACATAAGAGAAATGAGAAAGGAAACAACACTTTATTTAAAAACATTATATAAATAAATGAATTAAGTTACAACAACTATGGTGCTATTTCCAAAGGAATATCAATCTGTCAATGGAAAAAAATGATCTCTTGGAAAAACGTATTGGCAGCAGTGACAGGAATCTTCAAATGGAAATCAATTCTTCATTTATTCTGTTATGAATCCATTAGGTAATGAATTGGATGAAATTCCCTTGTTTCATAAAAATTTCTTTCAAGGATCGCTCGTCCATAAATTGACCATCTCTATTCTCCTAAGACCTGCAAAAACGAGTGTCTACCTGCAATAAGACATGAAATCATGGAGAAAGAGAGGTGATCGGGCTCCCCTTATCCAATAATTATGCAAAAAAACTAACAAGTAGTTACTATGTAAAAAAAATCTATGGAAAAAAATAACAAAGTAAAATTAATTTATTACCTGTGGGAGAGTAGTGGCCAATCATACTAACCAGCAGTGCTTTAATCACAACTCCTTTTTTTTTGGTCCGATTTGAGTGATTTAAAAGCCAAATGAGAGCTAATTAAAATTTACATCACCAATAGAAATAGGTTTTGAAAATTCCATGATATGATATGTCAATTTTACTTAGAACAACCTGCCTAACCGAGTCATTTTTTATTTCCCCATATTGAACAACAGTGGATATTTTAAGCATAGATTTTTCGTTTGATGGCGGATTCAAATGATTCAAAATTTGAAATGAAGGTAGATTAATTTATTATCTGAGATATAAACATGTTTTGAAGAAAATAATAATTGATAGGTCAAATACTCTAATGAACAGCGGGAAAAACATAGTTTTAAGAGTGCTGATTTACGATAGACATTCAGTATTTTGGTCATAACTTTCTCATATGATATCGAAAATGAGTGATTCAAATTTCCTTGTAAAAACTATTCATAGGGGAATATATAATTGAAGCAAGTTTTCAAAATATAGTCATTTAGGCCTCCAAAAGTTGAGTGTCTCAACTATGTTCCTGAGCTACCTACTAGACATCATGTCAATGTTTTGGTTATAACATTTTCGTTTTAAATCCAAATTGACTATTTCAAATTGGGTTGGAAAGTATAAATGAAGGGCTACTGAGGATAGAAATATTTTTTAAAAATAAATTCATTTAGGCCTCCAAAAACGGACTGTCCCAACTCTGTTCCTAAGATGCTTACTAGACACCCTGTCAATGTTTTGGTTATAACGTTTTCGTTTCAAATCCAAATTGAGTGATTCAAATTCGTTTGGAAAATATACATCAATGGATACTTAGGATAGAAACATGTTTTAAAAATTCTCCCTTTTGGTTCCTCAAAACATGACCGTCCCAATTGTGTTTTCAGAAATTTTATCGAGCCCACAAGCCAAAAAATATGATGTTCAAGTATTTTTTCCAAATCGGTGATAAAAATGAATATGATTGTTTGTATAACTATTATTTATATTATAATTCATCTACATACACAAATAAAATAAAATATTTATCGCCGATGTTGATTATTACAGCGTGTTGTAACAAAAACAACTATTTTTTCATTAAAAAAAATGTGTTTATTTTATTTCCTTATTTATTTTATTTTCTACACTATCCTATTCTATTTTGAAAAATGAATATGATTACGTATAGGAGTACTTCCAGTGGAACTATTTTTGAAATAAAGCCTCAAGTGTGTGCATACCCAAATTTGAAAAATGCATGTTAATGAATATTAGGGTATGAGAGGCCAACTTCCGTTGAAAAGATAGTGTCAAAAATTGTTGAAGTAGGAAGTGATGCTGCAAGAAAATGATGGAGTGAAACCAATATTCAATATTTCCTTTACTTTCTTGATTTCCCATGGTCGTCATATCATGAAGTTCTTGAGATTTTAGAATGGCTTGTTGATGTGGACTAAAAGAAATCTCATTTTCTTCCATAACTTCTACAATTTTTTAATTTGAAACATTCTGAATCTCAATATAAGTTTTCTCCAATGGTGCATGTGAGATAGAAAGAATGGGAAGGGTGGGTAAATTTTTCATTTCAACATTGTAAGCATGTTGTACTTGTTTATTATGGTGAGGGTGTGGAATGAGTTGAGCAGGAAATTGTGTAGGGAATAGAGCATTTTGATGATGTAGTTGATTGGGTTGAGTGGATGATTTTGATAGGCAAGAAATATGTCACGGAAGAGCTGGTGAAGAATATGGAGGATTTGTTTGTGCTACAAGATGAGGGAGAGTAGTCATGCAATCATAAGATGAACCATGCCAAACTTGTAGACAAGATTTGTGGGGGTTATATTGAGATGGACATGGCTTCCCTAACACCTGAGTATTCCATAATCGATTATGCAAGTAAGAGAACTAAGAGGAAGTGTTTGGAACGATACCTATAGGCCATGATTTCCATGGTTTTGACCTTGTTGCAGCTTCCTCATCTCTTTGATATGCTACATCCATCCTAGATAAGGAAAAACAACTATTTATGCGATGTTCCTTTCGGTAATCAGGAAAAAACACTTCTTCAATTTCTTAATTTTTCTAAACCTGCAAAACATCAAATTTTGAATTTAGAGAGATAATAAAATAAACTTTAAAATTTTCAAATAAAACATTGATTTCATCTGTCATGTCTCCTGTTCTTATAGCAGATTTGGATAAGAAAGAAGAAAATTCTCTAGAATTCTTACCAACCTTAGAGATTCCTCTTGAATACCTTATGCACAATTCACAAACATCATCATATGAAAATTGAAAAACATCACCTTTTCCTATCAGATTTAAGAGTTCTAAAAATTCATCTTTGATTCCTTTGAGTAGGAGTGTTTTTAAGATCTCTTTTTCCAAATACTTATGCTTTTATTTTTGAAGGTTGTATCGAAATCACTCCACATAGTCCTCCAAGCTTTCATCTTCCCCTTGTATCATATCTAAAAAATCTTCATTTTCCTTGCAATAGTCCTGGTACTTCTTCAAGAATATGTTCTTCATGTCCCCCCATTTTTGGATGCAGTTCCTACTTAGGCTCATGAACCATTGGAGAGCTGATCCTTTTATAGTAAGAGTAAACACTTTCAACCTTTGATCATTAGTATAATAATAATATCCTCTATAAAGTATTTCAAACTCAAATAAGAATGTATCTGGATCTTCATTTGTCAAACCATGAAAATTTGGTAGAGAAGATGGGGGACTTATGTGCATTTGTGTCACTCCTCTAGATCTTTGATAGGGAATTAAAAAGTAGAAATGTGAGCCATTCCTTAACATAATAGAAGATGTTTTTCATGTGTTTATTTGAGGCTCCTCCTTCAAATGTTCATTTCAATTGGTTAGTGAAATGGGTGGTGCTTACATCACCACTCAAGTGGAATTATGAGATTTTTTTCAAAAATTCTGCCTCTAAAACTCCTACTTCAATTCCTATGCAATGCTGCTAAAAAGTAGGTGGAGGAGCAAGCACTTTACTTGCTTGTTATGAAGCTTCTTACCTTCTATTTTTAATACCCAATTATTTCACAAGAGACAAACATAAAACACCTACTTCAACTTCTATGCAATTGGGCTAAAACGCGGGCAGAGGAGAAAGCACTTTACTTGCTCATTACATAGGTTCTTATCTTCTGTTTTTAATACCCAATTCTTTCCCAGTAGCAAATATCAAACATTGAAATGGCAACACTCTCCTTGGAAACGACACCAAAATGTTGGGTGTTAAAAGATATCTTTTAAACTCCTAATTGCCTCACATTAATTATCAATCTGGGTAAGTCTTTTTGTTTCAAGAGTGTACACAATATGTGCAAGATATAAATATAGAGAGTAATGCTTTTTAAGTTGAACTATAAAACTTGATACAAGAGTAACTAGATGAAATCATAAATCTCAAGCTGTAACTTTTAAAGGAAATAATACATCTGAGCATCAGGACTTAATCTCAAGCAAAACCATAATCAAACTTGAAGCAAGCAATTCAATTGAAAATAACATCAACCGAGAGTATAGTAGCATTAACCAATCTCTTTTAGTTGATTCTATATGCATCACACTCTATCTAAAGTAAGCAATTCGAATGGAAATTATGTCAACCGAGAGTTTAGTAGTATTAACCAATCTCTTTCAACTGATTCTATAATAACCACACTGTCACATATGCCCTATTCTACAATGTTGTAAATGAAAGAAAATGAAATCAATGCTTTAATCCACACCTTATCCATGCCTGCCTGTGCAAAAATAACTCACGCTTATGCTAGGGGTTAAACATTCTATAATGAAATTAACACATGCTCTACAATGAAATTAACACTCACAAGCTACAAAATTGACAAAATTGAAATGCAACCAATAATGGAAATCTACAACGCTGATGCTAATCTAGCTATATCTCCCTGTTTTGGTGGGCCCTTGCCACTTCTGGGAGGAAATAACTTACAATAACGAGAGAATTAAAAACCACTCAGGCTTAATCAACACGTCTCATTCGATTCGATCTGCATGCATCAAAGGAAATCAATAGACTCTTTCATTGAATGAAAATAATATAACATAGTTTGCCTATAATTCAACAATGATTATATTTATATATCAAAATCTCTCCATCATCCCCTCTCCTCCTATACTATCCTATCTCCAATGATCCATATCTCTAATAATCTATATCCCTCTTTGATGTATGTACTCATTTAAACAAACAAAGAGTAGAGAGAAGTTACAATAGATATGATTCCAAAATGGTTCCCATAAAAAAATTTGATTGTTCACAACAAATTGATCAGCAAGATCATATCTGAAATATCTTTCCATCAACATTCAACAGTAACAGGTTGAATTTGGTATTGCAACTGAGATAATTTGGAAATCGGTCGCAACAACGAATCTGAGAAAAATGTCTTCAGAGAACTTTTTGTTTCTCTTAATACGGACCGAATTTTGGAAAACTGCACCTCACAAAACTAATTTGGTTAGTGAACAAAACCCATGTTTCGGATTTTCCACATTCTTCTCCATTTGTCTAAAACATTCAATACAAAATTGTCTCTTCTTATTCCAGCGAATTTCTGAGTTGGCACATTTAATGATGAGCTCTAGATCAAGTCTGCAATCTGGAAAATATCTTGGAGGCTAAAATGGTGAGTGATGTTACAAAAAATTTATTAATAAACCATCATTGGTAAAATCATGCATAATAATAATTAATTTATTAAAAATAAAGGATAAGAAATAATATTTATCCATCAGAGCATAAATAATTATAAAATGGAATTATATGATAAATCATTATAAATGACATGATAAAGAAGGGTAGAAATGGATGAAATAGGTGTTAAAAAGTGATAATAATAATGACATATTAGCGGCCCAACAATTACTTTCAAAACATTTTGGAAATGCCAAGAATTGTAGAAATGAATAGATTAGACCATACTACAAGCAAAATTCCACCTAACAACTTGGTGAACAGTTCAGGCATCTCGAGCATCTACATGGTATATGACTTAAATAGCCAACCTCCTAGGTCACAAAGTTAAACACATCAAGAACCAATTCATAATGGAAATGGAAGTGGAAAATGAGAGGCATGGTTCAAGATAAATAAGGATAATGCTACACAATGAACAATTCTTGGATGATTCCAGTGACAACACCTCCTTTCTATATATAGGAGTCTAAGGGATCACAATATAATCAGAGCTAACATAACAATAATAATGTAAGGGCACAATGATAAAAATAGTGGGCTTATATGGGACATAACAATAGCAATATGGGGACTACATGAGCACAATAATAACAATAAGGGGGCTAAAGTAATAATAATGAGAAAATACACTAGCATTATAGGGACCTAAGATGCCCCTGTCCTTCAAAAAAGTATTTCCTCAACGCCTGATTAGTTTTGGATACCTATCATCCACCCATGTGGAGTCTTCCATGGGTAAGTTCTTCCACTTGATGAGATACTCTAAAATTAATCGATTTTGTATTTGTCGATTTCTTATTTCTGTGACTGCTCCAATATGATTTTTTCTTCCTCATCTAGTTTTGGCAGTATTGTTTGAACTGGGAGCTTGTAACCTATAACCTTCTTTAAGCATGAAACATGGAAAACTGGGTGCACTCGGGAAGATGTAGGAAGCTCCAATTTGTATGCCATTGTACAATTATTTTGCAACCCCTTGTAAGGACCATAATACTTTGGTAATAATTTATTATCCTTCTTAGCTTGCGTGAGTGACATTTGTTTGTATGGTTGTAGCTATAAAAATACCTAGTCACCTACATCAAAACTTCTTTCCTTTTGATGTTGATCTTCCTGTTGTTTCATTCTATTTTGTGCCAACGTGAGTTTATCCTTTTATAGTTTGAGAACTTGATGTTGATGCTCGATGTGATCTTCCACTGCTTGAATCTTAGAATTTTCTCTTTAACATGATGTGATGGATGGATGATGATATCCATAAAGTACCATAAATAGGGTCATTTTTGCTATAGTATGGAAGGAAGTGTTATGCCATCATTTAGCTAGAGATAACCACTTGACAAATTGTGTATGTTTATTAGATACAAATAACGAAGATATCCTTTGAAACATTTGTTCACTATCTCAGTTTTCCCATCTGACTGGGGATGATTAGATGAGCTATGAGCTAATTGAGTACTCAGATAAGAAAACAATTTTTTCCAAAAATTTCAAGTGAAAATAGGATCTCTGTCACTTACAATAATCTTTGGGTTTCCATGTATCTTTTGAATTGTTTACGTACATGTAGTAAGAATTGTACTGACTTTAAATGGATGAGATAATGTACAAAAGGGTGCATACTTGGTAAGTCTATCAACTACCACCATGATAACACTCTTTCCTTCAGACTTAGGTTAACTTGTTATAAAATCCATTGAAAACTATCTCCCAAATTTGACTTGAAATGGATAAAGGTTATAACATACCCGACGTCTTAATTGTCTCAACTTTATTTTGTTGCAAAATAAAACATTCTACCCTAAAATTTTGAATATTAGATTTAAGGTTTCAGTGACTACTTCAAGTTCCAATATTATTTTTCCTTCCTCGTGAATTTTTGGCAATATTGTTTGAACTGGGAGCTTGTTGCCTATAATCTTGTTTAAGTAAGAAACATGGAAAACTAGGTATACATGGGAATATACAGGAAGTGCCAATTTGTATGACATAGTAGCAATATTTTGCAACAACTTGTACAAACCATAATACTTTGGTGATAATTTATTGTTCTTCTTAGCTTTCTTGAGAGACATTTGTTTGTATGGTTGTAGTCATATAAATACCTAGCCACCTACATCAAAACTTCTTTTGCTGTGAGGTTGATCTGCCTATTGTTTCATTTTATTCTGTGCCAAAGTTGGGTTATACTTTAAGACTTGAATAACTTTTTGTTAATGCTCGATGTGATCTTCCATTGCTTGAACCTTAGAATTCTCTCTTAAATATGATGTGATGGATGATGGATGGTGTCCATAAAGTTCCATAAATGGGGTCATTTTTGCTGCAGTATAGAAGGAAGTGTAATACCACCATTCAACTAGACGCAACCATTTGACCCATTGTGTTTTTTTATAATATACAAAGAAATAAAGATATCCTTTCAAACATCTATTCCACATCTCAGCTTTCTCATCAGATTAAGGATGATAAGATGAGCTATTATCTATGTGAGTACCCATACAATAAAATAATTCTGGCCAAAAAATTCCAGGGAAAATAGGATCTCTGTCGCTTACAATAATCTTTGGATTTCCATGTAGCATTTGAATTATTTTGATAAATGCAGTGGCAACTGTACTGGATTTAAATGGATGAGAGAATGCACAAAAGAGTGCATTCTTGATAATTCTATCAACTATCACCATGATGACGCTCTTTCCTTTGGACTTCGGTAAACCTGTGATAAAATCCATTGAAAACTCCTCATAACATTTGTAATAGACATCACGTCTTAATTGTATCAACTTTATTTTGTTGGCAAACCAACCATTCCACCACAGATTTAAGGCCATCCCAAAAAAATTCATTAACACTATGGTAAGTTTTTGAAAATCTTAAGTGCCCTCTGGTCGTAAGGGAGAGGCGTTGAAGTTTCAGAGGAATATTTTGTTTGAGTTGGGAATTCTTACAAAGGTGAAAGTGATATTTCTACCATAATGAATCATCATTCCAGCTAAATGTATGATATTTACTAGGATCTTGCTACAACGTTTGAACTAGTGCACACACTTCTTCAACATTCTTTCATTCATCCCTTGCTTCAGTTATCCAATGTGGTTAGATAATAGAAATGTCACAAACAAATGCTTCCACATCCTCATCCTTTCTTGAGAGTTCATATGCAACAACATTTTTCTTCCCTTTTTTGCAGATGATTTCAAAGTCATAGCCCAACATCTTTGTGACCCATTTTTTCTACTGTTCTAAAGATAATCTTTATTCTAAAAATTATTTAAGCCTACCAATTTTTTTTTTACCTTGAAGTGCCTTCCCATTAGGAAAGGTCGCCATTTATTAAGTGCATGTAATTTTTCCAACATTTCTTTCTGATAAATAGATTTGTGTAAATACTTTCCTTTGTTTGGGTGGATTTCAAAAGAAATGGGTCTTCCTTCTTGCATTAAAACAACACCAATTCCATTTCCTAAGGCATCACATTCCAAAATAAAGGTTTTTGTGAAGCTTGCGATAGCTAAGACTGGTGCTTGGCACATTGCATTTTTAAGATTCTTAAAGGCCTTAGTTTCTTTTGTAGTCCAATAAAATGCATCTTTCTTCATAAATGTTTTTAGAGGTGCTTCTATTCACCCATAATTCTTAACAAGATTGTGATAATACTTTGTCAACCCAAGAAATCCTTCTAGATTATTTACGGATGTGGGGATTTTCCATTCCTCAATAGTCTTAATTTTGTTACGGTCTACCTTAACACCCTTATGAGATACAATATGACCTAGAAAGTCCACCTCTTGTACTCCAAAGAAACATTTGGAAGTTTTTGCATATAATCATTTCTCCTCCAATAGCTTGAGCACCATGTCAACATGTTGAACATGATACTTCCAAGACTTGTTTTAGATTAGTATATCATCAAAAAATACTAACACAAAATTTCTAGGGAAGGTTTTAAAAATGGAATTCATCAAACCTTGAAATGTAGAAAGTGGATTGGTAAGGCCAAAAGGCATGACCAAAATTTATAGTAACCCTCCTGAGTTCTAAATGTTGTTTTTAGAATGTCTTCAGTCTTCATTCTTATTTTATGATATCCTCAATGAAGATCCAACTTGGTGAAGTAAATTCCTCCATGTAATTCATCAATGATAGGAATGAGATATTTATCTTTAATACTAAGCTTGTTGAGCTCCATATAATCCAGACACATGCTCCATGATCCATCCTTCTAGTGCCCCAACACTACTGGAGAAGAGAAAGAACTTTGACTAGGTTGAATTATACCAGCCTCTAGCAATTTTGTAACCATATGTTCAATTTCATGCTTTTGGGCATAGGGATATCTGTAAGGTCTAATGTTTGGAGGAATATTTCTTGGAATCAAATGAATAGCATGATCATGATCACAAATAGATGGGAGGCCTTTGGAAGTGTCAAATACTTTGTAATGATTATGCAAGACATTTTGGAGGTCTGGAGAAATAGATGATTTCAATTTTTGAACCTCTACTGAACATAATTGTGCAATTACGCCAGGTTGTTATTTCTTTAGAAGCTTTGTCATGATATTAGAGTCGATTATATTTCCTTGTTTCGAAGCAATACCCCTTAATTCAACTTCCTTTACAACCCAAAATAATTTCAAGAAAGTTCTTGAAAATTAAAAGCTATCGTACCAATGATTGTAACCATTGGACTCCTAGTACCACATCAACACCACCCATTGGAATGGAAAGAATTCGACTATTCAATACATATTCTCCCATGTATAGCTTGATATTATGGAAATTTCCATAGAAGTTTATGTTTCCTCCATTTCAGACCATCACTTGACACTGTGGTGTTGGATATAGGAAGCAATTTAATTCATCAGCTATCTTACAATGAATAAAATTATGTGTACTACCCGAATCAATCAACACTCTTACCTTTTTTCTTCTTGTTGTGTCCTTCTATATTGAAAGTTTGGAGAGTGGTAATTCTTGTCAATGAATTAAGGATATGGGAGGATTCATTTATTATTTCTCTAGGGTTGGTTCCTGGTGTATATCCTCCTCTTTTGACATTTTTTGTTCCTTTTCTTCCTCCTCTTCACAATCAATGTAAAATAATTTATTCTCAGTGCACTTATGACCTTTAGTGTATTTCCTATCACAACTGTAACAAAGCGCTTTTGCTCTTTTTTCTTCCAATCATTGTGAATCAACCTTGTATGTTTTGGAAGACTAGAAGCAACCATACTTCCATATTTATAGTTGTGAGTGGCAGGCTTCCTTGTTGCCATAATTTTTATTTCAATTTTTCTTATCAACCTGAACGCCCTGTCCAATGGATTAGGTTCCGAAAGGTGAACCTCATGTTGGATGTTGTCCTTTAGAGTCCCTGTGAAGACATCAATCCCCTGTTCCTCTCAAATATCATTTACCCTTATATTCAGATTTTGTAAGTACTCAATTTTCTCCACTATTGAACCCTTTTGTTTGAGATTTATCTATTGGCTAAAGAAGGTGTTGCACTTTGTATCCTCATTATGTCCTATCATTTCCTTCGTAAAAATTGACCAAGTGACAATTTATTTATGAGAGAAAATTCATTGATACATATAAACTGATTGGATTGTAATTATAAATTTGCAATGCATACCTTTTGTGTGTTTTTTGCATTATGGAGATAAAAATATTTCTCCATCTGTAGTATCCATGTTACGGGATCCTTGCCATCAAACCTCATCATATCAATCTTTGGAATATGGTCGGTCTTCAATCCAACGTTAGAGTCTATGAAATCATGATTAAAATTTCTTTTGTTCTCATCATGAGTTTCCTCTACTACCATTTCGCCATTAGGAGGAATTTCTTGTAGCAGTTAGAGGAAATTTTAGCCTAAAAGTGCCCCTGAAATTTTCACGTACATAATATGTATAACAATCAAAATACTTTAAATTTAAAAGGAGGTGCATGTAAATATTTTGGAAGGAAAATAAGTAAAACTACTTTCTTTAATTGTATTTTCTGTTCATCTCCTTATAGGTTTACTCAAATTTCAAGAGTAAACATTCATTTGATGCAAAATTGAATTCCACATCCAACGAGTACCCATTATGCATACTTCTAAGAAGACCCATATTCATAAACACATGAAGATACATTAAAAAAGTGTGTTTAACACACTTTTTTAATGTATATTCAATTTTATCAATGTGGGTCTTCTCAGAAGTATGTACAATGGGTACGCGTTGAATGTAGAATTTAATTCCACATTCAATAAGTATCTACACTTGAAATTTGAGTAAATATACAAAGATATAAGCCAAAAATGCAATTAAAAAAAGTAGTTTTCTTCTTTTCCCTCCAAAATTTATAACTCTTATTTTATTATTTTCCTATTATCGTATTATCTTTCCTCAGAAGTCCCTTTTAGGTTGAAATTTCCTCTAATGCAACATTTCCAACCCTCCCTTCAAACCTTACGTGTCTTTCTTCAAATCTTCAATGTTGCCTTTCATTTTTTCTTGTATACCATCAATCATAGCTTTCATGCCATTCTTCAAACCATCCATCTTAGCTTCCATGCATTCTTGAAATCGTCCATCTTAGCTTCTGTTGCTTTTTGTGAGAGTGAAATTTGTTGCATTTGGTCTCGTAGTTTTGAAATATCGTGTTGCATTTCTTCCTCTTCTTCATGAGTCATAGTAGAGTTTTCGGGTTGCTTACTAGGTGTTTCGAGTTTATTTCTTGGGGCCATAAATTAATGATAATTATGCTTCGCTATGCCCTTTGAATGACTTCAAACTATTTTTTCAAAAAAAACTTATGAAAATTTGTGAAAGGACTACACACTTTTTTTTCGCTTTGTAGGAGATCTATATTGAATCTCTGTAATTTTGGATCTCCAAGGTCTGAAATTTATTAGACTAGTAGCCCTATGATTTTTTTTCCAAACCAACAAGTCTAATTGGTATTATATTCTCGAAGAAATGGTTATGCCCAATCTCCCATGATGACTTGATTATAGAATAGTTTAGTAAATAGAAATTGTGCTAAGTGCCACATGTTAATGTTTTGTCCTTCAACATTTCAAATGATACCCAACAAACTTTAGGCCTTCCTCTTTTTGTAACCTTTTATGAAAATTGAATTTGATGTCCATAGAAAAAGTATGGCTTTTTTCCCAAGGTCACCTATTTGAGATTGAATTTGGGAGACTGTAAGAACCCCATATTCCTTGGATCATATATCTGAAAATATAGTGAACAAAGAACTGAAATTAGTACACAAGGTTCAGCAAGATTTTGGCTCAAAATGTTTTTAATTTCAACTTCTGAATCTTCGTAGAACAAAAGTTATAGATAAAATTCTGCGATGGCTAGTTTGAAGTAGTTAAACCCTAGAATCCAAAGCTCTGATACCAAATGTTATGCAAATAGCTTGTAGAATAAAAGGAGAGGGAGATCAACGACTTCAAAATAAACCTCTTTGAGGGGGAATCATCCTTTACATTACAAAAATGAGCAATTCTTCGATGATTAAAATGACAACAACTTCTTTCTATATAAAGGAATCTAATGGGTCACAATATAATCAGAGCCGACATAACAATAATAATGTAAGGGCACAACAAGAAAATAGTGGCCTTCTATGTGGCACAAAAATAACAATATGGGGAATACATGGGCAAAACAATAATAATAAGCTAGCTATCGTAACAATAATGAGGAAATACACTAGTATTATAGGGACCTAACAGGACATAATACCCTTCACAATGATCAAATTCATGAAGATAGAGATTATGTTTATAGTTCAAGAAATTTGTTATTCATATCAATGATGAATATTTAGGCAAATCCATTGTGGACATGAAAGAAGATAACTCTTCAAAGTTTATGAGCATCGAGAATGTCAATGGTGGTATCTTAGAGAATATTGAATCATCTGTTCTAAGAAATTTTGAAGTTTCAAAATTGTGGAAACATGACCTTGAGTCAAGGAAAGATGTGAATATGCATAAAGCTACCAAAAATCAAGTTGAGGAAACTGGTTGCCACATTATGTGTTTCCAAGATCAATTTTCTACTGGGAAAATGACTGGAAGTAATATAATGATTCTTATGCCTAAGTTTAAGAATGTTGAAGAAATTACACATTGTGAAGGCAGAGGAAATGTTCAACATGAAACATAAGGTGTGGATTTTCCATCGAAACACATCCCTTGCAAAGATGCATGGGAGCATAATGTTGAACATTATCCTGAATGTGTTACTTTAGGGTATTTACCAAGAAAATTAAAAACTTCCAAAGAATCAGTGGTGCAAGTGCAGGCTATCAGTTCTATAAATTTATGGTTGTATTTTTTTCACCTTAGGAGTTGTGGGAATGATTTAATGAAATCCATGGTATATAGTACATGTAGTTCAATTCCTAGTCTAGGCTACATAGAACACACTGGTACCATTCATCTATGGCAAACAGGTGGTGGGAAAATTGATTTAGAGAACATCACTAGTACCTCTGACATCAACATTTTAATTGGTTTGAACATTCTATCTGCTAACGAGGAGAAAGTACATATCAAACTCCATTTTTTTTTGAGAGGGTCCTTATTGACTCTACCTTCAAAACATTTTGGAAATGTCAAGCACTCTGGAAATGAATACATTAGACCATACTCCACGCAAAATTGTACCTCGCAACTTGGTGAACAATGTAGGAATCTTGAGCATCTACACAATATCTTATTTAAATAGCCCACCTACTTGGGCACAGAGTCAAACACATCAAGCACCAATTCATAATGAAAATGAAAATGGAAAATGAGAGCCACGGTTCAAGAGAAATAAGGAGAATTCTAAAGACACCTTATGCATCCTCAACAAAGGACAGAATCCACGACAAGAGACCCTTCTCCATGATCGAATTGATGAACATAGAGAGGTAAGTTTATATTTCAAAAGAAGTTTTTTTCATAGAAATGAACAATATTTAGGCACATCCATTGTAGAAAAATGACTCGAAGTAATAACATGAATGTTATGTCTAAATTTAAGAGGATTAAAGAGATTACACATTGTGAAGGAAGAGCAAATGATCAACATGAAACTGAAGGTGCGTATTTTCCATCGTAGCACATGATTGGAAATGATGTATGGGAGCATAATGTTGAACATTCTCCTAAATGTGTTACTTCATGGTAGTTACAAATCAAAGTAAAACTACCAAAGAATCAGTGTTGCCAGTGGAGGCTATCAATTCTATAAATTTATGGAGGGATTTTTTTCACCTTAGGAGTTGTGGGAATGATTTAATGAAATATATGGTATATAGTACATGAAATTCAGTTTCCAGTTCAGGCTCCATAGAACAAACTGACCACTGATCTATGCCGAACAGGTCGTAGGAAAATTGATTCAGAGAACATCAAAAGTACCTCCAGCATCAACGCTTTAACTAGTTTGCACATTATATCTATTGAAGAGGAGAAAAGTAAATATCAAACTCTAGTTTGTAGTGAGAATGTCCCTATTGATTACTTTCTAAACATTTTTGAAATTCCAAGCATAGTGGAAACGAATACATTAGACCATACTGCAAGCACAATTCCACTTGAAAAATTTTTGAACAATGCATGCATCTCGAACATCTACACAATATCTGATTTAAATAGCCCACCGGCTGGGGCATATAGTCGAACACATAAATCACCAATTCATACTGAAAATGTAAGTGGAAATACTTGTACTAACTACCATATAGATGTTCCTAAAATGACAAGCACCGTGAAAGAAAAGCCACTAAAGCATACTTAAGTTGCATCCAAAGGTCTAGTTGGTGAATTAGTGCACATCATGAGTATCTCCAGCATTGACATGGTCTTTGGTTTGAATATACCAAATGCAAAAGTGTAGAATAATGAACATCAAACACCATTTCATAGTGAGAATGTTAGTGAGAAGTCCTTCAATGAATATTGTCCAAACGTTTTTGAAATTACAAGAACTATCAAAACCAATCCATTGGTGCATTCTGCAGCTACATCAAAAGTGGTGAGTTTCCCAATAGCCAAAATGCAAAGTAATGCACATCAAACTCTCATTCATAGTGAGAATTCTAGTGAGAAGAACTATATTGATTATTGTATAGATGTTTTCGAAATTACAAGAATCCTCAAAACCATGACCTTGGAGCAATTTGTAGCTGCATCGAAAGGTCTACCTGAAAGTATTCAAGGAGGAGACTTACTGACCTTCCAAAGGAAGGTTCTGTTTGTGTCACAAAGGAAGTAATTCTACCTATGAACGAAAGAAATTTGGTTCCTGAAGTTGAATAAAAAATAAACAAGGATGTGGAGGTTGAGACCTCCAACCAAAAAGACAACATGGAATACACAAATTTTCAATTTTTCAATTTCTAATAATGGATCAAGCCATTTGTTTATGGAAATAAGCCGTTGCAGTGACTTGGTGGGGTTTGAACTTGAGACACACTGTCATCATCAATTCATCATTCACAAAGTTCCGGGAAACCTATGCAAACTCAGAATACCCTTGTTTAGCTTTCGATCTCAAGATCAAATTTAAGTATACCGAAAAAAATGGTTTCCCTTCAATAGTAATTGTTGCCTCTACTAGAAAAATTTGGGATCTTTTATGAGTTTTGCAGTTGTTGGGTCTATGTTTTCATGGATGACTTCGTAGGAATGCACATGTTTGCCTCTCAGAATGTCATTCCTTAGTATTGAATGTTTTGAAGGTGGAGAGAATGGGTTTGTAAGTTGTTTATAAGGGGACCTGGTGCTTGAAGGTCTCAAGTGTATATGTTCTCAATTCCTTTTATTCCATATCCCATTATCCCATAGCTGGATATTTTTCATACTTAATCATTCTGTAAACAAGGTTTTTGTTAAGTCTTGCATGTGAGAGAAGCTCTATTCAGAATTTAATGGAGTTTGTATGTTTAATACTAAATCATGAGGCTAGTAAATGTGGATTGATGTGTGAATTTAATCCAATTCCTTAGTGGGTGTTGCATTGTGAGTGCACCCAATTTTTTTCAAGCCCAACTTTGGTAAGTTCGGTTGCCTCCTTGACCTAATGATCAACATTTGCATGCATATGTCGGTTCACATGGTAGAATGAGATTTTGTTTAATGTGCATGTCTCCTTTTTAGTTCAAGGCTTTCAAGTGATGATTATAACAAGCTTGTTATCCACTGGTAACATTTTCCAAAGAATTGCTCTAATGATCATTGAGGAATCACCTAAGACAATGAATGATCTTACCTTATCTTCCTCTGCGAAGATTTGAGTTTTCACATTATCAGTAATGGTTTGTAGAGTGTGAAGTGAACCAATAGAGAAATTGAAGGCTAATCTCACAAAGTTCAACTTTTATGCTATGTGGAAAAGTCTCGTGAGATCTGTGAGGGAATTTTTTGTTGAACTCCTTGATTTGAAGATAATAAACTTATATTAATATGAACAAAACAAGTGCAAACAAGGAGGAATTTCCTCTTTTGTTGCAAGAAATTGTGGCTATACTCTAGAAATAAAACTAACTATACACAAGAAAAGTTCCTTTTTCACAGCGAAATAAAGACAACTAGAGTTGTTACTTTAGCCTCAAATGCTAAAGTTGATATACTGCCTGTAGTTACCCAGTTCTTTTGTATTTTCATGAAAGTAAGGATGAATAATTTTTCCATTTTTTTTTGTAGGGTTTATAGTTATAAAAAACTTAATCATTGTGTAATATAACTTCAACTTTGCACACTTTGGTTCAAGGGTTGGTCATATTGTGAAAGGGGCTAGAGCAGTTTTAGTTGTAGAGGGAGCATCATTTTAAAAGCTCAAGACAATTTATTTGTAACCATGATAATGTTTTGAACTTTGTGAACTATGAGCGAGACAATATTCTCAATTTTGTAAACTAAGAATCAGATAATGATTTTAACTTTTTTGGATTCTTGAAAAGAAGGAATTTGTGCAATGGGAAGACATTTGGATGGGGTACATTGGATGGTCACATGGGGTGCTTATATCGTAAACTATCAATTTTATTGCTAATGCAAGGGTACTCACGAGGATGTGGTGTGTTTCATGTTGTGATGCTCCTTAACGTTCATTATCGTTGTTATTTGTGATTTCCATATATGTTGCTCAAATTTATATCTAGGACATGTGATACAATAGGTTAATAATTTCTTGCTTGTTTTAGGAGTTTTTAATTTTTTTCCAGAGCTTAAACAACTTATGTGGTTCTCTATTTCTTCTTGGCTGCCATGAACTCCTGACATTTTAACGGCTTTAGGTTTTGAGAAATGATACTTTATGGATCTGCCGCACTTTCTATTTATCTCACATTTGTTGCTTGTGATGACTTTTATCCTACTCTTTCTTACTTTACCGCATTAAGACATTTCCTTTGCGACATATAATTCAATTGCTAGTTAAAATTATAATGGCTTACATGTTGCTTGGGATGTTTTCAAGAAAATGGAAGTCCCGTGGTTAAACATGTTTCCATTTAACCATAATGCTAAGAACAGAAGTTATACATAATCTTGCTGGCATATGTGGTTATATATATATATATATATAAAATCTGAACTCGAAGAATGTGTCAGTTTGTTTCTTTTTTATTGGTTTTCTTACGGACGCTCTCTTTCTTGTTTTTTGGTTTTTTTACGGACGCTTTGTTTCTTGTCTTCTGGTTTTCTTGCGACGCTTCTGCTTCGCATTCAAGAGAATTTTTCCCAGATACAGAGTCCATGCTGCGAAGAATAAGAATTGTAGGGAGCTACATCTAATTGTAAGCTGTGCCTGAACTGACATGCAGAATAAGGAGTCGTTAAAGGGACCTTCCGATGATTGAAGGATCGTCTGGAGCTGTCGATAATATTAATATTAATCATCCTCCTCCACCAACAGATTTGCCGACTGCTAATCATCATCGGGCGATGTCGCGTTACAGAGGAGTTGTTCGTCAGAGTAACTGTAAATGGGCAGCTCAGATTCGCGTAAAAGAAGACGAAATTCGGTTGGGCACATTAGATAGTGAAGATGAGGCCGCAACGGCATATGATAGAGGCATCCTCAAATACAGAAAACCCCATAAGCGAGGCCACCTCAACATTCTCAGAGAAGAGGAAATCGAGGAGGAAATCAAATTCCAGGCCATGTACACCAAACAGAAGATAGTGGAAATGATCAAAGATCATTCCTACGACGAGAAGTTACGGAGGTTTAATGGTGATGGCCATGGTGGTGATATAAATAGGGACACAGAGATTATGTTCTGTAAAAAGCTGACCCAGAGAGATTTATGCCAGCAATTGAACATTCCGAAATATCACGCGACTCATTATTTTCCCCTGGGTGAGCAGCAGAATACAGGAAAGTTGTTGGAATTCCTGGACGAGGAGGGCAAGTCGTGGGTCATCTTTTACACTTGCATTAACAACCAGAGATATGCGCTGACCGCGGGTTGGAAAGACTTTATGTACCATAAGAAATTGAAGGTCGGTGATCTGCTTCTCTTGAAGAGATTGCGCTCATCGAATATACTCACCGTCATTCGGCATGAGGAGGAGGAATATCATGGCCAATCAGTCCAGCTTCAAGGTGAAACCAGTCATGTCCAATCAGTGCAACCTCAACGTGAAATCAGTCATGTCCAATCAGTGCACCTTCAAGGTGAAACCAGTCATGGCCAATCAGTGCAGCCCCAACGTGAAACCAGTCATGGTCAATCAGTGCAGCCCCGAGGTGAAACCAGTCATGGCCTATCAGTGCAGCTTCAAGGTGAAAACAGTCATGGCCAATCAGTCCAGCCCCAACGTGAAACCAGTCATGGTCAATCAGTGCAGCCCCCAGGTGAAACTAGTCATTGTCAATCAGTGCAGCTTCAAGGTGAAAACAGTCATCGGAAATCAGTCCAGCCCCAAGGAGAAACCAGTCATGGCAAATCAGTCCAGCCCCAAGGTGAAACCAGTCGTGGGAATTCAGTCCAGCCTCAAGTTGAAATCAACAACTCGAGTGGTAAAATGCACAGCAAAATGGGCACTTCCGACGCACGAATCAGGTGATAAAAATGAATTTATGGTATTTGGACATGACATTAGAGGATATCGAAATGTGTAAACAGTCCAGTCTCAAGTTGACAGCAACAACTCTAGTGGTGAATTGCACGGTAAAATGGGCACTGCAGAAACGTGACCATCAGATCAAAAAATTGCTACTCTGCTATTTGGTAAAGAAGTTGATCCAAAACGATGAAGGGAAAGAGAATAGCTGGGAAAATGGGCTTAGTTTATGAGTTTGAGGGTTAGTTGCGATTGGCACTTTGGTTTAAGATACCATACATACAACCTTTTCGTTTTGCTTCATCGTTATGGAAAATGTACTTACTGTTGGGATTGTTTAAGTCCAAATGTTTTGTTTTAAGGTAATCGTATATGATTTTTGGAACAAAGAAATAAATTGTTCCGGTTGTTTTTTATTATTGATATAATTTTTGTAGATTGATAGGTATAGGGTATTTGGTTTATCTAAATTAGTTTAGATAGTTAAGCATTTTTTATTTGATGGTAAGTTCTTAGAATATTTTAGAGTTTGATAAATTAAAATAATTTCATAAATTGTTAATGGAGATAAATATGACCAAAACATATTTAGATAAATATGTTTATGTCTTAACTTATTTTTGTAAGTTAATCTTTTATTAATTTTAAAGAAAGGAATGCATATAGATGTCCCCAAAATAGCTCATCTCACCTCGACTGAGTTTGCTCATCGAAAAGTTTACCATATGACAAAAATAAAAAAAGGTCACGAGAAGTAATTAGGCCATGGGAACCAGAACACAACTAAAAAAAAATTACAACAAAAATCATACTAGTCATGAGAAGTAATGGATGTAGGGTCGTCTAGGGAAATTCTAGGAGGCGGTGGAGGGCAGAAATCATTCTTGACATTCCCTTCGAAGTGTTTCATCGAGGTTTCTAGCTTTTCGACTTTCTCTAAGAGAAGATTCTGGCCTCTCCTCACCACAATTACATGCTCCCTCAGTTGACTCTCAAAGTAGTGAAGTCGCTCCAAGGTTTCCATTAATAGTGCATGACCTTCTCTCTCGATGCGTTTAGCAGCATCCATTCAATTCATTAGATTAACAATGAGGTCCCGACAACTTTCTCCACAACAATGGTGGTAGACTTTCCCTTCCATGACAGGGTCTTCATGGTAGCCGATCCAGATGGAGAATTACGTAAAGCTTCTAGCTCCAAATTGAGCCCCATCGGCCCGCACTCGCACCAAACGAAAATTACCAAGAACATAATCCAAAAAATGTCACTATCTTCCTATTTATCTCCACGAAAATGGTATCCTTTGGAGTTAAGCGAATTATCACCTTATTCAACAAAAATTTGAAGAGCTTCCACCCGTAGAATTCAACAAACCAAACTTGGTAGTAGGCCCTCCCGGTTTTCCACAACAGATGAACAGGGATGCCACGAGGGTGGGCTGACTACCATTGCATAAAGATTGAAGGTCAGCTCAATGACTGTCACCGCCTTATCCCACTACTACACTGCCAATTAATCACTCGAGTCGGAGGGACTCTCCATACCCGAATACATTGAACAAACCAGAGAACGTAGCTCTGCAAGCAATGGAAGGCCCCCCTCTTCCCTATGCCTCACACCCTCCACAGTAGACAACCATAGCTCTCTACCCACAAAGCCCAAATTTACCATCTCGCCATGCCTTTCTGACCATCAACCCGTCACCTTCCACCAGATGCGAATGCAAACACAGATGCAAATGCTCTAGATCCACCCTTGACAACATTCTCAAGAATTCTCATCGCACACTTAAACACCCACCCCACTATACCACTCTCCACAACTATTAATGACTGAAAGGATCGGGAGGCCCATATCCCGACCTCGAACTTTTGAATTTAGTCCGTGAGGCAACCACATGTTCTCAGTTCCACACCCCATCATGGAATGTTTCTATCTTAACTTTAACTAGTTGGTATAATCTCTATTTTATTGTTTCCTATTGGTTCAACTATTTTAGTTACACCAACAACTATATAAGGCTAAACCTTGTTTTTAACATATATGTATACTTAGATGTTGATGTTATCAATTCCATACAAACTATGTTACAACCAAATCATTTGGTTAATTTCAGTGCATGCGGTTGCCTATATATATAATCTTTGTATAAATGTTTAAATTTAAGCTACTTCACATCTTTTCTGATTTTTATTACTCTTTATATAAATTCAAGATAAGGTTAATGTCACTCATTTTTTCAATATTTGAATAAATAAAACCTATAATCAAGAGTTTCTAATATTCTTAAGATATTGTATACTATTATTGAATATAATAAAATAGTTAAAAATATTAAAAAAATTAGTTTAGATGATTTGTTAAATATATATTTTTTAGATTTAAATTTTTAAAAATACATTATAATTAATTCATTTACAATATTTATCAAATAATTATATCGCCAAAAAAATCAATATTTAAAATCGTAAATCCTTAAAAAAAAATCTCATTTTAATTTAAAAATAATAAAAAAAATTAAACCCTTTAATAAAAAAAATTTAACAATTCAATTTAAGAAAGCTTGACGTTAAAAGGGAAAAAGAGAATTCAACAAAGAATAATGAACATGTCGTGAGGGAATTGCTTTAGATTTCTTAAAACTATGTTGAGGTATCAAAGTCCTCTCGGTTTTCTCCGATTACGAAGACTCGTACTTTTTCATCCTGGAATTCCATACTATAATTGTTAAATCTAAAAGTTAGATGTTATTCTTTGATTTCCACGCTATAATTATATATATAGTTAGTATTGATTTCATATATTAAAATAAATATTAATTTTAAGTAAATATTAATTTGAAATTTATAAAATTTTAGTATATATAAAATATTTTAAAGCATAACTTATTGATTTGATTATGAAAATCAAATTTTGAATTTTAGGCTCATACAATGCTTCCTAACGTGATGATAAATAAATTGAGATGCCAGATAAGCATAATTACTTAATTCTTATTCAATTTAGCTATACAGAATTAATGTGAATATATTTTTGAATGAGTAAAGTTTTTATTTAGATACAAAGTACTGTTCTTTATGTCCGGATGAAAATGTATGCGGTGTATTTTTTAATATTTATAATTATGTCTATTTATATTTATTAATATAAATCAACAACAAATATTTTTGTTAATAATAATAATATATATTTTTAAAGTGATAGCCAAGCGAGACACTAAATTGGTGATTTCTTAGGAGGAAACACATGCTCTTAACCATTAGGCCCACTCACGCTGTATTATTTAATAATTAAATTATAATAAATTTCATGATATTTTTAAAAACTATATATTATTGTAAATAGATACTTATGTATATTATTGTAAATAGATACTTATGGTTACAAATAATAATTGTGTTATAGTGGTGGTTAATATTGGGATCCAAATGAATGGTTGAGATTGTGAGTCAAGCTAATATTTTTTGTCATATGAAAAATTTGCCAATAGTTTTTTTAGTTTCAAAGTTAGTCTTTTTTTAATCTATTTATTAACAAATTATTTGTGAAATGTGTTATGGGATGTAATTTATTAAAAATTATTTATAAAACATGGTATTGACATTTGGTGTTTGTTCATTTCATTTAGTGTGCCTTTTGAAACATCATCTATATCAATAACTACCCTATATTCATCTTAACTCTGGATCTATCAAACTTGGATCAAATTTGTAGGGTTGCAAACCTCTCTTTTATGTGAAAATATATATTTTGAGTGCAAAACTTGATTAAAGGTTTGCACATTGAGAGATTTGATCCCTCTCGGCCCTTGATATATCTACAGTTAAGATGGATCTATGTTGGTTGGTTTCAGTAGTGTGCTTCCAAAGAAAATCTAACAAACATATGATTAAATTTATCAATAATATATAAATTTATCTAATATTAATATAATCCATTTAAATATGCTAAATATGTCTAAGATTAAGCTAGTCATTTTAATTTTAAATTTTCTTAGTTACTCATTTTGTTGTTTGTTGAGATGATAAATATTGTTAATCACTATAACCGTAAAATCAATAAAATTAATATTTTGAATTGAAAGTGATAATGTAATAGTGTTGAATGATATAAAATGTGAATAATAAAAATATAGTGAATTACAAAGAGTCTTCATTGTGATTAATCCCAAACAATATTTGTCTACTATTTTTACTATCACCGTTGTTAATTTTGTCATCTTTTCATATAAGCGTTGTTACTTTTGTCATCTTTTTATATCGCTTATATGAAAAGGACATGTTAAATGGTAAACCATGTAAACATCATACCTTGTCTCTCTTTATCTCCAATATTAATAGGTTGAATTAATACAACACAAAAATAATGTACATTGTCAATATTTTGTTGTGCTTACAATGAAATAAATTCGGTCAAATCAGAAATCAACATCTACACTGAAATCAATGCATCTAATGCAAACAATCAAACAAGATTAGTAACCAACATGTATGCTGAAACCAATATATCCAATGCAAGTACTCAAATAGGATTAGAAATCAACATTTACACTCAAATGAGTGCATCTAGTGCAAGTAAGAAAATATGATTATAAACCAACATCTACACTAAAATCAATGCATCTAGTGCAAGCAATCAAATAGGATTAGAAATCACTATCTACACTGAAATCAATCCATTTACTGCAAGTAATCAAATAAGATTAGAAATCATCTACATTTAAACCAATGCATCTAGTGCAAGAAATCAAATATTATTAGAAATCAATATCTACATTGAAATCAATGCATTTAGTGCAAGAAATCAAATAGGATTAGAAATCACCGTCTATACTAAAATCAATGCATTTAGTGCAAACAATCAGATAGGATTACAAAAATCAATGGGTCTAGTGCAAGCAATCAACAATCATTAGAAATCAACATATACATTAAAATCAATGCATCTAGTGCAAGCAATGAAATAGGATTAGAAATCACCATCTACATTGAAACCAATGCATCTAGTGCAAGAAATATTCTTCACTCTCTTCCCCCTCCATCTATATTTATATCTCCCTCTATATCTCCTTCTTTGTCTCTCTATATCACCCCCCCCAAACACACAGGCTCTCTCGCTCCATATCTATCAATATCTTTATCCCTCCCTCCCTCTCCATTCTATCATCTTACCTCTCCTTAGGTTCCATCTATATTCCTATCTCACCTTGTCTCTATATATCACCCCCAAAACATACACTCTATTTCTCTAATGTATCTATTTATCCCTCCCTCCTCTTCTCTCTCTCTCTCTCTCTCTCTCTCTCTCTCTCTCTCTCTCTCTCTCTCTCAGATCTGATTTAGAATATTAGTTTGGAGTGCTAATATCTTCCTCACATTATAAATAAAATGCTTTCATTGTGCTTAAGGATTCATAAATTTTTGCAAGTGAAATGAAGAGATCTTATGTTAATTTTATGATAAATTTAACATAAACCAGAAACCAAACAGTAGTATAAACATGTACAGAACATCATCAAAAACGCACTACAACAAGCACATGATAAAGTAGTTCACCCCTCTTGGGCTACACCTCCTTGGTCTAGCTTCTAATGGATTGGGCTTCTTTATTATGTTCAAAAGTGAAAAAAATTGTGTTTACAATGTGCAAATGCTTCTGAAACCTATTCCAATCAATCTAAAATACTAAGAAATGTCCATCTAGCCTCTTTTTGCAACCAATTTGGTGGAAAACTGAAGAAGTTATGACTTCTCTTAGTTCTCCCACTATCTGTTCTACAAATTTCTCTAAATGTAATAGGAACCCACATTTCCTCTCCAATAATATGCTAACCAAGCGAGAATTTTGCCGAGTAGTGGGCCATAATTCATTGATATCGACTATCCATCACAAATCACAATTGGTAGGGGTGCACTTAATATTTGTGAACACGACGGTGATTGTGGGATTGCAATGTGGTGGACCTGACAGAATTATAAATTGGAATCCACAAATAAATCGCATCAGGAACTTATCTCTTAACTGCAATTCGACAAATTATCGGCGAGTAACCATAATGTGAGACTTCATTTTCCTGCGAGTTGTGATTGTGATTTGTGATTGTGTTTATCGCATCACAACCCAGGTATGCTAGTGGCTGATTTATCGCATCGCTTCTATTGGGCTGATTCATCGCATCGTAACTTTGGACGTGATTCTTTAACACTTTTCTTCTTGTCTTTTGTGAAGTGCAATTGTGATTTATCGCATCGCAACCCTTTACAGCTCGGGGGCTAATTCTTTAAAACGATTTGTCTGCAACCTATCATTTGTGATATGCGACGGCTACTGGAGGCCTGCCACTTGGTGCCTCCTCACTCCCTGAAGGGCCTTGCCACATCATCCAATCCTATCCTGTGTCTAAGTCAAACCTAAACTTTGAATTGCTCTAACTTCGGCATACGGTCTCGGATTTTAGTGTCATTCACAATGTTAGAACCAAAATGATGAGCTATTCGATTCTAGGCTAGTTTAACAAATTATGACACTTTGATTTTTTAGCATAATTTTGAGAACCTGATCACTCCTCCCCAATGGAAGCGTTTTGGACTCCAAATGGATCACTTTCAATTATTCTCTAGGTGAGGATATAGTTTTCTCACATTTCCAACCTCTATCCATTTGTATTTTGAAGGAATTGTACCTTTGAGCCCCACTCAAGTATAATCAATACTTCCCCTTTTTGATGTCCTTGATTGTCTGTCAAGTATAGTGTCTTGTTGAAGCACATCAAGAAATTCTAGAGAAAAGTCTTCAATATATGGAATTTGAATATTTTGTCCTTGATATTCAATCAAAGGAGGCCCATACAACCTTAAATTCTAAACATTAACAAAAACATGAATGTGCATATATGAAGGCATATCCAACCTGAAGGCATTATTACCAAACTTTTCCAAAATTATGGATGGACCATATCTAATTAGTCTGAGATTTTTACCTTTTCCTTCAAGCTTCTCTTTGTTAATGTGAAGCCAAAATTCATCACCAACTAGAAACTTGTGATCTTTTCGATGCTTTCCATGCCTTGATTTATACTTTCCTTTACTTTTCTCAAGTTTTTCTTAAACCTTTTCGTCCACTAATTGAATTTGTGCAATGAACTTTCTTGCTTTGTCTATGCTACTATGACCTTCAATAGCAACATCTTTGCCAAAAATAAAATCCAAAGGAGATTTAGGCAAGTATCCCATGCACGCCTCAAATGAAGAAGTTTGAGTTGAAGAGTGCTTCGCTTGGTTGTAAGCATGTTGAATACAATGCAACTGTTCATCCCACAACTCAGGATGCTTGCTGCAATACCAACATAGAAGATGTATTGTTCTTCTGTTCACTACCTCTGTTTGACCATCTATTTGTGGATGAAGGGTTGTACTCTTTTTCAGTTTGGTGTCCATGAATCCCCCCACGTTTGACCAAACATTCCCCACAAAACGAAGAATCACAATCACTAACAATAGATGTAGGCAATCCAAAATGCACCCAAACATTTTAAAAAAATAACTGAGCAGTTTGTTCAGCTATAACTTGGTTTTTACATGGCATCAAAATACACATTTTGTTGAACCTATCCACAACTACATACAAATAATCATGAACTCTTTTTGACAATGGAAGACCTCCTATAGAATCCATAGAAACACTCTTCCATTATTGTGAAGGAACCGGAAGTGGTGTGTGCAATCCTAACTTCCTATTGCTAGGCTGATGGATTGCACGTATTGAACATCCCTTAATAAAGCGAGACACACTTTCAAGCATAAGATGCCAATAACAATACCTTTGTATATGTTTCACTGTCTTAATTACACCAAAATGGCCAACAATAAGAGATGTACCTCACTTATGATGTTAAATCTTACTCCCTACGAAATACAAAGCTTTCCAAGATGGTACAACAAGTTATCATGCAATTGATAATCCAATTCCTCTACTTGGTTACCTTGAATAAAGCTTACATAAACGTCTTGAAATTCATTATCTAGTTCACATTTTTCAATATAGCTTTATTGTAAAAAATAATTATGCTTCAGTAACGTATCTACACTAATAATCGGCCGAGAAAGCATATCAGCAACATTATTGTAGATACCTTTCTTATACCTGATTACCAAGTGGAATTTTTGAAGAAGACCCATCCATGGGAAGTGCCTTGATTGCTATAACTTTGATTGATATTTCAAGTATTTGAATGGATAATGATTAGTGTGAATGTTTGTTTCCTTACACATCAAGTAGTGTTTCCATTTTTCACACTTTGCACCAATGCATACAATTCCTTGTCATATGTAGGATAGTTAATCACCGCACCATTAAAAGTTTTTGAATGAAAACATATAGGCTTACCATGTTGCATGAGGACTGCACCCATAGCGTAGTCATTAGCATCTTTATGAATCTTAAATGGATGTCTCAAGTCTAGAAGTGAGAGTACGGGAGTTGTATTGATATTTTCCTTGAACACATCAAATGCCTTTTGTTTTTTGCCTCTGCATTGAAAAACTTGTTTCGCGCTAGTCAACGCATGAAAAGGAGATGCTATAAGATAAAAATTAGTAATAAATTTCCTCCAATATTGGGTTGCTCACAGAAAACTTTTTACCTTTGTAACTATCTTCAGCCTTGGCCAATTTACAATGACATCAACCTTTGAGAGATCTATTTTCAACTCACCTCCTCCAACAATATGACCCAGGTAAACTAAATAATTCTTTCCAAATTCACACTTCGACATCTTAATATGCCACTGTTATTTTTTCAAGACATCAAATACTTCTATTACATGCATGACATGTTCATCATAGGATTTACTGAAAATTATGATGTCATCTAAGTATACTATGAAAAATTCATCAATAAATGGCCTCAACACATCATTCATCACATGCATGAATGTAGCAGGATCATTACATAAACCAAATGACATAACCATCCATTAAAACAACCCTATTTTGTTTTGAATGTTGTCTTCCAAATGTCTCCTTCAGTTATTCTCATTTGATAGTAGCCATTTCTTAAGTCCAACTTAGTAAAATACTTTGCATCTTTCAATTTATCCAGTAAATCATTTATTCGAGGCAGTGGGTAACGACTCTTTACTGTAATTTTGTTTACTACACGAAAGCCCACACACATGCAACAGGTTCCATCCTTATTTGGCACCAAGAAAATAGGTGAACCACAAGGCGAGGAAGATGGTCTAATGATCTCTTTATTCAACAACTCTTGGATTTGCATCTTAATTTCTGCTCTTTCCAGCACTAACATCATGTACATGCCAATGTTAGGAAGAGGACAATCTTGTTGCAATTGTATATTGAGTTTGATTACACTCTTAGGAGGTAATCCCTTTGGCTCCTGAAACATTTCATCATATTGGTTAGCTACGCCAACCAATTCAAGTTTCAAATTCAAATCACAGTCTTTAAAAACTTCATTATCAACATCTTTTTTGGGTTTGATCATGAGAAGCATGAAATTCTTTTTGGAATTCACATGTCTTTTCATTTGGCCTGCATTAACAAGTGAAAGATTTGTTTTCATGTTGTAAGCTCCCACAATACATTCTACTCCATTTTTGAATAAATGATACTTAATTCCATATCGATGGAAGATAGGTTTTCTGACATAAAGGTACAAGCTGCCTAAAACCATGCCACAAATATCTAATGGCACAACATCAAGATCCACTTTATCTATGAAATTTGCAGTAATAGGGAATCTCAGTTTACACTTTCTAGTAACCTGTAATTGTGCATTGTTACATACCCATCTAAGTGGATACGATTTATGATGTGGAAGAGTTTCCAGATTTAAACTCTTGACAATGTTTTCTGAGAGAAGAATGGCTTGAGAGCTGCTATATCAATGTTGTTATGTTTTGAGGTCACCCTATGTGGAATAGTTATATTCTTCTCTTTTCATTTGGAGTTTCATTTTGCAAATATGAAGAACTAGTGCTAGAAATGGATTATTTTCCTTTTAAGCCCATGGATGTGACTTTAGCTTCATCACCAGAATTGGATCCCAAATCTTGTTGAGTTGTTTTAGTTGTCTTATGTTTTCCCTTGTTGTTCTTTTGTTTTAGTTTTAATTCGGGATGAAGCTTCCAATAGTGAGCTTCATCATGACCCCCTCTAGAACAATGTTTACATGTAACTTTCTCTCCTTCATTTTTGATAGATGCATTTTTCTTTGCCTTCCATTTGAAATCCTTTTCTTTTCCCTTACTCTTAAATGGATTTTTACTACCTTCTTCTGGGGTTTTTTTCCCGCTTGCCTCAAGATGAGTGGCTTGCACACACACATCATCTAGATTATTGGTATTAAACATTAAGATAGTATACGTAAGGTAACTATGTAAACCCCCTATGTACTTCAACAAAGTTTCTTGTCACTGAAAATGTACACCTAACATCAGAGACCTTTTTCTGAATTCTTGGGTGTAATATTGCACATTTTGACATTTTAGTTGTCTAAAGTTCTGCCAATTCATGATGAATTTCTGCATATAAACTAGAGGGTAGAATTATGTTTTGATTATGGTAGTGAAATCATTCCAGGAAATACCGATATTACTGTGTTTTTTAATCTCCGCTTCGATCTTTGATTCCCACCATACAAGTGTTGCACCCTCCATTCTAAAGGAAGCTAACTGAATCTTTATGTCATCCTCTTGAAGGTTTTGAATCCTGCAATAGACCTCCAATTGATGAATCCAATTATCAATATTCTCTAGATTCACTTCACCATTATACATGGGCAGCTCGAATTTAACATCAAGTTTTAAAAAAGGTGATTTACGATTTCTTTTTGAAGAATGATGATGAGTATGAGTGAGGGTTGTATTAGTGGAAGAGTATGAGGATGTTTGTGAAGAAGAATATGAAGAAGATGGTGGAGAGGGTGGAGGTTTGTCTTCAATACCATTACCTCCTTTTCCATTACCTTCTCCTGAAGAGCCTTCCCTATTGGGAGGTTTGGAACTTTCTCCTTGTAACCTGTTATTCCTCTCTTCATAGAGGACCTTCACCATCTTTGTCATATCAAATAAATTCTTTCTGAAGGTCTTCTCATCTTTTGTCATGTTTGTAGGTTCTCCTTTATAAGACATGATCTCTAGAGTCCCAACTATAACTTGAGTCTAAACTGCTGTTGGAGATTGTGGCAACCTTTCTCTTCTTCCCCTTGACCCATCTTTAGGGCTTCTAACCAACTTTCCTTCACCTCTTTTTAGTCTTAACCTTGTAAGAATGACATAAAATTGCAAACAATTAAATCCTTCTTTTACAATGGAAACCTAGGGATCTGTTACCAAATTGATCTAATTTAGAATATTAGTTTGCAGTGCTAAGATCTTCCTCAAATTGCTTTCATCGTTCTCAAGGATTTATCAAATTTTGCAAGTGCAATGAAAAGTTTTTATGTTAATTTTTTGAGCAATTTAACATAAACCAGAAACTGAATAGTGGCATAAACATGTGTAGAACATCATAAAAAACACATTATAACAAGCACATGAGAAAGGAGTTCACCCCTCTTGGGCTACGTCTCCTTGGTCCAGCTTCCAATGGCTTGCGCCTCTCTATTATGGTAAAAAGTGTAAAAATATGTGTTTCACTACAAGAATAAAGGTCATTGGTGAGGGTCATGCCTGTGATGGATCTTAAGGTCCGTCACCAATGTCACATATGGTGACGTTCCTTAAAAACTCGTCATTTTAAGTGTATATAGTGATGGTCCTTTAAGGTTTGTCACCAAAGCCATTTTCAATGACACTATTGGTGAGGGTCATTAAAGGTCCATCACTAATTATCTCTTTGGTGACACTTTAGTGACGATATTTTATTGACCCTCACCAATTCTCCTTCTCGTTACTTTTGGTGATGGTCAAAAAATGTTCATCATCATTGTTCATTCTAATGAGTTTTTGATGATGTTATGTACCTATTACTATATTTTTTGTCAACGATTTAAGACCAATGTTCTTGAGTCCTTTTCATTATGTGACCATGGCCATAGTGGTTAGAGTCAGTCAATTTTTAAGAAGTAATTAATGTGTATCATTTCCCTCAAGTCATAAGAATATAAATTTCCTATTAGTCAAGACATGATTCATCTCTATTAGGTTTATTATCTAGGAAATTCCCTTTAGATAAAGTTCCACTAGTGTGTGTAGGAACTATATTATTTAATGCATAATCAAGCTTTGTCAATTCTGTTAATGATAGAGACGTAGCACTCATCGACACTCATGGCACACCTTAACCTACTTTGGAACACACTAACATTCCTTGGCACATCACATGTCTTGGAGCATCTTTGTACCTAGAACATATTTGTACCTAGAACATCTTGCCATGAGTAGGATGCCCAAGCCCATGTTGGCATGCCCTAGCATAACATAGCACTCCCGTAACATGTGTTGGCATTCCCTGGAACACCTTGGCATAATATTGCATTGACATACATAAACACTTGGCAGACATTAGCACTTGGAATGTATTGGAACATATTATTGGCATTCCTAACATCCCCCTTTTGAAAAAGATAAAGTCCCAACTTATTAACCCTCTTATGTTTTCATTTCCTTGCATTTTAGCTTTGTTATTCATTTTTTTTCCTTGAAACTCCTTGACAAATATTGGCATACTCTCGCACCCTACACATCCTAGCACCTGTCATGTCTTGGCATGCCTTGGCTCTATTTAGCACCTGTTAGAACACCCCAGAACTACCTAGCACTTCTTGACATGCCCTAATATTCCCTCGCATGCCTTACCCATGCTTAACATACCTTGTCACTCCCTCTTCGACATGACAACTAATGCTCATTGACACTCACCGACACAACATCATATTCATTCACTTCCATGCATTTTGACCTAGTTCTCCATTGTGTTGTCCTAGTACTCCCTAACAGTCCTCAACATGCATTGGCAATCTCTAGCACACCATAAAACTCTTCAACATGCTATGTCACTTCGTATCATGCATCACACTCCTTCAGACACATTGGAACTTGTCAAGTCTTATCATGTTTAGTATGTGTTGAGAAGAGTTGGTATGATTTGGCATGGTTTAGTGTCTAAGTTACTTAAGATAGATTATTGGAAAGTATATGAGAAGCAGTGGAGGAATATTTCACACTTAGAATGTACTAACACTTGGCACCTATTGGAACCTAGTGTTGGTGTGCCTAGCATGCCCCTCATGGAAAAGCTAAATTGATGACTTATTAACCCTATTATGTGTTCATTTCCTTGTAGTTTAACTTGTTCCTCCCTTTTGTTGCCTTGATAGTCCTCAACATTCATTTTCACACCCTTACACATAGTGGCATGCCTTAACACTTGGCACATCTTATCTTGCTTGAAATGCCTTCGTACTATCTGACACATGTTAACATGCCCTAGCATTCCCTAACTCACATTGGAAGTCATGCCATCATAGATAGAATTACATTTTTCCACGACTTGGGAACCTTAAATTCCCTAGAACACCTTGGCACTCCCCAGTTGTCATGCCCTCATAGATAGCCTTACTTTTTTTGTGACTTTTACATAGTAATTTGTCACCATCCCTATTACTCCTCTTGTCGTACCTTGGAGGACTCATCCCGGGAGTTATAAGGAGTGACAAAGTCTAAAAACACTTGCATTATGTTCCCCTGAGTATGTACTTCATGTTCCCTGAAGACACCTCCTACAGATTATCCCTGAAAAGTGCTCTTTTTCCATTGGTGCAAGTCCACAGTATCTTACCCGCGCCAATCATGGAGATCCTCAAAAGAGGGTGCGACCATTGGCGCTCTGTCTTAGAGCAGCAGTCACGCCAACCAAGTTTGGTCATGCTTTTTGCCTTAACGCACGTCCGACTGTTGTTTCCTTCATTACATGGAGCTTTTTTGAGGATAAAAAATCAGTCTTATGTCGAGCTCTATCCTATCTCCATCTTTAATGGCTTTTGGGGATAATGTTAATCCACAATAGGTGTCCCGGTTCATCGTATCCTCCTCCCTTCTTCATCTATATAAGCTTGTCCTTATGCATTTGACAAGCTAGTGATAGTCGTCAGTCATGGAGTGTTAGGTGTTGAGTTCTTGAGTTATTGGAGGAATGCTAGTGAATGCTAGAGAGGTTATGCTGCCGGAGAGGAGATGCATTGCAAGACACATATAGTTACTCGCCCAGCCAGGAGAGGTTCGACGTCAGAACCATGGTTGTAACTTTTCCTGTTTATTATTAATTAATGAGCGACTGCTATTATAGTTCCAATCTCATTGTCTATTATGGTGATGTGTTGATTTATTTCCTTTCTGACTGAAATATAGTTGTTCCCTGGTAGATTTTATGTTGGTATCTGTCTCTTCCTTTGCATGTGCAGGTGTTCGTTTATGATCTGCTGGAGCGAGGGAGCGGGAATATCAACTCTGCTTCAATCATAGCGTTGGATTCCAGGTTGGTCTTCCTGATTCACCTTTGATGCATAACTAGGAAGCTTTTGATGGAAGAGCGTCCCGTCCTTACGGTATACTCCAACGTTTACCAATCTCTTTGGAAGGGAAAACGGTCGAGATGGAAGTTGAAGTCATTGATGCTACTCTAACCTACAACCTCCTTCTCGGACGTAGCTGGATATACGCGATGCAAGCTGTTGCTTCATCTTTTTTCCGAATTATCCGTTTCCCTCATCAAGGGAAGATCGTTACCGTTGACCAGCTCTCCTTTTTTGCTTCTTCTTCTGAAGGCACCATCCCGTTTGTGGAGCATACCTCCAAATTACCTAAGAGTCTGGGAGTTGGACTTTTCAAAGATCCTGATCTTATGGGTGTTTTTCCACTCCCTCCTCTAAATATCGCCTCTATCAATATGATCGCTACTGGCTCTGATCCGTGGCTCGTACCCCCCACAGACCAAGTAGATTCCTGGGGCGACCGGATGCCGTTGAGTCCTGCCGAGTTTAATTATGTTGAAATCATTGCTGCCTCGGCTCCCTCTTCTGCGCTTACTCCATCCTCAGGGCTTCTAGACGAGGCTTCTTCGGATTCCCTAGGAGAAACATTCCTCTCCGACGAAGCTATTATTGAGACTATGTCTCTGGACGAACCTCCCTGGTATAGTTCTCACCATCGTTCCTCATTTCTCCCTGCCTCGCAGCATTTTTTGACATGCCTCGAGTGGTTTGCTCCTTGTCTCCCATCACAAATCCTTCAAACGCCTATTCAAATTGATCAGGTTTTTTCTGAAGGGAATATGGCAAAAATTACGCGAACCCAACCCCTCGACATCTCTGTCAAACCTGGGATAGTCGAGCATCTTCACATCGGAGTCACTTGTACTCCAGAGGAGATTCAACTTTATTCCGAACTTTTTCGCGCATTTCGTGATGTTTTCGCATGGTCATATGAAGAAATGACCGGCATTGATTCTAGTATAGTGATGCATGAAATAATCACGTACCCAGATGCTAAGCCTGTTCGTCAACTTTTACGCCCTGTACACCCCCGGAAGGCTGCGGCGATTAAGGCCGAAGTAGAAAAGCTTCTTAACACCGGTTTTATTTACCCTATTCCTCTTACAGATTGGGTTTCTAACATTGTCCCTGTAACTAAAAAACAGGGTACCATCCGAGTTTGTGTCGATTACCGTGATATAAACAAAGTCTGTCCTAAAGATAACTTTCCCACACCATTCATTGATCAGATCATTGACGAGTGCGCTGGTAGTAAAATGTATTCTTTTATGGACGGTTCTCTGGTTATAACCAGATTAATATTGCTCCCGCTGATCAACACAAAACTGCTTTTATTTGCCCATGGGGGAATTTTTCCTATAAGAAGCTCCCTTTCGGCCTTAAAAATGCCGGTGCTACCTTCTAGCGTGCAATGTCTTATGCATTTCATGACATTCGGCATATTGTGCAACCTTATCTGGATGATCTTCCTGCTCATTCAGCTAAACGTCAGGACCACCCTAAACACCTTCGCGAAATCTTTCTTCGCTGCCGATACTACTGAATCAGGCTAAATCCTCACAAATGTGTCTTCTGTGTTGAATCTGGCAGACTTCTCGGGTTTATCGTTTCTAGAGAGGGCATCCGTTTGGATCCCCTTAAAGTCGAAGCTATCGTCAATCTCCCTCCCCCAACTTCTTTGCATCAGTTGCAGAGTTTGCAGGGGAAAGCCAATTTTTTACGTTGTTTTGTTCCCAACTATGCCGAGGTGGCTAAAGGTTTTACACGATTACTGAAGCGTGATATCCCTTTTCATTGGGATGCCATAGCTCAGGAATATTTTGAGCGTCTCAAGAGTCTTCTTGTTTCTGCTCCATTGCTTCGTCCTCCGAATTATTATCGCGACTACACATTGTATTTAGCCGCCGCCGATACCACTATCGGCATGGTTCTTGTTCAAACTGATGATGATAACACTGAACATGTTATTTATTATCTCAGCCGCAACCTGTTAGACACGGAAACTCGATATGCTTATATCGAAAAGTTGGCACTAGCCGCAGTTTGTGCTGTACAACGCTTCCGTCATTATATTCTTTTGCGTACTACTACTGTGATTTCTGATTGCAACCCCATGACGTATATATTGTCACGCCAGTTACTGGGGGGCAAATACTCAAAATGGATTGTTATCCTCCAAGAGTTTGACTTGGAATTTACCACTGCCAAGTCTAAGAAATCCCTTGTGTTTGCTGAGTTAATTTGCTCTTTGCCATCTTCTCCCTCGACCTCGCCTGTAGAAGATCAAATTCCAGATGAAACCCTGTTCCTCATTAGCACCCTTGATCCATGGTACGGAGATATAATCAGATATCTGCAAACGTCCTCCTTCCGCCCGGGTGTGTCTAAAGACGCTTGGCGGAGGATTCATCATCAATCTCAACCATACTGTATCATTGGAGATACATTATATCGTCTTGGTGCAGACTCTGTTCTCCGCCGTTGTCTTACTCTAGAGGAAGCTGAACGGGTTCTAAATGACTGCCACTCTGGTGCTTGTGGTGGACATATGTCCGGATATGATACAGCCCAAAAAATCCTTCGTGCTAGCTATTTTTGGCCCTCTATTTTCAAGGATTGCATTCTTGCAGTCCGCTCTTGTCATGAGTGCCAGATATACCAGCGGAAAATGTGAGCGCCTTCTGCTCCGTTGCACCCTGTGGTTTCTGTCGGCCCTTTTGCAAAATGGGGAATTGATTATATGACCTGTAACCCTCGCTCGGCCGGGGGGCATGGGTTTGTCATCGTTGCCGTCGATTACTTTACTAAATGGGCCGAGGCGATGCCTACATTAACTGAAGACGGTCACACTGCGGCACAACTTTTATTCAATCATGTTATTTCACGATTTGGCGTCCCTCAAGCCATTGTCACTGATCACGGAAAGCATTTCCGTAATCATATGATGTCGGAATTAACAACCCAGCTAGGCTTGCAACACGATAGTTCAACTCCGTACTACCCTCAGTCCAATGGTCAAGTTGAAGCTGTCAATAAAATCTTGGTTACAATGCTTCAACATATCGTTGTTGTGCATAAATCTAACTGGCATTTGATGTTATTCCCTGCCTTATGGGCTTACCGAACCTCCGTGAAGGATGCCACTGCTTTCACTCCATTTCAACTAGTTTATGGACTAGAGGCCACCCTTCCAATTGAATGTGAGATCCCTTCATTGAAATTAGCTATCGAGCTACTTCCCAACACCATCCCGTTAGAAGAACGCCTTCTTTACTTAGAACGGTTAGATGAGACTCGTCGCCTGGCCTCTTTGGCCATCGAAACGCAAAAGAAGCGAGTCAAGACTCACTTCGATCAGACCGTCCATCCACGTTCTTTTGTTGAGGGAGACTTAGTCCTACTCTATGATCAAGCAAAAGATACGCTAGGCGCAGGAAAGCTCGAATCTATGTGGCTAGGCCCTTATATTGTCAAGAAAGTCCTGCAGAAAGGGGCCTACGAGCTGATTGATTATGAAGGAAACCCTCTTGGGAAGCCCCGAAATGGGCTTTACTTGAAGAAGTACTATGCGTGATGCTGGTACATTTTATTGTGTACATACATGTACTTTAGTGTATTGTGTGTCGGTTTTCGAGACATAGCTCCCACTTATTGTGTTTTTCGCTTCTTGTGCAGATGCCGGATGCACCTTATGTTGGTTTCACTGATGGCGCATGCCGCAGTACCCGCGATTTGTCTTCTGCGGCATGGGTAATCTACGATCCTCATAGCGAGCTAATAGATTGCCAGGGTGTGTGTCTAGGCCGTACTATTAACAATGTCGCCGAATACTGTGCTGTAATCGAGCTACTTGCTAGAGCAATTCATTTCGGTATTCGCGCATTGATAGTGAACCTGGACTCTCAACTTGTTGTCCACCAACTCAACGGGCAATATTCCGTCAGAAACCATCATATTCTAAGGTTGTATTTACGTGTAAGGTTGTTAGAAAGGCATTTTGATTTTATTACATATCAACATGTTCCGAGACAATTAAATACGTTATCTGATGCATTAGCCAATCATGTATTAGATAGACATTTGCATAATTTGTAATTAAAACAGTATATAAGCAAGCACATGAAAACACAATAATGAATCATAAACATATGTATATATATATACGTGTGTGTCATAATGTTTGCGCCGCGCGCATTACATAACCCAAAAATAATACATGTCCAAGTTCCATACAGCCGCCGACAACATGTCTCTCAAAATGTACAAAAAATGAAACCTAGGCGTCTAAGCACGGTGATGCTCATGATAGCATGTCACCGCCCGCACCAAACGTCTCAACAGATGATGGACGCGAGTAGATACTCCCACCGTGTGTCTCTGGTACGCTCTAGGCACGTCGGCCAATCTGCCATAATCTGGTATTCCTCGAGTAAGGGCCTCAAGGTTCTGAACTAGATCATCCTCGCCCTCCACCTGAGGGTCTGCTGCAGGTTGCGCTCTCCACACGTTATGAGGCAAGTCGGCTGGTTGCTCTGCACCAACATCTGCATACATATGGGTGCTGTAAGAAACAGAGATGAATTACAAAAACCTGAATATGTTAAAATATTAAAAACATAAAGGGTCCTTACCTAGCTCCTCGTCCCAGTCCTCTCCCTCAGGCAACGGGAGGTCTGGATCTCCAGTAAAATCAGTGCCCGCATAGGGCCAGTCCTCCACGACGATCAACTGGTGTTGGAGCCAAATGAAGAACTCGGGCCTCCAGGCCATCTGCTGGCCCCCACCTCCTCTAGGCATAAGTGGTGCCCATCGAGCCAACCTCGGCTCCCGTGGCACTGGGTCTGCCACTATGCCTCCCGGGATCCGGAAAATCGGTAACCGCTCTAGGAAAAACGATACTATAATGGATCCATATCCAAACTGCTTATTGCCATCATGCTTTCACTTGGTAAGCTGCCTCTTTATATTTTTTGTCACTGCTGATGCCCAATCAAACAGTGTCAGTTGCAGACACTCAGTTGCCAGCAGTAAGAGATTCTTGCTGGCCTCGTGGGGTGCCTGTATCCCAGCCGTCTGAGTGATAGTAAATAATACCACTCGTAGCACCAAATCTGGGATAGTGACAATGTCCACCTTGGCACTGTTGGATCCAAAATGGGCCCCAGGACAAACCCTTTCCATTACCTCACCCATCTTTTCCCCGGAAGGCCTGCTACCGGACAAGATGGGCCATGCACCCCGCCGAGATAGTCCAGTAATAAAATAGACATCAGAGACATCCAACTCCAATGTCTGGTCCTTCAGGTGGAATACCTGATCCTCAATATCCCAGGCGTCCACGATAAACCTTAGTAACTCGGGCTGTGCACGTAGGTATGAGGTAAGGAAGAATTTTTTCAAGCCAAATTCTCGCAACGCTTCCATGCATGCGTCATCTTCCATTTCCATGGCATCTATGGCCTCGTGTTCTCTTTCTCTCCATTCTATTGACATTTTGACCAATACCTGCAACCAAAAACCAAAGATGTCAATGATGAAATCAAATATCAGAGAAAATTGCAAAACCAACGGTGAAAAGAGGGTAAACTTTTAGTTCACGCGATTGGCGTGACTGTTTTCAAAATAGTCACGCCAATGGCACGTCTCCTTCAGAGAAAATTGCCCATTGGCGCGGTCCCGTGAGGAAAACTCGCGCCAATGGGCGCAACCCTAATTTTTACAATCCTCCTTGCAGAGGATCATTCTGTGGAAGAAAAACTAAATAAATGGAACACAAATGGAGCTAAAGATGAGGCCTCTTACCTGTTTCAAACGGTGGCTCGAATGGTCTCCTAGATTGGTCGCAATCAGCAGTTGAAATTTGCACCCAAAACCCTCCAACGGTAAACTCACAAGGTAAAAAGTGAAAAGTAATTTTATTTTTTACAATTTCACTATTTATAACTTCTTTTGGCTTAAAAATACATTAAAATAGCATTTTTGTGAAACATTTTTATGTCAAAGTAGAGTTTTACGCTGTTTTTGAATGTTGACAGGGTTTAATGCCACTCAAGCAACATAACGAGCTCTCTTTTTGACTTTTTCGAGCTCGGTAAAACACGAGAAAAGATTACTTCAAGGTCTGCTTTCAGCTCTTTTCTGACCATTTAAAGAGGAAAAGATTGCCGAGTCGCTCCTCTTGACTCGTTAAATGGTAATAAGGGGCGGTCATTTTAAGTTCTTTTTGTCGACCATTAAAACATAAAAAGATTACTGGGTTTTTGTCGTTCCAAACTCGTTAATGGTTACGAAACGACGTGGTTTTGACCGCTTTTTTACTTTTTCAGGTCGAAATCACTAATTATGAAAATTACTCCTTGATCATAATGATCGGGCGGTTCTTTCGGGTATTATTTTATACTTTTTTGGGCCCGAGAGACACAACTTCACGAAAAAGGACATCCCTAGAGTTTCCTTTTCTGCTGTCTTTTCAAACTCTCTAAACATGAAAAGGCGGCGAGTTATTCCTTTGTCAGACTCGTTAAAACTTAATGACATCGGATTTTTTCACAACACAAGCATATTCTATCCCCATCAAGCTTGTTAAAAATAACTGGGGTACTCGCCAGAAATGGCGGGAGGAAAATAAAAATTTTTGAACCATAATTATTACCGTGGCGGCAGTATGTCGCTCTTGAACATGGCACTTTTCTGCTTTCGTGTCCAGGGTGGGAATATCTCATCTCATATATTTCACTTGCTTCCATGGACTTGGGTACCTTATTTGACCTCTCATCCACTCATTGCCTCATCATCATGACCTTTGATACATTGATGTCGAATACTGCCAATTCCATTAATGTGCCGCCGATATGTTCAAGAGAAGTTGACCCCTGCAAAGAAACAACCTCCCTCTGATAGCTCGCACAATCTTGATTCACAACATTATCTCTCTGTCTCGTGTCGATGATGTGGGAAACATTATGGCCCACCTTCGATCAAGGTCACTCCTTGTCGACTTCAACTCATTATCCAGGAAGTTGATCTAGAGACTCCCTTCCGGTGCCTTGGAGCCTGCATGCCTCAATGGCAGGATCTTCGTGTTCGACGTGAGGTTTTCATCATTGGCCTCCGATCGAATGATTCTACGGGCGTTCGACTTCAGATCATTAATTCACGCGCCGTAGATTGTACCTATAGTACCTTGAGGACCATTGTCATTATTGGTGGTACCTCTCGCGTCTGTTAACAGTTTCCACTATTGACTGGTAATCAGACGATGTTCATGCATGTTCGACTTCAGCTAATATATTCACATGCTTGAACTTGTACTCTTGTTCGGGTCGAGATGGAGCGCAAGACCCTGGATTGTGTCTGTTGTAATCCAGGCGTGATTCTTGATACTTGACTCATTCACTGGATGGCTGCGACCATACCTGAGTCAATTCATTGATCCTAACCAGATGGCTGCGTCCATACTATGGATCTAGATTATTTATGTACTCTCTTATGGATGGCTGCGACCATACCACGTACATCATGTAATTGAACTATCGGTCATGTCTCTTAATACAGATCCTCGGCGGCAGTAACTATATGTTTTCTTATGTGTGTTCTTGTAAAGCATTTCACCCCTCTCCACCTCTCGGACTTCATGCTTTAGGGGGCATCTGTTACACAGTAATTTGTCACCATCCCTGTTACTCCTCTTTTCGTACCTTGGAGGACTCATCCCGGGAGTTATAAGGAGTGACAAAGTCTGAAAACACTTGCATTATGTTCCCCTGACTATGTAATTCATGTTCCCTGAAGACACCTCCTACAGATTATCCCTAAAAAGTGCTCTTTTTCCATTGGCGCAAGTCCACAGTATCTTACCCGCGCCAATCATGGAGATCCTCAAAAGAGGGCGCGACCATTGGCGCTCTATCTTAGAGCAGCAGTCGCGCCAACCAAGTTTGGTCATGCTTTTTGCCTTAACGCACGTCTGATTGTTGTTTCCTTCATTACATGGAGCTTTTTTGAGGATAAAAAATCAGTCTTATGTCGAGCTCTATCCTATCTCCATCTTTAATGGCTTTTGGGGATAATGTTAATCCACAATAGGTGTCCCGGTTCATCGTATCCTCCTCCCTTCTTCATCTATATAAGCTTGTCCTTATGCATTTGACAAGCTAGTGATAGTCGTCAGTCATGGAGTGTTAGGTGTTGAGTTCTTGAGTTCTTGGAGGAATGCTAGTGAATGCTAGAGAGGTTATGCTGCCGGAGAGGAGATGCATTGCAAGACACATATAGTTACTCGCCCAGCCAGGAGAGGTTCGACGTCAGAACCATGGTTGTAACTTTTCCTGTTTATTATTAATTAATGAGCGACTGCTATTATAGTTCCAATCTCATTGTCTATTATGGTGATGTGTTGATTTATTTCCTTTCTGACTGAAATATAGTTGTGCCTTGGTAGATTTTATGTTGGTATCTGTCTCTTCCTTTGCATGTGCAGGTGTTCTTTTATGATCTGTTGGAGCGAGGGAGCGGGAATATCAACTCTGCTTCAATCATAGCATTTGATTCCAGGTTGGTCTTCTTGATTCACCTTTGATGCATAACTAGGAACTTGCGTAGCAGCGTGGTTTGATTGTGGCTAGTTCTGTTTTAGGCTAGTGAGATTGCCTCTATCCGCAGAGGGGATTTACCTATCCAACAGTGACTTAGGACCCCAAACAATTCATTAGAAAAAAAATATTGTGCCCAACCCAAAGTCTCCCTTTCCCTGAAATTGCTTTGTACATGCCTTATCACAACCATATGCTTGCCTACTGCAAGTCCTATTATGAACTTCTCCTAAAACACTTCATCCATGGGACACCTGGAATTCACTAACACTCCTTAGCACATAGGCTTATCCGTTCATTTCCAATCATTTTGACCTATTTCTCCCTTCTGTTCCCCTAACACTAGGCAACATACATTGAAATTATCTTCCATGTGTTAGCACACCTTTTCATTCCTTGGCATGCCCTGGGACTCCTTAGCTATCATGCCCTCACAACTACACTTTCTTTTTTTGAGACTTGGGAACCCAAGCAAGTCCTGCCTCAACTACAACAACTTAACCAAGTTATAGTTAGTACAACTATACTATGTCTTTCTCACCTAAGAACTACCTATAAGACATATTAGGCTACTCATGTCTAATCTCAACTCATCCCACTTAATAATTTGCCAAGTTAAGGCTCACGTCCAACTGTGGGAATAAAATAACTAAGAAACATAGTTTACATATTGACATTCCATAATACATGGCACGTCTAAGAATCCCTTTGCCCTATGTGGCACATGATAACATCCCCTACATTTGTTGACATTCTTTGCACTCCCTAGCACACCCTAGCACTCCATGACATGACTTGACACTCTAGCATGCCTTGGCACTGCCTAGCATATAACCTTGTCACTCCCTCCTTAGAACGCTTGGAACTCATTAACACTCCCTATCACACACTCTTATCTCTTCATTTCCATGCATTTTGAACTAGTTCTCCCTTGTGTTTACTTGGCACTCCCTAACATTGTCTGGAACACATTGGCACACCCTAGCACTTCACAGAACTTCGCATGTTGCCCTGAAACTCTAGCATTCCTTGACACTACCTAGCATAGCTTGTCACTCCCTCCTTACCACACCTAGAACTCACTAACACTCCTTGTCACACACTCTTATTCATTCATTTCCATGTATTTGAAACTAGTGATCCATTTTGTTTCCTTGGAACTCCATAACACTCCCTAGAATGCGTTGGAACACCCTAGCACCTCACACATCTTGGCATGTTTCCCTAGCCTTAATCATGCCTTATCATTGCCTACCATACCTTGTTACCGCCTTATCACTCTTATATCTCACTAGCACTTCCTGTCACAACTCTTATTTGTTCATTTGCATGCATTAATTGGACCTAGTGCTCCCTTGTGTTTCCTTGCCACTCCCTAACACTTCCCAACACATTTTGACACATCTTGGCTGCATGTTGCCCTAGTAATGTGGCATGACTTAGTGAAGCCTAGAACACCATGTCACTCTCTCCTTAGCACACTTGGAACTTGTTGACACTCCCTTTCACACACTCTTATTCATTTATGTCCATGCATTTTTACCTAGTGCTCCCTTATTTTTCCCTGGCACTCCCTAACACTCCTTAGCATGCCATGCCACACCTTGGCACTTGGCACATCTTGGTATGCTTCCCTAGAACTCTAGCATCCCTTGGCACTATATAGCATACCGTGTCACTCCCTCCTTAGCATACTTGGAACTTGCTGACATTTCATTTCCATGCATTTGAAACAAGTGTTCCCTTGTGTTTCCTTGGCACTTGGCCCTAATATTCCCTAGCATGCATTCATGCCACACACTGGCACCTAGCACATCTTATTGTGCCTTAGCATTTGGCTTGCCTTAGCATGCCTAACATGCCTTGGAATTTTCTAGCATGTGTTAGTACTTCGTAGCATTTCCTGGCACACCTTAGCACCTCCAAATTTTCATGCCCTCACAGATAGCTTTACTATTTTTGCGACTTGGGAACCCAACCAAGTCATTGCCAAAAAATGTTGTGCCCAACCCAAAGTTTCCCTTTGTCTAAAACTCCTTTTACCAATCCCTTATAATTGTAACCATAGGCGTGTCTCTTATAATTCATATTCTAACCTTCTCCTAACACACTTTGTCCTTGAGACACTTGGAATTCATTTAAACTCATGGTCACACAAACTTATTTTCTCATTTCAATGTGTTTTGACCTAGTTCTCCCTTTTGATTCCCTAACACTCCCTAAATTTCCTCAACATGCATTGGAAATGTTTGACATGCCTTAGCATGCCTTTTCATTCCTTGGCATGCCCTGACACTCCTTAGTTATAATGCCCTCACAACTACCCTTAATTTTTTTGGGACCTGGGAACCCAACCAAGTCGTGCCTTGACAACAAAAAGTTAACCAAGTTACAGTTACTAAAACTAGACTATGCCTTATTCACCTAAGAAATGACTATAACTCATCTTAGGCTACTCATATATAATTTCAACTTATCCAAATTATATTAACAAGTTACAAGTTACCATTTCAAGGATCACATCCAACTGTGGCCATAAAACAACTGAGCAATATAGTTTATATGTTAACATGCAATAGCACTTGGCACATCTAACAATCCCTTGGCACTATGTGGCACATGCTAGCACCACCTACATTCCTTGGCATGATTTTGTGCTCCCTATTACTCCCTGACATGCCCTGGCAATATAACATGCCTTGGCACTACCTAGCATATAGCATTGTCACTCCCTCCTTAACACACTAGAAACTCACTGACACACCCTATCACACACTCTTATTTGTTCATTTCCATGAATTTTGAACTAGTTCTCCCTTGTGTTTTCGTGACACCCCCTAACACTTCCTGACACCTAGCACATCTTGGCCTGTCGCCCTGGCACTCTAGCATTCCTTGGCACTACTTCGCATACCTTGTCACTCACTCCTTAACACACCTATAACTCACTGACATTCACTGTGACATACTCTTATTCATTAATTTCCATGCATTTGAAACTAATTCACCCTTTTGTTTCTGTGGCACTCCCTAACACTCACTGGCATGCATTGGCACACCATAACACTTGGCACATATTGGCATATCGTTTCCTTGGCCTCTAGCATGCCTTAGGATCACAAATAATATCTTATCACTCCATCAACACATCTGTAACTCACTAACACTTCCTTTCACAAAATCTCATTCATTCATTTCCATGCATTACTTTGACCCAGTGGTCACTTGTGTTTCCATGGCACTTTGTAACACTTCCTAGCATGCATTGGCACACCTTGGCACCTGACACATCTCGGTCGGATGCTGCCCTCACACTCTAACACTCCTTAGCAATACCTAGCATATCATGTCACTCCATCCTTAACATACCTAGAGCTTATTGCACTCCCTATCACAAAATCTTATTCATTCATTTCCATGCATCTTGACCTAGTCCCCCCTTGTGTCTCTGTAGCACTCGCTAACACTCCTAAACACACATTAGCACACCTTGGAACTTGGTACATCTTAGAATGCTTCCCCAACACTGTAGCATGCCTTGGCACTGCCTAACATACATTGGCACTCCCTCCTTAGCACACTTGGAGCTTGATAACACTCCCTATTACACACTCTTCTTCATTTTTTTCCATGCAATTGAAACTAGTTCTCCCTTGTGTTTCTTGACACTCCCTAACAGTCCCTATCATGTGTTGTTGCCACACCCTAACATCTGGCACATCTTGGAATACCTTAGCACTTGGCATGAATTTTCATGTGTTGGTATGAAAATGGGATTGGGGAAGAGACCCTGGGTTCAGGCACAAGGGGCCAACAAGGCTTCGTTGAAGCATAGAACAACGTTGAAATTTTCACCTTACCAAAAGAGGGTAAGGAGTATCACCTGAGGCGTGTTGTGAATGAAGTGTGAGGGGATAGAATGAGGCAAAAAGGGAATCACAACATGCAACTAATCTGAAATCATAACAATCAAGTACCTATCGTAATCCAACCATACTATTCTACTCACATTACCTTAGGAAATCATACAGCATATAGATAGATATTTAGGTTTTTTAAAGAACTATTATAGAACTCATTTGTCTCTTTCATTATGCTTCATAGAAATAAATACATAAATAAGTGCAGAAGGGTCGAAGCCTGATCATCAATAACAAGAATGACCCAACCCGTAGATCAGAGACCAACAGATCAAGGGTGTACCCACCTTCCGCAACTCAAGAAGGCTACACTGATTCCTAGCTCACTTGATTGATCAATAGCTAGTATTCACCAACCCTTTCCCATCCTTTCATCTACCTTTTATCCTCTACTCTGCACCTATACTGCTAGTTCCACTTATTTCCTACTCGACTGACTCTTCCATTGGCCTCCTTTGCTCTATACTTGCTCTCCCCCGCCAACTTTCCACAACTATCAGACCACTTGTGGTTCCTATTTCACCCTTCGGTTGTCAGCTTCGCAACTCGATCGACCATCCCCACCATGTGTTTCTATATTGTCTTCTTGCCAAAGCCCAAAACGAAGGCCCCAATAACATGTCTAACATTTGTTGGAACTGTCTAGCATGTGTTAGCACTTCTTGGTATTTCCTGGCACATGTTGGCACTCCTAGTTGTTAGGCACTTATAGATAGCCTTACCTTTTTTGTGACTTGGGAAACCAACCAAGTCATTTAAAAAAGAATGTTGTGAATAACCCTAACACTCCCCAACACTCCTTGGCATGCATTCGCACTGTCTAGCATGTGTTAGCATGCATTCTCATTCCTTAGCACGCCTTGACACTCCTTAGCTATGATGCCCTCACAACTACCCTTACATTTTTTGCAACATGGGCACTGGATCAAATCCTGCCTCAACTATAACAACAACTTGACCAAGTTGTAATTAGTACAATTAGACTATGCCTCGTCCACCTAAGAACTTCCTATAACTCATCATAGGCTACTCGTGTTGAATATCAACTCATAAATCTTAACAAGTTACAAAGACAAGGCTCACATAAAACCGTGTTCATTAAAAAACTAAGAAACAATGTTTACATCTTAACATGCCATAACACCTGGCATGCATAACAATCCCTTGGCACTATGTAGCACATGTTCGCATCCCTTGCATTTCTTGGCATGCTTTGACACTCCATAGCACTCCTTGAGACTTACAACACCTCGTACTCGCTAACACTCTCTATCACACTCTTGTTCATTCATTTCCATACATTTGAAACTCATACTCCCTTGTTTTTCCCTGTAACTTGGCGCTAACACTCCCTAGCATGTGTTGGTGCCACACCCTAACACCTAGAACTTCTTGGCATGCCTTAGCACTTGCCATGTCTTGGCATACCTAAAATGCCTTGGAACCGTCGAGCATGTGTTAGTACTTCCTGTCATTCCTTGGAACACTTTGACACTCCCTAGCTATCATGCCCTGAGAGATATATTTACTTTTTTTGCGACTTAGGAACCTAACCAACTCATTGACACAACAATGTTATGCCCAACCCAAATTCTCCCTTTGCTTGAAACTACTTTGTACATGCCTTATCACAACCATAAGGTTGCCTCCTGCAAGTCATATTTTGAACTTCTCCTAACACACTTCATCCTTGGGACACCTAGAATTCATTGACACTCCTTGGCACACAATATTATTTATTGATTTCCAAGAATTTTGACCTAGTTCTCCCTTGTGATGCCTTAGCACTAGATAACATACCTTTTTGCTCCCTCCTTAACACACTTGAAACTCATTGACACTTCATTTCCATGCATTTGAAATCAGTGCTCTCTTGTGTTCCCCTGGCACTTTCCCCTCACACTCCCTAACATGCATTCATGCCACACCTTGGCACCTAACATGCCTATCATGCCATGGAACTATCTAGCATGTGTTAGTACTTCACTTGTAAATAAAGAAAAACATAATTTCATTAACATAGAGAACTGATTATTTAAGATGTGCAAGCTATATCAATTAAGAAATCAACAAGTTTTCTTGTTTTGGTCCTTGGGAATGACAGTTTTGTTATGCTCGAAAGTTACATCAGATTGAAGATATGTCATGGACTATGCTATATAGCATCAATTTGTATGGGTAGGAGTAAGAGAATTTTTCTCTAGTTTACACTGCTCCACAAACCCATCCAATCATAGCATAATTTAGTCATTTGTTTCTCTAGAATATGGTTATAAATTAGTTCAAGCATCCAAGGTTTCTGATTTTCCAAGACTTGAGTTTGCCTTTCTTAAGAGTTAATCCAAACTACTGCAAATATATTACCTCAATTTTTATCTTTCTAGCATGTACTCCTACAACATGTAGCCAAATCACATCTCAAAAAAACCATCAATATTAGAGTTACCAAATCATAAAAGCCTTTAGTCATGATATCAAATACTACTAGTTGCTTCCTCTAAGATCAACATCCCTTTACTTCATTTATTTTCTCATAATACTTATAGTTCCCTTTTCCACCCTCTTCAGCTTGAAAACATCAATCAATATTTTCCTGAAACAAATCAATCAACAAGCTTCAACATCGTATCCATCAAGGTCTTTGCATCTCCCTATGAAGTTATCATGGCTCATTTTCATTTTTCAAGAGACCATATCGGATGTTGATCAATATCACTAGGTTTTATGCACAATCGTCATGCTTCTATACATCGAGTAACCATATGGAAGAGTCCTTATTTCATCCAGTATTTAACTAAGACATACCATGCACATGAGTCTTTATGCACATCTAGTATTTAACCAATATAAACCATGCCAATATATAGGCCCTAACTCCTGTATGTGATGTGGAAAACCTCATAATGGAACCCTTATCGTAGATGGAGGCCTAAAATCCCTTAAAGAAGGTTTATATTGTTCTTTATCGTCTTTTTCATGTAGTGTAAGATAAATAAGTTTCATTTTTGGCATGAGGCCATTTCTTTCATCCCTTTCCCATGGGACAAGCCAAAGACCCATTTTTACTATGTGAAACATATCAATTTCACTAAAGGTCCCCCATAGAGGCTTAAGATCCCCTATATAGGTCATGTGTGTTTCTTTGAAAACTACTTCACAAAGCTTAATCATCTAAGATTCAAATAAGGCATAAGCCCCTTATGTTCCTATTTTGACTAAGTCTACACTTGTAAGCATCATATGTGATTTGAAAGCCTCCTAATTTAATTAAGGTCCAATGATGAGGCTCCAAGACCTAATCGTGGTGTGTAAAACCTCTGAATGGTAGACACATCCCTCCTAGAGGCCAATGAATGAATTTCCCTTAGAGAAGATAATTATTGTGGCGATTTGAAACCCTTTTAACGACCACTGATTATTTAGGACTTCAGTCCCTTTTTCCAATTTCCTTCCTTGGCCATAGCAAAGGCCATGATACCCATTCTTATTATGTGAAACACACTAAATACCTATATTCCTAGCTAGAGGTCTTGTTAATGGAAATCAAGCACGATAAAAATTAATTTAGGGACTAAGACCCTTGTTTTCCTCTCTTAACCATAACATAGACACTAACTCCCATATGTAGTGATAAATACCTCATACAATGCCCATATACCGACTTAAGACCAAATATCCATTAAAAAAGATCTCTGTGGTTTTTATGTCTAACTCATAGCCCTTGATATTGTTTCCCTCTTTGAGGGTTTTAACCATGTCAAGAGTTTTGGTGTATTGATCTATGATTTGTTTGTGAGCAAGGTCCTTTGGTGTTTTGTCTGAGGAATTTACCCTGTAAATTCCTACATCGTATCAGAGCTATTTGAGGGCCGCATCCGTTGGTGATCAAATCTAAAGTCGCTACAACTGCATCTGACTGTCATTTCCTAGATCTACTATTTCTCACTACTTTTAAGCCAAGATGATTGCTCTATTGTGTTAGGAGCATTTGTTCTAGTGAGGAACCCCTTTTGTTTCACGCGAAAAGTTTTCCGGTAACCCTAGCTACATCATTTTTAAGATCTGGAGGTATACAATGTTTATTTGTAGTTATAGTTATTCATTTCTCTCTTTATTTTGGTTTATTTAGCTCTCTGCTTTTTATTACCATATATGTACCTTTCATGTTTCTCATGCGTATGCTCTTTTCCGCCATGCCTTAGTGTGATCTTGGAAAATTAGAAACATTGAGGAAAATATTTAGTTTCTGGTTAAAACTAACTTCAAGCCGTAAGGTTTGTTTTTTTTTTGTATGTCCGTGTTGGGTTTTTGTTTTGTAGGAAGAAAAAGAGCTTTTTCAAGTAAGCACACACCCAAAAGCTTCAGTGACTACTTACAAAAAAAGAAAACAACTCCTTTCCCAGAAATTACTAACCTTTTAAACTAGCTCACTTGGTCGAAAGTTACTTTATGAGAATGGAGGTCTTCGGTTCAAGTATTTCATTTTGTTCAGTTACTTTTTCAAAAAGCACCCATAACTTATGTTTTAAAGTTACTTTATGTAAAAGTGTTCTCACCCATTATAAAAAGTGAGTCACTTATAATTATAAAGTCTCTTTATCTTTTATTTAAGTTATAATTTAGTGGGTAGCTCATAAAGTACCATTGTAAAAGTGACTTTCACTTATTTATAAGAGTGAGTCACATAATTTTTTTCTTAAGTGAGCTAATTAGAATAAGTTTGGAAGGGGGGGGGAGGGGGATTTTTTGTAAATATAACATTATCATTCACTTGCGCACATTCACACACTATGTCGGCATCTTCAATAACGTCTCTTCAAAAATCCATAACTTCTTCATCCGAAAGCTGTTTTAAGAGCTGTTTTTTTTAATCAGCCTAATTTTTCGAGATCTTTCCATTGGAGCACTTAGTTTCAACATCTACAACTTTAGTTGTTGATAAAATGGAAAGTCCATGCCATGTTATTCTTGACAGCACGGACTACTTCCAATCGTGGTCCTACATTATGGGTTCACTTAGAAGTGAAGGTCGTTACATAATAGCATCAAACCTAAAGATGAAGATAAGGTAGCCAAATGGGAAAATAGGAAAGATCAAGCACGTGGGTTGATAGGTATGTCTATTTCTCTAGACCTTATATTCCATATTGCAGAACTTGGTACCCCTAATGAAGCAATGAAATAGCTCACAAAAGTTTTTGGAATTAAAAATGAAATTAGAGCCCATCAACTTGAAAATGAGTTGCTTATGTTGGACCCCAATAATTTTTCTTCCATTGAATATTTTATGTCCAAGTTCAACACCCTTAGACTTCTCTTGGAAGTTTTTAAGGTTAAGAAAGAAGATGGTAGCCTTATCTATTCCATTCTTACTAAGTTGGAACCAACCTACTCTGTGTTTGTTTCCACCTTCCATTCCACTAGAGAAGCCTTTCTTTCTCAAGGACAAGAATATAAGTCCCCCTCTTTTGATTCCTTTTGTGATTCTTTAATAAGAGATTAAGAAAAACTCTTACATCTTGGTCTTCTTAATCTTGGAAACACTTCTAAGAAATCTTTAGCTGCCCAGCAACAACCAAATTCAAAGAATCCTAAGAAGCAGTATCCTAAAAGGAATGATCCTAAACCTAACAAGGGTCCTAAGAAATTTTAGTCTCAAAATGAAAAATCAATTAAAAAAAATGATAAGGCAAATAAAAACAAAGGGAATAAGACTTATATTGCAACTTTTGTAATCGAGATGGCCACTTAGAATCCAAATGCTTTAAGAAGATGGAAGCCTTGGAAGCAAAAATGAAGAAGCATAACATCCATTTCGACCATTCTTCAACTTCAATATCAACTTCAGGAATAACACTTTCTACATGTGGTTGTCAAGCATCTCGGTCTGGTTATGCACTAAATGTGTCTTCTTCTTCTCATTCTCATGAGTGGCTCATTGACTCTGGAGCTTCTTATCACATGGCCAAAAACAAAGCCATGTTTTCTTCTTTAAATGATTGTAACACCAAATATATGTGTGTGTGTGTGTGTGTGTGTGTGTGTGTGTGTGTTGGTGATGATATATCTCTTATTGTTGTAGGGACTGGAACTATTCATCTAAACATTTGTCAATTTAATGTTGTATTATGTGTTCCAACCTTATCCTGCAACCTTCTATCTGTATATCAGATAACTCATTCAGGTGAAGGTAAAATCGTGAATTCTCACCTCATGATGTTGTAATTAAGGAACTAATTGATCCTAGACAAATTTTAGCTACTGGCATTGCTGATGACTCTACAAGGTTGTATAAGTTTAACAACTTTGGGTCATCAACTCTTCCCTCGATATTTGTTGCTCATAATGATGATGTGAGAAAACTTTGGCATGAGTGATTTGGTCACTTAAACTATCACTCCCTTCAAAATATATGTAAATAAAATATGGTGACAAGTCTTCCTATAGTATCTTGCAGAGATGGTGTTTGTTCTGGATGTGTAATTTGAAAACATCATCGGGATAGTTTTGAAAAACATACCTCTTACCATGCCTTAGCCCCTTTTACAGCTTGTGCATAGTGATTTATGTGGTCCACTTCCAGTTGTTTCATTCTCTGGCTACAAGTATGTGTTAACTTTCATTAACGATTTCTCCAGACGCACTTGGGTATACTTCTTAAAACTCAAGAGTGAAGTATTTAACATTTTCTTGGCCTTTAAGGCCTTTGTTGAGAAACAACCTGGACATCAAATTCTTAAGCTAAGATCTGATAATGGTGGAGAATATGTTAACAACAATTTCATGAACTTTTGCACTGAGCATGGAATTCAAATGCAACATATTGTTCCATATACTCCACAACAAAATGGTGTTGCTGAAAGGAAGAATCACACCTTAAAGGAAATGGCTAATTGTATGATTCAATGTAAAGGACTTAGTCTTAATGTTCGGGAAGAAGTAATTAACTGTGAAAATTACATAGTAAATCGTACTCCTTCTAAGGTTTTAAAGAATATCACTCCAAAAGAAGCATGGAGCTCAATTAAACCTGATGTAAGTTAATTTCGTATTTTTGGCAGTGAACCATGGGCCCATATTCCAAATATGAAACATAAAGCTCTAGAACCTAAGAGTGAAAAATGTATTTTTGTTGGAAATATACTTATTCCACTTAAGTCCAAAAATGTTATGATTAGAAGAGATGTAAACTTTTCTGAAAATATATCCCCCTACGAGCCTTGTTCGACAGATGTGCAACGTCTCTCTGTCCCTTATGCTTCTGAAAATATTTCTTCTTCAGATGATGATGACGAGGATGAAAATCCTCCCCCACCTTCTCAAGATTCTCCTTCAGCTCCTCAGCTCCTAAAATAGGTCTGTGCTACTCGAGATGCAGCAGGTGCTCTTGTAGGTGATCCTACAGACCAGTGATGTACACATTCTTAGTTTGATAGAGCCTCTTCTTTACTGGCTCAAGCTTCAGTGAATTATGATCCTGACACCTTTGCAGAAGCTTCAGGCCATCCAAATTGAGACGAAACTATGAATGAACAATATTATTCATTATTGGCAAATGATACATGGGACCTTTTTCGTCTTCCAAGGGGACGAAAATTTGTTGGATGCAAATGGTTTTATAGAACCAAGTTTGGACAAGATGGGAAAGTTGATAAACATAAATCTCGTCTTCTTGCTAAGGGGCTTTCCCAAGTTGAAGGAATTGAATATACTGAAACCTTCTCCTCTATTGCCAAAATGAACTCTATCCACCTTGTTCTTTTCCGTGCTACCTCTTTCAAATGGGAAGTCCATCAGATGGATGTTAAATCTGCCTTCTTGCATAGGGACTTACATGAAGAAATCTATATGGAACAACCACATGGAAATATACACGTAGACTCCACCCTTGTATTTCAGCATAAGAAATCCCTTTATGGTCTCAAGTAAGCCCCTCAGGGTTGGTATGCTAAAATGGATAGCTTTCTTTTAGATACTGGCTTTCTAGGTGTCATTCTGACAATGCTATCTACACCAAGAAAGTGGGTAAGTCTCTTATCACTCTTGTTCTTTATGTTGATGATCTTATCCTTGCTAGTAGTGAGCCCAACCTTATAAACCATGTGAAGTCCAACCTTAAAAAGAAGTTTGAAATGACAGAATTAGGACACTTGGATTATTTTCTTGGTCTTCAAGTGTTGCAAACCAAGGAAGGTATTTCCCTTTCCCAGTCCAAGTATGCATGTGATATTATATGCCACTTTCACATGGAAGACTATAATTCAACCCCTTCTCCCTTTCAGTCTAGAGCCAAACTTCAAGTCACTTGTACTTCCCATGAAGTTGATGCTACCTTATACCATCATGTTGTAGGAAAACGTTTGTATCTGACCCATACTCATCCTGACCTTTCCTTTCTTGTTTCCCTTATTGCTCGGTTTATGCAAAAACCACATGAAATTCATTTAAAATTAACTAAAAGAATACTTCATTATGTTCGAGGTACAATTCAGTTTGGGATTCATTACAGTGCATAAGCATCTCCTTTATTAGTTGTTTCCATTGATTCTGATTGGGCTAGTCACCCTGATGGTCGGAAGTCTAATGCAGGTTATGTGTTCACTCTTGGTTAAGGACCTATTACTTGGGCTTGTAGGAAATAAAGTGTCATTTCTCTTTCTTTAGTGGAAGCAGAGTATCGTGGCACCGTCGAAGCTAGTAAGGAAGCCCTGTGGCTTTGTCAGATCCTATCAGAGTTTGGCTTTCAGCAACAACATCTGACTACACTTTGGTGTGATAATCCAAGTGCCATTCAACTATGCAAAGTTCCAGTCCAACATCAGCACAGAAAACACATTGAACTGCACATGCACTTCATCAGAATGCTCATTCATGACCATGTTCTTGAAATGTAGTATTGTTCAACAAATGATCAAGTTGTAGAGATCTTTACAAAGGCTCTCACAGAGGCGAAGTTTACTAAACTCTAATTTATGGTTGGATTTTAGGAAGTTGTCACTAAGGGGGGATAGGCTCTAATGCCTCCTTCCTTCTCCTATTATGTCGTATTTGTACATCCTTCAATCCTATCCAAAATTGTTCTTAATGGGGGATGTTAGGATATTTTGACACATAGGAACTAGTTATGTATAACTTGGTCTAGTGTAGAGTTAGGTAAAGTGTGTTTCTTTACTATGTGCCTTTGTGACTTACAATCCGATGGACGTGATATGTTCTAGGAATGAAGTGATCTGGCGGTTCATTCTCTCCTCGGTATTACCAACACTTGATCTATGGTTTAACACCTGATTGGTCCATGGTCTCTATTTAAAGAGCATGGAGGATCATTTTTAGGGTGACAGTTCATGAGAGAAGCTTATGTAAATTTTCATTCTTTTATTAATAAATTGCCTAAAGTGGCCGTGTTGGCTCAGGCCGTGGATTGCTTCCCTCTTCAAGGATTTTAACCACATCAAGAATATTGGTGTATTGATCTATGATATGTTTGTGAGCGGTGTCATTTGGTGTTCTGTATAAGGAACTTGTTAGCACCTAAATCTGCCTTAGGCTGAAGGAAGGAAAAATTCAGGGTAACCCACAAACCACGCTCAGTCTGGTAGCTAGCCCTACCAGAACAAGAGAGGGCTCTTTTCGAGTCACACTCAGCGAATAAGTAAACGGAATGGTCGGAGATGACTAACAGTGAAGTATTGATCTTAGACTAGTAAGTAAATATGGATACAAGAAGCAATTTTTTATGAATGACTGCATTTCTGGGATGGTATGGGACCAACAGACAGCAATGAGCAGAGAATTTAATACAAAGGCACAGATTATTTCGTGAGGCAAGATAGGCAAAAAGTATAGCAATTTAGTTTGAAATAACACGGAATGGAGGAATTGCTTAGGACGGTGAAAAGGGCATAAGTACATGAATCCTTTCCAACAGAAGAAGAACACTGAACATGAAATTTTCCAACAAGCAGAGCAATAAAAATGAATTCTACCTTATCTAACTTAGAAAACTTCACTGGAAATGAATATGAAATGAACTGTGAAACATTACGAAATACATACGAAACATAAGAGACACATTCGTTGCACTCACAACCACATGAATCTCATGAAACAAAGCTGTTGCCTTACACTAATCCTCTGTCAAAATATACACTGAAGAACTGAGTTTCTCTCCCACAGTCTTCCAGAAATTACAAGCCAACCAACCCTTTGCAAATAGTTTGCATACAATATATAGAATGTGCCATGAAGAGATGGAACGCCCAAGGGTTGGGGAGTTACTCGAATCATTACAAAATGGAGGTGGAAAGCCAACAATTAGCTACAGGTGCAGCGTTACAAACATGCCAAATGGCTTGGGTGACTGTTTGCCTTCCTTTTCCACTTGGATAGAAGCTAATATGGAGTGAAAATACTTTAAATGCTGCATTAGGTGATGAAAAAGTGAAATGTAGATGAGCGGGCCCACTTGGAGAAGTCGCAAATCGAAATTTCGCGAAACGGAGGTGAAATTGGCCTTTTTCTCCTATATGCGCCGTGCCACTTTCTATATGCACTGTTCCATTTTGGAGCCTGTTTTGAGGCACTTGTAGGAGTCCAAAATGTACCCAAGTGTGATTTTTGGAAAGCCTGGCATGTCTACTTTCCAACCCAAGTGGAATTTCTGAATTTGGTGCTATTTTTCCCCTCCAAATCTTTATTCTCGGAAGACTACTTCCTGTGTGTCAAAATAGGGGCAGAGAGGTCATTTTTTGGGTGTTTTTGACCTCCTGGAGACTCATATCATGCCCAAAATTCTTTTCCAAGCACCAACAGTCATGATTTTTCATGCTGAATCCAAAAATGCGAACAATTTGTGATTTGGAGCTCCCAAACCTAAGCGTCGCGCCACTGAAACCTGTGTTGTGACCAAAATTTGCCATGTGTCCAAAATTGCCCAACATTTCTTGAAATTTGGGCTGGAGATCCTCTATGAGGTGCTATATTGGGCCAAAGAGGCTTTGGCCAATATCTTAAGTCGATTGAGATCCCTTTGCCTCTTTTTCTTCTTGATCGCCTTCCTCAATTTCGCTTTCAAATTCCTGATTCGAGCCATGCATACCTTGTTTCGCGCCATGTAGTGGAAAGCCATGTGTCTCAGTAGTGCATGGTCCTTGTTGGCCTTGTCCAGCAACCTCTCCAAGTGCATGTTAACTCTTTCAAGGTTGGCCTCCCGATCCTCATTAATCTCTTGCTCCAATGATGTGAGCTCAACTCTTCTCCTTTGTGCAGCCTGGCGATGCTCACGAATGTTTTGTAGCTCCATGATCAGTTGCTAATCCTCAAGCTATTTGTTCCTCTACTCCAGATATTTCATGTTCCACTTAGCCCTTTCCAAGTCAAGAGATAATGCTTCGATCTCTAATTGCTTCTCCCTGATGATCTCCTTGAGCTGTGTACCTGTCAGTTCTCTATCTGTATCATCATCATGAAGGAGAACGAATTCGGTCTCTCATTCACCTAATGGCTCACCTGAAGGCCCCTCATCTCGCATTGGCTCCTTACCTCTGTCCTGTGCCTATAGTGTTGATGTCGGAAGTGAGGCCCCTTCCACCCTGGGTGGAGATAACACTCGCTTTGCTGCTGCAAACAAATGTCTAGCACCCCTCTAATATGTAATGAATACTGGCATAGTAGTGGTCCCATGGCACTCATAGTGATGAGAAGGACCACCTTTCTCATCTTCGACCTTTGACTCTACCTGTGAAGTGTTAAGAGGTCATGGGAGATGAAGTCATTCCAAGTAATGCCTTGCAATCCCAACTGATGATCCACCAAAATCTTAATAAGAGCAAAGTGATAAACACTGTTAAGTTGTTGCTGAGGGGTCTTGTGCTGCATGAAGGTGTTCATCCTCTCTATGTTCCTACAAATGAAAAATGGGATGTTCATCATCCGTACCCTGGTAAAGTGCATGAGCAACCTGATGTGATAGGCATATAGACGAGAGAACATCCCCTCATAGTTGAAGTACTTCATGATCAACTTCATGAGTGGAGCATATTCATCTTTCAAACATCTAAATGGAAAGACTCTTGTGAGATGCCTCAAGCAACTGTCCTTAATGTAAGGCTCATAATGCTGTCAATCCACTTTTTGTTTATTGTGCCATGGTTCTCCAACATTCGGTATACCAGTTGCTAATGAGATAGTTTCGGGTGTCAATGTGAAGGTGACCCTAGCCAAGATAGAGTTATCTCCATGTAGGTGAAGCACAAAAAGACGGGCGAACTCATGATGAACTCGAACATTAGCCACTCTTTGACAAAACTCAAAACATGATAGATGCCGGAAGCATGACATGGCAAGAGGGCAGGCCTGCAATTCAGTTAGGGTAGTGGGCTCATCCCTAACATGTTTGCCACTCTCGTGATGTCTCCTGGGAGCCTGCTCTTCTGAGGATGAGTCACTTTGTGTCTCCATCTCATACTCTGATGAATGTTGTGATGCCATGACTATTGTGTGTACTGTATTTAGGCTGCCCTTTGATGGTGGTGTGAAGCTAGGTGCTTTTGTGATATCTGCCACCAAGGGGAAAAATGAAACAAAAGGGAGTATTAGGAGGGGAGTAATGTGATGGGAATAGGGGTTATGGGGAGAAGTTTGTTTAGGGATATGTAGGGGGTTTGGGTATTTGATAGGGTAGGTTTTAGGGGTGTTATGTTGAAAAATAAGAGGAGGGGTAAGAGAATACGGTGTGGTAGTGTTTTAGGGTAGGGATAATAGGAGAAATGAGAAAGAGAGGATAGGGAAAAATGGTAGGTGAGGGAAAAATGGTGGGTGAAAATGGAACCTTGGCCTCAATACCACAATTATGCAACCCTAGCAACAATGGCCTTTGGTGTTTTCTTGTGGTTGATTTTATGAGTTTTGTTGCATTTCAAACATAGCCATAAACCACCATATCATTAATAAACTTTGATGAACAAGTCATTTCATAGAGCCTACCTATCAATTTGAGGGGATTCACAAAAAATTTGAGGTGATTTGGCACAGTTTTGGCCCTTTGTGGGTCTGCGCCACACGCAAAACCCAGTGTGCCACGCCTGTTATATGCGTCGCGCCTGTTGAAAATTTGAACTGAGGGGTGGCTCTGTGTGCACCATGCCCCTGTGTATATGCGCCGCACCCTGAAAAGTACCTCCAACCATGCTCCAAACACGCATGATGCACACTCAAACACTTTGCAATGTTTCCCTATGCACTTGATTCGCACAATGACTTTGATTTTGGTGGAAACTTGTATATAAAGACTTGGAATTCATGGGTTAAATTTTTGCTTCTTCAAAAACCCATTTTTCTAATGTTATGTTTTGACACTTTTTCACTGACTTAAAGCAACACTGATTTTCACTTTTCCTTTGAAATTTTAGCTCAAATGATGAAATTTTCGGCACTCTTTGCAGGGATTGCATGACAAGACATCTAGCCATGGAAACCATGACTGCATTTGAAGAAATCAATTGGCAAGCTTTTTTTGAAAATTTTACCACAAATGACACTGTTTGACTTTTCTTCAAAATAGAGTTTTGAAGAACAATCGAAGTTTATCAATATGACGATGAAATCTCTGAATCATTACTTTGTAGGAGCCTCACTCTGGACTACATGGCTTTACTAGAAATATTTAAAGACCAAATTTATTAATCCCTAGACCCAATATTCGAAAATGACTTTTGTCCATTAAAGGACCAGACCTTGACTGTCATGGACTTTAGTGATCATTGAAAAAAGACCTAAGCCAGCAGGAGCCAGACATGGGGGGAAATGACTAGCAATGACCTTTTCCATCAGATTATGGCATGCCCCTAGGGGAATACAGCTAGGTGAATGGACCGGGACTCCTAAAAATGAAATGCATAAAGAGTTTTGATCTCTGATGGAGGACTGACCAAACTGACTCTAACATTGGCTCCAATGGGGGATGGTAGCTCCTTGGAGGTGCCAAGAACAACAGATCTCTGGAAGAGCTAGACAATGCCTTCATTCATTGGGCTATGGAGTCATCGTTTCGACAAATAACACAGGACTCTGACTCATTTATGAAACTTAAATGACCAAAAAATTGACTCAAACTTGACATTGAAATGACTTGAAGACTAACTTGACAAACTCTAACCAAACTGAAATAAAAATGGTATTTACAATGACAGTGGAAGCAGCGTTAATAACTCAAAAATGGTACCGCTTGATCAATCGACCATTGATCGGCCCTCCTGGACAATCTTCCCCGTTCATTTCCTTCAGAAGAAAGGCATTCTAACCCCGATATCCTGCAATATTGAAAGGACCTTTCCACAGATTCTTGAACTTACCATGCTTACTCTTTTCCTCATTCCTTGCACCCCACTTCAGCACCACATCATCCAACTGAAATTTATCTGCCTTTTCTTTTTTGTCATAAATTTTCTTGATCTTCTCCTACAATTTGGATGTGTTCTTGAAAAATTCTTCCCTGGTCTGCTGCAAGTGGACCATTTGATTCAACCTTCTCTGCATGGGATCTTCTTCACTGTTGACCTCCTGAAGAAATTTGACTACTGGGGCAGCGAGAGAGGTAGGAAATACTGTATCAACTCCATAAACAAGCTAAAACAGTGACGTACCAATGGATTTCTTCTGGCTGACCCGATCTGCCCAAAGTGCATTGACCAACCTCTTATGCCAGCTCTTCTTATTTATTTCCAGTAGCTCCTTGATGATGTTGACCAATGATTTGTTCGAAGACTCTGCCAATCCATTGCCTTGCAGATGATAGGCAGTTGAGTGACCCAAAATGATGTTATATTTATGACAAAAATCTACCGTCCTTTTTTATTTGAAAGTTGTTGCGTTATCAGTGATTAACTTATTCGGGCAACCAAAGCGAGACAAGATGTTATTTTCAAGGAATGAAATGATTACCCCATCAATAGCTTGTCTAGTGGGAATTGCTTCGATCCATTTCGTGAAATAATCTGTCGTTGTGACAAACCATCTATGCTGACCAGAAGAAGCAGGATGAATTTCACCAATGAAATCCAATCCCCATTGCTGAAAAGGCGCACTCACCTCAATAGGCTTAAGTGGCAAAGACTGTAACTTCTGCTTTCCTTCAAAAATCTGGCACTTATGACAGCGCTTGACCATCTTATATACATCAGCGAACAATGTCGGCCAATAGTACCCTGCTATCAGAATTTTATTTGCTGTTGACTTCCAAAAAAGGTGACCACCACAGTCTCCTTGGTGGCAGTCCTCCATGACTTTCTTTGCTTCTTCTTCCACCAAACAATTCAAAATGACACCACTGGGATCTTTCCAATAAAGTACAGAATTAAAAATGCAAAACTTGGCAGCTTTCAACTTGAGTGTTCTTGCTTTGTTTCTAGTCATGCCGGGTGGTGGTGACAAATTTTTAAGCACATATATAATGTATGAATACCACGGAGAAAGAGCAAACATTTCTGATACCTGAATTGATGATGCTTCCTCATTCTCATCAGACATAGCAGAGATCAGATTTATGTCCAAGGCGTGCAAGTTTGATTCGGCCATTAACTTTGCCAATCCCTATCCTTTAACCAACTTTGTGGGCTTTATTTCCACACCCTATTCCAACAAGGCTGCAATCCAATTGCCTCGTCTTCCTTCCGGATCGGTCTGCACTAAAACATCTTTGATAACAACATTAGGAACATAGGCCAAAATATGAAAATGTAGAATATATAACCGGAAATCTTTCAATGCCTTCACAAGTGCAAGGGCTTGCTTCTCAATGATGTTGTATTTTAAGGTTGCATCTCTTATAGCTCTGCTGAAGAATGCAATGGGTCTTTCATGATCATCTATTTTCTGCAATAACACAGCTGCCATAGTGTGCTCTGAAGTAAATGAAAATGTTGGGTCCCCATAATACTAGTGATTACCCCATTAGTATTGTAGTTATACCCCTTATTAATATTGTTGTGCCCCTATTGCCCCTATTGTTATTACTATGCCCCATAGAATCCCTCTATTGTTATTTTTGTGGCTTTATATTATTATTTTTAGGTCGGCTGGATTATATTGTGACTCCTTAGACTCCTATATATAGAAAGGAGGTTTTGTCATTTGAATCATCCAAGAATTGTTCATTTATGTAATGTAAAGGACGTTGCCCCCTCAAAGAGGATGAATTCTAAGGCGTTGATCTATCTCTTCTATCTTTTCTTGAGCTGGTTTCATAACATTTGGTATCAGAGCTTTGGATTCTAGGGTTTCGCTGCTCCAAACAGGTTATCGTGGCATTTTCGCTATAACGTTTTTTCTGCAATGTTTCAGAAGTTTAAAAAAAAACCCATTTGATAAGAAATCGCACTGAACCTCAGGACCGAATTTCAGAGCTTTTTGCACTATATTTGCCGAGATATGATCTGAGGAAGTTGGTCTTTTTGCATACTCCTGAATTACATTACAAACAGGTGACCTGGGGAAAATCATCATAACTCTCTTTCTAAGCATCGGATTAAAATTTCACAAGAAGATAAAGAAAGAGGACGGACTGTAGTTTTCTTGTATCAAATGTTGAAACAGTGACACGTGGCACTTCATACAAGTTCACTCTACTGAACTAGTCTACAATCAGGTCACTGCGGGAGATTGTGCATAACTCTTTCTTGGAGAATTCAATTTGGATCAGAATAGTGGAATTGGAAATAGGACACAGAAGGCTACTACAGTTCACACTTTTAGAACTGGATGATTCGAAATTACAGAGATACATCAGATTCAATATTAGGCTTCTACAAAGTGAAAAAAGGTGTGTAGTTTTTTTTTTTTTTTTGCGTAAGCTTGGTTTGAAGGAATTCAAAGGGCATAGTAAAGCATTATTATCGGTAATTTATGCCCTGAAGACAGAAAATGCAAACACCTAGTAAGCAACATGAAAGCTCTAGCATGACTTATGAAGAAGAGGAAGAAATGCAACATGATATAGCAAAATTACGAGACCAAGTGCAACAAGTGTCACTTACACAAAAAGGAACAGAATCTAAGATGGATGGTTTAAAGAAAGATGTAGAAGCTAAGATGGATGTTTTAAAGAAAGGCGTAGAAGCTAAGATGGACGATGTGAAGATAGATTTGAAGACAAACATGGAAGAATTGAATAAGTTGCTACAAGAAAGGGTCACTAATGGTGAAAGGGTAGTAAAGGAAACTCATGATGAGAATAAAAGAAATGTTAATCATGATTCCATAGACTCTAATGTTGGATCGAAAACCCACCATATTCCAAAAATCGATATGAGGAAGTTTGATGGCAAGGATCCCGCAACATGGATATTACAGATGGAGCAATTCTTCGATCTCAATAATGTGCAAAACACACAAAATGTACGTATGGGAACTTTATATTTGGAACCAAATCAGTTTGTATGGTATCAATGGCTTTTCTCTCGTAAAAAATTTATCACTTTGGAAATTTTTACGGAAGAATTGAAAGCACATTATGAGGATACAAAAAGCAACACTTTTTTTAGCCAATTGATAAGTCTCAAACAAAAGGATTCAATAATGGAGCACATTGAGGAGTTCTAAAAATTGAACATAAGGGTAAAAGATATTCCAGAGGAGCATAGGATTGATGTATTCATAGGGTATTTCAAGGACAATATCCAACATGATGTTCGCCTTTGGGAACCTGATTCATTAGAGAAGGCATTCAGGTTAGCAAGAAAAACAGAAAGAAAAATTATGGCAACCAGGAAGCATACCACTCACAACTATAAAGATGGAAGTGTTGTTGCCCCTAGTCTTCCACAACCTATAAGGTTGACACCACAAAAATTGGAAGAAAAAAGAGCAAAAGGGCTTTGTTACAGTTGTGATAGCAAATACCCTAAAGGTCATAAGTGTGTTGAGAAGAAATTATTCTACATAGATTGTGAAGAAGAAGAAGAAAAGGAGCAAGAAAGGTCAAAATAAGAGGATATACTCCAGGAAAAAAGCCTAGATGAAGAGTAAATAAATCCAACCATATCTTGTAATGCATTGGCGGGAATTTCCACTCCTCAAACCATCAAGATAGAAGGACAAATCAAGGAGAAAAAGGTAATAGTGTTGATTGATTCAGGAAGCACCCACAATTTTATTCATTGTAAGGTAGCAAAAGAATTGAATTGCTTCCTATATCCAGCACCAGAGTGTCAAGTGATGATTGCAAATGGAGGAACAATAAATTGCTCTGGAAAGTGTCATAATATCAAGCTATCCATGGGAGAATATGTATTAACTATCCCAATGCTTTCCATTCCAATGGGAGGTGCTGATGTTGTACTAGGAGTCCAATGGCTACAATCCTTGGGTACAATAGCTTTTAATTTTCAAGAACTTTTCATCAAATTTTCTATGGAAGGAAAGGAAGTTGAATTAAGGGGTATTGCAGGGAAACCAGGAAATATAATCAGCTCTAATGGTATGACAAAGCTTCTAAAAAAGGAGCAAAGAGGTGTAATTGCACAATTATGTTTGCTAGATGTTTCCACATCGGAATCATCTATTTCTCCAGATCTCCAAAAAGTCCTGGACAATCATTCCAAGGTATTTGAGACTCCCAAAGGTCTCCCACCTATGCGTGATCATGATCATGCTATTCATCTGATTCAAGGAAGTGTTCCTCCAAACATCAGGCCGTACAGATATCCCTATGTCCAAAGGAGTGAAATTGAACGTATGGTTGTAGAAATGCTAGAGGCTGGTATAATTCAACCGAGTCAAAGTTCTTTTTCTGCTCCAGTAGTATTGGTGCACAAGAAGGATGGATCATGGCGCATGTGTCCAGATTATAGGGAGCTCAAAAAGCTCACTATTAAAGATAAGTTCCCCATTCCCATCATTGATGAATTACTGGATGAATTGCATGGATCAATTTACTTCACCAAGTTGGATCTTCGTTCAGGATATCATCAAATCAGAATGAAGATTGAAGACATTCCAAAAACAACATTTAGAACTCATGAGGGTCATTATGAATTTTTGGTCATGCCTTTTGGCCTTACCAATGCACCTTCAACATTTCAAGGTTTGATGAATTCAATTTTCAAACCATTCCTTAGAAAATTTGTGTTAGTATTTTTTGATGATATACTAATCTACAGCAAGTCTTGGAAGGATCATGTTGAACATGTTGACAGGGTGGTACAACTATTGGAGGAGAAACAATTATATACGAAAAGATCCAAATTTTTCTTTGGAGTCCAGGAGGTGGAATATTTGGGTCATATTGTATCTCATGAAGGAGTTAAGGTAGACCCTAGCAAAATTAAAGCCATTAAGGAATGGAAAATCCCCACATCCATAAAGCATCTGCGAGGATTTCTTAGGTTGACAAGGTATTATCGCAAGTTTGTTAAGAATTATGGGAGAATAGAAGCACCTCTAACAACATTATTGAAGAAAGATGCATTTTCATGGACTCCGAAAGCAACAAAGGCCTTTGAACATCTTAAAGAGGCAATGTGCCAAGCACCAGTCTTAGCTACACCAGACTTCACGAAAACCTTTATTGTGGAATGTGATGCTTCAGGAAATGGAATTGGTGTTGTTCTAATGCAAGATGAAAGACCCATTGCTTTTGAAAGTCGTCCAATCAAGGGAAAGTTTTTAAGCAAAGCTATTTATGAGAAGGAAATGTTGGCAATACTCCATGCACTTAAGAAATGGCGACCCTACCTAATGGGAAGACACTTCAAGGTAAAAACAAATCATGATAGCCTTAAATACTTTTTAGAACAAAGATTATCCTCTAAAGAGCAACAAAAGTGGGTCACAAAGATGTTGGGTTATGACTTTGAAATCATCTACAAAAAGGGAAGAAAAATGTGGTGGCAGATGCACTCTCAAGAAAGGATGAGGATGTGGAAGCATTGTTGTGTGCCATTTATATTATCCAACCAGATTGGATAAATGAAGCAAGGGAGGAGTGGAAGAATGACAAAGAAGTGTGGGCACTTATTTGAAAGTTACAACAAGGTTCCAGTACGTATGATACATTTAGCTGGCAAAATGATTCGTTATGGTACAAAGATCATTTATACCTCTGTAAGAATTCCCAGCTAAAAGAAAAGATTCCTATGGAATTGCACACTTCTCCCTTAGGAGGGCACTCAGGATTTTTAAAAACTTACCACAGGGTTAAGAAGGAATTCTTTTGGGTTGGCCTTAAATCAGATATTCAAAAGTTTGTGGCGGAATGTTTGGTTTTCCAACAAAATAAAGTTGAAACAATTAAGACACCGGGTCTATTACAACCTTTATCCATTCCAAGCCAACTTTGGGAGGAGGTTTCAATGGATTTTATCACAGGTTTACCCAAGTCTGAGGGAAAGAGTGTCATCATGGTGGTAGTTGACAAACTTACCAAGTATGCACACTTTTGTGCATTATCACATCCATTTAAAGCCAGTACAGTTTCTACTACATTTATGGAAACAATTCAAAAGCTACATGGAAACCCAAAGATTATTGTAAGTGACAGAGATCCCATTTTCACTGGAAATTTTTGGACAGAATTATTTTCTTGTCTTGGTACTCAGTTAGCTCATAGCTCATCTATCATCCTCAATCTGATGGGCAAACTGAGATAGTAAAAAAAATTTTGGAAGGATATCTTCGTTGCTTTGTATCTGATAAACAGACACAATGGGTCAAATGGTTGCCTCTAGCTGAATGGTGGTATAACACTTCCTTCCATACATCAACAAAAATGACCCCATTTATGACACTTTATGGGTATCAACCACCATCCATCACATCATATTTGAGAGAAAATTCTAAGGTTCAAGTAGTGGAACATCACATTGAAGATCAACAACAAGTCCTCCAACTCTTAAAGGATAACCTCATGTTGGCACATAATAGAATGAAACAACAGGAAGATCAACATCGAAGTGAAAGAAGTTTTGATGTAGGTGATTGGGTATTCCTACAGCTACAACCATATAAGAAAATGTCCCTCAAGCAAGCTAAGAAGGATAATAAATTATCACCAAAGTATTATGGTCCGTACAAGGTGTTGCAAAAGATTGGTACTATGGCATACAAATTGGAGCTTCCTGCAGCTTCTCGATTGCACCCAGTTTTCCATGTTTCATGTTTAAAGAAGGTTATAGGCGAAAAGCTCCCAGTTCAAACAATATTGCCAAACTTGATGAGGAAGGAAAAATTATATTGGAACCGGAAGCAGTCACAGAAACAAGAACTCGACAGCTAGGAAATCGATCAATTTTAGAGTATCTTATCAAGTGGAAGAACTTATCCACTGAAGATTCCACATGGGAGGATGAGAATTTTATGCAAAAGTATCCAGAACTACTCAAGCGTTGAGGACAACACTTTTTTTGAAGGAGAGGGTGTTGGGTCCCTATAATACTAGTGATTACCCCATTACTATTGTAGTTATACCCCTTATTTATATTGTTGTGCCCATGTACCCCCATATTGTTATTATTGTGCCCCATAGAATCCCTCTATTGTTATTTTTGTGCCTTACAATATTATTGTTAGGTCGGCTGGATTATATTGTGACTCCTTAGACTCCTATATATAGAAAGGAGGTTTTTCATTTGTATCATCCAAGAATTGTTCATTTATGTAATGTAAAGGAGGTTGCCCCCTCGAAGAGGCTGAATTCTAAGGCGTGGATCTCTCTTTTCTATCTTTTTGTGAGCTGGTTTCATAACATTTGGTATCAGAGCTTTGGATTCTAGGGTTTCGCTGCTCCAAACAGGTCATCGTGGCATTTTCGCTATAACTTTTTTTCTGTGACGTTTCAGGAGTCGCAAAAAAAACCCATTTGAAAAGACATCGCGCTGAACCTTGGGTCCGAATTTTAGAGCTTTTCGCGCGATATTTTCGGAGATATGATCTCAGGAAGTTGGTATTTTTGATGACTCCTAAATTACACTCAAAACAGGTGACCTGGAGAAAATAGTCATAACTGTCTTTATGAGCATCGGATTGAAGTTTCGTAAGAAGTTACAGAAAGAGGACAGACTGTAGTTTCTTGTGGGTGTTTTTCAGATCCAAAGGTCAAAACAGTGACTCGTGGCACGTCGTACAACTTCGCTCTACTGAACCAGTCTAAAAGCAAGTCACCGTGGGAGATTTCACATAACTCTTCTTTGGAGAATCCAATTTGCCTCAGACTTGTGGCATTGGAAAGAGGACGCAGAAGGCTACTACAAGTAGCAATTTCAGAATTGGATGATCCGAAATTACAGAGATACATCAGATTCAATATCAGGCTTCTATAAAGTGAAAAAATGTGTGTAGTTTTTTTTTTAATTTTTGTGTAAGCTTGGTTTAACGGAATTCAAAGGGCATAGTAAATCATTATTATCGGTAACTGATGCCTCGAGGAAATAAAATGCAAACACCTAGTAAGGAACCTGAAAGCTCTAGCATGACTCATGAAGAAGAGGAAGAAATGCTACATGATATATCAAAATTACAAGAACAAGTGCAACAAATGTCACGCTCACAAAAGCTAACAGAAGCTAAGATAAGTGGCGTGGAATCTAAGGTAAATGGCGTGGAATCTAAGATAAAGGGCATGGAAGCTAAGATGGAGGATTCGATGGCAAATTTGAAGATAGATTTGAATACAAACATGGAAGAATTGAAGAAGTTGCTACAAGAAAGGGTCACTAATGGTGAAAAGGTAGTAAAGGAAACTCATGATGAGAACAAAAGAAATGTTAATCATGATTCCATAGACTCTAATGTTGGATCAAAGACTCACCATGTTCAAAAAATCGATATGAGGAAGTTTGATGGCAAGGATCCCGCCACATGGATATTACAGATGGAGCAATTCTTCGATCTCAATAATGTGCAAAACACACAAAAGGTACGTATGGCAACTTTATATTTGGAACCAAATCAGTTTGTATGGTATCAATGGCTTTGTTCTCGTAAACCATTTATCACTTGGGCAATTTTTACGGAAGAATTGATAGCACATTATGAGGATACAAAAAGCAACACTTTTTTTAGCCAATTGATAAGTCTCAAACAAAAGGGTTCAATAATGGAGCACATTGAGGAGTTCCAAAAATTGAACATAAGGGTAAAAGATATTCCAGAGGATCATAGGATTGATGTGTTCATAGGGTCTTTAAAGGATAATATCCAACATGATGTGCGCCTTTGGGAACCTGATTCATTAGAGAAGGCATTCAGGTTAGCAAGAAAAATGGAAAGCAAAATTATGGCAACTAGGAAGCATACAATTCACAACTATAAAGAAGGAAGTGTTGTTGCCCATAGTCTTCCACAACCTACAAGGTTGACACCACAACAATTGGAAGAAAAAAGAGCAAAAGGGCTTTGTTACAATTGTGATAGCAAATACACAAAAGGTCATAAGTGTGCTGAGAAGAAATTATTCTACATAGATTGTGAAGAGGAAGAAGAAAAGGAGCAAGAAAGGTCAAAAGAAGAGGATATATTCCAGGAACAAAGCCTAGATGAAGAACAAATAAATCCGACCATATCTTGTAATGCATTGGCGGGAATTACCACTCCTCAAACCATCAAGATAGAAGGACAAATCAAGAAGAAAAAGGTAATAGTGTTGATTGATTCAGGAAGCACCCACAATTTTATTCATTGTAGGGTAGCAAAAGAATTGAATTGCTTCCTATATCCAGCACCAGAGTGTCAAGTGATGATTGCAAATGGAGGAACAATAAATTGTTCTGGAAAGTGCCATAATATCAAGCTATCCATGGGAGAATATGTATTGACTAGCCCAATGCTTTCCATTCCAATGGGAGGTGCTGATGTTGTACTAGGAGTCCAATGGCTACAATCCTTGGGTACAATAGCTTTTAATTTTCAAGAACTTTTCATGAAATTTTCTGTGGAAGGAAAGGAAGTTGAATTAAGGGGTATTGCAGGGAAACCAGGAAAGATAATCAGCTCTAATGGAATGACAAAGCTTCTAAAAAAGGAGCAAAGAGGTGTAATTGCACAATTATGTTCGCTAGATGTTTCCACATTGGAATCATCTATTTCTCCAGATCTCCAAAAAGTCCTGGACAATCATTCCAAGGTATTTGAGACTCCCAAAGGTCTCCCACCTATGCGTGATCATGATCATGCTATTCATCTGATTCCAGGAAGTGTTCCTCCAAACATCAGGCCGTACAGATATCCATATGTCCAAAAAAGTGAAATTGAACGTATGGTTGCAGAAATGCTAGAGGCTGGTATAATTCAACCGAGTCAAAGTTCTTTCTCAGCTCCAGTAGTATTGGTGCACAAGAAGGATGGATCATGGCGCATGTGTCCAGATTATAGGGAGCTCAACAAGCTCACTATTAAAGATAAGTTCCCCATTCCTGTTATTGATGAATTACTGGATGAATTGCATGGATCAATTTACTTCACCAAGTTGGATCTTCGTTCGGGATATCATCAAATCAGAATGAAGATTGAAGACATTCCGAAAACAACATTTAGAACTCATGAGGGTCATTATGAATTTTTGGTCATGCCTTTTGGCCTTACCAATGCACCTTCAACATTTCAAGGTTTGATGAATTCAATTTTCAAACCATTCCTTAGAAAATTTGTGTTAGTATTTTTTGATGATATACTAATCTACAGCAAGTCTTGGAAGGATCATGTTGAACATGTTGACAGGGTGCTACAACTATTGGAGGAGAAACAATTATATGCAAAAAGATCCAAATGTTTCTTTGGAGTCCAGGAGGTGGAATATTTGGGTCATATTGTATCTCATGAAGGAGTTAAGGTAGACCCTAGCAAAATTAAAGCCATTAAGGAATGGAAAATCCCCACATCCATAAAGCATCTGCGAGGATTTCTTGGGTTGACAGGGTATTATCGCAAGTTTGTTAAGAATTATGGGAGAATAGCAGCACCTCTAACAACATTATTGAAGAAAGATTCATTTTCATGGAATTCGGAAGCAACAAAGGCCTTTGAACATCTTAAAGAGGCAATGTGCCAAGCACCGGTCTTAGCTACACCGGACTTCACAAAAACCTTTATTGTGGAATGTGATGCTTCAGGAAATGGAATTGGTGCTGTTCTAATGCAAGATGAAAGACCCATTGCTTTTGAAAGTCGTCCAATCAAGGGAAAGTTTTTAAGAAAAGCTATTTATGAGAAGGAAATGTTGGCAATACTCCATGCACTTAAGAAATGGCGACCCTACCTAATGGGAAGACACTTCAAGGTAAAAACGGATCATGATAGCCTTAAATACTTTTTAGAACAAAGATTATCCTCTGAAGAGCAACAAAAGTGGGTCACAAAGATGTTGGGTTATGACTTTGAAATCATCTACAAAAAAGGGAAGCAAAATGTGGTGGCAGATGCACTCTCAAGAAAGGATGAGGATGTGGAAGCATTGTTGTGTGCCATTTCTATTATCCAACCAGATTGGATAAACGAAGCAAGGGAGGAATGGAAGAATGACGAAGAAGTGTGGGCACTTATTCAAAAGCTACAACAAGATTCCAGTACTTCTGATACATTTAGCTGGAAAAATGATTCGTTATGGTACAAAGATCGCTTATACCTCTGTAAGAATTCCCAGCTAAAACAAAAGATTCTTATGGAATTGCACACTTCTCCCTTAGGAGGGCACTCAGGATTTTTAAAAACTTACCACAGGGTTAAGAAGGAATTTTTTTGGGATGGCCTTAAATCAGATATTCAAAAGTTTGTGGCGGAATGTTTGGTTTGCCAGCAAAATAAAGTTGAAACAATTAAGACACCGGGTCTATTACAACCTTTATCCATTCCAAGCCAACGTTGGGAGGAGGTTTCAATGGATTTTATCACAGGTTTACCCAAGTCTGAGGGAAAGAGTGTCATCATGGTGGTAGTTGACAGACTTACCAAGTATGCACACTTTTGTGCATTATCACATCCATTTAAAGCCAGTACAGTTTCTACTGCATTTATGGAAACAGTTCAAAAGCTACATGGAAACCCAAAGATTATTGTAAGTGACAGAGATCCCATTTTCACTGGAAATTTTTGGACAGAATTATTTTCTTGTCTTGGTACTCAGTTAGCTCATAGCTCATCTTATCATCCTCAATCTGATGGGCAAACTGAGATAGTAAACAAATGTTTGGAAGGATATCTTCGTTGCTTTGTATCTGATAAACAGACACAATGGGTCAAATGGTTGCCTCTGGCTGAATGGTGGTATAACACTTCCTTTCATACAGCAACAAAAATGACCCCATTTATGGCACTTTATGGGTATCAACCACCATCCATCACATCATATTTAAGAGAAAATTCTAAGGTTCAGGCAGTGGAACATCACATCGAACATCAACAACAAGTCCTCCAACTCTTAAAGGATAACCTTGTGTTGGCACAGAATAGAATGAAACAACAGGCAGATCAACATCGCAGTGAAAGAAGTTTTGATGTAGGTGATTGGGTATTCCTACGGCTACAACCATATAAGCAAATGTCCCTCAAGCAAGCTAAGAAGGATAATAAATTATCACCAAAGTATTATGGTCCGTACAAGGTGTTGCAAAAGATTGGTACTATGGCATACAAATTGGAGCTTCCTGCAGCTTCTCGATTGCACCCAGTTTTCCATGTTTCATGCTTAAAGAAGGTTATAGGCGACAAGCTCCCAGTTCAAACAATATTGCCAGAACTTGACGAGGAAGGAAAAATTATATTGGAACCGGAAGCAGTTATAGAAACAAGAACTCGACAGCTACGAAATCGATCAATTTCAGAGTACCTTATCAAGTGGAAGAACTTATCCGCTGAAGATTCCACATGGGAGGACGAGAATTTTATGCAGAAGTATCCTGAACTACTCAAGCGTTGAGGACAACACTTTTTTTGAAGGAGAGGGGCATGTTGGGTCCCTATAATACTAGTGATTACCCCATTACTATTGTAGTTATACCCCTTATTTATATTGATGTACCCATGTAGTGCCCATATTGTTACTATTGTGCCACATAGAAGCCCACTATTGTTATTGTTGTGCCCTACAATATTATTGTTATGTAGGCTTTGATTGTATTGGGACCACTTAGACTCCTATATATAGAAAGGAGGTATTTTCATTTGTATCATCCAAGAATTGTTCATTTATGTAATGTAAAGGAGGTTGCCCCCTCGAAGAGGCTGAATTCTAAGGCGTGGATCTCTCTTTTCTATCTTTTTGTGAGCTGGTTTCATAACAGAGGGGCATGTTGTGTCTCCATAATACTAGTGATTACCCCATTACTATTGTAGTTATACCCCTTATTAATATTGTTGTGCCCCTATTGCCCCCATATTGTCATTACTGTGCCCCATAGAATCCCTCTATTGTTATTTTTGTGGCTTTATATTATTATTGTTAGGTTGGCTGGATTATATTGTGACTCCTTAGACTCCTATATATAGAAAGGAGGTTTTGTCATTTGAATCATCCAAGAATTGTTCATTTATTTAATGTAAAAGAGGTTTCCCCCTCGAAGAGGCTGAATTCTAAGGCGTTGATCTATCTTTTCTATATTTTCTTGAGCTGGTTTCATAACAGAAAACAATATGAAATCCTGAGTGTAGTCCGGGCTTACTAGAATAGGAGCTGAAGAAAGAACCAATTTGACTAAATTGAAATATTTTACAGCCTCCTCTATCCACTTCACTTGGCTATCCTTCTTAACCATGTTTGTCATCTCTCTTAGGTGCTCAGCAAGATTAGGGACAAAGCGGCGTAGAAAATTCATTTTACCATTGAAAGATTGTATCTCTTTCTTATTCCAGGGCAGATGGATTTGCTGAATTGCTTGCACATGTGCTAGGTCAATACGAATGTCATATTTTGAGATAATGTGCCCTAGTAGTTTTCCTTCCTCTATGGCGAACAAGCTCTTGTTTGGATTCAACGACCAGCCATATTTTCTGCACTTTCGAAAGACAACTTTTAGATGGTACATGTGCTCTTCATCAGATTTGGAAAACACCGTAAAATCGTCCAGGTACACAACCAAAAAGACATCCTTCTCATTTGCAAAAGCCAAGTCCATTGCAGGCTGAAATGTGGCACCTGCATTCTTTAAACCGAAAGGCATTTTAGCATAATGAAAGGTTCCCCATGGAGTGGTGAACGTTGTCTTGTCTCGGTCATCTTCATGGACAGAAACTTGGTTATATCCGGAATAACCATCAAGTAGTGACATACGAGATGCTCCCACTACTCGCTAAAGTATATGGCCCATTTTGGGCAGTGGAAAATTATCTTTCAACGAAACTTTATTGAGGTTTCTAAAATCAATGCATAAGAGAATCTCACCTGTCTTGGCACCAAATTAGAGATCCAATCTGAAAATCTGATGGGAACAATGATCCCTAATTTGTACAACCTGTTTATCTCCTTTTCAATAGATGGCAGCAACTTTGGATTTAGCCTTCTCAACTTCCGTCCGAATGGTTTTTGATTGGGCTTGATGGGTATAGTGTGTTGAATTATATTGTTATCATATGTCTTTAATTCAGAATAGTCCCAAGAAAACACATCTGCAAATGAAGACAACAAACTGATATATTTGTCCTTGATCTTTGGTGGCAATGCTTTGGAAAATTTTACCAACTTAGGATTAGCAGTTGTTCTGATGTTGACCTCTTCTACACCCTTCTCTGTTGGCTGCAATGTTGGCTTGTGGGCTACATCAGCTTGATCAAAAATTTCTTCTAAAGGTATCAAGCCTTTAGGAATAATGTTATTCTTCAGCTGCAACACGTCCATCTCATTGATCTGCACCTCATCTGTACCATTACCTTTACCATCGTCATTTTCTACATCAATTGAGGTCTCTTTGAACTTCCCTTTGTTTTGTAGAAAATCATCAATCTCCTCATCATCTTGGAACACTTGCCAATATCTCTGATTGTCTGGAACGGTTGGATGATGCTTGACATGGATTTCGAACTTATTGCTAGAGTTCATTGGGATCTTCAAACTACTTGCTTCCTTGGCAAGAGAGTTAGCAATACTATTTTGTATACGAGGCACGCATGTCAAGGTGCATTTTGAAAATAATTTTAGGATGTCTAGAACTACATTACGGTAAGCCTGCATCCTAGGATGCTTTGCTTGATACTTTCCTCTAACTTGCTTAATTACCAATTCAGAGTCGCCATATACTAAAATCCTCTTAGCATTCAGCTTTCTTAGAATCTTTAGGCCAGCAATCAGAGCTTCATACTCAGCTTCATTGTTTGAACACTCAAAAGCCAACTTGTAAGAGCATACATGCACATTACTAGGCACTTTGTTCGGGGCAGAGAAAGGACTACGTACCCAAATTCCAATTCCAGTGCCATCATTTCTGACTACTCCATCGAAATCCATGGTCCACAAACCTTCTTCCTCCTCTTGCAAGTGCTGGAAATCTGTTTGTTGTGCCTTGTCTGCTTGCTGTTCATTACTTTCAGCTGATTGCTCAACAGTGTTCTGCTGTTCTTGTCCTTCTTTCTTTAAAATTTCTTTGAAATTTTCAGTTATTTCCTGAATATCATCTGCTTCAACTAACTGACTATCTATATCATTGAAACTATCTAAATACAAAACAAAAGACTCTAAATCTGTATGTACATAGTTAATTGGATGATTTATTGGTTTCTCTTTGCTTGTGATCATGTATTTCATTTTTTGTTCCTGATACAATTTCCTCATTTGTCCAAACGCAAGAATCGTTGCATAGGAGAAATCTAACTGTAGTGTCCCTTTCAATTTCGCTACCCAACACCTGGAAAGAAGCATGCCAAACCTGGGAGGAATATCTGCTACAAGAACATCCATCAAAACATTCTTCATTGGGAGCTGATCCAAACTCATAACCAAGTCTTTGATGAGTCCTATACATCTTAATTTGCTGGAATCAAATGAATAGAGATCATGGTATTGCCGGGTGATGTCCAGACCAAGCTTATCCATGATAGCCTTGGGCATGAGATTGTGAGAAGCTCCGGAATTGAACATGGCATTATGTAACACAAAATCATGCAACCTTAAACTGATATAAAAGGGTGGCACATCACTATCAGGAGACTGACCATTCGATGCTGGCCCAAAAATCATTTCAGGTTGATCATCTTCGACATTCACCATGTCGGACATTGGGTCCAAATTCAACATTTTAGATACTTTCCCTCTATAACTTCTGTTCCTCATTATTTCAGTCAAGGGGATGGATATCTTTAATTTAGAAATCTCATTCTCTAAATTAAAAGCGGGAATCTTTTCTACCTCTTTGACTGGGATTTCTTTATTTTCCTTTTCTTTCGATGCAACTTATTGATGTGATTGTTCTGCTAATGGTGATTTGCTTCTCTCTGGACCAACCGCCTCCTTTCCTTTCCTTTGTGTAACTAATGAATCATTCTTTGATGCCTCAACATCCCTCCTTTTCTGAATTAGTTTGACCGGCACATCTCTGTTTCTAAGTGAATACCACTGCTGTTGGGCAGACAGAGCATTCATATAGCCTCTTTGGTACTCATCTGATTCTTCCTCCAAGACGGTGTCGTTCGCTAGAATGAAATCTACATCTTTGTGTGAAACCGAACTTTCTGCATACTCCTCCTCCTCAGTGAGATAAATGGGCAAATCATCAGGAGTAAAGAGGTGGTTTTCTTCACCTATTATATTCCCGTCCTCATTTGACTCTGGTCCATGCACAAAATTTTGCTGCAACGGTGTTTGTACTAGCTATTGTGTTGTCTGCTCTTAGGCTCGCTGATCTCTTTGTCTTATTCTATATTGTGGTTTTTGTTGGCCACGAAAGTTAGGATTTCTAACTTGTGGCTCCGATTTGTCAAGTTTCACCATTCCAAGCATATGCTCTACCTTCTTGAGTAATTGATCCATCGAGGAAGACTCTTCCTTGACTGTGACCTTCTTTTCTGCTTTCGCTCTAGCTCTTTTGGACAGCAGATTTGCTTCAACGTTGACTGCTATCTTCTACATGTCTTCCATTGTGGCTAGTTCTCTCTCTCTTAATTGATAAGCCATGTCAGCATCAAAACCATCCGGGAACTTCATCATGGCTAGTCCCACAGGTGGCCTTAGATGATCTGGAATTTCGTTATAAACTGAATTGAATCTAACGCAATAGTATTGGACCAACTCACCAACGTTTCGTTTGATTTGCTCATATTTGGCCAGAATTTGAAGAGGATTCTTTTTCACTTCCCATCGGTTTAAAAATTGTCTTTGTAGGTCGGCCAAGGTAGCGATACTTGCCACCGGAAAACCTCTGAACCATTTCCTCACACCACCCGCTAATGTCTATACAAAGAGTCTCATTGCTGCATTCTCTGCATCAATCTCATGAAGTTCATAAAAATATTCCATTCTATCGACATGTTGCTGAGCAGTAATGCTGTTAGGAGTGCCATCAAAAAACAGGATTTTGCTTTGATAATCTGCGGGCATATCATCTAGAACTTGACGCAGAACCAGGGGTGCAAAACGGGCAGCCATCACTCTTGGTGGATTTGGCCTTGGAGGTGTTGGAGGGGTGTGCACAATTTGTAAGGGGCTAGCAATTGGAGTTTGAAGCTGAGCTATAATGTAATTATCAATTCACCGGTTAGCCCTTTCCGTCTCCAAGTCTACAAGGAATTGTGGATTGGGGACAGTATAGTCAACAGCCCTTTAGATTTTGGTCTCGAACAACAATAATTCAAACTTCTCATCAAACTCAAGCTCTTCAAGATACTCAAAAATGTCAGGACATGAATGGGATTTGAACACGAGAGTTATAGTGCTCTCTTGACGAAGGATTCTTGGAATCAATTTGGGGTTTTCGTAGATATGAGGAGGATCCGGATCTGGATTGGCTTTGGTATATCGTCTCGAAGCCAGCGTGCTATTTTCGAAAAAATCAGAAGGACATGAATAACCTACTCAGCCTATCAAATCCTAAACTTATCATCCAGAAGCTTAGAATTATCAAGAAGTAAGGGGATTAATTTCATTCCCCAGTGGAGTTGCCACTATGTTAGCACCTAAGTCTGCCTTAGGCTGAAGGAAGGAAAAATTCAGGGTAACCACAAACCACGCTCAGTCTGGTAGCTAGCCCTACCAGAACAGGAGAGGGCTCTCTCTGAGTAACGCTCAGCGAATAAGTAAACGGAATGGTCTGAGATGACTAACAATGAAATATTGATCTTAGGCCAGTAAATAAATATGGATACAAGAAGAAATTTTTTATGAATGACTGAGTTTATGGGAAGGTATGGGACCAACGAACAGCAATGAGCAGAGAATTTAATACGAAGTCACAGATTATTTTGTGAGGCAAGATAGGCGGAAAGTCTAGAAATTTAGTTTGAAATAACGCGGAATGGAGGAATTGCTTAGGAGGGTGAAAAGGGCATAAGTACATGAATCCTTTCTAACAGAAGAAGAACACTGAACATGAAATTTTACCACAGGGAAAGTAATAAAAATGAGTTCTACCTTATCTAACTTAGAAAATTTCACTGGAAATGAATATGAAATGAACTGTGAAACATTATGAAATACATATGAAACATAAGAGACACATTTTCTACACTCACAACCACATTAATCTCATGAAACAGAGCCGCTGCCTTTCATTAATCCTCTGTCAAAATATACAATCAAGAACTGAGTTTCTCTCCCACAGTCTCCCAGAAATTACAAGCCAACAAACCCTTTGAAAATAGTTTGCATACAATATATAGAATGTACCATGAAGATATAGAATGCCCAAGGGTTTGGGAGTTACTCAAATCATTACAAAATGGAGGTGGAAAGCCAACCATTAGCTACAGGTGCAGCATTACAAACATGACAAATGGCTTGGGTGACTGTTTGCCTTCCTTTGCCACTTGGATAGAAGCCAATCTAGAGTGAAAATACTTTAAATGCCACCTCAGGTGCTGAAAAAGTGAAATGTAGATGAGCGGGCCCACTTGGAGAATTCGTGAATCGAAATTTTGTGAAACGGAGGTGAAATTGGCCTTTTTTTCCTATATGCGCCGCACCACTTTGGATAATTTTCTGAGGCACTCGAAGGAGTCCAAAATCTGCGCAAGTGTGCTTGTTGGAAAGCCTAGCCTGTCTATTTTCCAAGCCAAGTGGAATTTCTGAATTTGGTGCTCATTTTCCCCTCCAAATATTCATTCTCCCAAGACTGCTTCCTGTGTGTCAAAATAGGGGCAAAGAGGTCATTTTTTGGGTGTTTTTGACCTCCTGGAGACTCATACCATGCCCAAACTTATTTTCCAAGCACCAGCAGTCATGATTTTTCATGTTGAATCCAAAAATGCAAACCATTTGTGATTTGGAGCTCCCAATCGTAAGCGTCGCACCAGTGGCGCGACGCACAGGGAGAAAAAACATGTGTTGTGACCAAAATTTTCCATGTGACCAAAATCGCCCCAAATTTCTTGAAATTTGGGATGGAGATCCTCTATGAGGTGATATACTGGGCCCAAGAGGCTTCGGCCAATATTTTAAGTCGATCGAGCTCCCTTTGCTTCTTGATCTCCTTCCTCGATTTCGCTTTCAAATTCCTGATTCGGGCCTTGCATACTTTGTTTCGCGCCATGTAGTGGAAAGCCATGTGTCTCAGTAGTGCATGGTCCTTGTTGGCCTTGTCCAGTAGCCTCTCCAAGTGCATGTTAACTCTCTCGAGTTTGGCCTCCCGATCCTCATTATTCTCTTGCTCCAATGACATGAGCTCAACACTTCTCCTTTGTGCAGCTTGGCGATGCTCACGAATGTTTTTTAGCTCCATGATCACTTGCTAATCCTCAAGCTATTTGTTCCTCTACTCTAGATATTTCATGTTCCACTTAGCCCTTTCCAAGTCAAGGGATAAGGCTTCGATCTTGGATTGTTGCTCTTGGATGATCTCATTGAGTTGTGCACTTGTCGGTTCTGTATGTGTATCATCATCATGAAGGAGAACGAATTCGGTCTCTCATTCACCTGATGGCTCACCTAAAGACCCCTCATCCTGCATTGGCTCCTTACCTCTATCCTATACTTGTAGTGCTGATGTAGGAAGCGAGGCCCCTTCCACCTCGGGTGGAGATAACACTTGCTTTGCTGCTGCAAACAAATGTCTAGTACCCCTCTGATATGTAATGAATACTGGCATAGTAGTGGTCTCATGGCGCTCATACTGATGAGAAGGACCACCTTTCTCATGTTCAACCTTTGACTCTACCTGTGAAGTGCTGAAGATGTCACGGGAGATGAAGTCATCCCAAGTAATGCCCTGCAATCCGAACTGATGATCCACCAAAATCTTAATAAGAGAAAAGTGATAAACATTGTTAAGTTGCTGCTGAGGGGTCTTGTGCTACATGAAGGTGTTCATCCTCTCTATGTTCCTGCAAATGAAAAATGGGATTTTCGTCATCCGTACCCTGGTAAAGTGCATGAGCAACTTGATGTGATAGGCATATAGACGAGAGAACCTCCCCTCACAGCTGAAGTACATCATGATCAACTTCATGAGTGGAGCACATTAATCTTTCAAAAATCTGAATGGAAAGACTCTTGTGAGATGCCCCAAGCAACTGGCCTTAATGTAGGGCTCATAATGCTGTCGATCCACTTTCTGTTTCTTGTGCCATGGTTCTCCAACATTCGGTATACTGGTTGCTAATGAGACAGTTTCGGGTGTCAGTGTGAAGGTGACCCTAGCCAAGATAGAGTGATCTCCATGTAGGTGAAGCACAAAAAGACGGGCCAACTCATGATGAACTCGAACATTAGCCACTCTTTTAAAAAACTCAAAACATGATAGATGCTGGAAACATGACATGGTAAGAGGATAGGCCTGCAACTCAGTGAGGGTAGTGGGCTCATCCCTAACATTTTTTCCACTCTTGTGATGTCTCCTAGGAACCTGCTCTTGCGAGGATGAGTCACTTTGTGTCTCCATCTCATAATCTGATGAATTTTGTGATCCCATGACTGTTGTGTGTAATGTATTTAGGCTAACCTTTGATGGTGGTGTGAAGCTAGGTGCTTTTGTGATATCTGCCACCAAGGGGAACAATGAAACAAAAGGGAGTATTAGGAGGGGAGTAATGTGATGGGAATAGGGGTTATGGGGAGAAGTTTGTTTAGGTATATGTAGGGGGTTTGGGTATTTTATAGGGTAGGTTTTAGGGGTGTTATGTTGACAAATAAGAGGAGGGGTAAGAGAATAGGGAGGATAGGGAAAAATGGTAGGTGAGTGAAAAATGGTGGATGAAAATGGAACCTTGGCCTAAATACCACAATTATGCAACCCTAGAAACAATGGCCTTTGGTGTTTTCTTGTGGTTAATTTTATGAGTTTTGTTGCATTTCAAACATAGCCATAAACCATCATATCATTTATAAACTTTGATGAACAAGTCATGTCATAGAGCATACCTTTCAATCTGAGGGGCTTCACAAAAAAATTGAGGTGATTTGGCACAGTTTTGGCCCTCTGTGAGTTTGCGTCGCACGCAAAACCGAGTGTGTCGCACCTATTATATGTGTCGTGCCCATTGAAAATTTGAACTGAGGGGTGGCTCTGTGTGTGTTGCGCCCTCTGTGTGCGCCGCACCCCTGTGTATATGCGCTGCACCCTGAAAACTGCCTCCAACCTTGCTCCAAACAAGCATGATGCACACTCAAACACTTTGCAATGTTTCCCTATGCACTTGATTCACACAATGACTTTGATTTTGGTGGAAACTTGTATATAAAGACTTGGAAGTCATGGGTTAAATTTTTGCTTCTTCAAAAACCCATTTTTCTAATGTTATGTTTTGACACTTTTTCACTGACTTAAAGCAACACTGATTTTCACTTTCCCTTTGAAATTTTAGCTGAAATGATGAAATTTTTGGCACTCTTTGCAGGGATTGCACGACAGGACATCTAGCCATGGAAACCATGACTGCATCTGAAGAAATCAATTGGCGACCTTTTTTTGAAAATTTTACCACAAATGACATTGTTTGACTTTTCTTCAAAATTGAGTTTTGAAGAACAGTCAAAGTTTATCAATATGATGATGAAACTCTCTGAATCATTACTTTTTAAGGGCCTCAATCTGGACTGCATGAAGACCAAATTGATTAATCCCTAGACATAATGATCGAAAATGACTTTTGTCGATTAAAGTACCAGACCTTGATTGTCATGGAATTTAGTGATCATTGACAAAAGACCTAAGCCAGCAGGAGCCAGACATGGGGGGAAATGACTAGCAATGACCTTTTCCGTCAGATTATGGCATGCCCCTAGCGGAATGCAGCTGAGTGAATGGAGCGGGACTCCTAAAAATGAAATGCATAAAGATTTTTGATCTTTGACGGAGGACTGACCAGACTCACTCTAACAGAACTTACCCTGTAAATTCCCACATCCTCCATGATGAGTAGTTGGTATACCAAAGACTCAGATTTGGCCATGATTATTTCAAGGACCTGGAAGGATTTGGAGTAGTGTTCCAAGAGCTATATGAATACATTTTGAAGTTGTCAGAGCTTGTAATTAGGTGTCCAGGCTTTTAGAGACCCACTTCCAGTCCACCATTTGGAAACCCATGTGTACTTTATTTAAATCTCTCTCAATCCATCACAAGTTGTAGTTTTAGTGTAATTTTATTGTAGTTAGTTTTAGTGTAATTTTATTGTAGTTATGATGGTTTTTCTAATTTGGGTTTCATTCTGTTGAGATGTTGAAAAATAAAAAACCATTTTCTGGGGAATCTTGCCCCAAATTGGGTAAAACAAAAATCTATGATTTCATCTACCTATGAAAGATAGTTCAAGTTTTTTTTTGGGGTGTCCACTCACAGAAACAAAAAACCACTTCAACCACACCTAGTCTCTTTGAAAGGAAAACATAGTGACTGAGGTTGGTGGTGCATTTCCGTTAGATATCGATGTGAATGTTTCCAGAAACAATGTAGGTATGTACGTAGAGTTTGATGCCATCAAGCTTTACCTGTTTTATTGTTCTCAGCAGAATCACTTTTAAAGATAAATTCTCGTATCTTTGCACACAAATGGCTTATGTCATGAGGCACATCTCGCCAAGAAGGATTCAGTATAACATATACTCATTTTTAGCTTTTGATATTAGTTCTGCAAGACCAAGTAGCCCTTGTACCCTTTCAATTCTCTCATCCCATTGTGGTTAGGAATGAGAGACAATCAACATCTTCAAGTCAATGCTTATCACCACCAAGGTTGTGGGTTTTCCATGGCATTTGAATTCCAGAGATCATCATTGAGAAATATTTGGAGATAATTTTTAAGTATATGCATTTTAGTCCTTTTGTTTTTGGAGTTGTATATGCATATATCGACCGCTTGTTTCAACTCAATTTAGGGTTTTGGATTACTTCTGAAAATGTACATAGACTTCCAATAACTAGTGTGATGGTCGTTTCCAAGTTTCTTGATGATATTTGAGTATCTTAGACTTGGTTATCCATTAATATTCTATTGATGGTAATAATTCCAATTTTTTATCCGTGTTTCCTTATTTTCAGGAAATCTAAAAAGAAATCAGAAGTATAAAAACCGTAACTCCATTTTTTAGGATTTTTTAAAGATATAAAAAATGATAACAATGAAAAATGATTAGGGATGGTGTTTTAAATCCTCCATAGATTTTAATTTCCTTGAAATGTATTTAAGGTGCCTTATTCCATATTTATGTTTACAGACATTTCTTGTTTCTCTCTGGCTCAATGTTTTACTTGTGTTAGTGGTGAATATGAGTTAGGGTTTCTCTGATGAATTGTGATTAAATCTCTGGTCAATATGCGACATTAAATTCAAAATAATGTCATTCTATACTGGAGGTAGAGTGGGATGTTAGCTTGAATAATATTTGTACCAATACTTTCATTCAACATCCGTTAGGAAAATGAATATTGTTTCATAATGGAAACCCATGCTAAAGTTCAACATTGTAATTCATTAGAGATTCCTAGCCAAAGAAAATGACCTGTAAATGAGACCTTAAATATCAATGTTATTGGAGACCTTGAAATGAAGAAAAAATGACTTAAATGAACCGTTTAGTATATTAATTTTGTTTTCCTCATATACTTTCCCCATATATTTTGCACAATCGTTTTTCTTTACTATTGGTATATGAGTAAGGTTATTTTATATTTTAGTCAAATCTAAATTTTAGCATTTTGTTGAACCCATGAATCTATGGGTTGAGCACCTTTCATGGAGGCAAAAAACTTAGTGAGCCAGGGTTTCTAATCCTCTACAATCTCACACCTTTGACCATGTTTTGCAGTTTTATTAATTTTATAAATTATGCAAGTGATATGCTTAATGATTCTAAGCTTTGGCACAAAAGCCTCTGTTTTCAATGTTTAAAATATGTCAAGAATTTTCTTCTTCTTTTTAAAACAAGCTTAAAATTTCAAATTTTTAATGTTTTCTATCAACCTATTGATTTCAGAGGACTTCGTTTTGTTTATGGACAGGAACTACAACAATGTGTATTGTGAAAAAGTAGTTGGAAACAAATTCATGAGATCTAGTGGTGTTGAGGCCGCGAAAGTCAGGTCGAAAACAAGGGGGATACCCACCCGGTCCGGACCTTGGTTGGCAGCTCCTTATCCATTTGGTATAGCGGGTCCGACTGGGGATAATGGGACCAGTTTCCTAATCTAAGGGTGTGTGTGTGTGCAGAGTTGGATGTTGCTGACCTAAGAATACATAAAGCTAATCTAATTCAAACTTTTAAAATAAATCTATGCTATTGTAATCTAATGAAAAACAACACATCTAATCTATGCTAACGCGGGGTGTATTTCTTCTATTATGAGATCTAAAAAGATTTCAAACAATAACTGGTAATAAAGATCATTCAACTATCATAAGAATAGAAATCAATTAAGATGAACTACTTTGCATAAAAAGTTAGGCAAAACAGTTGTGAACAGCATATCGCATAATAAGTTATTCATATATCAGACATAAATAAATGGCTCCACCGTACAAAAGTGCCAAATGGTAACTCACACATTCATGCAATAACATATAAACAACTAAAACTATATATCACCTTCAGAATATAAGTAGAAATGGCTAAGAGATAAAAGTACCATTTATGACTGATCCTACTTATAAGCTTCAAGCAAAAATGATTTATCTCTACTTGTTCTAATATCTACTAAGAGTACAAAAGTGCAACATCAGTATCAGACATCAAATGCAAACATTAATAAACCTCAATCCATCCATTCATCAAAACCTTCTCTGAGGGGAGGACAATTTTTTAACAAATTTCTAGACCCCTCTCCAAATGCAATCAGAAGGGTTAAAATACTACTTCCTAATTCTAATAATAGTTTATTTACAAAATTTAGGATGCGGTTTTCGAATGACCGTCCTTTTTCTAATATAATTCTAAAAGAAAAAACAACATTCTAAATAAGGCTATTTCTGAATCTAATCTTTAAAGCTGCAAGTGTTCATCATGGGCTTGAGGAGAGTTGGCTGGCTGATTTTTGCTCTGAGCTGGGCTGCGAAAACAGAATCTATGAGAGCTGGCACTACTTTTTCGGCCGCGTTTTTGATGCATTTCACAGTCATCCATTGACTATGCGGCTTGACCAAGTATGCCCAGTAACACTCCCAATTTAATCTGTTTAAAGCTTGGATCGCTTTTCCCTTCTCCTGTGCCTTCTGCTTCCATTCTGCTTCCAGTCGTAGTTTATTTGGTAGATACCCCAGGGTGATCTCTTCGATTAAATTTGCTCTGTGCAAATCTTCATTTACATAGTCGATAAGAATGCTTGCCTGCGTGGCCGCTGTCTCCGCTGCTTGTTCCGCCTGCCTGATTTGATCGTCCCATTTATCAAAGAGCAATTCTTTATGATTCTCATTTATTCTGGGTGCACTTGCTCTTTTCCCTTCATGTTCATCCTGCCAAGCCAAGTACTCCATCACTCGTTTGTCACTCTGATCATAGTCACTCCGCAAGTCTATCAGTTGATTGGTGATTTTATTGCTCAGTTCGCAATAATGACTCCATTGTGATATCTTACGTACCAACTCTTCCTGTTGCTGCTGTAGTTGTTCATTTAAGCCAATAGACTCTGAAATAAACTCTGTAAGCTTAGGCTCATCTTTATGCATTTCTTGGAAAATTTGTAATTATTTTCCTTTCTCGTCTAGACTTCTTTGATAGCCTATTTGTATCTGCTGAAAACCTTTCTGCAACTTCTCGAGCTGTTTGTTAGCTTCAATATTAGCATTGGCTTGTTGCAATTGTTGTTGTAGTAGCTGTATTTGATCTTCTTGTTCTTTCAATAGTTGCTGAACTTCCGATGCCTTGTCAATAGTTGCAGAAGCATATGCTCCTGCGATCTGAGACAACTTAGTGATATTTCCAGATGGGTTATTGTTGGGGTATTTCCATAAGACGTCCAATTTTTCAGCATATTGTGACAGTGTATTTTCTAGTTTTCTTTTCTTTCTCTGTCTTCTTACTACTGCTTTATGTTGGGGACTATAGAATACATCCAGTGGAGGAATTTCTTCTACATTAAGTAGAAGCTCAGAAGGTGGAGCGATAGGAATGTGCTCCGTTTCTGTGACACTGCTCACTATGGTCGAAACCACTTCTTGTGCTACCTGTGTATTGCTCACAGGCGTTCATGGCGCTTGCCCTTCAAGATTGATCAGCTCGTTGAAGGTTTCCCATTCTTTGTCTAACTCTATCGTGATGGGTGGCGTTTTAATGAGGAGAGGAGGGACATCTCTTGGCGGAGAGGTGATAACATGTTGTTGCGACATTGCACTTGACTGAGCCATGTCCTTAGCTGTTTCTTCATTCTTTCCTTCGTCGCTTCTAGACCCTTTAGAATGTTCAGGTACTCCTTGCACAGTGTTAGATTTAGATCTGGAAGTGCTTGAGTTCCCACTGAGGCTAACACTTGGATTCGGTTCTCTAGCAGGTAGTCGCAGCTTTTCTAAAGGAACATTGGCCAGTCTTATTTCCCTTTATTTTGACATTCGTTGTGAAATCTTGAGCAACTTCATTAGGGTCAAATGGCCTTGCTGGGAATTTAAATAATTGTAGACACGTCACATTCTCCACTTCGGTGAACGCGTGACCTACATCGAATAATGAAAAGGCCCCACAAGCTACAGGAAACTGAGGCCATATGGCCTTCTTTTTTTCTTTTAGGTCCTTAGTTAGGTCGCCTTCTGAACATGTTTGATAAGCAAATTCTCGAGCCAGCAGTTTGTCAGGAATATACAAGGGCAGGACATGAGGAGGGACGGTGCTTCCAAATACTCTAATATAGGTGAACCATTCTTCCCCAAACCATCTTGCGATGGGGATGATATCTATCTGTGCCTCGGGTGAGCACCTTGGGGGTCTTCATCATACATCATTCTATACAAGGGTAAGATAAGCCCATGACAAATCTGGTAGAAATGTGGGATGAACTGAGAATCCCACAGTATCTTATGATAAACATGGATAGGTAATGGGTCCTAGGTAGTCCATTTCCAACCCATAATGGAAATTTAGACACATAACAAATAGAATCCATAATATATGTGGATAGATAAAAAGGAGGATAGATCCTTTGAGACAAGGATCTCTTAGACCGGTAATTGATAATAGCCATGTATAGATCATCAGAAAAGATCTTGGCCCAATCCATAATATCGGCATTTGTGGCAGCATCTATTAATGGTAACCATTCAGACGAAAACTTATTGATATCTGGCATCCCAAATAATCTACAAAGCATGGCCGCAGCAAAACAATACGGAGAGGTGAGGGAACCAGTGTTGTACATACCGTTTTTGTATTTCTTGAGCGGTTCCTCTTTTCTGGACCAATCTTTGGTGGTCTCTGATAGGTCTGGGTTCTCTGCCACAAATTTCTTAACGAATTGTGCATTGTAAGTCGCCTACGGTTCAGGAAGATGATACATAAGCTTTAAATCTTGTGCAGCGAATGATCCGATGAGCCCTTGTCCTTGAATCTTGAATTGTCTGTCATTCATGTCTGTATTGTCAAGTATCCACTTGATCAAATCCGTATATGGTAGAATTTTGGGTCTTACTGCTATCCGATGAAGAAATGAGCATGCTAGTAACTCTTCTAAGGACGCTTCGGAAGAGCGTCGTGAGCCCGCGACAACAGTAACCTTCATTATTCTCGGATTCTCCTCTTCAAGCAGTCTGTACATGCTTTCCGACGTTGATATCCCTGCGTCTTCGCTACAGGCCGTGTCTGTATACAAAGGTGCCATTTCCTTCGTCTTTTCCTTCACCTCAGAGCCCTGAGCTCTATTTTTCTTTCCCATTTCTTCCTGCGTATGGCTGTTTATCATCTTTCGCTCTCTGTTCCTGCAGCTCACAAGTGAAATGGAAATGACTGATCAAGAAAGCTGAAGAGAGAGTTTTAAATGCAGCAGATATATCAAATATGCCACCTTACGTGAAGTAATTCTTTACAAAAGCATGCGTCTACATTTCATTTAATAGCTGACAACTAATCCCTTTACTATCATTAAAAGTGCATGATCTTGAGTCAGATTATGATAAGTGGCTTTCCTTGAATAGCGTGCCCATAATGAAGTTATTTTACGATTTGCCTACGTAACATCGCAAATCGCGCCGTCGCAGATCGCACCATCGCAGATCGCGCAAACACACGAATATAACATCGCAGCGATCCCAACATCGCAGATCGCAGAAGTTTTATGCTTGCCAAATCTTGTCAGCTCATTTTCTGCGATATGCGATCTTGCGATTGGTGTTATCGCAGATCAATAAATCTTGAAGTTTTTCCGTTATGAGTGTTACTTTATTGCGATGCGATATATTGCTTAGCATGAGGGTCTTGTACATACCAATATTATAGCGAAATGGAGGCACTTCCTATCCTTTTTTGCAACGCGGCTTTAAAGATTTTTCCCTTATCATAGACTTAGGTTTTAAAATATTCAAAAGATCTTCCTAAGTTTACGATGGTAACCTTATTTTGAAGAAAGGAAACTCTTGCTTTTCCTAAATTTTAACTAAGGGTCCCCATTCATTTAGTATTTTAGACAACACTTAAATGAAAAAGGGGGGGTTGTTGCTAGCCACAACAATTGGCAACTCACTTGGGAGAACCAGTTATCTATGCATTTTCTATTGAATTTTTCAAACTTCTGAAACAACAAAAAAAAAAATTTAGAAAATTAAACTTTATTATAAAAAGATAAAGCATATTATACTCCAAACTGTCAATGATATCTTGTTTCAACTTATTTCTTTTTTAATTGTTTGTTTCCTTAGCTTGTCCTTGCATTTACACTAGCCATTACTTGGTATTGTAAAGATAAAAATAAAGTCTTCCCTGTATAGCAGCTTTTTCAAATATGCTCCTTTGTCGCAGGTAGAGCCTCTGCTGCCAGAAGGCGTCCATAGCCTCGACAGGGTTACCTATTACCCAGTAATGATCCTTTATCTTGTTTAAGGTGATCTACAACCTTCAAATAAAAATCCAGATTGACACTTTTTCCTTTTTTATTCTTAAAGAACAATGTCTTGGTTTGGTATCCAAATTTTGACACAGTCATTCACTTGATTTACACTTTTGCTGAACAAGCTGGCTCGTGATGAGACCCCTTGTCTTGTGATTTTAATAATCTTAAGTCGTTGCCCTGTTTTGGTGGATAGTAATGGAAAAGTCAGCGAATTTTATAGTATCTGTGATTATGATAAGCTGGCTCGTGATGAGACCTCTTATTCTTTGAGATATAGTGTTTCTTGGATTGTCTCTCTGAATGCTGCAATTTTCTCTAACAAGGAGGATATCATCGCTTTCCTTAAGAAAGTTCTGGAGGACAATAATAGAGTTTTTTTTTTTTTGGAAATGGTTGTTTCTACAGGGAATCCTTATTTTGTTATTGATACCTTTAATTTTACTGATATAAAACAATTTCTTCACTAAGATTGCTTTCGTCAAGTTTTTTGGAAGTTGAAACTAGTATCATATCTGGTTTAAAGTTTTTAACTATATCTATTAATAATAAAGATCAAGTTTCTAAGAATTTTTTTTTTTGCTATTTATACAAGCAAAAGTTCAAAATCTGATAGAGAAATGGTGTCTTTAGTAAATGACAAATGCTGTTAACCACAACAAATTTTATTAGGAAACAAAAACATTTAAAGAAATGAGAGGTTGAAATTCCCTAGGATTATGTACATAATAGGGATAATCTCTTCTCTTATTTTGCCTACCAATATTTAAAAACCAAATTATCCACCTAATAACCTAGCTAAATTACTCCTACTCCTATTCTAATTATACACAGAAAAATTAACTGGGTAAAATGATATTTCCAGTGGAACCATCTTTTCATTTTTATTCCTACAAGTAGTACCTTTTAAACATCAGTGTTGAGAACAAAGCTTTTCTTGAATTGTGAACATTGGATGTGAAATTAAAAAGTGTAACTTCAGTCGAAATCCTGTCTGAAATTTCTTTCTTATGAAATCTTCTATCCAATTGGATACCTATTGGATCATAAAAATCGGGATGAATTTCTGTTATGGATTGGTGATCATGTAATAGGAAAGATGACAAGCCAGGTTGCGAATATGATTTTTCAGTTTTAATGGCCTGTAATCCATTAGGCATAAGAGTCAAGCTTTTAGCAATTTCTTGTAAAAGGAAAGTTTCCATATATAAATCACTAAATAAATTAATGAGGAATAGATAGAAATTTGTGACAAGAGATTTATCTATTAACGCAAATTGCTGGCAAGTTTCCAAAAATACTTTCTTTCGTCGATGATGTCTTGGAGGACATAGAAGTTTTTTAAGGAAGTCTGATATTGATTGATCTTGGAATTGAAAAATTTCTATACTTCCTTGACACAATCTAGTTTTCCAAAATGGTAGCACATCTTTCGAATGTTATTTGATAAGGTTCTCAGTATACCATAGTAATCTATCAAAAGTCTGAAAATTTAAAACACAATCCGATTTTGTACAAAATGAGTGCAAGTGAGAAAGAATGAAATGATTATCTGTACAAATAATGTTACAAAACAACTAGGATTGACTTGAAATATCTTCTTTTTCACAAGAACTGACCAGAATTATGGGATCCAAGCAATTTCGAATTTCGTCTTGTGAATCAGAAGACAAGTTATGATTTTGAACAGGCATGGGGGTTTATTCATGATATGAATCATAGATCGGGGTATTGTCTTGGATAGTAAAATCATGCAAATGATCCTTTACGTTGGAATGAGGATTGACTGATATGATTCTTAAATTAGAATATCTCTCATTATCTGAGCTTTTTTGAGTTACTTGAGATAAATCAACAACATCATTGTCATCAAAGTAGCTATCATAAATGATTTTACAGGTTTCCCTAGATTTCTCTTTTTGATTGAATATTTTCAGACAAGGAAGGTCAAGTGGTTCTTGTTTGAAAATGATCAAAGGATGTTCTATAGCTGTCTTTTTATCTTGAAAACCTAATGATGACTTATTTGAGTAATCCTATGTACCTTTTGAGATATCTTTAATATTGAGAGGGGAAAAATTATCATCACTAAAAACATCAGGATAAAGAGAAAAATGCAATTCTGGAACGATGCATTTGAAAATATCATCGTGGAAAAATCTTTGTTCATCAGATTCATCATAGACATTGGGCTTTAGATCATACCTTTGTGTACTGATACTTTTCGAAAGAGAATTAGTTTGTTGTTCTAACCTTGGCATCTGCATTTGTTGACTTGCAATGATATTATCTGACCTTGTATCAAAGTCATCTCCTGGTTCCAAGGCAGGCTTTCCTCCATCATTCTCGCTTTCGTCTTCTTGCATTAGAGCATGCATGTCTCCTAGGCTTTGAGAACCTTCTCCATCATGAGTGATTTGTATATTCAAATTGAAATTCTCATTCATATTAGAAGAAAATGAGACATAGCTTGGAATAATTTATGCTGGAACGGACATAGGAGGCAGGAAATGCTCAGCATAATCTGAAGATTCTTCATCCATGAGTTCACTTTCAAGATCATACTCTAGACAATTAAGATGAAATCGCATATTAAAATCCCTAACAGATTCATCTTGTTTCCGTAGATAATCAATTTCATCATATACGTGGTCATAGTCATAACAATCAAATTTACACATGAAAGTCTTGACGAATTGGTCCCAGCTGTGAATTGAGGCAACTGGGAGGGTTCTACACCATTTTCTAGCTTCCGCCGTGAATGTAAGAGTAAAAATTCTGCATAAAACACCTTCATCAATTCTTTGAACATTTGAACTTGAAACTCTTTGAATAAATTGAAGAGCATGATTAAAAGCAGAAGAATTATTCTTACCATTGAATTTTACCAGAGACAAGAGTCTTACCACTTCAGGTGGAGTGTTAGAAGAGGCACGAACATGGATGCAACTCAAAATGGGAAGTTTGTGAGCAGCCATCCTAATTCAAATGTTACAATTGAAAACCATTCCAACAGACACTATGTTCAGGCCCTCCTTCTAGCGCCAAATATGTTGAGGCCCCGAAAGTCGGGTCGACAACAAGGAGGATACCCACCCGGTCCAGACCTTGGTTGGCAGCTCCTTATCCGTTTGGTATAGCGGGTCCGACTGGGATAATGGGACCAGTTTCCCAATTAAGGGTGTGTGTGTGTGTGCAGAGTTGGATGTTGCTGATCTAAGAATACTTAAAGCTAATCTAATTCAAACTTTTAAACTAAATCTATGCTATTGTAATCTAATGAAAAACAGCACATCTAATCTATGCTAACCCAGGGTGTATTTCTTCTATTATGCGATCTAAAAAAATTTCAAACAATAACTGGTAATAAAGATCATTCAGCTATCATAAGAATAGAAATCAATTAAGATGAACTACTTTGCATAAAAAGTTAGGCAAAACAGTTGTGAACAACATATCGCATAATAAGTTATTCATATATCAGACATAAATAAATGGCTCCACCGTACAAAAGTGCCAAATGGTAACTCACACATTCATGCAATAACATATAAACAACTAAAACTGTATATCACCTTCAGAATATAAGCAGAAATGGCCAAGAGATAAAAGTACCATTTATGATTGATCCTACTTATAAGCTTCAAGCAAAAATGATTTATCTCTACTTGTTCTAACATCTACTAAGAGTACAAAAGTGCAACATCAGTAGCAGACATCAAATTCAAACATTAATAAACCTCGATCCATCCATTCATCAAAACCTCCTCTGAGGGTGCAGAAGTGCATGTTCTGAGGACACGTTTTTGACAAATTTCTGGACCCCTCTCCAAATGCAATGAGAAGGGTTAAAATAAACTTCCTAATTCTAATAATAGTTTATTTACAAAATTTAGGATGCGGTTTTCAAATGACCGTCCTTTTTCTAATGTAATTCTAAAAGAAAAAACAAAATTCTAAATAAGGCTATTTATGAATCTGATCTTTAAAGCTGCAAGTGTTCATCATGGGCTCGAGGAGAGTCGGCTGGCTGATTTCTGCTCTGCGCTGGGCTGCGAAAACGGAATCTATGAGAGCCGGCACTACTTTTTCGGCCGCGTTTATGATGCATTTCACAGTCATCCATTGACTATGCGGCTTGACCAAGTATGCCCAGTAACACTCCCAATTTAATCTGTTTAATGCTTGGATCGCTTTTTGCTTCTCCTGTGCCTTCTGCTTCCATTCTGCTTTCAGTCGTAGTTTATTTGGTAGATACCTCAGGGTGGTCTCTTCGATTAAATTTGCTCTATGCAAATTTTCATTTACACAGTCGATAAGAATGCTTGCCTGCGTGGACGCTGTCTCCGCTGCTTGTTCTGCCTGCCTGATTTGATCGTCCCATTTATCAAAGGGAAATTCTTTATGATTCTCGTTTATTCTGGGTGCACTTGCTCTTTTCCCTTCATCTTCATCCTGCCAAGCCAAGTACTCCGTCACTCATTTGTCACTCTAATCATAGTCACTCCAGAAGTCTACCAGTTGATTGGTGATTTTATCGCTCAGTTCGCAATAATGACTCCACTGTGATATCTTACGTCCCAACTCTTCCTGTTGCTGCAGTAGTTGTTCATTTAACCCAATAGACTCTGAAATAAATTCCGTAATCTTAGGCTCATCTTTATGCATTTCTTGAAAAATTTGTAATTGTTTTCCTTTCTCGTCTAGACTTCTTTGATAGCCTATCTGCATCTGCTGAAAGTATTTCTGCAACTTCTCGAGTTGTTTTTTAGCTTCAATATTATCATTGGCTTGTTGCAATTGTTGTTGTAGTAGTTGTATTTGATCTTCTTGTTCTTTCAATAGTTGTTGAACTTCCGATGCCTTGTCAATAGTTGCAGAAGCATATGCTCCTGCGATCTGAGACAACCTAGTGAGATTTTCAGATGGGTTATTGTTGGGGTCTTTCCATAAGACGTCCAATTGTTCATCATCTTGTGACAGTGTATTTTCTAGTTTTCTTTTCTTTCTCTATCTTCTTACTACTGCTTTATGTTGGGGACTATAGAATACGTCCAGTGGAGGAATTTCTTCTACATTAAGTAGAAGCTCAGAAGGTGGAGCGATAGGAATGTGCTCCGTTTCTGTGACACTGCTGACTATGGTCGAAACCACTTCTTGTGCTACCTGTGTATTGCTCACAGGCGTTCTTGGGGCTTGCCCTTCAAGATTGATCAGCTCGTTGAAAGTTTCCCATTCTTTGTCTAACTCTGTCATGACAGGTGGCATTTTAATGAGCAAAGGAGGGACATCTCTTGGTAGAGAGGCGATAACATGTTGTTGCGACATTGCACTTGACTGAGCCGTGTCCTTAGCTGTTTCTTTGTTCTTGCCTTGGTCGCTTCTAGACCCTTTAGAATGTTCAGGTACTCCTTGCGCAGTGTTAGATTCAGATCTGGAAGTGCTTGAGTTCCCACTAAGGCTAACGCTTAGAGTCGGTTCTCTGGCAAGCAGTTGCAGCTTTTCTAAAGGAACACTGGCGAGTCTTCTTTCCCTTTATTTGGCATTCGTTGTGAAATCTTGAGCAACTTCATTAGGGTCAAATGGCGTTGCTGGGAATTTAAATAATTGTAGACACGTCACATTCTCCACTTCGGTGAACGCGTACATCGAACAATGAAAAGCCCCCACAAGCTACAGGAAACTGAGTTCATATGGCGTTCTTTTTGTCTTTTAGATCCTTAGTTAGGCTACCTTCTGAACAGGTTTGATAAGCAATTTCTCGAGCCAGCAGTTTGTCAGGAATATACAAGGGCAGGACATGAGGAGGGACGGTGCTTCCAAATACCCTAATATAGGTGAACCATTCTTCCCCGAACCATATTGCGATGGGGATGATATCTATCTGTGCCTCGGGTGAGCACCTCGGGGGGTCTTCATCATACATCATTCTATACAAGGGTAAGATAAGCCCGTGACAAATCTGGTAGAAATGTGGGATGAACTGAGAATCCCACAGTATCTTATGATAAACATGGATAGGTAATCGGTCCTGGGTAGTCCATTTCCAACCCATAATGGGAAATTTAGACACATAACAAATAGAATCCATAATATATGCAGATAGATAAAAAGGAGGATAGATCCTTTGAGACAAGGATCTCTTAGACCGGTAATTGATAATAGCCGTGTATAGATTTTCTGAAAAGATCTTGGCCCAATCCATAATATCGGCATTTGTGGCAGCATCTATTAATAGTAACCTTTCAGACGAAAACTTATTGATATCTGGCATCCCAAATAATCTACAAAGCATGGCCGCAGCAAAACAATACGGAGAGGTGAGGGAACCAGTGCTGTACATACCGTTTTTGTCTTTCTTGAGTGGTTCCTATTTTCTGGACCAATCTTTGGTGGTCTCTGATAGGTCTGGGTTCTCTGCCACAAATTTCTTAACGAATTGTGCATTGTAAGTCGCCTGCAATTGAGGAAGATGATACATAAGCTTTAAATCTTGTGCAGCGAATGATCTGATGAGCCCTTGTCCTTGAACCTTGAATTGTCTGTCGTTCATGTCTGCATTGTCAAGTATCCACTTGATCATATCCGTATATGGTAGAATTTTGGGTCTTGCTGCTATCCGATGAATAAATGAGCATGCTAGCTCTTCCAAGGACGCTTCAAAAGAGCGTTGTGAGCCCGCGACAGCAGTAACCTTCATTATTCTGGGATTCTCCTCTTCAAGCAGTCTGTACATGCTTTCCCACGTTGATATCCCTACGTCTTTGTTACAGGCTGTGTCTGTATACAAAGGTGCCATTTCCTTCGTCTTTTCCTTCGCCTCAGAGCCCTGAGCTCTATTTTTCTTTCACATTTCTTCCTGCGTATGGTTGTTTATTGTCTTTCGCTCTCTGTTCCTGCAGCTCACAAGTGAAATGGAAATGACTGATCAAGAAAGGTGATGGAAGAGTTTTAAATGCAGCAGATATATCAAATATGCCACCTTATGTGAAGTAATTCTTTACAAAATCACGCGTCTACATTTCATTTAATAGCTGACAACTAATCCCTTTACTATCATTAAAAGCACATGATCTTGAGTCAGATTATGGTAAGTGGCTTTCCTTGAATAGCGTACCCATAATGAAGTGATTTTACGATTTGCCTACGTAACATCGCAGATCTCACCGTCGCAAATCACACCATCACAGATCGCGCAAATACACGAATATAGCATCACAGCGATTGCAACATCGCAGATCGCAGAAGTTTTATGCTTGCCAAATCTTGTCAGCTCATTTTTTGCGATATGCGATCTTGCGGTCGGTGTTATCGCAGATCGGTAAATCTTGAAGTTTTTCCGTTATGAGTGTTACTTTATTGTGATGCGATATATTTCTTAGCATGAGGGTCTTGTACATACCAATATTATAGCGAAATGGAGGCACTTCCTATCATTTTTTGCAACGCGGCTTTAAATATTTTTCCCTTATCATAGACTTAGGTTTTAAAATATTCAAAAGATCTTCCTAAGTTTACGATGGTAACCTTATTTTGAAGAAAGGAAACTCTTGCTTTTCCTAAATTTTAACTAAGGGTCCCCATTCATTTAGTATTTTGGACAACACTTAAATGAAAAAAGGGGGGGGGGGGGGTGTTGCTAGCCACAACAATTGGGTAATTAAAAGCAAAATACCTATTATAAAAAATAAATAAAAAATAAAAAATACGTGAATTTGATGGGCGAAGAGCTCCATATGAAGCTGCAACTACTAATGAGTTAGAAGTTGAAACTAATGCAAGAAGCAAGAATGGCTATCTAACAAGTGATTCATCAAAAGCATATATTTTGTGGCAATTCAAGGTATCAAATGGGGTGAATGTGACCCTAGTGGAACATGTCTCACTAATAAAAAATCCACCGTAGAGGATGTCAGAGATTCCTGAGAAAAAGTAACTTGCCTTTGTGCCTATTGTTCCGATTATTTTTCTCATTATTCTTTAACATTGGAGGATGACATCCATAGTTAACTTTATGGTATTTAAACTACAAAATACTGGCATATTATTGAAAGGATAGAGCTAAGGAAACTATTATAATTTTTTTATGGCATAATGATTTAGCAATTTTGTCTCAATGGTGCAAGCCAACTTGAGACTCTTATTGCCTACAAAATGCATCAATTTAAAATTGAAAATGGACATTAAACAATGTAAATATTTTTTGTAGAATTTCAGGCCAAGCTCAAGGCCCTCTTGGAGTTGTTAAGCTTGAACATAAGTCATCTAATAAGTTTGATCCTAAGGTGCCTTCTGGAGGATTGGAAGGGGAGCAATCTTCATCTGGGGGAAATTCGAGAATGATTAATTCAGAGTTCTTCTTCGTAAGTAGCTCACTCCAATAATTTTCAATCAAGAAATTCTTAAGGAAATGTAAGAGCATGAACCCATAACATCAACTTCACCCTCTTCAATAGAACTTGAAACAAGCTTGGAATTTTCTCATGCTACTCAATTTATTTTGATTTCCATTCTTCCCCAATTACGTCTGAAGGATCAACTTTTGAATATTATTCACAAAATACTTTGCCTTTTCTTCTTTGAAAAGAGGACATAAAAATGATTTTGGATGTTTCTAAATGGATTACTCTTCACCTATGTCCTTCTCCTTTACACCATATGATACAAATGCTAGTTTTCATATTCTTGACTATGGAATTCTTCTTTTATACATGTGACCCTTGACTATGCCATGAAATCCTCCAAAATCTTCTTAAAGGATGGGAGCACCTCTTCATGCATGAAGCTAGTGGAATGTGACAAGCTATCCAAAATTCCTCCAAATATGTAATTTGTGCCTTACAAAAGTTAAAGGTACCCTCAATGTCAAAACACATAAATATTTTTGGCCAAGTGCCCTAAATGTGAGATGTTGCCACTTGTACAATTGTACCTCCTTTTGATGCTCAAACTGGCACCCTAGTTGTGAAAGGATCACAAGAAGTCATTTTGGGTCAACTCAGGATTGTTGGCACTGTCACCTTATCAACGAATCCTATCACTTTGGATTACTTATTGAATCTTGGAGGTATCTCAAAGAACAAATTTATGGGGTATTTTATGTGACTAGATCACTAGAACTAAAAACCATATTTACATTGCATGGTTAAAAATCTTGATGGTCCCTATCCTATTGACTAGAACTTTTGTATTCATTATTGCTTTAATTGCAACACTTCCAGTAGATATTGGTGGTGTTCATGAGCCTATTTATGGTTCTCTTATTTATGGAAACAATATTATCTCCAAGGCACATGATTTTGCAGCTCCAAGGCTTGGAGGAGCATGACATAGGGTTTTGTGGCTCCACTTGGAAAATTGAGGCCTGAAGAAAGCATGGTATAGGGTTTTATCACTCCAGTTGTTGATGTGGTCTTGCCTCCTTTTGGAGTTTCACTCATAGAGGGTTTCCATTGGTGGGATTCTATTCAAAGTAACAACATGGGTACACCTAGAGATTCAAGTCCTCACACTAACATCAATGAGTTTCTAGAATCTTTCATTAGTTGGGGTTTACATTCCTCGAAGGGTTTCTTATTTCCATCTCCCCCCCATCTTGTCTGTTTTTGATGATGTATTTGCATATGGGCCGCCAACCAATGTTTTCTCCTTGTGGTTATTTTCCCCATGTATTGCTCCTCATGGGTTACCGATTTCTGTTATGGAGCCCTACCTTTACGAAAATATTTCGTTGTTATTAATAGACCTGACTACCCTTGTCACCTATGGGATCTCTTCCCCATCCTCACCTCGATATCTCTCTATCTCACCTATCGGTTTTAAATGATTTCTTCCTTTTAGCTCTTTAGAAATTTCTCCTCCACCTGGAAGTCTTGCCTCAATTCCTTTTTATTTTCACAATGTAGTCCCCCACTAATCTCATTGAAAGCTCCTCCCTTGACCACAATCCCCTCCGTAAGTGCCCACTCATTCCCCCAAGCCCAACCCCCCATTTTGTGCGAGAAAAGGAAAGAACCCCTCTGTTAAATAAAAGAAGGGCCAACTCTCCTTCATTCTGGGTGACGGGATCGACATTTACGAAGTCGTTTAAATGTACGAGTTTGCAATGATGGGTTGTGCTCGTGGTCGTCATTTTAGTGGGAAGACAATATCAGAATGGATGATAAAGGAGTAGGGGGCTCATTGACTAGTAGAAAATTATGAAATTAGTTACTAGGTGACTAAAAAAGCTAGTCACGACAATTATTTCAAGTGAATTACTACTAAATTTGAGCAATTTTAAGTCACTCAACTAAAATGACTAACTTAAATGACTAATTTAGTGAAGGGATAAAATATATGACTAGATAATAAGTGACCAAACTAAAAGTGACTAACGTAAATGACTAATTTAGTCCAAGACTAAAATATATGACTAGATAATAAGTGATAAAATTCACTACCCATCATAGAGGCCATGAAACTCATCCTTATTATGCAAAACATATTAATTATGCCCATATTCCCAGTCTAATATCTTGTTCATGGACATTAAACATGAAAAATAGTTGTTTTAGTCCTAAGATCATTTTTCATTCCTTGGCCAAGATATAAACCCTAACTCATATATATGATGTGGAAAACCTCATAATGGAACCCTTATTCTAGATAGAGGCATAAAATCCCTCAAAGGGGATTTATATTGTTCCTTATGGTCTTTTTCATGTACAATAAGCCAAAGAAGTTTCAATTTGGGCTTGACCCATTCTTATTATCACTTCGGCAATCCAAACATACAAGTGATAAGGGATTAGTAAACATTAACCGACAGTAATCATGTCCTCCATGTGGGTCCAATAGTAAGCAACCAACATCTCATGTGAAAAACATATTTGATGAGTATTTGTGTGTCTTCAAAGGATTTTCATGGTGGCTATATCTGTACTCAAAAAATATATATCATGCCAATAAAAATCTCACGATTACCATTTAATTTATTTTGTGTTTTGACAAGGATATCAAAGAATAACATTGTCTAGATTTTCTTCACTCTTCATCAGAACTAAACCTTGCTCTAGTCTGAAACTCCATGACCCTTTCTCCGCTTGAAATTTTTGTGTGGGCCACCAGGGTTTCTCCAGTGTTGAATTCCTCTCACATGGTAGAGATGTTTTAATTTCCTCTTTAATATTTTGACTCCATCCAAATAAAATAAAATTTTACAGAATAAAAACATAAAATTAAGAACTACAATTATAATTAATAATTAAATCAATCTGGATTGATCTTAACTTTATATATACCAAGCACCTATAGGTAGGAACGAAATATCTTGAGGTATAAACCTCTTTTAAAGTGAAAAAAAAAATTATCCCTCTAGGAATTTCGCAAATCTGAATTTAAGATGGATCTAGTTTACTCATAAAAAATGAAGAAAAGGAAAGAAAAATGGCTTGAAAACTCAACATGTTTGTACATTTCTTTTGAAAATATTAAAATATTTATAATATTGGAATAAAATTTAAAATAAATTAAAGATAACTTTTTTGACATTATGATAAAATTTTGGATGCTTCCCATTAAAATGCTTTGACTTATGAATATCATTTTCCCACTCCATTTAAATTTCAAGAATGTATTGTCCATGGAGGATTGGTGCAAAAAACAAACATAGATCGCATTCAATTACCAACAGAGTAAGGCCAAGCCTTATTGCAGAGTGATTTTCAAAGCTAGCAGTGGCCCTAGATATGTTGTTGATTGTTGGAATAAGGTGGATAAAGAGAAACTCACAGCGTAGAAGTCCCATGGGCTACTGGATATAGTTCTGTGAGAGTCACAAGCATGATACCTACTTCATGAAAATATGGGAGCAACACATGAACAAATACAAGCATAGCTTGTGTGGATTATCCAAATCCATCACAAACAGACTTTATTTAGTAGACAATCATAAATTAACTGGAACGATTCCTCTATGAAGGGGTCATATTTTGTTCATATTTTACTAATAGTATTATGATGTCCATCCGGTAAATACAATGCATTTTGTTTCTCTATAATTTCGTGTAAACTTCCAATAAAAAGGTGCCATGGTTAGTGATCCACTAGCTTGGTAACTGAATTAAAAAATTTGAACAGAAATGGTTGGCCATCAGCTTGACAAGAGGGAGGTTAGGGAATCTACTAGATAATAGAAGCCCAAGATAGGGACGTTGAGCATGAGAGGATGCAACAAGAAGACCCAAAGATTGATTTCTCCTTGACTGACGAAGCCCATTTTAGTGGCTTGCTACAAGGCCATGGCAACATCTAGGGTGTTTTATAGACAAAATGTCATGATGCAAGCCAAGGAAACCATTGGAATATGCTTGATTTTCATGGTGCCCTCTAGGTGTTGCACTAAAATATTTATGTCTAAATAGTCAGAGGAGTTATCATCCTGGTATGCCCCACAAAGTAGAAGGTAATACATGACTATGGACTCTGAAGCGAGTGCAAATGAATGCTCGAAGATCACAAGAAAACAAGCTACTAGGATTCTCCCATTATGTTTGACAAAGATTTGGTTTTAATGCAACATATAAAAAACTGGATGTGGTAGTGACAGTAGGGTCAACATTACATTGCTTTAATATTTTAGTTTTAAGTAAAGTTCACTCTTGTTCTAAAGAAAGTATTGGTAATGGGGAGTTCCCTATATTTAATTTGATATGTGTCGAGGTTAAAAAATGGTGGAGCATGGTTTTTGGGATGTTCTGCAAAGTAGAAGACACTACACTACTAGGGACTCATTAGAAGACACTACACTACTATGGACTCAGAAATATTTTTGGTGTTTTCATTCCCCATTAGCTTTCATTGTACTTGAGTACCTCCTTAATGTATCTAATTTGTGTGTGCACTCCTTTTTGAAGATGTTTCTTCTCCTATGATGTGAGGTAATCACCTCTGCACATGTTCAATGTGTGCATTATAGCTAGCTGCTACTATTTTGAACTCCTCCATGGTGCAAATAATGTGCAATCATGGGAAACTATTTGAGGTTCTAGATTGCATGCCAGAGAGGGGGGCTTGGGTTAGCAAGGAAAAAGTATAAAAATTTCTTGGAGGTCACAACTTTGGGATATGACACCATGAGCACTGGGAGCGATATACTAATTTCACCATTTTCTCAAATACAACTAAAATATGTAAAAGTGCAAATAAAATATTATATCTATTTTCTGAACATTGGAAAATTTAACACTTTTAAAAATTTAAACATTAATTTTGTTTTACAATACCCCTCCCAACCACAAAATTTTCATAGTGTGGGAAAATGACATCCCAACAAACTTTTCATAATGCTTGCGGGAAAATGACATCCCAACAAACTTTTCATAATGCCCGAAAATGACATCTGAGAGAATTGTGAATTATGGTTTTACTACTAGCAGACCCAATATGGAAGGCCACCATCGAATCTTCAGTGTATTGATGGCAGCAGACCCAATGTCGAATGCTACAATCAAATCATCAATCCACTGGGGTAAATGCAATATCAAATACCACCATTGAATCTTCATGGACAAGAAGTGATTTTGGTGTAGGATATTGAGTGGATTTGTCCATACTATACTTTAGCATTTGGACTTAGCTAGCCAGATATCTCTATCTCCTAGCTTCAGGTATCTCTATTCTCCACATCATGGCTACACATAAACATTGTTCACTTTCTTGCTAAACTACCATCTGAGTCAAACTACCATTGAAACAAGCAATTTCAATGAACTGTGTGTAGAGGAGCACAATTTTTGGCCTCGGAAATCGATGATGGAGTTGGTCCAAGAACAATAAGGTCGTGTTTGGTGTATGCAGTTTGATCCAAAGCTCAGGGCACGTGATCGACTTCAAGAGAGTCTCAATTCTATCGCCCAACCTATAGAGACTATGTTTAGTGCCAAATAACTAAAATTCCAGAGCTCTATAGAGAAATGAGGCAGCTCTACATAGTTTTCCAGGGTTTTCCAGAGTTAGGAACCATTATCATTCAAAAACTCGGAGACATATATTCTTGTTGTCGTTGGAAATATCCATATTCTTGAAGAAACTTTCCTCTTTTCGTTATATTCAAAACTTGGTGAGTCATTCCCAGGTTTAAGTTCACCTTTAAACACATGAGACTACCATTCTGGTATAGATTATAGTTTGATTTATACTATAAAAACTATCCCACTCTCACTTCGAGACATGAAGCCGCAAATAAATACCAAAGATCACTTTTGTACATTTCGTTTTGAGCCCAATCTGACACTCCAAAATATTTTTCTATAGAAACCAAATCCAAAAAACATAGGAAATGGTTGTGAGTGCATCCAGTACTGTAAACCCAAAATTTCAACATGTTTTGGACTTTTAGTGTGGACTCTGTTCTCACATATTTAGTTCGGATGCATTTTTGTGATATTGGTAGCTGAGATATATATGTGTTTATTTGCGATGCCTATATCAATGGCCAATCTGGATTAGGGTACTTTGATATGTCGAGCAAGGCAAGGGGGATGGATGTGTCTTTCTATCAAGACTTTGTTGCCAACAGTTCAGTTGGGGCGAAGCTGGTCTAGATCCAAGTTGTGCTGACAAGTCCTCTATATGATAATACCAATGTTAATGCTATACTAAATGGGTTGGAATAATGAAGATAAGAAGTCCTGCTGGAAGTTTGAACGAGCCCTATCTTGTTCATGGCAATAGTCCTATGAACTCTAAAATAAAAAATGGGAATATGGGACCTATTATTGGATCAATTTTTGGAGCTTTTGCTGCACTAATACTACGAGCAACATGGTATTGCATGTGTATCCACCCAAATCGAAGTGAAATAACTCCCCTCCAACCTAGTTGTCTCTTCCTTTGCATGGTGGGAATTTAGAAACTATTGCCAGAAAATTTTCCCTAGGTTCCCACAAGAGTGGTATTGGTAGCTATGATTCATCTGGACCTTCAAGTATGGGCCAGTTCTTTAAATTTACAAAGATACAATAATCCACAAAAAATTTGATGAAAATTTTATATTATGCATGAGAAGTTTTTGTGAAGTTTATAAAAGTGAACTAGAAGATGGCACAATGTTTTGCTAAGGGATTTTGACAAACATATCACTTGCAATTTATGCGCTTCCCCATTTCACATACATGCTTACAAATGAATTCCATACAAACATATTCATCTGAAAAACACTCCCTTGATTCGTTCATGACTCTCCATGCCATGTTTTAGAGTTACAAAAGTGGAACATATGAAGAACCATATAAAATATTTTGGATTCCAACCCAATAAATTTATATTGTATCTTGTTAGAGTTTCAGGGCCTCAAGAGCATGTCAATTATGTGCATATCCAACAGTGATATTGTTCCATCAGACCACGTTTTGTAGAAAAAATTACCATGCCTTATCTATAGTTCCACATTTCACATGCATGTCTATGAGGACATTTTCCACAAAGCCATCCAACTAAAATCTACTTATGATTATCTTCACACCACCTTCTAAAGCTTTCAATTTGGCACACAACTAAAGCAATTAAATGCACCTTTTTCATTTTAATTATGTTTTATGCTAGTTATCAAAGTTTTTTCTTAGTCACAGGTTATATGATATTAAGTTGTAGTTGATGAACTTGGTTAATGGTGGTTAGAGGTAGCTCGTGAATTTGTAGGCCCTAGTTCAGTGAATGGCATGGTCTCTTTTGGGATTCGGTAGTAGTCCAAGAGGTATTAAAATCCCATACTTTAGTTCCTCCATAGAATCATCTACCTTGGCAAATAATGGATTGCTATAGCCTGCTCTATTTTTCTCCCCTTCATTGCCAAGGAAGGTATTAATTTTGCATCATTGACATCAACTTTTGTTGCAAGACTTGGAGTATTCATTCCTTTAACAATTTTGTAGAGTTTGTTGTTAGTTTTCTCGAACAAGAAGAATGAATGAATATGTTTTTCCTATTATTGCAATCTACACCAATATGGAAAACATTCTTTCACAAAATCCTATCTCTAGTTAATAAAAATTTACCGTTTTGAGATGCCTCTATATCATCAAAAGATGTTACCATGATCATGTATTATGGTAGCAATCCCTGAATAGGAGAACTACATAAGAATATCTACAAAAAAATGTACGTGTAATGAATAGATGAAGGGCTTTTATACAGAAATTGATGCTAGTGCCACCATAGCATTCAAATCTGGCAATGTTGATTGCATGGTGCATGCTGATGTATACTATGGAATGCTATTAAGAGGACTTGTGCATGAAGTACTATGTTCTTTTTTAGTATTTTTGCACACTACTACTAAATGAAAATGTCCTTAGCTTTCACTGTCCCACTACAAATAGTTGCAACAAGGCATAAACAAATGACTCTACTAGTACCAAAATTCTGGTCACAGCTTGTAGATCCCTTCTTTGACTTCCTAATATTAATTGTATGAATTATTATCTTTTCACTAGGCACTGATTTAGTTTTAGCTCCATTCAAGCCAAAATTATAGTTCTAGGGTATTGATTTTGTATTAGTGATTGAAAGATTTCAATTAACAACATCATTTCCAATGTGCAATACAATAATTCTTGATTATTCAGTAGAATCCTCTTCTCCATCCTTACCGTTAAAAAATTCTGAAGAAGCATTGAGAAAACAATTTCAACTGTTTACAGCATATGAGTTGTGAACTAGGGTTTTGACTTCATCTTTACAATTCTCAAGATGACCTACATGTTCCTCATCACCTACTAATTCCACTTTTGTTGACCTTTTAAGTTCATAGCATCTCTTCTGAGCTTCTTTGTAAAGCATTGCTAAATTCTAGAGCATTTGACTTGTGAACTAGGGTGTTCAACTCATTTTTATAGTCCTAAACAACACCTACATGTTCCCCATAACCTGATTATTGCCTTTCTGTATAATATTCTAAGTTCTTAGACTCATATCTTCTGATATTCTTCATAATGCTGAATACATTTTTAGAAAATTCGTTGAGTAGATTCTTTAATATAAGGTTTAGATAACCCTAATAAGTAGTCTTCCTCTCCTATTATAATTTCTTTGCATCTAGAAAATCTACCATTGATGGTGTGCACCTTTGCGCCAAGAATGGTTCAAAGGTTCTCAGGTGGAAAGTAAGCAACATACATTCTCCTTGGATACTGATTAGGTAGACAATGGCCCCATTAATGAGTATTTTAATTATATCATAAATCTAGCACCAATTTTCTCCTTCTGCAAGAACTGCGGTGGAAGGATTGCCACTAGGTAGACTAGAAACAAAATTGTTATCTGACTGCATTCCATTTGATTTATTTTGTCTTTTATGAAAGCTTATCTAGTCCATTGGGCTATTTGTAGTTGTAGAAGAACTTGGAGATGATGAACAAGGAAAATTCATTATCATGTAAGTTAAAAGGAGAATGCACCATTATCGAGAGTTTGGTGAGCAAGCACAAGCATGCCAGATGGCCCCTACATTAGTTATGATAGTCTACAAGACTTGTCACTTGTACACCTGCTTCCTTAAAGAACTGTAGGGCTCCATCAATGAGTCAATTCTATGCATATCCTGCAACCATGGTTGTTTGTGAGACAACATTTTGCTGATGAATTTTGTTAGAAAATTCACATGCCTTCCATATACTTCCACATTTTGCATACATGTCTCTGCGGGAATTTTCTACAACCACATCATACAAAAACCTATTTCTAATTATTTCTTCATGTATCTCCACACCTAGTTCTAGGGTTGCCATGTTACTGCAAGATGGAGGAATGTTGGCAAAGGCAAAGGTCTCTGGCATTTGTCAATTCTACTGAGGTTGTCTTGGCCCCTGATGGGTTGATACCAACGAGGGTTCTATCTATTCAGCCTCTTGTGGATGGATATTCACTCTATGGCATTGCTTTGGAGACAATCTATATGATTCATATGGGAGGAACTAAGATCGATTCTAGGAATGATACTTTGTGAAGACTTTGGGAGACTCTTCAGAAGTATTTGAAGATAAAAACTACTGCCAAGTGTGCTTCCATCAATCCCAGTTTTATCAAATACAATGTTGTTGTTAGTGACGTTATTTCTCCTAACATGGTCTATGCAACAACACAAGAAATGGTTATCAATGCGTCTAGTACTGTAAACCCAAAATTTCAACATTTCTTGGACTTTTAGTGTGGACTCTATTCTCACATATTTTATTTAGATGCATTTCTGTGATATTGGTAGCTAATCTATATATCTGTTGATTTGTAATGCCTATATTAATGGCCAATCTGCATTAGCAGAATTTGATATTTCTAGCAAGGCAAGGGGGTTGGATGTGTCTTTCTATGGAGACGTTGTTTCCAACACTTTAGCTGGGGTGAAGCTAGTAGAGTTCCTAGTTGGGCTGACAAGTCCTCTATATGATAATACCAATGTTAATGCTATATTAAAAGGGTTGGAAATAATGAATATAAGCAGTCATGATGGAAGTCTAGATGAGCCCTATCCTGTTCATGGAAATAGTCCTATGAACTCCAAAGGAGAAAATGGGAGGATGGAACCTATTATTGGATCAATTATTGGAGCTTTTTTTGCACTGAGACTACTAGCAACAGGGTATTTCATGTATATCAGCCCAAAATAGAAGTGAAAGAACTCCCCTCCAACCTGGTTGCCTCTTCCTTTGCATGGTAGGAATTCAGAAACTATGGTCAGCAAGCTTTCCCTAGGTTCCCACAAGAGTGGTACTGGTAGCTATGTTTCCTCTGCACCTTCAAGTATGGGCCAGTTCCTTGCATTTGCAGAGATACAATAATCCACCAACAACTTTGATGAAAATTTTATAATCAACATGAGAATTTTTTGTGAAGTTTATAAAGGTGAACTAGAACATGGGACAATGTTTTCCTAAGGGATTTTGTCAAACATATCACTTGAAATTTATATGCTTCACCATTTCAGATACATGGTTACAAAGGCATTCAATACAAACATATTCATCTCAAAACCACTCCCTTGATTCGTTCACGTATCTCCATCCTTTGTTCTAGAGTTTCCAGACTGGCACACATGAAGAATCGTATAAAATATTTTGGATTTTAGGCCAATACATTCATGTTGTATCTTTTCAGAGTTTTAGGGCCTCAAGATCATGTCAATTATGTGCATATCAAGTAGTGATAGTGTTCCATCAAACCATGTTTTGTAAAAAAATTACCATGCCTTCTCTATAGTTCTACATTTCACATGCTTGTCTATCAGGACATTTTCCACAAAGCCATACAACTAAAATCTACTTATAATTTTCTTCACACCACCTTCTAAAGATTTCAATTTGGCACACAATTAGAGCAATTAAATGCACCATTTTCATTTTAATTATGTGTTATGCTAGTTATCAAATTTTTTTCTTAGTCATAGGGTATATGATATTAAGTTGTAGTTGGTGGACTTGGTCAATGGTGGTAAAATGTAGCTGGTGAATTTTCAGGCCCTAGTTCAATGAATGGTGTCACTGGTCTCTTTTGTGATCCGATAGTAGTCCAAGAGGTCTTAAAATCCCATACTTTAGTTCCTCCATAGAATCATCTATCTTGGCAAATAATGGACTACTATAGCCTGCTCTATATTTCTCCCCTTCATTACCAAGGAAGGTATTAATTTTGCATCATTGACATGAACTTTTGTTGGAAGACTTGGAGTCTTCATGCCTTCACCAATTTTGCAGAGTTTGTTTCTATTTTGATTGAACAATAATAAATAATGAATATGGTTTTCCTATCAATGCAATCTACACCAATATGCAAAACATTCTTTCACAAAATCCTATCTCTAGTTAATAAAAAATTATTGTTTTAAGATGCTTCAATATCATCAAAAGTTGTTACCATGATCACGTATTATGCTAGTAATCCTTGAATAGGAGATCTACATAATAATCTCTTCAAAAAAATGTACTTGCAGTGAATAGATGAAGGGCTTTTATACAGACATTGATTCTAGTGCCACCATTGCATTCAAATCTGGAAATGTTAACAACATGGTGCATGTTGATGTACACTGTGGAATGCTATTAGGAGGACTTGTGCATGAAGTCTTATGTTCTTGTTTAGTATTGTTGCACACTACTAATAAATCAAGAAGCCCTTAACTTTCACTATAGTACTACAAATAGTTGCAACAAGTCATAAACAAATGACTCTACTAGTACCAAATTTTTGGTCACAACTTGTAGATCCCTTCTTTGACTTCTTAACATTAATTATATGAATTATTATCTTTTCACTAGGAATTGATTTAATAGTGGAAGCATACATGATATGGTTCATGGCATGTCCTTCAATTTATGCAGGCCTAGGTTAGCTTCAAGAGTGGATACCATTGACGAGAGGTAATGCAAAAGCACATAGGATTCATACGGCTCATCCTATGACTGTATAAAATTTGAATGCACACAGAAGTGTGGTAGAGCAGCTATGGGTAATTATATTTGGAATGTGTGAGGTCATATGGATGCATGGATATTTCATGGGTAATCTTATGTCATTTTCTCACATCAATTTTAGATTATAACACCAACCAACTTTTGCACATTCTCTTTATTTTGATGCTTGTCTATCACTTTTTGTCTATATTGCATGAGTTAAAGGGAAGTGGCCCAGAAATTGTTTCTTTATTTTTATAGTTCCCTTTATGAGTTCTTTTTTAAGTGGAAAGAATTGATTTAATAATGGTACATACATGATATGATTTATGGCATGTCCTTCAATTTATGCAGGCCCAGTTTAGCTTCAAGAGTGGATACTGTTGAAGGGAGATAATTGAAAAGCACCTAGAATTCATATGGTTCATCTTACAACTATAATAAAATATGAAGGCACACAGAAGCACTACAGCACAACTATGGGTAATTATATTTGGAATGTGTGAGATCATATGGATGCATGGGATCCTAAACTTACAGTTTCTATGATGTCCAACTTACATTGAAGAATAAATCCTGATAAGGATGCCAAGTTTCATATTTGATGTTAAACAATTGAGTCTTGCAAATTTTATCACAAGAAAGATGTTTTGCATTGTGTTATGGAGGAAACTTGATAATTTGAATGAACCATGCAAAGTAATTTTGTATGTGATTTTCAATATATTTGCAAAATTTTAGAAACCCCCATTTTGAGAATAAAGTATAACAAAAAAAAATTTAGCTTGTTTTTAGTGCCTTGGGTTAAAAAAAAAAATTATTAGAAGGATGTAGGATGTGAACCAGAGACTTGAACCAAACAAGCATGTTAACATTCATGGCACAAAAGCACATAGGGTTAGGCCAAACTATGTAAATGATGCACTAGAAAGCATTTGTTGACCAATATTAGGGCTCTATGCATGTTCAAAAATTAGTTAACCCACCTAGTGTGGCTTGTGGGAAATTTTTTTATAGGCTCAATAGTGTGGGGGAAGTCCCTTTAACTCAACCCTGGGCCTCCTTAGTGACAGACCACAAGTATACATTGTTGACCAATGGCACGTCTACTGATTCTCCTGATACCTAAGCAAAACTAAAAAACAAAAGACATCCACGGTACAATCAATTTCAGTTACAAAATAAAAAAATAGTATATTTTCCTCTTTACCAAGGACCATAACAAATTTTAAAGAAAACAGTCACAACTTGAATTAAAAAAAAAAGAGTTATTGTTAAAGCATTTTGGCACTAAACAAAACTAAGGTTTTTCAGGGGTCAATAAAACGACTAGAGTAGTCCTATATTTGATGGGTAATATTTTGTAATTTTCTCACATCAAGTTTAGATTAGAAGACCAAACAACTTTTGCACAATCTCTTAATTTTTATGCTTGTCTATGGATTTTTGTCTATATTGCACAAGTTAAAGGGAAGTGGCCCGAAAGTTGTTCTTCCTTGTTATATTTTATATATGAGTGGACACCCTGGAGGATGTTAGTGATGTGCTCCGTCTCTTAGGCCATCTCTTCCAAATACGAGACATCTAAGAGATGTCCATCTTAGAGAGGAAACACTCTGGGATGTCCTTGCTGAAGTCATGAACATTACAACTCCTTTTGCATCAGTTAATGCCACTAATGCAAGGAATCCTATTTCAAGAATGAGTTTAGTAGACTTGGCAATGTCAAGGAGCCATTTATTGCTGACTATAATTACTAGGGCTTCTAACATAGGGAGGGGTGGGAGCAAGAATACCCCCGGTAAATTATGAGTCCACCTCACCCACTCACGTTGTCAAAGAGGAATCACTTACCATAAATTTATCAAGCTTATCTACTATTATGAGGGATTGTTTTCTTATTTTGTTTTCCAGTCGAAGGAATCGTTGCTCTCTGGATGTCAACTGGGTTTAGGCAACCCACTAACTCTTGACAGCTTTCACTTGCTTGATCCAAATTCCTCTAGCCACCCTTTTTCTCAGAGTAGCATTAACATTTCTAGGATGAACATTTTATAACCTCTTCTCAACCGTTCTTCTACCCTCCATAAAGTTTTTGCATTGCAATTTTTAGTATCTAAATGCAACACTGCATGACTTTTCTGTTCTAAAGAGGATTTTCAAAGAGGAAGCACTTGCCATAAATTTATGAAGCTTCTATGCTATTATGAGGGATTGTTTTCTTCTTTTGTTTTCCATGCGAAGGAACCTTTATTGTGTGAATGTCAAATGCTTTCAGATAATCAACTAACTCTTGACAAGTTTCATTTGCTTGATCCAAATGCCTCTAGCCACCCTTTTTCTCATTGTAGCAGTTCTTATTATCATTGGAATTAGTTTTGTTCCATTATCATGATCAATGTTTCATAAGATTTTGTCAACCACAATATCCTAACTGACATTTGTAAAGATTTTGTTCCTTGCATTATCATGGGTATCATGCTTACATGGTTTGGAATCTCGTTGATTATTGTTGCAAGCATTCAACTTCTAGCTAATCCATGGCACTAGAGGTGTATTCTATGTGTTGTTGTAATAGGCAAAGATTTGTTTTTTTCTAGTTGGCACAATTGACATTTCTATTTTCTTCCCCTTTTCTTTTGAAGTAGCTTCAATAAAAACATTCCAAGGTTTAGGGGCTGGACTATATAACATGGGTCAGCTTTGTCTTTAGTGTCAAGTTTGAGGTGTGACTCTCCTTCCAAAATATCCTGGGACTTGCACCTAGCCTCATCCGTTTTTGACACATCCAATCCAAGGATGTGGAATTCTTCTGCCAAAATTTCCTGGGACTTGCACCTGCCATCATCTTATTTTGGCACATTCCCTTTGAGGGGTGTGTAGGGCAGACATCATGAGAATGAAATATTGGTGGATGTTTAATGATCCATTGGCTTCATCAATGAATAGGTGTGACTCCTTCCAAAATATTGTGGGACTTGTCTCATCTGTTTTTTATACATGCCATCCAAGGATATGGAACCCTTCTTCCTAAATTTTCCAAGACTTGCACCTAGAATCATTTGTTTTTGGCACATGCACTTTGAGGGGGCTGTAGGGCATATGACATGAGAATGGAATCTTGTTGGATGTTTAATGCTCCATTAGTTTCATTAGTGAACTGCAACTCCAACTATAGTTTGAGCAAAATTGCTCAATGATCAAGAATTTTTGGTAATAGGCTCCCTATTTCAATGCAAATGTCTGATGTAACTTTGAAGTTATTGCAACTTAGGATCAATGTCATCTATCATATATTTGATTTTTTTGAATTTGAGAATTGGTTTTCTTTCAATCAACATTTTTTATAGTTTGTTCTATGGCATTATCTATTTTGTTCAGGTTATGTCATTAATATGGACCCATTTGAGAATTGAGCCTTATGAATGTTCTATGCCTGTGGAAGATATCATTCCTTGAAGTTATAGATGTTGACTTCATGCTTCTTAACAAATTTGTCATTGTTTTGGTCAAATGATTTAATGTAGGATATAGGTATTTCATTTCTATGAATCCACTATGATATCACATTGAGCTTTAGACATGTGATGGAAGGTCTATCTTATTGGCTCAGTAGCCAGCTTCCAACCAGGATGTTAAATGTGTATTTTGGGAAATTTATTATCTTTGTACAATTTTTGCATTAATTTAAGGAAGAGAAAATGTAAATGACTAATTTTACTTTTAGGTCTTGGAAGGTTCTGAACCAAGTGAAAGAACTTCTCAACTTGGTGTCGAAGCTGGTTAAGTAGTTTCTCTATTATTTCCATCACTACATTTATTCAGTCATGCACTACAAACCTCTCTTTAGAGTCATGTAATATAACTAGTGTAACTTTTCTACTACCTTTTTTACAAACTTTGCACGTTCTATAATAAAAAGAGATAAAATTAATACATTAAACAAATTCAAACAGTGTGTCAAATTTCGAGGCAGAGTATCCAATTATGCTGAATAACAGGCACAAATGTGACAAATCATCAATTTTTTCTTTATTTTCTGTCTGGATAAGTTGCACAAAATGCTAAAAATTTTCAGAGTTTCTGAAACGGGTAAGTTTAGAAATGCCACCTCCAAAAATTGGAAATGTTGACTGAAACATCAACTAAAACATCATATATATATATATATATATAAAGGTTATAAATAAGTGAATAACATATTATCTTGCAAGAAAAAAGAGAATAAGGCCCATAGATGACTATTTATAAGGAAAACCAAGTATATATTAACTCTCATACATGATTACATTATGGTCAAATTTTGGTCTACTTTCAGGTACGGTTACAACCCGAAACGCTGGGCTCCTAGAAGTTTCATGCAACGTAGTTGTCTATTCATTTGCTTGAAAGAGGAATATAGTAAGAAGAGGAGTTTGATATGAATCTTTTTGTAGTTTATCTTCCTAATATTTTGTATCGGTGAAAATATTTTTTTTTCTAAGATGGACTTTTGTCTGCAGTGTTTTTTGCAGAACCACATTCAGTTTTACCAATCGACATTGTAGCCCTATGCAATCATACTGGTTATGCGCCCCTGTCTAGGATCAAGGCTCTTGCAATTAGTGTTGTAAGTACTAATACTAACAACATCACATGAACTTAAACTATAAGCATTACATTTTGGTAACTTTCATAATCATAATGAAATTTTGTTAGAAATTGTGAGGGATGGATGAGACTATCATGTAGAACAAAATGGATGTACTCAGATTCATTATTTCTTGATTCATTTGGTTATATCTTCTACATACCACTCTTACGTCATATACGGTCTTGGTTGGGATTGGTGGCTCCTTCTCGGAAGAACTTTATTAAGTATCTAACCTCTGGTTTTTGTTGCATTGTTATTCCTGGTGGTGTTCGAGATATATTTTATATGGAGTATGGTACAGAGGTCAGTTCTTCTCCACTGTATGTGTAAATACTAAGTGTTCATTTTATGGTAATGATTCTGAGGTTTTGTTTTTATTGAATGAGAAATTCTCTCTTTTGTCTTTATGAAATAGACAATAGATCAATAGGGAGAAACATGAGAGCTAGTGGGAACCTAGAAGCACTTGTTTAGAGAGAAGTATCACTTAGGCACTATGCAAATGTATCATGTTCTTCAAGGAAATAGTATATGAATAGGTTAACTTACTTTAAAATTACTACCTTTTCACAGGTTTCTTTTTTGAGAAAGAGGCATGGATTTGTCTATGTGGCTATTGAAATTGGTTGTCCCTTATTCCCTGTGTTTCGCTTTGATCAGGTTGGTGAACATGAGAATCACTTATTTAAATTATTGAAGTTGTTTCCTTGAGATATATCATTTAATTTTCAAAATTCTTTTTTCTTTGTTTCTAATGTTTATTATTAGTATATAATGATACCTTACTATGCCACAACCTTTGTATTTTTTGACACCTTAGGTTTTAGCCTTTTAATAATTTGCCTAGTTCTTACTTGATATTTTATTTAGATTGAGGCATACAAATGGTGGAGGCCAAGAGGAGAGCTGTACAATCATGTTGCACGAGCTATTCAGTTCACACCCTTTGTATTTTGGGGAAATTTTGGGTATTCATATTGGCCCTTCCTGTTAGTTTTTTGTCGGTTTTATTTATTGATAGTATCATATGTTCCTTCGCATTTTTTCTTGTGCTTTAGCACTAAAATATTTTCTCCTTTTATGTTGCTAGTAGTGTTTCTGGTTTAGCTTCTTGAAATTTGAAATATGGACTCTATGGAAATTGGAAGGCTTAAATGTGTATTTAGTTGTTTTTTATTAGAGCTTCCTTTGACTACTACTGAATCAAAATATGGACAAGGCACTTTATAAAAAAATGTGCGTTGCATTAAGCAGCTGCCGAGAGCTAAGAGACCCTGAAGCCTAGATATCTAGATAATTTACAAGCCAAAAAATAACAAATTCCAAATAGGCCACATGTATAGTACAAACTTTAAAAGGAAATATATTGAAATTAAAGTAGCGCCAGCTAGCCCACTCAAGTTGTCAATTCATGCAATAGTAGGAATCATTACTATTGGGAAGAGGATCTTCTTTGTCATTTGGGGGTGGCCCCCAACCTTGAATAATGGACTTAAGACCAGTGATAATGGGTTCCCAAACATCATCTCATTGATTTGGTTTAGGAGGCTTCTCATCCTTGGAGACAGTGAGATCCAAGCAACAAAACTTTTCATTTTGGGAGGGACATCGAGGATTTAGCTATGGTGACTTTCGTCATGCTCCCAAAATGCATGGCCAGTTCAGTCTCAAAGGTGACCTTTAGACCAAAGAGACTGAGCAGGATGGGTAAGGTTAGTAATGGTTCCTTGCCCATGTTGCAAGGTGCACTACCTTAAAACTTTAGAGGTTGGAATAGATAACCAATCTCTATCTCTACCTTGCAAACCAATACTTAGATATGCAAATGGAGGTTTGAAAATTTCACAAATTAGGAAGCCATCATCCCAGGTAAAGAATTTAATATGATGACTTTGGTTAAACAAATACTCATTTCTTCTTTTGCATATGTAAAAATCTATTTCAATCCCAATAATTTTCCATGTCGCATGAGTATCAATGTTCCAAGGAAGTCTGTCTCCTAATGGGGTGGCTTTCTAAGAGACACAATGCTATTTTTATCTCTTGTTGTTGATATGTTCTCCTTCATCTTAGGTGTAGCAGGTTTTGCAACAACAGTACATCAGTTCTTGTCCATAGCAGAGAGAGGCACATTGGATGAGATCACATTAGTGTTGACGTTAATTTTAGGCAACAATGGTATGTTCTATGCTTTAGACCAATTTTACTTCAATTTGTTTATTAGCTGAGTATAAATATTCAGATTAGCAATCACAATAGTGCAGTTGTGTAGACTGCTAACTGGAAATTGCGAAAATACTGTCATCCTCCCTGGCTGCCCCTAATCACACACACACACACAACTGATGAGAAAATCTAGAAAAATATAAAATAACATAAAACCCATAATTGATGGTTAGCTGTTTTGGAAAAGGATGTTTGAAGCTTCTAATGTATATATGGATTTGAAGACATCAAGGCTTGCCCAGAATGGGCCCCATATTGCACATTTTTAGATCTGAAATTAAAAAGGGCTTCAAGTGGACAAAAACATCACACTTTCAACCTTTTCCATGTTGAAATAAACACTAAAACAACAATATAATTGGCCTTACAATGCGATACGACAGCCTTGAAAATTTTCATGACAATGCTCTGGAACTACCCCGAACATGTCTTCAAGTTCCAGTACTCTAGTCTAGAGATTTATCCACCATGAATCATGAATGGTAAAGTGACGAGTCATCTTTTATAGGCTCTCCTTGCAACTACCTCTTGGAAAAAAATAATACAAGCATGCCTTAAAAACTCTCAATAGTAGGGCACTTCACTTGAATGGGTCAATTTCATTGATTTAGATGCTTTGATCAAGTCAAACATGTGATGTGTCATTCCTCCAAGTTGGGCACCTCTCTCAAAGAGTGGTTATGCTTTGAAAAGGGGCTGATCTAGGGGATTTTTCTGCTTCTTGTGCCAAGTGCCATTACCAATGTCTTTAGCCTTACTTATTCTGAGGACTTCCAATTATTTTATTGTTTTACCTATAATAAAGCCAAAAAATAGGGATGTCCTATGTAATAATGCCAACAAGGGATCTATCTTGGATGCCCTCCTAATGTGTAGGGCACTACTCAAAGAAAGTCATCATGCCTCCAAATATGTGAATTTGCAATGAAAAATGTGAGCAATGCCCAATATGACCTCCATTAGTCCAAATTGCATCAAATAATAGAGAAAGGTACCCTCATAAACCAATCTTCTACCAAAAGGCTCTCTTAAGCCCCCCTTTAAATATAACACTCAAGATCTCATACACATGAGTTTGTAACAATATCCCATGGAGTAGATCTATGAAGACAACTACGAATTCATTAATCAACATTTTCTCTTCCCATTTTTTTGTTGATTTTTGTTCCTATACCTTGACATGAAAAGCTTTCATGGAATTACATTGAAGGATGAAAGACAAGTTACTTTTAACTACTTTTGTCATTTTTTTTGGAAATAAACTTGTTTGCATTATGTTGCAACCTAATCACAGCTAGTGTCCTCCTTCAAATTCAATGTTCTCATCCAAATTCATTGGAAATTTGGCAAATCTCTTCAACCTCTACACTCATTACCACATCAATGTCAACTAAAGCCACGATGTAGATATCAAAGTTAGTACATAGTTGTTGAGTTGTACTTTCAATGATTTAACCAATCATGTGCACTCCATCATAACATCATTGGCTACAGTGACTTGGAAACTTGGCTATGGATTGACTTTTGACTTGATTGATAATACTAACTTGGATTCTATAAAGTTATGGGTTCTGCCAAACTCAATAAGTACAACTATAGCCCTCCCCTTCACCTTGCTCCTTACTTTCAGTGTTTGATATTGGGTTACCCCATGAATGGAAATGAGGGAAACTATTGGACTCACTTGTTGATATTTATTATCCATGTGAGTAATTTATTCGTCATTCTTTGCTATCTACTCTGGCAATCATGTGGATCGTTCGAGGGGACTAGCACTTGTGTGCAGCAATATACATAACAATTAAACTTGGAGGAGAAATATTTTCTATATGTAGGCTAGCCTGGTGAAACTCTTTAGAGTAGTAGGTCATAGGGCCTTGTTGTTTCGTAATCTAAAAGGGAGAGAAGTAGTCATCTTGGATGTAAGCCTGAAAGTTCAGATAAAAAGCAGTGACATATTCACCTTGTGTCTTGACCTATTCCTTAGGCTTCTTTTTATAATATTCATTAAGAACTGTATAGCATAGGTTGAATTTGTATTTAATGTCAAGTTTGATGTGTGACTCTCCTTCCAAAATATCATGGGACATTCACCCAGCCTCATCCATTTTTGACACGTGCCATCTAAGGATGTGGAACTCTTCTGCCAAAATTACCTGGGACTTGCACCTGCCATCATCTGTTTTTGGCACATGCTCTTTGAGGGGCCGGTAGGGCAGACACATGAGAAAGGAACCTTGGTGGATGTTTAATGCTCCATTGGCTTCATCAGTGAATAGGTGTGACTCTCCTTCCAAAATATCGTGGGACTTGTCTCATCTATTTTTGATGCATGCCATCCAAGTATGTGGAACCTTTATTCCTAAAAATTTTCGATACTTGCAATTGGCATCATCTATTCTTGGCACATGCACTTTGAGGGGGTTGTAGGGTAGACAACATGAGAATGGAATCTTGGTGGATGCTTAATGCTCCATTGGTTTCATGAGTGAATTACAGCTCCAACTATAGTTGCAGAAAAATTGCTCAATGATCCAGAATTTTTGGTAATAGGTTCCCTATTTCAATGTGAATGTTTGATGTAACTTTGAAGTTATTACAATTTAGGATCAACGTCAGCTATCATATATTTCATTTTGTTTCAAGGTGAGAATTAGTTTTATTTAAATCAACATTTTTGATAGTTTTTTTATATTGCACTAGCTATGTTGTTCAAGTTATGTCATTACTATGGAATCCATTTGAGTTCCTTATCAATAGTCATCAATGAATGTTTCACATGCCTCTTCTATGATGGATGCATGGCCACTACAAATTTATTAGCTGAATCCTAGTCCCATAGGAGTGGCCAGAGACCTAATTAGAGTTTCTTCCTTCCAACCTTGGATGGTTGAAATCATTAATTTAATAATGGAAGCATACACGATATGATTTATGGCATGTCCTTCAATTTATGCAGGGCCAGGTTAGCTTCAAGAGTGGATACCATTGAAGAGAGATAATGGAAAAGCACAAAGAATTCATATGGCTCATCCTGTGACTGTATAAAATTTGAATGCACAGAGAAGAATTGTAGAGAAGCTATGGTTAATTATATTTGTAATGTGTGGATCATATGGATGCAGGGATATTTCATGGGTAATCTCATCATTTTCTCACATCAAGTTTAGATTAGAGCACCAACCAACTTTTTCACAATCTCTTAATTTTATGCTTGTCTATGGCTTGTTGTTTATATTGGATGAGGTAAAGGGAAGTGGCCCATAAATTGTTTCTTTATTTACAGTTCCCTTTATGAGTTATTTTTTAAGTGGAAATAACTGGTTTAATAATGGTACATACATGGTATGATTTATGGCATTTCCTTGAATTTATGTAGGCCCAGGTTAGCTTCAAGAGTGGATACCGCTGAAGAGAGATAATTGAAAATCACCTAGAATTCATATGGTTCATCCTATGACTGTAATAAAATTTGAAGGCACATAGAAGCCCTGCAATGCAGCCATGCGGAATTATATTTGGAATGTGTGAGATCATATGGATGCATGGATATTTGATAGGTAATTTCTTGTCATTTTCTCATCAATTTTAGATTAGAATACCAGGCAACTTTTGCACAATATCTTAATTTTTATGCTTGTCTATGGTTTTTTGTCTATACTACACGAGTTGAAGGGACGTGGCCCAGAAATTATTCTTCCTTGTTACATTTTATATATGAGTGGACACCCAAGAGGATGTTGCTGATGCCCTCCATACCTTAGGGCATGTCTTCCAAATAGGGGACATTTGGGATATGTCCTTCTTTGAGGGGAAATGCTCTGGGGTGTCGCTTCTTACGCAAGAAAATCTAAAAATTCCTTGTCCATGGGCTATTTTATGGTGTTAAGATTGATTTGATGCCATTTTAAGCCAACTACATAAAAACTAAATCATTCACCAATTCAAAGCCTAACCTATGTCCAAAAATGTGGAAAACTGCAATAGATTTAGAGGTTCCTTTTTTGAAGTTATATGCTTGGAGATTGTTATTTGTTTGTTGGGTTAGAGGTTCAAAGGGTAGTAATGAATTTTTGTTGTGGGTAGCCAAAACATTGAGCAAAATTGTCTTTGTAGTTTCAATATTCAGACCAATAAGTTATTCTTTTACCTCCAGGTTGAATTGAAAACATTTTTTTCATTTTGAAATCATTTCCATTTCTAGTACCAAGCATTTTTCTTTCCTTATCATTCTTCTTTTCGATCACAAATTTACAAGGTATAATTTTGAAGTGGATGGAGATGACAAAATTGTATTTATTTAGGATTCACCATATTTTTTTATGTATTTCTCTATGCATGGTAGTACACACAAATGATCAAGAATAATGATCAATTCTTGATAGACCTTGTTTCTTTGTCCATGTTGAGTTGGACCTAAAGCTTTATGGAAACATTTTCCTTAATTCCATTTCATAGAGACATATAATCGAGCTTAGGATTATCGGATGCTTCAATCATTGTGTCTATCAATTAGAACCAAGATACAATACATTCATCTATTTGAAATCTGAGTGTCTTTAGAGCTAGAATTTTGTAGCAGTACTTGCAAGAGTATCGAACTTGAGGGCTTCTCGAGTATGTATAGGGAAGTGCAGGACATGTGTTTGATACTTCCACACATTTTGAGGGCATGTCAATAGAAATTTCATTGTTGTTGGATACACTGGCATTGGTTAGTTTCAAAAAAGTTCTTTGTCAAATATGTTGTTTTCATGAAGTAATATTTCCAACCAAGAGGATAAAGACTTCGCATGCCTAGGACATAGTGGTGTTGTTTCTTGCATGTATTTTTGATTTATTAGTATTCCACCACTAATAACTTCATTACATATCTGCTCATTTAGTAATATATTACAATAATGACTTGTTAAAGGAAAAAAAAAATCATTTGTTTGAACGTCATAAATTGGAAGAAAATTTAGCTTTGAATTAGAAAAATGGAATATATTTTGAAAAATATGTTATTTGATCAAATATTATATAGGCCCATTGCATGATCATTAAAAAAAATAGTCATGACAATAAGCAATGATTTTGGACAAATGAATTACATAACTCTCTAGCTCAAAAACATGTTAGCATATTCAGTTTTGTATGCATCAGATAAAAATGAATGAGTAACATTAAGTTTGATTTGAATATTTATAGAAATAATTTAGAGATTTTAAATGGAAATTGCATGTGCTAATATTTCTCAATTAAATACAGGGAAAACAAGGGGCATACATAATTTTTTGGCTTCTAGAATTGAATTCATTTTCTCTTGGAATGGTATGCTGACAATTGAAGATTACTATGTTGAAGCTATATTCTCGGTTAGTATCGCAATTTATAAAGTTTAGTCTTATTATTTTCTACTTTATTGTTGTAATCTTGTGTCAGCAATACATTGCTCCACCCATTAGATTTCTACTGACCAGTTTTATTGGTGAAGTGTCACTGCTTCTTAAAGTTAACTAGAGGAAACGATATAGCTACAAAAGTGAAGCATGAAGCATTCTTAATAGAAATTGCTAGCTCTGATATGTTTGATTATGTTGGATAAAATCAAAATTGTAATGTACCATAAGCATGGGAATTCAAAATATTGGGATAGAAATATCTACGTCTATTTGCATTTATTACTTTAGTTGAAGATAACATTTCATGAACAAATGTTGTACACTGAGAACATAGTAGGTACAAAATTTATTCTATGGTGACATTTTATTTTCCTTGTCTATATAGGTCATCTGGACACATAGTGGCAATTATTGCCCAACTAAAGAACACTTGTTCGAGTTTCTTGCTTTTATGGGAAAAGATGACATTAACAATATTGTTGATGTTGAGGTATATATCGTATTCATCGACTTTCATGTTTTATACTTTGCAATGTATCTGTTTTTTTAGGAAAGGAAATAAGTGTTGATGGTAAGAATTAGGGATTGAAGAAAGAGTAGAACAATAACACTAGAATGACAAAATGAAGATTAAAGAATAAGAGAAGAGCATTGGTCTAGTGGTACCCATATAGCCAATATCACACATAAGACACACATAAAGACTAATAGTCAAACTTTCAAAGTTGGTGAATTCACTTGTAATGCCTTGGCAACACAATGATAATGTTTTGAAGTGATGAAACAATATTTCATGTGTAAATTGTACTCCAACCAATATTAAGTTGGAAACTCATATTGTAATACTTGACATTTTATATAATATACTTTATGTGGTTGGAATTATTTATAGTTGCCCTCGATATTACTTAGTATTGTAATTAACATATGTAACTTTGTGTTTTCATATTATATGAAAATGTACATTGTATGTTATTATTTTTTTAATTTATTTGCAAAATCATACTAATTAATTTATGTTGATTAATAATGAAAACATAAAATCAATCTAAAACTACTAAATTAGTAGTTTATGCTTATTAACGATGGACACATAAAATGAATATATGACTAAATTAGTTGCTTATAACAATTGTTAATCAAAATAAATGAATTGAATATAAACTACTAAAGTAGTGATTTATATAATGTATATGATACTACCAAAAATATAAATAACTAATGCAAATGATAAATTTTTTATTACAGATGACAACTAAATTTTGCATATATATGACTATTAGTAGCTAATTTACAATATCTTATAACACAACTAAAATTTAGTCATATATCTTTGGTCATTAATTGGTTTAAAAAGATGACTAAAATTTGCATATATATGACTATTAGTATCTAATTTACAGTATCTTATAACATGACTAACATTTTGGTCATATTTATTTGGTTATTAATTGGTTTTTTCGAGTGATCTTTTAGTAATATATTTGTTGTATATTTAGTCATTAATTGTGACAATTAATGACAAAATCAACGGCTAAATTAAAGACCAAATCAATGATTAAACTAATGACTAAATTAATGTCTAAATTAATGACTAAATATATTACTAGACAATAAAGTTGAGACAACCAATTAATGACTAAGCTAAAAACAACTAAAAATTTGTCGCATTATAAGATACTGTAAATTAGCTACTATTGGTCATTGACCGAAAAATATTTATTTATATGCAAACTTTAGTCATTTTTTACTAATTAATTAGTCATTTTCTACTAGTGATTCAAATCAGTACCAGCTTTCAGATACTAGTAAGAGGTTGGCTCATTTTCTTTTTCAACAAGTCTAAAGAGGTTCATTGGGCTTTGAATATGGTTTGGCGAATTGACCCCACCCCTTTCATGCTTAATCATTGGACCCATCTTTTTTATCCCACTTGGATAGAGGCTAGACAAGGCCCTTATATGGGTTCAGCTTCTGAAACTAAAAGTATAATTCTAGTCAGAGTAGGCTCTTAGGGAAATTGGAAACAAGTCGGTGGAATGCCTGTAGGCTGACCTCACTTTCTAAGACTCGGTGAAGATGAGGGTGGTGAGGGTATTGGTAAATTTGGATATCACATACCACTTATGGGGTGAAATGAAGCTCCAACATCAAGGCATCACCTCTCTTCATAATTTACAGTATGAGGGTGTCCCCTTTAGATATCCTAGATGCCACAAGCATGACCACAATGCTATGAATTGTTCACTGGGGTTCCATGGCATCAAAGGAATGTATAAGCCCTTGTCTTCCAAGATGAAAGAGAAAGGATTTGTCTCGATGATGAGGACCCCTTCCATCCTTTCTGTAACTATCTCGGCTAGCCCTACTATCCTAATGGCTTCGGCTCCCGAACTCATCATGATTGTTCTTATGATTATTGATTAGGCTTCCACAAAGCACAAATATAATCAACCACAACTCCACTTAGCCACTACCTCGATGGTGCTACCTTTGGGAACTATCTCTTCACCCATTTCTTTAACTTCTATTCTTCATTGTATTTTGGATTTGGGGAAATATTGGAATAGAATAGAGCATGAACTCCTTGTATATATGTTATTGACATTTTTTAAATTGAAATGAACTCCTTATATATATAACAAAATCTTTGAAATTAAATGTCATTGGGAAGAAAAAGTTTTATATTCCATTAGGAGGGAAAGACACCTCTTTATCTTTCCTTTTTAATGAGCTACCTCACTTTTTGAAACCTTCACATCTTTGCTCTAATTCACAATTCATGGATGTCGACATTTCCCCCCCAGTACCTTCTTTCAAGCCCTTTGTTTATGTAGGTATAATTATTCTCTACCCCACTTTTATAAGGTAAACTCCAAGTCATGCATTTATTTTTATCTAAACTCAGTGACTTAAAATCGTCCCTCTATATTCACCATACTCTATCGGTCTAGCGTTCGATGGTACATGAGCCTAGCAGCGCAGCCATGCCTTCTCTGTGTCCTCAACATGAAAGATGAGCAAATATGACACATATGTTGGGGTTCCAAACACCCACAATGGTAGGTAAGTAGAAGAAATCTAATCTCTCTCTAGCAAGTCCTTAGACTCCTACAGTCGCAGGTTCAACTAGCTTGACTAGGTAGCTATGATACCTCACTACTCTTCAGCTAGTCAAAGGGCCCATTAGCATCATTTCTATTTGTGGCCAAGGGAACATTTATTAGGAGGTTGAGTTCATTTGGATTGGAGGCAAAAACTGTTTAAGATTACCAAAATTATCTGGAGGACAAACTCAATTACTGGAAGGCCAAGTCTATGAAGTATTGTTAACATATTTTTGAAGATGTTGAATCTATCTAGAGGTGGATTTATTATCAAAGGGGTAAAATTATTCAGTCAGGGCAAAATCATCATTTTCCGAGGCCATATACTTAAGCGAAGAGTAGAATTTTTTTTTAAGGTTCCAGTCTTTTGCAGGACCAAGATTAACTTCTTATAAACACCGAGTTGTTTCATTGTTGTCATATCTATAAGACAGATTCAACGATGCACTATAAATCTTTAGATCAAGATTATATGATCTACAAACCACTTGAATTCTCTCAAATTAATGAAGCTCCACATGAAATTCTAGAAAATTCCATTGATAACATTCCTACATTCCGATAAAATAATGTTCTTTTTGTCTTGGATCATTGGCCAAAATTAGGAGTGTGCTATTTAAAATGGGAGGAGCAAGACACTTAGATGTCACCAAAAAGTTGTTTACATTGTCTCTTGTGGATGGTGTTGTGGAATGGTGGAAAATATTTCTTAATAAATAATTCAATTCATGCCCCCCTTCAAAATTCTTTCCTTGAGAAATAGGGAGAATGAAAAGATAATAGATACTTATTGGTTGCTCTTAGTAGTTCTAAAGGAAATCAGACTAAAACTATAGAAGAGTTTAATAAGTGGTTTAATCGGATTGTGAAAAAATCACCATGAAAATATTAAAAGTCTAGAGGAAACCATACTTATATATTACCTTGATTCAATTGATGGAGAGCTTCATTTCCAGATCAAAGAAAATGATCCCGAGAAGCTTAAGGAAATCCAAATTTGTTCAGTTTAGGATAACATGTTCTTGCTTAAGATAAATACTTCAAATTCCATATTAGCCCATTTTTTAGTCCATTTAACTTTCAATAGCACTAAATCATTATCACATTGAGAGCAACTTAAGAAAGAACATATGATCAAATCAGAAGACAAAATAATTGTCACAATCCAGGGAAAAACCCCAAGATGGGGAAAACCTTTGGTCAAATATTCTTATTATCAATATCGAAGGTTCAGCAGAGAAAGAGAGAAAGAGAGTACAATCAATGTCAAGGCTGACTTTCCAATATGATGACTAGAACCACTAACCACGTGCCAAATATACAACCTAGACAGGTTTGCAATTATGGCTTCAAATCATAGCAGACAAGTTCTGCCCTAACCAATATACAACAGTATTCAAACCTACAGCTCCATAGGTTCCAAAATGAACTCGGTCCTGGTTTACGTCAAGCAGCTTACTTTGTTGATTATAAAGAGGCCAAGGTAGTCCCAAATTGAGCAGTTAAGCTTGGTCAAAGTGTTGATAGGTTCTGAGATCAAAGATCTTTAGTTAGGGCTTGTAGATTAGCCCAGATCTTGAGATAGTTGTTGCAGTCCTTCCTTGAGGCAAACCTAATCTAAGGTTTTGTGCTACAAACAACCTCCATCAACATTTCATGTATACTTGTACTGCATCCTGTTCTACTCCTTAGAACAACATTTTGTCCTGATGTCCAGGACTCACAAATCCTATGACTCTCATGAAATGATTACAAGAATATGCATCCTTCAATAGAGATAAAAGCTCACCAAAATTCTCTCCCTTGAATTGCGGCAACCATATTGCTTCAAGGTCGAACCTATGGAAGGAAGAAGGCACCAAAAGCATACCTAATACTTGTCCTCCTAGCTCCTTCAAGTTGTGGCTAACTCAAAGATATATTAGATCCCTTGAGTTGTGTCAAATGAGGTTGAAAGGCACCTCTTTATATACAATTTAATGGGGTTGAATGTTAGAGAATCTAGGGCAAAGTAGTGTTGTGATGATTCTCTGTGACTTGATAATAGTAAGTGAAGTATTTTTACATTTTCTAGTTTAGCTAATGCTTCTTGTTCTTCTTATTAGTGCATATGTGTGTAATTCATCAAACTATTACCAAAACAAAATAGCAAGAACCCAAAGTTTGGCTCTCTGCCAGGGACAAACTCTCTCCACTCTTGAGAGGGAAACCCTTTGTAAGATTTCTCTTATTAAAGCTTCTTATTTGAACAACTGCCAAACCCTAGACCCTTGACTATAGGATCCTCCAAGCACAAGTCAAATTCTTCCTCTTTCTTCACTATAGCTTCCGGCACATGGACCTCTGTCGTCTGACACTTTTTCTCAGTACTTTTTCCTTTTCCTTTGTTCTAAGTTAGGAAACCCTAGAATATTAGGGCTTCTATTCTTTGCTATGAGGAGGAACTTCTTCACTTTCCTTAGAGACCTTGTACACCTTGTTATACATTCAATTGAGGTCTCTCAATATTTTTCCTTTGTCTATTGTCAAGTCTGCAATAATATACTTCTGAAGTCTTCACACATGTCGATAAAAACCCTAAAAATCCTCCTTTGTTCACTTCTTCTCCTTGTTTTTTCGCTAGATGGGGAGGCCTAATAGACCTTATGTATTAGCCCAAAAATGGAGATATTGCTATTATGATTTCCTACTGTACTTGACCACAGACAGGTCATTTCTTCCTCACACGTGTGGCTATTGATGCTCTAGAAGACAATCCAATACCTTCATTGTTTTGTCTTCTTGTCTTGATGCTTTTGTAGACTTCCCATTTCGAGTTTCTTGTGTCTCTTTGCTTCCGGATTTCAAAGACAAGTTTCACATTGAATGACAGTGGACAACCACTATAAATAGAGGTTTGTCTCTCCTCTTTAAACAAACTCGACTATCTTTTAAGACCGGCTTACATCTTGCATTATAATTCAATTTTTACCCATCGTTTTGCTGCTTGAGGACCACGTTGATGCTAGGAGAAGATTTGACCATGCTTGGCAGTGTTCCCTTAACCTTGTGTGATGTCATACATGATGTAACATGCCCTCAAAGGGTCTTACCATAATTATATTTGACTTTGACTCTCTAGAAGCACTTCAAAATTTTCTTGACCTATTTTCAATGAGCAAGAAACTCATTGACAGATAATACAAAGATAAATTTTTTTTCTTCAGTAAGTACAAATATCAAAATTACATTGATGAAGACCTAGCCTAGTTACATTTCCTTCCAACATTAAAGAGACATGAATTTTGGGCTTATTGAGCCAACATATATGTGAGGCCAACCTTGATGATTTTATATGATAGAAGCATAAATTCAAAAACACACTTTTCCTTAAACAAATTAGATGAAATTTAGGTCAATTTTGGTCCTCTCAGAAAGAGGAATTAAATTCCATAATTATCTTTTTCAAGAGACCTACCCAAAGTGGAATTTGACCCCAGTATTCAATTTTAACACTCCCTCTCAACTAGCGAGAATCCCACTTGCCAATCCATCCAACATCAATCATGCCATTGTGTCATCGTGAACCATCTCAGTATCTCTTCTCCGGTCTGCTATGATGAACACTGATATGAGTAATAAATAAGAAGCAATCGAGAGTGAGTCACAAGACCTTGCCACTCTCCACTGAAAAAATTCAATCCATATAACCAAACGGTGAACTCCAATCGAACTCGATCCCAAGTGATCAAGTTGAAGAAACATCATTCATCCTACACATAGGGAGTACAACAATACATGTGTCCATCAGTAGTGCTATGGTCCAAAACCATTTTTGCCAACTCATTGGACAGATGAGAGGTACTTCCCATGTGTCCTGGGCTACATGGGTAGGATGATGCAAGAAAATTAGTAGGGAAAAGAATATATCACATCCTGCTCACAACCACTTGTAGGTAAAAGTGAAACCACATCCTACAAACACATATCATAATCACACATACGAAAAGGATGAACCACATCCTACAAAAACATATCACAATCATCATAGGGAAAGGATAAACCACATCCTACATGCATGAAAAAAAAAAATAGTATGAAGGATCCTACATGTGGGAAAGGATGAAGCACATCGCACCGACATGTCAACCACAAATCGTAGGGAACAAGGATCCTACATGTGGGGAAAGGATGAACCACGTCCCACCAACATGTCAACAAATGCCTATATGGATCTATCACTAGGGTATCCATAGGAGAAGGTGAACCACTCATCCTACTCATTCCATAGGAGAAGGTGAACCACTCATCCTATGCATATCTCATCAACAATAGGGGAAGATGAACCACTCACCCTACACACATGTCAACCACCCTGGGATATCACAGGGGAAGGTGAACCACTCACCCTATACACAATGCGCCAATAGGGGAAGGTGAACCACTCACCCTATGGTTTCTCATAGCTCAATAAGTACCCTAGGCCACCAAAACTCGCAGAGCTTAATGTTCAACCATGACCCTCATAGTAGGGTCTATCCATGACTCCCAGTCTCTCCCCGAAGAAAGATAATCTTTACCTTACCAAGAGGATGACAGTAATAGCTCATCCAACCAACAATGACGGACCTTAGTAGCTCTCCAATGTAACATATCAAAATAAGGCGGTACCCAATACTTGGAGCTTCCTTGGAACATGGATTCCCTTAAAAATGAACCCCACTAAAAAATATTGCAATAGACAATGGTGGTTGCTAGTACATGCTAAAATAGCTCATTGAAGAGCTTCCTCAACCAACTGGATTCATAATAAGCCATACTTCCTCCTATATACATCCAACATCAATAGTGCTTCCAAAGCAAGCAAATTAAGAGATACAACACTGAATGTGCTTTTCAATCCATCACACTGCCAACCGAGCCAATATCAGAATATCCAATATATGAAGCTTTATCCATATATCGACTCAGAGTCTTCATAGTGAGGCATATTACTAATACGATGTTTATCAAGAATACGAGGGATCCCACAAGATATACATAATCAAACTTGAAGTGTTTCTAACTCATCAAACCTTTAATTGCAAGAAATAGTGCAACATGGATAGGTCTTTCATCTTGACTTTAAAGGTAAACTCCCTCTCACATTGATAAATGAGAGGATGATCAATCAAACATCGTTAATAGTTTCATCTTTACAATCATCATGGCTTGTCCATAACTCCCTCTAAATGTAGGGAAAGTGACCATGCCAAAGCATAATCACCGAGCCATCTGTAACCTAACCCTATTCATTAGGTCCATGTGACAAAGTCATCAACCATAATTTGCTGCCATGACTTGTCTTTGTCAACAAACATCAGGTAGGAAGAGTCACCGAGATATATTACTGGGTGTTCTGAAGCCTTGCTTGATGAGCTTCTTATGAGAGAGACTTTTTATAAGGCACCTGCAACAACAAACTTCTAAGAAGCTTGCCTCAGAATAGAAAGAAAGATTTGTAAAATCGTCATGGTCCTTCTTCAACCAAAATGAAGAAATAACCACATTATCCTCCTTTTCTTGATGATAATGAAAAATTAATTAAATTACCCATTCCATGATATCTAGCCATGCATATTCATAAGTCTGGATTTTATAAGATCCTAGCTTAATGCATCAAAGAGCTCAATAACATAATTAGGATGTCAAGATCAGGGTCCTGTTGAGGCCTCGAAAATAGCTGCAACAACATTGGGGGATAACCACCCAGTCCGGACCTTAAAGCAGCTCCTTTTCCATTTGGTGTGGTGGCTCCAACTGTTCAACTAGGTCCAGTTACCTTCTCCCTATTGCTATTGGTTTATAATGTATCTTTAACTACCAATAGACAGGGACATCATATCACTTCTTCTTGCTGATCAGGCAAGAGAATGACCCTTAAGCTGATTTGGGTTCAGCCAAGCCACAACTAAAGTTTTGCCTCTTTGAGAAGAGGACTTAAAAGAATGTAGAATTTACTCTAAATGCAAGCTTATTCTATGATGCAAGCAAAAGAAACTAATCTAAATCCTATCTTAATTAGGCAGATATAGATCTAACCCAACTAAGAGCAAGATAATTAAAGTATTGGGATTTAGATATGTCTTGTTTATAATGAATATCAAGTTAATGAAATAGTTCAATTAACTGATATTATGGATATCAAAACACATCCTATTGAGACCTTCTAACTGAAATAATAAACCAACAACACTCAGGAAGTAGTTCACATAAATGATATTGATTATCAAATCAACAAATCCAATAACTAAACAATAATATGTGTAAATAGTTCACAACATATTATCATTCAATAAATCAATTTTAACAAGGGAGATTTCTAATTAAATAGTTGCTCAGAAATCAGAAATTAATCCATAAAAACAGAGATACATGATAACAACATTGAGACAAACTACCCATATTGACAATAGTGCACAAACATGAATAAAATGACACATTCCTATTACCATAAAAATGAAACTGATATTTGAAATAGTAGTATTAAAAATACCAATTTATTGCATCCATTTCTCTGATCTTGGTCTCCAACAGTCCTTCACATTGCTTGAACTTCTGCCTTTAAAACTAGAGCCACAATAGTGCAAACTCTGCCCCTCATACATAATTCAAGATACAAAGGAAAAATCCTCAATAATCCCCAGATCTGAGATTTTCTCTCTCTCTCCTACAACTCTAAATTCCTATTACAGTAGTGCTTTTAGAAGTCTAGAATTGCAGAGGAGAGCAGCCCCTTTTCCTTTTTGCAATCTATTATTTATAATATTTGTGAAGGAATTCTTGAGAGAAGAGTTTGTTGAAGAGAAATCTGCTAAATCCCTTTTACTTGCTCAAAATTCTGATCTTCAATTACTGGAGCATTCTCATTGATTGAGGTCTTTTTCTCCATATTACTTTCACTGTTTTCCTGCAAAAAGAAATCAAAATAAATTAAAATGCAACAATAAAATCAACATGGCATTGCTGTCATTTAAATCAAATCCAATCAAATTCTATAAAATATAAATTCTTTATTGATGCCTGAGATGATTTAATTGGCCAAGAATATCATTGACGAGTGAATCTGCAATTAAAAGAGGCCTGGACCAATGAAAATAAAACTCAGAAAAATGATTTTGTTTTCAAAATTCGGAGCTTGATCTTCTGCCTGATTTTTGAACCATAAATGACCAAATCTGTCAATGAAATCTCCTCAGAAATATTCTCCTTGATTTTATATTTCCAATGAGCCGTCCTGGGCCTCATTTGGCCAAGTATAACTCATTCTATGAGCTTCCAAAGTTGATGAGTCAAATCTGGCATGAATCTGGAAATTTTGTTGCTGGGCTAAAAAATTGTAATCAAAAACTAATCCTAAATTAGTCCCTAATTAATTCTAATTTAATTGCTAATTATAAACTAAACTAATTATTAATAAACTATTTATTAATTTAATTAACTAATATTTAATTAACTAATTACAAACTAATTTAATCTAATTAAAAACTAATTAATATTAATCTAAATGATATTTTAATTTTAATTTAAATATTACATATAATTAATTAATTTAATTAATACAATATATTACATATTTAATTAATTTAATTAATATAATTTTACATATAACATAACATGTTAATATTAAACTAATAGTAATATATATTACCCTACCCTACTACTTATTATTTAGTCCACTCATACGTATGAGTGTTTTAGAAATTCGAACGAATATAAACCTAAAACATGCCTTTATTTAAATGCCCCATGCTTCATGCTTTATCGGCACTTAACATCGGGGATGGGTAATCGGCACTTCGCATCGGGGATGAGTAATCGGCACTTCGCATCACGGATGAGTAATGAGGTTTTTTTTTAACAATGTGTCAATGCAAAAGTCCCAAAAGTCCCAATGCGATATCGCATCGGGCCATCGGGGTTCTTAAAACTTGTATAATGAAAAAGCTCCGATGCGATATAATTTTTATATATTAAATATTAATTTAATTTAATTAATTATAATAATTAATTTAATTAATTTAATATTTAATATTAAAAATCAATTTTTATTTTGGTTTTATTTTTATGAATTTAAGTTTTTAAACTACAGTTAAAAATAAAACTACAGCCACTTGAATGTTTGGTTTTTCGAGATTAAGATTTAATTTGGAAATTGGAGTGAATTTCTTAAGTCCCGATGCTTAATTATTTGGCTGCATAACTAAAAACGGAAAAATGTTAGTAAAAAGAATTCACTATAGATTAATATTTAGAATGAATGCGTTATTGAACTAATTTATTTACAAAATGCAATATTGTACATTTTATGCAATTTTAACTCAGGCTACATAAATAATCAGACTTTCAAAGGAGTGTCATTTTCAAACCAGTTGACCAAATGAGACCAAACAAGCATCAATGTGAAGCTTATAAAAAATTGATTCTAACAAAGCAATCAAAACAACAATCCAAAGAAAACTAAAAACTAACGAAAGCGTAGGGCAATTAACTAAAATAAAAATCCAAAAAAGGTACTTAGCCAAATTTTTTATAGAAAGGGTCCCCATTATTCGAAGCGGACGCATCAATAATGGGGGGTGTTGTGTTTTCACCACAACAATTGGCGACACACGGGAGAAGAACCAGTTATCTCTTTTTGTTATGAATGAGATTTTCCTAAAATTAAAGTAAAAATAATTAAAGTAGAGAAAATATTGCGTGAAATGCTTGACTAGGTTCATTAGTCTGACTAAAAGCAAGAATCATCTAAATGTAATTTTTCTCAAAATTTCTCATGAATTAAAATATTTCAAAACTCTATATCAATCCTTAATTAGTTGTAGAGATAAGGTAAGTGTCACTTTACAGCTTAGCTTTTAAAATATACTCTTTTGTCATAGGTAGAGCCACTGCTGCCAGCAAACATCTATAGTTTCGACAGGGTTACCTTTTAATCATAAATGATTCAGAATCCCATCTGTTTAAGAATTATTGATCTAGAGATAAATCTATTTATATATGTATTATTTTTTATTTATTATATATATATATATATATATATATATATATATCTTAAAAGCCATTGTCCTAGTATGGTAGCCAGATAGTTGACAATGCCATTCACTGGTTAAAATTGGACTGAACAAGCTGGCTCGTGATGAGACCCCTTGTCTTATAATTGTTTGCAATCATAAGCCATTACCCTGGTTTGTTTAGCAATGTTGGTAATGTCAGCCTATTTTCCCCTATGATCATGGTAAGCAGGCTCACGGTGAGACCTCTTATCTTTTAAGTTTAAATATATTTCTGGATTATTCTCTAGAAAAATAAGACTCCTTGGGGACAGGGAGAATCATTGACTCCTTAAGAGTTAAGAATGACAATTTCAGAGTTAAAGGTGCTTTGCTGTAAAGTGTCTTTACTTGGTTATAAATAACTTTTCTTGACTGATAATACAACTCTGAAAGATATTAATAAAATTTTGAAATCTCAAAATGATTACAATTTGATAAAAAAGAAATTTTTCAGATTTTATGATACTTTGCCAACTTCTCTTGATTGGTAATCTCTTCCTTAAGTATGTCTACCTCTATAATAAGAAAATCAAACTTCATTAAGAGTTTTAAGAAACAGCTAATAGGTGACTATTAACAATTTTTCTCCACGTATCCTGACCATTGTTAGGTAACAAATAGGCCTTCCACATAAATAATGGCAAAGTCACCAAAATCAAAGCTGAAATCCGAAGGAAAAGAATTCTTATGCTAAAATGAGAAAGAAATCAGCAAACAAAAATAAAAATGAAGAAATTTTAAAAGTGAAAAGGGAAATCCAAGTTTCGCAAGATAAACTCAAACAAGAATGTTTATACCAATGTCTCCAACAATATGAAGAAAAATAAAATAAGCATGTAATCATTCCTTCTTATGTTGAGATTTAGAAAAACATACCTTGCAGAGTTGTGAATACTTTAGGCTTTTAGATAACAGTGATTGTAAAATTCAGCCATAATGAAAACTTTTTGTATGATATTAATCTTCTTGTTTCAAAGCATCATATTGATCATTTTATAATAAAATAAATGCTTAAATAAACAAACTAAAGGTTCAGAAACTTCCTGGTGTGGCTGTTTCAATGAGGATTATCGCTGCTTCTTGAAATAAAGCTAGGAGAAGAGTATGGACTTTTGAAAATATGATCTGGCAGAGGATTGAAAGCTTTAAATGGAGAGCTGCAAAACAGAGTCTTATATCAGCATAATTTAAAAACAAAAATGAAATGATAATGATGAAATGGAAATTAATGAAAATGGGCACATGAATCTTAACATTGGATAATTGCTTTTGATCTTACCTGAAAGGTATCAATTTCCCCAAACTAGCTGACTCCTTATTTTAATTATCATTAAAAACATGAAGAAATCCCACTAACCAAAATCCTATAACCCAAAATCATTATTTATTTTATTTAAACTAAAGCAAGCAGTAAAATGTAAAAATAGAATGCTTAGTGCTCAAGGGAATTGAAATAAAAGAAATGCATCAGAGATGAGAATGAGAATTTGCAGTAATGACTATTCCTCAAAATATTATAAGTTTCATATAAACTCGATGATTTGATAAATTGTCCAGAATCAAGACCAAATCATGGTTAATAAAATTCAACTATGAAGATAGAGAGGTCTTGAATCCCATTTTTAATTATGGAATTATATATTTAAAACTAAAATGTATGAGAAATTGAAATGATTTTTGTATGCTGCAAATTTGTCATCAATTGCTTTTTTCCCATATTGGTTACCCAAGCTCGTTTTAACACATCGCTTCATCAGATGATCCACACAACATGTTTCTTCATCATGCTTCAAATTTAATCTACAGAACTTCACCTTTATTATTATGCCATATATTGATTAAATGTTAATGGCTCAAAGGCGTGCATTGGAAGCTATCGCATCGGAGATTACAATGGCAAATTGCTGATAAAAACATGTGCAATGAAATGAAGCAATCACATTATTAAAGAAATATTATATCGGGGATTGGGGAATATTGACACTGTGCTTCCCACATTGCGCATCACACATCGCAGAATCAGAGATTTGATGTAAGCATAAATAACAATGCGACGAAGCGATTGCGATATCAGCGATTGGCAAACTTTAGGTACCCGATGTAACACAATATGATTGTTGCGATGCCGATATGCGATGAATGACGTGGCTAATCGACGATCGCGATCGGCAATATTAAGCACATGATATAACAATTCTCAATATGCCGATATGTGATGAAAAGCAGACCCGATAATTTTATGATGAAAATTTGATAACATATCGGATCCGAGCCATCGGCCCTTTAAAATTATGCTTTCATTACTATTGCGATTGAACAAACACGATATCTCTTGTGAACTGGATTTAAACTTCATATTGGGTCCGAAATTAAAACTTGATTTGAATTTCGTATTGGATCCAGAATTGGTCATCACAATATCGGCAAAGTTGATTATCATAGATCGGCGATTCATGATAATGATAGTATTCTTCAACTGCAAAGCTCCGATATGTGAAATGCGATATGGCATATGAGTAAGATAATACATCGGAGGTCTTTGATGAACAATTTGTTATCAAAAGAAATGCTAAGAACTACTTCCGATGAAATCTTATGATGCGAACGGTCTTATGATATTCCTTGAAATTTCAATTGTGTTTTCTAAGTGAATAAAAGAAAAATTAAAAAATGCTTAAATTCTAATGCATGACAAATAAAATTTCCCTGAGCCTATTGCAAATTTGAAATGGATTTACTGCTTACTTCAAGTTTTTGAAAACAAATGAAAACCTGTAAATAAAATAGAACACGAATCAAAAATAAACTAAGGAAAAGAGAAACTAATAAGAGATGAGAATGAACTTGCAAATGCGTACCTGGAAGGAATTTGTCTGTAAATTTTAGCTTATGAATCTTCAAATTCTTCCTTTGATTTATCAAAAATTTGACTTTGTTCAAAATCATCTCATTATTTATTCTAAATCTAAGTGTGCAATCAGCCTAAATAAAATCTGTTTATTCATGTCTAGGGAATATAAAATTTATCAGAAATAAATATTAAGTTATGCTTCCCTTTCGAAGTGAAACAACAATTTATTACCTCTGCTCATTGCGAATTAATCTTGAGAAAATTCTGTATTGTTATAGTGACTGTTCAATAATGCCTTTAGTAAATAAAGATGATGCATTTTACAGCATCAGATAATAAACTAAAGATTAGAATGAGATTAAGCCACTAATTGTAGAAAAATATCAAAACAGATTTGAATGTGTGCACTTGGCAAAATGGACATCCTTAAAGTCAGCTTTTGGAAAATTCCGAGGAAGATAATATGAACTTCATATGATTACCGTGACAGGTTAGTTTGACTAATAATGATTGAATTAGAATTAGGATTATCATAGTCAATCTCTAATCTCATGGCATAATGGGATCATGAAGCTTTTATATCCTCAAATCCTTACCATATAAATTTCAAAAGAAAATCTTAGAAGGAAATCCCGAAATGAAGAAAATTGGCTTTGAGGGAATCGATACCAAGTGCAACTTTAGTTGAATTTAATCAAGACATCATTCAAAATAGGAAGAGTAGAGATATCGCTATAAGAAATTTCAAAAAGGAAAGCAAGAATTAAAATTTTCTGATAAGGAAAAATGTTTCCACTGAACATGTATGAGAAGGTTGATTGCTTTGTTTTATTTTTAATCTACAGAACTGTTGAAAATAAATTAACTACATAAAACAAACTAATTAATTTAATTCTACTCCTATTCTAACCATATGCATGAGAATGACTAGGTATAGTCATATTTCCAGTGTAGCCATTTTCTCATTTTAACCACTGCATGTATGTACAGTTCAAATGTCAGTAATAAAAATACAAATCTAATTAAACTAAGAAAATTAAATATGAAATCAGAATATACAGTTATTGTTAGTAACTTATTTAAAATCTCTTTCTCATGAAATTTCCTTTCCAATTGAATACCAATTGGATCATAGAAATATAGATGGATTTCTATTAAAGATTGGGAAATGTTCAAAGGAAGAGATAACAGGCCAGATTGTGAAGATGAACATTTAGATTCTTTGACCTATAAAAATTTGTTAGTGTTATGTACAAATCTTAAATCATTGACAATTTTCCTTGAAGGAAAAATTTCCAAATAATTTTCAAATGAGTCAATGAAAAATGGATGGAAGCCTTTCAAATAAAATGGCAATTTATTAATTGAATTGAATTGCTGGCCAGATTGCAAAAATACATTCTCTCGTTGATATTGCCTTTGAGAAGATAGAAGCTTTTGATAAGCAATGAACATCGATTGACATTGATATGTTAATAGTTTTCTATGTTCATGGTTATAATATGAAACTTCAATTTCCCAATTCGGCAATGCATCAACTGAGTGTTTGATAGTAAGGTGTTCAATATGCCAGCGAAAAGTGTGAAAATTTTGCAAAATAAAATCAGAAAATAAATCTAAGTTTAAACAAAATAGCTGTGAAAGAAAAACTAAAATGGAATCACTATTTGTACAACTAATGTTACAGCACATTTGGGATCGTTTTAAAATGATTTCATTTCCACAAGGAATGGCCAGAATTATGGAATTTGAAAAATTTTGAATTCCAACTTGTGAATTAGAAAACGAATTATGATTATGAATAGGAATGAGAGTTTGATCCTCATATGAATCATAAATTGGAATGTTTTCTTGAATGGTGAAATCATGAAGATAATTTGCTGCTCTAAAATGAGGATTAGTTGGGATAATTTCTAGATTGAAGCGTTCCTCATCCTCAGATGTTATTTGAATTTTATCATGAGGGTTCTCTTGAGAATAATAGAAATCAACATCCTCAATGTCAGAGTAATCATCATAAATGACCTCACAAGATTGTCTGGAATTCCCTTCGATTTCATCCAATATACCAAAACAAGGAGGAACAAAAATCTCATGTTCATTAGTAGCAAAAGAATGATCAATTATTGTTTCTTTATCTTGATAAAAATTTAATGGTAATTCATTTAAATCATCCTCTTTAATTTCTGAAATATCATTGATACTAAGAGGAGAAAAATTACTATCATTAAAAATATCAGGATAAAGGGAAAAATGTGAACCTGAAACAATGCATTTAAAACTGTCTCTGTTTGAGAGCTCTTGTGCATTATGCTCATTGTAAATTTCAGATTGCAGATCATTCTTTTGCATACTCATGCTTTCTTGAAGAAGGCTGCTTTGCTGTTCTGATTTTGGCATTTGCTCATCATGGAGAAATTCAGCAGTTTGCATTTTATTTAATTTGATTGCTGCTTGTACTTGTTAATTTGCGATTTGATTTTCCGAATTTTCTTCGAAGTAGCTTTCAGATTTCAAGGCGGCTTTTTCTCCAAAATTGTTGTTGTTGTCTTCTTGCATTTGATTAGGAATATCTTCTAAGCTTTGTGAAACCACTTCATCACAATTTATTTGCACATCCAAATTGGGATTCTCATTTATATTGGAAGGGGATGGAACAAAGCTTGAATCAGTTTCATATGGATTGGGAATGGTTGGAAGAGAAAAAATATATTCAAACCAATCTAATGATTCTTCTTCCGTAGGTTTATCTTCGTCTTTAAATCTTAAACAATTCAAGTGAAATCGCACATTAAAATCATTGACAAACTCATTTTTAAACCTACGTAGATATTCAATTTCTTCACATACCTGTTCATAATCATAGCTATCGAATTTACAAATGAAAATTGTAACAAATTGATCCCAGTTGTGGATTGAAGCAACTGGAAGAGTTCTGCACCAGCATCTGGCTTTTGCCGCAAATGTGAGAGTAAAAATTCTGCATAAAATGCCTTCATCAATTCCTTCAAAATCATATTTTGAAACATTTTGAATAAATTGAAAGACATGATTAAAAGCAGAAGAATTTCTCTTACCATTAAACTTTGCCTGAGACAAGACTCTTACCACTTCGGGTGGAGTATTGGAAGATGCACGTCCATGGATACAACTCCAAATTGGAAGTTTAAGAGGAGCCATAAACAAAATGTTAAAATTGAAAAGACTCCAATAGACAAATTTCTCAGGCCCTCCTTCTAGCGCCAAAAATGTTGAGGCCTCGAAAATTGCTGCAACAACATTGGGGGATAACCACCCGGTCCGGACCTTAAAGCAACTCCTTTTCCGTTTGGTGTGGTAGCTCCAACTATTCAACTAGGTCCAGTTACCTTCTCCCTATTGCTATTGGTTTATAATGTATCTTTAACTACCAATAGACAGGGACATCAGATCACTTCTTCTTGCTGATCAGGCAAGAGAATGACCCTTAAGCTGATTTGGGTTCAGCCAAGCCACAACTAAAGTTTTTCCTCTTTGAGAAGAGGACTTAAAAGAATGTAGAATTTACTCTAAATGCAAGCTTATTCTATGATGCAAGCAAAAGAAACTAATCTAAATCCTATCTTAATTAGGCAGATATAGATCTAACCCAACTAAAAGCAAGATAATTAAAGTATTGGGATTTAGATATGTCTTGTTTATAATGAATATCAAGTTAATGAAATAGTTCAATTAACTGATATTATGGATATCAAAACACATCCTCAAGGATGATTTTAGGGGCGAATGTTCGCCCTTTGGCGAAATTCAGGGGTTTTAAATTTTTAGTGGGCGAATATTTTGTATCATAGTACATTTTTACAAATCACCTCAAATAGCCCACCTTATCTTAAGGGAGAGGGTAAAAAAGGTAAATTTAGCCCTTGAAATTAGGACTTACAACCTCCCATTCGCCCATTTTCAAGAATAAGTTTTATTTAAGTGAATCCATTCACTCATTTTCAAGAATAGGTTTTATTTAAGTGAATCCTATGGGCCAAATACCATATTTATAAAAGAGGCATGGTAAATTAATAAAAATATAAATAAATGAGAGGTATGGTAAATAAATAAAACATTTTTTATATTTACTCCATAAGTCACCTTATATACATGTAAGGGTGTAAACAAATAAAAATATAAATAAAGTGGAGGTATGGTAAATAAGTTTTATTTAAGTGAATCCATTCGCCCATTTTCAAGAATAGGTTTTATTTAAGTGAATCCTATGGGCCAAATACCATATTTATAAAAGAGGCATGGTAAATTAATAAAAATATAAATAAATGAGAGGTATGGTAAATAAATAAAACAATTTTTACATTTACTCCATAAGTCACCTCATATACATGTAAGGGTGTAAACAAATAAAAATATAAGTAAAGTGGAGGTATGGTAAATAAATAAAATGTCTTTTTATACTTACTCAAAAGGTATGGTAAATAAATAAAAATATAAATAAACTAGACGTATCGTAAAAAAATAAAACTTCTTTTTATATTTAGTCCATAACCCTCGTTCTATTTATGAAGGCTCAAGAAAGAGGTTTTATTTAAGTGAATCCTATGGGCCAAATACCATATTTGTAAAAGAGGTATGGTAAATTAATCAAAATATAAATAAACGAGAGGTATGGTAAACAAATAAAACATTTTTTTACATTTACTCCATAAGTCACCTTATATTTACGAACACTCAAAAAATGGGTTATATTTAGGTTAAACCTATGGCCAAAATATTGTGGGACAAATACCATGGACTAGATTGTTATTAATACCATGCAAAAAACCATTATTAACCCTAATATTAGAATTAATAAAAATAAAAATGGCACATGGTATTGACCCATGGTATTCACCAAAATGGCACATGGTATTGACCCATGGTATTCACCTGGAATGTAGCCTATTTAAATGGGGGAATTAAACCAGCATGTAGCCTATGCTAAGATTCACTAGGACTTTACAAAGTTTTATTATTTAGTGAAAGACTCGCCAAGATCTTACAAGATCTTATAATCGAGTAAAATATTCGCCATGCCTGGTGAGAGATTCGCCAAAAAATTATATATACATATTATATTATTGATAAAATCGCCTTCCATTTTTCCTATATACCATGGAGATTCGCCCATTTATTATATTTATAAATTTAGGGGGGGTTCTTAAAATTTTCCCTGCACATCCTATTGAGACCTTTTAACTGAAATAATAAACCAACAACACTCAGGAAGTAGTTCACATAAATGATATTGATTATCAAATCAGCAAATCCAATAACTAAACAATAATATGTGGAAATAGTTCACAACATATTATCATTCAATAAATCAGTTTTAACAAGGCAGATTTCTGAATAAATAGTTGCTCAGAAATCAGAAATTAATCCATAAAAGCAGAGATACATGATAACAACATTGAGACAAACTACCCATATTGACAATAGTGCACAAACATGAATAAAATGACACATTCCTATTACCATAAAAATGAAACTGATATTTGAAATAGTAGTATTAAAATACCAATTTATTGCATCCATTTCTCTGATCTTGGTCTCCAACAGTCCTTCACATTGCTTGAACTTCTGCCTTTAAAACTAGAGCCACAATAGTGCAAACTCTGCCCCTCATACATAATTCAAGATACAAAGGAAAAATCCTCAATAATCCCCAGATCTGAGATTTTCTCTCCTCTCTCCTACAACTCTAAATTCCTATTACAGTAGTGCTTTTAGAAGTCTAGCATTGCAGAGGAGAGCAACCCCTTTTCCTTTCTGCAATCTATTATTTATAATATTTGTGAAGGAATTCTTGAGAGAAGATTTTGTTGAAGAGAAATCTGCTAAATCCCTTTTACTTGCTCAAAATTCTGATCTTCAATTGTTGGAGCATTCTCATTGATTGAGGCCTTTTTCTCCATATTACTTTCACTGTTTTCCTGCAAAAAGAAATCAAAATAAATTAAAATGCAACAATAAAATCAACATCGCATTGCTATCATTTAAATCAAATCCAATCAAATTATATAAAATATAAATTCTTTATTGATGCCTGAGATGATTTAATTGGCCAAGAATATCATTGACGAGTGAATCTGCAATTAAAAGAGGCCTGGACCAATGAAAATAAAACTCAGAAAAATGATTTCGTTTTCAAAATTCGGAGCTTGATCTTCTGCCTGATTTTTGACCCAAAAAATGACCAAATCTGTCAATGAAATCTCCTTAGAAATATTCTCCTTGATTTTATCTTTCCAATGAGCCGTCCTGGGCCTCATTTGGCCAAGTATAACTCATTCTATGAGCTTCCAAAGTTGATGAGTCAAATCTGGCATGAATCTGGAAATTCTGTTGCTGGGCTAAAAAATTGTAATGAAAAACTAATCCTAAATTAGTCCCTAGTTAATTCTAATTTAATTGCTAATTATAAACTAAACTAATTATTAATAAACTATTTATTAATTTAATTAACTAATATTTAATTAACTAATTACAAACTAATTTAATCTAATTAAAAACTAATTAATATTAATCTAAATGATATTTTAATTTTAATTTAAATATTACATATAATTAATTAATTTAATTAATATAATATATTACATATTTAATTAATTTAATTTTACATATAACATAACATGTTAATATATAAACTAATAGTAATATATATTACCATACCCTACTACTTATTATTTAGTCCACTCATACGTATGAGTGTTTTAGAAATTGGAACGAATATAAACCTAAAACATGCCTTTATTTAAATGCCCCATGCTTCATGCTTTATCGGCACTTCGCATCGGGGATGGGTAATCGACACTTCGCATCGGGGATGAGTAATCGGCACTTCGCATCGGGAATGAGTAATGAGGTTTTTTTTTAACAATGTGTCAATGCAAAAGTCCCAAAAGTCCCAATGCGATATCGCATCGGGCCATCGGTGTTCTTAAAACTTGTATAATGAAAAAGCTCCGATGCGATATAATTTTTATATATTAAATATTAATTTAATTTAATTAATTTAATATTTAATATTAAAAATCAATTTTTATTTTGGTTTTATTTTTATGAATTTAAGTTTTTAAACTACAGTTAAAAATAAAACTACAGCCACTTGAATGTTTGGTTTTTCGAGATTAAGATTTAATTTGGAAATTGGAGTGAATTTCTTAAGTCCCGATGCTTAATTATTTGGCTGCATAACTAAAAACGGAAAAATGTTAGTAAAAAGAATTCACTATAGATTAATATTTAGAATGAATGCGTTATTGAACTAATTTATTTACAAAATGCAATATTGTACATTTTATGCAATTTTAACCCAGGCTACATAAATAATCAGACTTTCAAAGGAGTGCCATTTTCAAACCAGTTGACCAAATGAGACCAAACAAGCGTCAATGTGAAGCTTATAAAAAATCAATTCTAACAAAGCAATCAAAACAAGAATCCAAAGAAAACTAAAAATTAACGAAAGCGTAGGGCAATTAACTAAAATAAAAATCCAAAAAAGGTACTTAGCCAAAAATTTTATAGAAAGGGTCCCCATTATTCGAAGCGGACGCATCAATAATGGGGGGTGTTGTGTTTTTACCACAACAGGTCCTCACAGTTCCATCTTCTTATCATGCTTGTCAAGACATAGGATTTGATATGTTTTCAGGCTAATAATGGCTATTATAAGGAACATCTCCAAAAGTGCCATGCACTTTTTCTCCTAGCTTCGAGACTTCCAAGGATACTCAAGGGTACCAATATAAAGGTGTTGCATAAACTTCCATTCCTCCAGCTGCTAGATAAAGATTTAAATTTTGTCTTCCATACACCATCATTTCTCCTTCGATTATTGCTATAATTCACTACATCAAATACCACCATCATTGCTTTAAATGACTACTGTAGTTGCTCTTCCATTTCTCCTACACTTCTCTGTTTAAAAACATTTTGTTGATTCCTTAACTCATAAAGTTCTTATAGGCATTAAACTCAAAGATACTGTCTTATTGATTATTGTCATAAACACTCCGAGTGGAACCTCTACCATCTCTCAACTTAAAGGCTCTGGTCTAGAATTGTATATTAATCAAAAGCATTTGAAACAACTTGCCTACTATACTATGTTTTGTATGCGTTAGTGATAATTACACCTCAAGTCTAAAGATCATTTTTATACTTGAAGCATATTTCTATCAACAATACATCACAAGGATTAGGTTGGTTGATGCTTTTAGGATCTCTCTAGGTTGATGGCCTTGATCTACAAACCACTCATTCACTACCATGCCAGCAAACTCTAGAAGATATTTGTGCTAGTGAAACAATCTGATCTTCAGAACTTCCTTACCGCATGTATTCTTCAGTTAGATCCATAGGTGGACTATCATGGAAAATTTAGGATTACCATCATAAAAATGGTTACTATCACAATGGTGATGTGTCAAATTGATATTCTTAAGCAATTGCTATAGAGCAATGATGAATTTTCTCTTCCCTTACTACTATGATAAGATGCTTGACCAATTGTAGTAACATTGCAAATATTGATGAAGTCCTATCAGCTATAATATTGCAACTATCCTTTAAGTCTGTTTACTCTAAAGGCCATATTAGGGACACATAGACAGTCATTGAGATGAGCCTTCAAATTTTCCTTCTACCAAAAGTGAATTATATCTTTCTTTAGGAATTGTTTATTCAAGTTTCAAGAGAATGACTTCAACATGTCTCTTACTTTTTTGTAGGTAGATAATAAATTTCCACGCTGCTCCTTAATCAAAAATAATGAAATGAAGGCCAAGCTTGGAGAATTCCTTTCAATGGCCTGAAACTTCAAGCTCTTTTCGAAATCAGTGCCCTAAAATATTTCCTACCCAGAAAATATAGACTAAGTGTCAGAGATCCTTCACAACTACACAAGAATGATGTCATATATACTCTTGCGTTGAACCTACAGAAGATGAGATTTAGCTTAAGTGACCTGTAACGATCCTTCAAGAAAATTAGAATATTCTCATATCCAAACCCACAAAGATTAGACACAAATTTGTTCTTCACCTTGTAGAATATTTGCGCATAAACAAGAGAATTATGCTCTGTCTTAGGTCATTAGGTCTGGAAAATAAAAAAAATTCAGATTTCTGCAATTGATTACCTAATTGGGGCTTTTCGTTGAGACATCTTCCTTCTACCTCAAGGATGACCATATCCAAATTGGACTGCTTGATCTTTTTCAGTCTGGGATATATAAGAGGATATCCTCAAAATAATTTAGTTCTATACCAGCAAGATAAAGGAATACACCTCATCAAAATACAGGTCAGCAAAATATACAGCTCCTTGGTCTTGAACAAAAACAAAAGAAAACTTTCTGTTGTTGTGCGTTACCATCCAAAGGCCAAAAATATTTAGCATAATAAAATTCTTTGTCTTGGACCATTCCCTTTGATCAGAATGCTTTGAAAAAATGCACTTGTATCTTGACTTGAAATAGGAACTTGGTTCTAGGTATGCTACTATGAAACTGACCTTTTTTTAGCCATCTATGAAACTCTGACAAACCATAGATCTACAACCTTAATTGTGGCTATTTCCATACATATTCTTCAAGAGAAAGGAGCTCTAAATCAGACCTTGTGGAGACTTGGTCTTGTACAAGGTTTCTTTGATTTCTGATCTAAAACAATGAATTCATCCTTAATTCTATTGTTGATCAACAAACTTCACTTAGTCATGCTTTCTCTTTCACTCTTGCTTGGGCTTGTAATCACCTGAGATTTGATACCATGTTGAGTTAGGATGACATGTTCTTGATTAAGATAGATACTTCAAATTCTATATTAGCCCATTTGTTATTCCATTTCACTTTCATTAGCACTGAATCATTATTACATTGATAGAAACTTAAGAAACAACATATGATAGAATCAGAAGACAAGCCAAGATATGAGAACCCAGTAATTGGCATAAGCCAAGGAAAATACCTTGATCAAATATTCTTATTATCAATATCAAATGTTCAGCAGAGAAGGAGAGAAAGCGAGTACAATGAATGTCAAGGTTGACTTTTCAAAATGATGACTAGAACCACTAACCATGTGCCAAATATACATCCCAAACATGTTTGCAATTCTATTTTCAAATAATAGTAGACAAGTTCTACCCTAACCAGTAGACAATAGTATTCAAAGTTGCAACTCAATAGGTTCCAAAATGAGCTCGGTCCTAGTTTGCTTTAGGAGGCTTCCTTTACTGATTATAAAGAGGCCAAGACAATCCTAAATTGAGAAATGAAGCTTGGTCAAAGAGTTGATTAGTTCTGAGGTTGAAGATCTACAGTTACGGCTTATAGATTAGCCCAGATCTTGACACACTTGTTGTGGTCCTTCCTTAGGCAACCTGATCTAAGGTTCTATGCTACAGAAGTCCTCCATCAAGGTTTCATGTCTACTTGTACTACGGCACGTTATGCTCCTTCAATAGAGAAAAAATCTCACCAAAATTCTATGCCTTGACCTGCGACTACCATATCGCTTCAATATTGAACCTATGGAAGGAAGAACACACTGAAAACATACTCAATAATTTTCCTCCTATCACCTTCAAATTGCGACTGCCTCAAAGATATATTAGAGACCTTGAGTTGTGTCAAATGAGGTTGAAAGGCACATATTTATATACAATTAAATGGGATTGAAGAGACGTAACTTTTGGGCTTATTGAGCTGACATATAGGTGAGGCCAACCTTGATGATTTTCTATGATAGAAACATAAATTCAAAAATACACTTTTCCTTAACCAAATTTGATGAAATTTAGGTCGATTTTGGTCCTCTCAGAAAGAGGAATTCAATGCCATAATTATCTTCTTTGAGAGATCTTCCCAAAGTGTAATCTGGCCCTAGTTGCCAATTTTAACAAAATTTCAATAGTTAATATTGTGAAGAAGATGACCATTACTTTGGCTCCATGCAACACCAATTTCCAGTAGATAAATCCCTTGCATGATTCAAATCAATCTCTGAGATTCTATTATAATACCATTTATTACATATTCACATCCTACATGTTTAGTGAAACGGAAAAGTTTGTACTTGTCTAGTCTTTCTTTCCTAGGAATATATTTCATTGACAATGGCTAACATGCACACAATGTACTCGATTACATCCTAAAATTCAATGGCATTAAATTTGAACAAATAAAACAAATTGAAAAACCTTGAACTTCTAACGAACACAATTTTGTAATATGGTGTAGCTTCAAGGTCCACAAGCACTCATTTCATCAAGACTCGCAAGTCCGATACAATGGGAAAGACAGCAGAAGTTGAAATTTAATTAATCCATATAGGTCAACTAATGGAGGGTCACTAATAATGACAGCCAAGGTATATATGCTCTCTTGTATGTCTTAGCAAGTGGTCATAAATTTATAACTCTTTGTGAATATTAATTATTGTAACCAACACTATTACTAATATAACTACCGCTACTTCTATCTGAGTTTTTAGTTGCGACTGTGAACATGTTTTAGTCTAACGTGTTTCAAGTTAACATTTCACTCATCATCAAAGAAGTAAAATCTTCAAGAAAAATGTACAAGATTAAATATTTTTACATAGTTCATACCAAAACTCAATAGTGTTAACCTATGAAAGCCTCCACTTGACTTCTACTTGATTATTACCAAGGTACATCAACTATAACATGGCAGATCAAAACCATTTTTGGAGCATCTCTCATAATATTTTGCATTATTCTAGCACTTAACATCTGCTTGTTGAATGATTTGTTTGTGTGGGTGCACGTTAGGATATTTTGCATGATGTTATTGTTATCACTATGGAAGTTCTTCAAAAATGAGATGTTTTTATAATTGAGATTCCTTTATTACTTCCAATTTTGGAATGGTGGAATTTGACATATACGTCTTCTTTAAAATATCTTAGCCATTGAGCTTCAAATATCTTATCTGCAAATCTATATTTGACCTCAAGGAAGAAATTTTAGTACCATATAACTTGTATTTTGCATGATAACAAGAATCCTAAAAAATGTTTCTTTCTCTAGAAGTTATCAACTATCTAGACACAACCACTTTTTCAGGTTTGGCAATGAAGCAGGTGTGATGCCCCATAGTTTGAATTTAAAATTGTTAGAATGACACTCACAGGCAATCAAAAAATACATTTATATCATAACGAATAACCATTTTTCTACCAATACACTATCCATTCCCATCGTGAAAAGCAGGTTCCACTTGCAAACTGAAGAATGCATTCCATCCTCAGTCCACACTAGCACTAATATCAGATTTTGTAAGATAGAGGTCCATTGTATTCAATGACCAAATACATTCTCACACTAAAAAGTAAAAACTTGAAAACAAGTGATAATCTGAAATCAAAACTTCAGTAAGTTAGATGCTTTTCTTACATTTTATGAGAAGAAAAGTGACAATATGAAATCAAAACTTCAATAAGTTACACACTTTTATGAGAAGAAAAGTGACAATCTGAAATCAAAACTTCAGTAAGTTAGATGCTTTATTACATTTTATGAGAATAAAACTGACAATCTGAAATCAAAACTTCAATAAGTTAGATGCTTTATTACATTTTATGAGAAATAATACTTTGTAGTTACCCATTTTGTTTGGGATACAAATTCTTTAAATGGTGTTTCATGTAATTTATTTGAATCTTGTTGGACTGCGATAAAAGAAATTTATAATTTGTACCTTGGTTTTACAGTTTTTGGGCTTCCTTTATAGAGATTTACGACAAATCTTGGTGGACCTAGATGCTCTTTTCAACATATTAAGGTAATTTTGTTTGGTAAACCCTATGATACACGTTGATTTTTAGTTTTGCAAGACTTCAGAAATGCCATTAGCTTTATGTGTGACCTAATTAGTTATATTTTTTTCATGTGCATGTTGGAGTGTACATCTAAACCAATTTAATAATCTTACTTAAAAATTTGTTCAAAATATTAACAAACCATAGTATGACACTTATAATCAATTATACAAAAATTCCAAGAAAACATAAATAATTATATAACGTATCACTAAGAAGAGATAGCAAGCATTTATGGAACCCAAATCTGCGCAATGCTTCTTAGCTTTTCATTGGCATTAATAATGTAAAGTCTATTTCTGTGATTATTGATAAGTAGGGAACTTTTATAAGTGAATATTTATTCACCTAGTGGACGAGTAACCCTCATGGTATATAAATTTTACCATCTATGCCCTATTAAGATCTTTCAACAAAGCACACTTCAAGGGACCTACAAGGAAAATGTCCTAAGATTTTTAGGTTAATTTCAGATGATTTGCTTGAGGGAAGTAGAGCCAAGTTTATGATATATTTTTTGGGCCTTTTATGGTTCAAACAGACTCTGATATCGAGTAATTTTTTTTTGGTAAATTCTAGATTGCAGAATGAAACAAAATGGGTTAAAAAAGAGAACAATTTTGGATTTTTTTTTATTAACAAGGGAAGAAGACTAGTGCCTTGATCCGTTATGGGTACATTATAGAAAAATATAGCCCATATTGTAGTCAGCATATCATTTTGAAAAACTTAATAGATTGTGCAAGAATTCTTGTGTGGGGAAAATTAGGCACCATGTCTTCCTATAGGGTTGACTGTATCTATCATAGGATTCACATAGAGGAAATACCATTGTTAAAAATAGAGAACCTGAAATAATATGTTGTATGCAATTTGATTTTGTGCCTTTGAGATGCTTCACATACAGTGGGTTGGCTAATCAATCTGCAACCTGTCAATCATGTGATGCCATTCTTCTGTATGTGTGGAGTCTGTCATGTTGTACCTTTTGTTTATATCATGCCTCTTGATGAATTAGCAAAACATTTATCGTTAGGTTGTAGGATTTTCCGAAGAAGTTACCACAATGTTCATCTTCCAAAATGGTTGATGTTTTGAATCCTCAACTGGTTTCATCTTTAGGATGAACACTGGTAAATTCTCTAGGAAACCTACAACCATATATTCCATCCCACAAGAATCTTAAACTTGTCATATATTGTTAATTAAACAAAATTATTGTGTTGTTTTGTGGTTCCAGTATTCAAAGAAATTAATGTGTTGTCTTTTGGGTTCGATTATTTGGATATGAGTTAAAAATATTGAACTCCCAAGAAAATCTCATCGGTCAATTTCATGAGTTTTAATGCATCAACAATGGTGATCCCATGGGGTGTTATATTCCTAATATACATGTATATTAACTTGGCAACATTGAACTACATAATATTTAGCAAGAATTCCTTTCAATATTTAGCACATTAAAAACGTTTATGTGTTTCCTTTTGGGTTCCATTGTTGCTAACGGTATATGAGTCAAAAATATTGAACTCCCAAGAGAGAAAGAGTATATGAAAATGTTGTTCTTACATAAAATTTCTTTGCGGCAATCCAACTTTGTTGTGAAAGACACTTCCTTTAAAATGGGCTATGATGAACTCAATGGCAAATGATATGAAAAGTACAAAGTACAAAACACATCTGACCTTGTTGGATTTTTTTTTTTTCTCAACATATAGAGCACACACATCATAATCAAGTAGAAGAAGTTGGTATTAATAGCCCGAGATTCAAGAAGAATGGCATTTTGCAACAAAGATAACTTGTTCTGAGCCATGAACATAGTGGCTTTCTTTCACTCAAATACATCTTGAGTTGAAAAAACCACATAGGAGCTCTGTGCTATGCAATTATGAGTTGGCTAAAGCTCCTCTTGGTAAGTAGCGAACTCAAGCTTGTGTTCGCAAGCATTATCAACAAGTTTTTGTACTGATATTTTCTTTATTAAAATGCTTCAACTTGAGTTTGTTCAAGAGTATCAAGGCCTTGCAAAGCAAGACTTGGTCATCCAGTAATAGTTTCTATTGACCCAATGAAAAAGTCACTCTGTTGCCGATGGCATCTATTTTATTTTGAATGTTTCCTAATTGAGATGATATAGTGTTAGCTAGTTCAGTGATTTTCTTTTATATTTGTGTGGTTAATTTTTGAAGGTACTGTATGTCTTCTCCTAATGTTACATATAGCTTTTGAATATCAACCATACTAGTATACACAGTCTTCTACATCTCAAACTACCGTTCTTAAAACTTAAATTGAGTGCCAATTATCTGATGAGATTGCTAAAAAAAATGGAATTGCAGTGATCTATAACATTTTTAATTTTATCTTGTACAACCTTTGAATTTGAGCCAGTAGTCCTCCTTGAGAATCAATAGAGTCTAGGGAATTATGGTTCTCATTAGAGTGCTCCAACTGAGAATCTAGTTGTTGCTCTCTTTTATCCAATTTGTTCATTACTTGATGAGTAGATGACTTCAACTCATTCACAACCTATTATGTATCTTGCTTGAATGCATTTCTCTTCAAATGATGGCACAAAGATCTTGTACCCTGTATGCAATAATCTAGTCTCTAGAACATTGATTTGCAGAATCTGATACTAGCAGAATAACAATAGTAAGTAGGGAGTACTCAACCTGATATGATAATCACATGTAGAACAGAGATGAAATCTACTTCTTACTGACTTGGTTCTATAATTCTAACATACTTTAACAACAAGGTAAACAATGTGCAATTCTATCATCGCTTCATCAAAATTAATATATATAAACCATGAGTTCAATTAGAGACAATTTTAGTTAATAAACAAAACCAAGAATTTGTATTAAGTTCTATTTTGTTTCACTGCTGAGAAGATATTAATTTCATTTAATAGTTGATCTACTCCATGAGAACTCCCAAAATGAATCCATTTTATAGCAACAAGGTGACCATCAGTAATCCGCCCATCATATATAGTCTTGAAATCACTATGTCCACACTTCTTTTTGCAGTAGCAAATAATTTAGTGGCCTTCTGCAACATCTTATAATAGAATAAATCAAGTTTGAATTCTTTAGAGTGCATAGGTAGAAGGTTTGCAAGTTGGCATCCTCCCTAGATTGTCTAGTTCAAAAAATAAATTATTTATGTTGTCTGTATAAAGAAAGTGTAATAAGCCTTGCTACCACAAGTGTTATTGAAGCCACAAGCCTAGCCACAAGGACTATTCTCTTTGTTGCATTCTGATCTCTTCAACAGTCCTTATTGCATGCCTTCTCACCATGCTTTTTGCATACACTTACATATCTAGTGCCTTGACGTAACTCATCTCCTTGATAGCAATCTTTAGAAGCACACCTCACATTGTCAATTACATCTACCGCTTGTTGATAGACCACATCGGGGTCATAGTGAACATCATCAGAAAGTGCCCATAACACCCAATTCCCACTTAGCCCACACTTTGCATCCAAACGGGTCAATATGGGTGTGAGTATCCAACGAATGAAACTCTGGCACTACAACTAGGAGAAGTGAGAAAAGTCATCATCTCCATGGTGCCATATTGTCTCATTCAGAAGGGGATAGCAAAATGTCCTATCAAACATGCACTTCTCATTTCAGCTCTACATATAAGGAATATTGCACGTCAGAAAAAAATCTGGAGTGTTCTTGCAATCAGATAATTGGAGAAATTTGCTGATAGAAATTGCATAATTCTTCATGCCTATGACACTAAAGCCCTTGAGGTTTTTAGGATAGGAATATTGGAGAGGATTGATGATGATCCCATCTGATGAGCAACTTATAGTAAAGGTTGTTCACTTAAATCCTCACAATATTGTTATAGAATTGAAATTTGAATCCATCTAGTTGACAATGCCTTGAATTTATATTGAAAGGATATGGAATTGAGGCATTCCCATAGTTTTCACTGCATTTCCTTGTGCCCTAGGTTATGTTAGAAAACACTCTAATCGAGAAGACCTAAGGCAGCCAAGAACCTAAAAAGGAAAAAATAACAAGACAGTAAAGGCTAATACTCATTTGTCTTGAAAGTTACCACATCATTTTAAGGCATGTTAAGAAAATATATACTTCCTAGAATAACAAAGCAAATACCCATGTATGTTTTGTATATCCACCTAGTTTTGAAACCTGCTATGGGAAGATTTTGCACCTAATATGATGGTAGCATTCATCCTATGCTCATTACCTACTCTAAACTTCCCCTTTCAACTTCACTACTTCATTCTATTGCAAAGTATACAATGGTCCATACCAAATCAACCCTAAAGTAGGACAATCATGGCTCAAAATATATATGCATTCAATTTCTTTGTTCATACTTTTTTTTCTTGGTTCTCGACAAGACAAGAGGTTGAATAATTTCTTAGACGTTGTAGTAGTTTGTCTTTCATAGTGTGTTTGATTAGTACTTAATTGTATGTCCACAACCATCAGGTATATGTCATGTATATTTACTCAACCTACTACATATACATACTACATATCTATCCAAATTCCAAAAATGGCATTTTGGACATGTGGGTTCAAACTTCTTTCATTTGGGTCATGAAGACATGACTAGTGCTTCATTGTCAAATCTTGAAAGCTACTATGTATACATCCTGGTCTACAATATATACATTGGGTATATCACCAAATCCTTGATATGAAATATTTTTGCATGCAGGCCAAGAGTCCTATATTTCAGTCACCCATTCACAATATAAAATATCAGGGAACTACCACTTTGATAAGAGTGCCAAAATTCAAGTGCCACTCTAATAATATGTTTGTTTTCACCAGAACCAGGAAGTGGTTACACTGAGGTAGATGGAATTCAAGTCCACATCTCTGCAATTAGTGTAATAAAACATTTATTTGCACAAATTTTTACCGATATTCCAAATCTTGCAATGCTTTGACAATAGCCATGAACCATTCCAATAACAAAATAAAATTATAGACCCAAAGAGGGGGGCTTCATTTTTGTTTGAAATAGATATCTTGCCAACCTGGTGAAAGTTTTCTTTGAAAAGGTTGGAAGAGTCTACAAGGATTTTGGATCTCCGTAAACATTCATGGCGAATGCTATGTGCCAAATTGTAAATTGTTAAGACGTGACAATCGTATGATGTCTTAAGTGGATATTTAATAAGAACAGAGCTATGTTTGAGCTTTGAGCAGTTTCAAATAAAATTGAATGTCTGAATATAGAGGAATTTGGGGCTACTTGTGCAGCTAATCAACACTTTGTTAAACTTGGGGACAAAACTTGAGAGGGATACCATTGGTACTGCCTCAACGCATAATCAAAGTGGAATTTTAACAAACACCTCCCTTGAAAACTCTAATCTCTCACTAGGAATTGAAATTCTATTGAAAACTCATATGTGGGTGTTGTTGTTGGTGGTTGTAGGTTTGAACCCCTCACCGGCTAGCTTTCGCCATATTGCATGGCCCACCAGCTCTATGTGCATGGTAGTCTTCAAGTTAGGTGGCTTCCTATTTTGACTTGAGTTCACTTCTGATAGTGTGTACATTGACTTGCCTCCCCTACTTAAAAGTTGTTAAATGGTCGTATGAACTTAAAACACTAACAAAGGCGACCCAATCTGTCTTCATTCTTACCAAAAACATTTCTCTAAAAATATATAGCGTTTTCTCACCATACCCAACCTTGGAATATGTTGTCATCATTGCATTCTAAGAAACTGCATTCCTTGTAGGAATTGTATAAAATAATTTGTATGCACTCTCTAAGGTGCCAAACTCGTAATGATTGATGTCCATGAAATGAAATATCACATAACCAATTTATCAAATAGGTGTGCATCTATACTCCAACACATTTAGTATACGTGTCCTCAAGAGAACTCCTAAAAAATACATCTAATTCAAGTTCACTTATGATTATCAACCCACGTAGATGTCTTCCTTGCTCAATGGGGTGTAAGGTAACAAGCACTGTGGGCACTATTGAAGGTAATGTAATTCAGCCTCATGCTAAACCTATGCATTTCACGAAACTGTTGGAGGGATTCCTCACTATACCGATGTTGGGTGTAGATCAAAATCAATGTACTACAAGAGACCACATCCCTCTTACGAATCATATCAAACAATTACTTTTCACACTCTAACCTACTATATTAGGCATATCTGACAACCAAAGAATTCCATGTGAAAAAATTAGGCACGCAGATGTGATCAAACACTTGGACTGCATCCTCCTTTCTATCACACTTAAGAGCAAGCTCTGGAAAAGCATTTGATTCAAATCCCACTTTGATTACCTTAGCTTAAATTTTCACACCACACTGCGGACACATCAAGTTGGCACATGGATTTAGACCACCTGGTTAATGTAAATTAGTTTGGCCTTAAACTTGCAAGCTTCATATAAAAGTAAAGCTTCAGAGTCTTCTTATTGTGACCTTGCTAGGCAGAATTTTAAATGATTGCATTCCAGGACACAAAATCTAAATCAAGCATTTTGTCGATGAGTTCAACTGCATCTTCAACATTTCCCCTTGACAGCCTGGGGTGAATATCTTTTTTTGGATACCTGATTGTTTTGATTTTTGAGAAACCTCCTTATGCCATGGAATCTAGCTCGGGGGTGATTGGGGAGCAAGAAAGACAACAGTGCTACCTAATCTATGGTTGGGTGGAAAGGATTAGTCCCTTACTCAGTTGCCCATTTTATCTGTGTTTAGTAATTCTTATGATTGAAATGTGCATTAAATTCTAGGTCGAATTCAAGGTATGAGGAATAATATTCTATAAGGCAATGTATAACTAATGATATTGCTTGATAGTGCATGAATTAATTTGATAGCTATAAGAGTTCAATTACAAGCCAATGAGTTCAGCCTTGAAGCATACAAAAGTACATAGTTTGAGTTAGATATGCATTGTTTCTTATCACCTTACAACCATTATCACTACACATTGATAATCATATCAAAATTCCAAAGAAATCAGTGATGACAACTTGTAATTTATCCTTGTCTTTTTCTATCCTAACTATGACATGTAAATAGTTGCAACTACTGTATATCCTGAGCTCTGCCAGGAAATGCAGATTTGGTAGAAAAATTTTGGGGGTTGTCATCTTCTGTTCCATTGTTGGTATTTTTATTCGCTTTATCCAACATTGACTTTTGTTATCCAATGGTTTTACATACGATCCATTGACCTTTGTAAGAATACATTTGGCGTAAAGAGCATTGAAAGGCTTACATGTAGCCTATAGGCTTAATTACACACAAACACACACACACATATATATTTGTTTGTCTATAGCACCCACAAACTTCATGATACCTAAAGGAATAAATACTCACGTAGGTAACATTGATTTTTTTTATGTGACTTGCAGTTTTATCCAGTGATTGAAATAGGGGAGCAAGATCTGCATCTACAAGAACTTTCAAATAATCTTTCTAAGTCTAAACCTTGATAGTTATTAAAGTTTCTCTCATTGTTGAGGGTGTCGATGAAAAGAAAGTGAATTATTTGGGAAGCTAAAGTCCCAAAATGTGGTTAACGCTATGTCCAAATTCTATAATTTTGCACTTTGGTTTCTAAACTATCCTGCAAGGTAGATATCTCCTTTAATCATTTCTATCTTCATTTTCATTTTCTGAATGTTGATGAAACTGGTTTGTTGCTCATAAACTAACTCAAATTGTAAAGCTCTATATCCATCCAAAGGATAATGTGCACAACTGAGATTATAATTTAATGGGATGCATTATCCCAATGATTCGTGATTATCACTGTTATGAATATTTGAAAGGTGTTGAAAGTGTTGCAATTGTTGGAATATTGAGCACTTAATACTTTTTCTGGCTAGTGACATCTTAAATTTAAATTTAGTTTTTATGACTCTTTAAATGCAACAAGTGTCCCTAAAGTGAATTTGTAGGTTTTTCACCTTAACCAATTCTAAATGATTAATCATTTAGTTATGGACTTGAAGAAACAATGTCGACTATTAATTGTCAAATTGTAGTATGTCACCTCTGATATTTCCCATTGAAGTTTGTTTAGCTTGAAAGTGTTTCATGCACCTTAATCTAAATGAAACTTATGCTACATATAAGTGTACCTTCTTATGTGGTTGTTTGTTTGGTTACCTTAACCTTTAGTTGATTTTATCCTCCTTAATCCACAAAGATATATTTTTCTTTTGATTTATATGTCCCAAACGAGAGGGAATGCTACTCTATATATACAATTTAGTGGCATTGAGGGGATGTGACTTTTGATATTCTTAAGCAGACATATAGTTGAGTCCGACCTAAATAATTTACATGAGAAAAACATAAACTCAAAATTCCACTTCTACTTATCCAAATTTCATTATCTTTAGATCGATTTTGGTCCTCTCGAAAAGAGGAATTCAATGCCACAATTATCTAGCCCCAAAGGAGCTATTCAAAGTGGAATTTAACCCTAGTTTCCATTTTTAACAAAAATAACCATCAATACTTTTTTCTAGCATTTTAGGATGAATTCACAATAGTATGCTAAAAAGTGTCATTTCAATGTCTAGAAATTAGGATATATAAATGTGAGATATGTACTCTACATCTTTGGGTTATCTCCTTTTTTAAATCTGAGATTTTTTAGGCTACATGTTAATTGTTTGAACTTTGAACTTTGAAGAAATTTTTGAATGGACTTTCTAAGGTAGTGGTACCATAAATTGTGTTAATTCAAAGATTTGACTTCCATATTTTCACAAAATACAATGACCTTAATAAATACTTACATGTATAGATACTTATGTTTAGGATTATATATGTGTTGGAGGGGTTCCTTGATGTTTTACTATAATCCTGATGTTAACAAAATTTAGCTTACTTTTTCATCAATTGCTCATAGAATATGCAAAAGGAAATGATTGTCAAAATGTGGGAACAATTACATTTCTCCTGGTTTCTTTTTTATTGTTCATGACAAGATAGTCATCTTGTAGGAATAAGTTATCCTACAATCTATTTCAATTTGTGGATTTTTGTTTCCTCTCATTTGATTACAAGGATGTAGATTTCATTTTCATGTTGATGGTTTTTGCATGTACCTTCTCTAGCCCCAACTGATGGTAATGGAGTGGATCTTAAGAAGTATTCATGGACATAGACTCTATTAGTGGTTAATTTTATCATACCACTTCCACCTGGTATCAGAAAAAGTTTAATGGTCTGTGACATAAAGAAGAGTCATTTAATGACATGGTTGAAAGAGCAACCTCATGTCTTAGTTTTAAGTCATTTATTTTCGTTTCTTAGTTGTAAGTCATCTATTTGATTTTAAGCTTTATCAAATAAATTATTTCACTAACCCAATATGGATGGCTTGTATTTCTCACCCGATGTTAGTTACATGACATCGTTGATATAACATTCAATTTAGGCCACTTTTATTTCAAGTCAGAGATTTTATTGATGAAAAGGATGTTCATATTTTAATTGGTTTACATGGAGTTTGATTTAAAAAAAAATTGTAAATTCCACGTGGATGTAATATTTTCAGGGTGACCTTTTTACACCAGTAAGGTCAGATGAGTAATAGAACATAGATATACAACAACCGCATCTTTGGCATTTGATGTGTATATGTTATTCTTTATATCATTAATGAATGGTTACTGATTGATGTAGAATAGAGGATGTGAAGGTCCTTCCAATTCTCTTGAAAAAACAAAATCAAATGGAGTGGTAGAATTGTGTTTTAAAGGGTGAACCAGAAATCAATGCTTGAAAGGTAGAACTTGAGAATAGAAAACTAACCGATATGGATCTAGAGACACAACAAACCTTGGAAAAAGATGATGGTATTGATGAGCCTTCCCTGCAAATAGGCTCTAATTGTTAGACCACTGCCAAAATTCTAGTTATCTGCAATGGTAATAATGACTCTAGCTTTATTTGTATGAATAACGCCTTTGGCTGTTGTCCTATTCCTTTCCTATGAAATATTTTCTATTTTCAAACTCCAACTAGTTTGTTGTTAAACTAATTAAAGATTTGATGACAAACATATAGTTTTCAAAGCTCTTTTCTAAATCTATTTTCTTAAGAAAGTTTTTCATTTTACTTTAGGTAATGTTGATTGCTACTGCGTGACATATGTTATGATATACTTGCTTGGATAAATAGATAGAAGTGTTTTACAATGGTCTTTTCTAAATCTAAAGAAACATAATTTCCAAATACAAAGTTTATTAATTAAGAACATCTTTTATACTTCTTAGCTAAGTTATGATTATATTTCAATAGAGGATTTTGTGTACTTTGATATTGTGTTGTCTCTTTCGTTTCTCTCAGGTAAAAATGCTTAATAAGGAATGTGTTCTTGAGCAACATGCACACATCTTATTCTACTATTTACATGGATGTCCATGGTTTTCAGGCATGGAAACAAAAACACAGATGTAAGTGGGATCTCCAAAGTCCGTGTTCAATGATTTAATGCTAGTGATGATTTTGATTCCTTGTTAGATAAAGAATTTCACAAGTCAAATTCAAATAAATAGATGTAGCTCAACAATGAAGGTGAATCTATTTCTTTCTGTCCAAGTTAATTTTATTTATTTGTTCGTTGTTGTGTTTTGAGTGCATACTTGTGAAATTCCAAATTGCATGTTGATTTATGTGAAGGGGGAATATATATAATCCTATGACGTTCATGGTTTCTAGAAATCCATGTTACATTTGCACAAAAGTTTAGATATCGTTCATATATCTAAACACCCAAAAACAACAACATTGAGTTTTTTATTTCACTCAACTTATAACATATTGCATCTGTGTTCATCAATGCTATTCTTCCATATGTTGTCCACTTATGAAATTTCCTCTACAATATTTGGTGCATTTGCTAGTTATAGGTCATTTATAGGTTATAAATGTGTTTAGAGTTTCACTTTTAATTGAGTATTCAACTTAACATATTGATTCTCTTATACGTAACTATTTTTCCCTCCAACCACATTTCATAACTTCCATAACCATTAGGTAGGGACCTGCAGCTTCAATGTTGCTTTGCTTGTTTAGTAAAAGATTTCTGAGACTTTAATTTATTAAAAGTTGTAGAATTTACAATTTATGAAGTTTCAAGGTCTAATTTTTAAAAGTCTAATTCTTTAGAGGGTGCTAGGTCAATGGAAGAGCATCCGCTTTACAAGCAAGAGGTTGGTGGTTTGATTCCATCATGCCTTGATATCCATATGGATTGATGACAATCAGTTTTTGGTTACGTAGACTCTTTTGCCCATAAGTGATGAGCTTATGGTGACATTTTTAGACCCTCACCAAAATATGAAATGGTGACGGTCAATGAATGTCACCATATATACGCATCAATAATGACGACCATGAGAGCTTCGTAACCATAAATCGTTGTTCTTCATATGAAATGGTAACGGTTAGTGTCTGTCATTATAGTCATTATTCGTGACGAACCTTGAATGTCACCACAACACCTATGCTTTTGGAAATGTAGCTTTTGGTGACAGTTAATGAACATCATTATATATATGCAGTAATAGTTATGGCCATGAAATATCCATCACAATAAATCATTGTAGTTCATATGAAATGGTGATGGTCAATATACGTCATTATAATCAATATTCGTGACAAACCTTGAATGCCACCATAACGCCTATACTTTTGGCGACATTCAATTTTTTGTGACTGAGGCTATGGTCCATCACCATTTCTGATATGAAACGTTGACGGTCGCTATCCATCATTATAAATCATTATTGGTGATGAACTTTGATTGTCACCACAATACCTATACTTTTGGCCACACCACCTTTGGTGATGTTCAATTTTTTGTGACGAAGAGTCTTTTGACCATCACCAATGAGCTTATGGGGAAATTTTTCGCCCCTCACCAATGTCCTTTTTTCTTGTAGCTTTTGGAATGATCAAATGCTTCTGAAACCTACTCCAATTAGTCCAGAATAACCAAAAATGGCCATCTAGCCTCTCTTTTCCACCAATTTGTTGGAAAAATGAAGAAGTTATGACTTCTCCTAGTTCTCCCGCTATTCTTTCCACAAATTTCTCCACATACAATGGGAACCCACATTTTCTCTCCAAAAAGCTGCTAACTGAGCAAGAATTTTTCGAAGCGATGGGTCATAATTTGTCAGCATTGGTTGTCCATCGGAAATCACAATCGTTAGGGACTGGCAAGCTTAAGATTTGTAAACACAGTGGAAATTTTGTGATTGTGATGTGGTAGACCCAATAGAATTATTAACTATAATCCATAAATAAATCGCATCTAGAACTTATCTCTCAACTGCAATTCGGTAGATTATCAATAGGTAATCATAATGCAGGACTTTGTTTTCCTACAACTTGTGATTGCGATCTGCGATTGATTTTCTTGCATCACAAACCAGGTATGCTTGGGGCCTAATTATCGCATCGTTATGCCAGGCCAATCCATCCCATTGCAACTTCAGGGCCAATCCCTTAACACCTTCTTCCTATCTTTTGCGAAGTGTGATTGTGATTTATCTCATCACAACCCTTCCCTACTCGAAGCTGATTCTTTAATATGATCTACCTGCGACTTGTGATTTGTAAAATGCAGGGGCCAATGGCGATCTACCACTTTTCACCTCCTCATTTGCTAAATGGAATTTCCACATCATCCAATCCTGTCATGTGTCCAAGTCAAACCTAAACTTTGACTTGCTTTAACTTCAGGATAAGAGCTCAAATTTGAGTGTCATTCACACCATTGGAATCAGAATGATGAGCTCTTCGATTCGAAGCTAAGTTTAACAAAATTCTGACACTTTAATTTTTTAGCATAATTCTGAGCACCTAATCACTCTCTCTCTATATTCCTTATCACTCTGTCTCTCTCTCCACCTTTCACTCCCTATTTCTTTCTTCTTACCTCTGTCTCTCTCCCCTTCCAACTCCATCTCTCTTTCTAATCTCTCATACCCTCTCTCCCTTCCTTCCTCTCTCTCTCTCTCTTTACCTTCCAACTCTATTACTATATCCCTCCCCCTCTCATATCTTCTTCTCTCCCCCATTCTCTCCATCTATCCTTATTTGTCTCTTTATTTCACCCTAAAAAATACACACTCTCTCTCCATATCTCCCTCTTCAGTCCCTCTCTCTCTCCACTTATCACTTATTATGTATTTCTTCTTCCCTCCCTCTCCCCCCCTCCAACTCTATCTCCCTAACCCTTTGTCTCTCCCTCTCTCTCTCTCCTCCTCTCTCTAAAGTATGCTCTCTCGTACTTCCTCTTTCTCCCTTTCTCTACTACCTCCCTCTCTCTTCCCCCATATCTCTCTCTCTCTTTTCCCTCCAATCCTCTCCCTTTCCCTATCACTCTCCTCCTCTCTCTCAAGTCTTGTCTCTCACTCTTCCTCTCGCTCCCTTTCTCTCTTACATCCCTCTCTCTTCCCGCATCTCTCTCCCTCTCTCTATTTTACCTCCAATCCACTCTCTCTCTCTCTCTCTCTCTCTCTCTCTCTCTCTCTCTCTCTCTCTCTCTCTCTTCCCTCCAATCCTATCTCTTCCCCCATCTCTCTCTCTCTCTCTCTCTCTCTCTCTCTCTCTCTCTCAACTATACCACTATATCCTTCCATCTCTCCTTCTCTCCCTATCTCTCCCCCCTTCTCTTTATCTCTCTTTCTCTCTCTATCTCCACCCCCCCTTCTCTTTATCTCTCCTTTCTCTCTTTATCTCGCCCCTAAACATATACTCTCTCTCTCTCCCCTCCAACTCTATCTCTCCCCTGCTCCCTCAAGCCCTCTCTCTCATCGTTCCTCTCTATCTCTCTCTCTTCCCCCGTCTCTTTCTCTCTCTCTACCCTCATATCCTTTCATTATATCCATCCCTCTCCCCTTCTCTCTCCCCCCTTCCATATTTATGTCTTCCTCTACCTATATTACCCTTCCCTACCTCTCTCACTCCTCACCCTATCTCTTTCTCTTCATTCCTCCTCTCCCCTCTCGATTAGTTCATCTCCAAATATCCCTTGTCACTCCCCTCTCCATTAGTTTATCTCCATATCTCCCTTGTCATTCCTCTCTCTATCAGTTTATCTCCATATATCCCTCGTCACCCCCCCATCTCTCCACATATATCGCTCAATATATTTTTTCTTCCCTCTTATATATATCTAGAGTTAATATATACCATGATATATTAATATATATTATAATATATATTATATACAAATTTAATATTGCACTAATCCCAAGTTATTAAGTTTAATAATACTAATATTAATATTAGATTTAATAATAATAATAATCTTTTAATATTGATATTAGGGTTAATAGTTCTTTTTTAATGATATTAATAATAATTTGTCCCATGGTATTTGACACATAGACTTCACCTAAATAAAACCTCTTTTTTGAGTGTTAGTAAGTATAAAGAGGTTGATGGAGTAAATATAAAAATAGGTTTTATTTATTTACCATACCTGGTTTATATATATATATATATATCTTTTATTTACCATGGTGTTTAGCCAATTTATTTACCGTACCCAGCTTATTTATATTTTTTTTATTTATCGTATCTCTTTTATTTACATGGTATTTAGCTCATAGGCTTGCCGTATAATTAGATGTTGATTTCTAATCCTATCTAATATATTTTTATTTATTTAGCATACCTCTTTACACATCTTTTATATTTATAAATTTACCATACATCTTTTATAAATATGGTATTTGGCCAATGGTAATGGGCCCATGGTATTAATAATTATTTTTCTCATGGTATTTGGCCCATAGACTTTCACCTAAATAAAACCTATTTTTTATTTTTGGTAAATATAAATAGGCTTTTGGAGTAAATATAAACAAAGGTTTTATTTATTTACCATACATCTAGTTTATTTATATTTTTATTTATTTTCCATGCCTAGCCTAAACATAAAAAACTGTTTTATTTATTTACCATACCTCTCGTTTATTTATACTTTTACTTATTGACTATACCTCCTTTTTTAGTGTTGGTAAACCTCTTTATATTTTAAATTATATTGTGTTTATACATGATAGTAATTACATTGATTTTTAAATAAGGCCCATATTAGATTAAAAATGATAAATGTTAAACATTGGATATAATCGAAATAAACATTAATGGTATAGATTTAATATTAATATTAAAATCCACATTAAAAAATATATACCAATAACCATAATAACATAAAAAAAAACTAATATAGAAAAAATATATATTATTATTATATTATAAAATTAAAATATAAAATCAAAATTATTACAAAATTATAATTATAAAAATATTTATATTTTAATACAATAATTATAAAATTATAAAATTATATTTATATTTATTATAAATATTACTAATAACTATGATTATATAATATAATAATTATATTATAAATTTTATTATAAAACATTATAATTTTATTTATATTTTATTATAGCAGTAATTATATTAAAATAATAATCATAATAAAATTAAATTATTATTAAATTATAAATCATAGGTATAATATTATACTTTAGAAATATGAACGTTTAGAGTAATAAACCCAAATGTCACACTCTCATATACATGTAATAAAACAATTTAATGATAAATATATAAAATATGGTAACTCTATCAACCATTATACCTTTTCCTTACACATTACTGCGCGTACATTCATATTTTATATTAAACTATGTTTATCCCACCATAGTTATATGCTGCATTGCTTTTAATATGCTGCACAGTGATTTTGGGTTTGGTTGGTCGTATAACGTTGTTAATTCTAAACTTGCCAACCCCTCAGTACTTGACTTGTGATAAATGAGCACGGAGATTTTTGGTCCGGCCGCTGTCTCTGCCGGCGCCGAGTCATCGGTTGCTTTTATGGTTTGGGCTCATAATAAGGCAGGTGGCATGGCTTATCTGCTGGGCCATGTGACACCTCGGGCTCCGACTCCTCGACCTTCCCGCTCCAGATTCCCGCGCTGCATCGACGGCCGAGATCTATCCTCCAGATCGAAGGGTTGGGGCAATTCCAAGTGTATGAGGTTAATACTTAAACCAAATACGCGACAAGCCGGGTTCATTTGTTTCACAAGGTTGTTTCTACTCCGCTTCTCAGACATCGGTTCGAGTCTTGTTGGCCTTCTGCATGCCGGTATACCTATCAGAACTCGTTCAGGTATCGTAAGTCTCCTACCTGCACATTCATCTGTTACCATTTTGTTTGCTCGCATTCAAGATTTCATGCTAATTTGTTTTCCCTTGCTGATAGTGTATGCAGGTGGATCCGCTCGAGCTCTCTTGACGGCATGGCCTCAACGCCACGGCTTCCTCGACGTTTTACAGGTAGGGTTACTTCCTATTTATTGTTCCTCCTCGGTACGAGAGCTCTAAGGCTCCTTCGACACTAACATGTCCATATTTGTGTTTATTGCAGTCTGGTCCTCCAGTTTCTGGTGTTCTCTTGTTTTTGTGCCGATGAGGTGTTTCCCGAGGGAATCCTCACGGCTCAAGGTTTTTATGTTTTCAGGCTTAAGCCATGCCCGGCTCCGGTGAGGTATGACACACAGTGGAACTTGTGTGCTTGATTTCATTTACTGTAACTTAATTTCGGACATTTCCACCCATTGCGGGTCTTGGGCACTGATACCTCTGTGCTTAATTTAATGGATATTGTATACGAGCCGGCTGTATGCCAAACTCAATGGTTTGCGGAACCAGACTATACATTTCTGTGTTTTCAATTATATATATAAATGTTACATTGCCAGGGTTACATTATCTGAGTTTTTCCCTAATTGCGTTCGAATTTGTCATACTATCAGAGTTCCCTTCTGGGTTATTTACGCTTTGAACGTTATTAGTATGATTCAATGTTATCTTTGTTTATTAATGGTTATTCGCCTCCGGCTACGATTCAGTTGTCCGTCTCTGTGTCGACAGTATGCTTCAAGTTACTCATATCTTGTTAACTGGTTTGACGTAAATGGAATCATAGCCTCGGTATAATTTTGTCATTGAATGGATTGGTTAAATGATGTTCTTGCTCGTTATATGCAGTAAATCCATATTTATTTCCCTTCCTGCAGAGATTAGATCATATCTCTTGTAACGGTTTACTGGTTCTCTGTTTTAATATGGGGTATTTCGAAGAATAATGCCTTCCAGCCGGACTCATGGCTGCGGTAGCGCATTCTCGGAGTTGATAACATTATTGTAATGCCTTATGTTCGTAAATTTGTATGTTTGGATTCTTTTGTTGGCTGTAAACTTCAAACATTACTTAATCGGCATAGGTTATATCTGGTTTATCGTATAGTCCCATCATTTCATGCGATTGCAGGGTTTATTTCTTTTCCTGTAAGATATGTTATATTTCAACAGTCTCTTGTTACTTAAATTAGGTTCATCTCTTTTCTGTCCATATTTAAGAAGAGATTTATTGGCCGGCATTCCTTGCACGGCTCAAATGTTTTCCTGGTGTTTACGCTCGGTACAATAATAACTGGTTACGTTCTACGACATTCTGGCTGCGGGTTCCGTTGTATGCAATTTCTTTACTAGAGACCACCTCTGTATCTCTGTTTGTTTATTGATATGTCTATTGAATAATGGTCTGTTCATTAAGTTAAACTACCCTCTGTTTAACTATATTATCTTTAAAATAGTCTGGCATTTAAGTTAAACTACCATCTGTTTAACTGTATTATATTTATGATAGTCTGGCATTTAAGTTAAACTATCACCTGTTTAACTAGCTTAACCATCATGACAATAATTAAAGAAATGAAACACACAGTCATTTCCTAACTACTATAAGTCCACTGTGCATTCAACATTCATTATTCATTTAGATTCTCTGCAGTATGAATTCGTACCTGGTTCGCCAGTGTCGTAATTGGGTACTTTAATAAATTCACCTGTTATTCAAGCCTGCTCTTCCACCTGACCAAGAGATCCATCTATAAGACTGGATTCTCCCCCCGAGCCATCTTGCAGGCCTTCAGCCCTCAACAAGATATGTGCACCTTGTGCCTGGTTATCTGGTCCTCACTAGACTTAACCCGTTTTCTCTTGTCTTTCCTTTCTTTCTTTTCCTTCTTGGAAAAGATCCCTCTGTCTATCCCAACAACACAGAGCTTCCTCCCCATTACCAGGACTTTTCCTGTTTGGGAGGGTAGTTTCAATCAGTTATTACAACTGACTACTTTCTTTTAAATCCTCCTTTTAGAGGCTGCCAGCATTTAAAAAAAATATTTAAATTTCTCAATAAAGTAGTTTATCAGAGTTTTGTTTTTTTTTTTTAAATAAAACAACAACTACCATACTATCTTTTACCACAGTAAAATTCCACATTTACATCCTCTGGGGTCATTACATCTCCCCCTCCTGAGATTGGACATCGTCCCGATGTCTGTTTCCCTTAAACAAATTCGGGTAAGCTTCTTTAAGGAGTTCCTCATCCTCCCAAGTGGCCTCGTCAGGCCCATAGTGCTGCCACTGCACTTTAGCTTGGGAAATAACCCGCTTCCGCAGCCGCACATCTCTCCAGTCGAGAATGTTCAGTGGTTCGACCAGAACCTCGCCTTTCGGCTCGACCTGCAACCAACAACAGATCTAGTTATTTCCCTTTTTGAGGTCAAAGCTTAGCTAAAACAACCAGATTAATTCTTACCCGAACATCTTGCCATTGGATCACATGTTTAGGATCGTAGACGTATTTTTTTAGTACTAAAACGTGGAAAACATTGTGGATCTTAATATGACTTGGCAGGGCGAGTTGATAAGCTACTGGCCCCACTCTAGCCAGGATTTGAAAAGGTCCAAAATAGCGAGGGGCAAGTTTGGCACACCCGCTCCACTGCAAAGTACTCCTTCTAGATTTAATTCTTACAAAAACATGGTCTCCGACCTGGAATTCTTTGAACCTTCTCTTCCGGTCTGCAAAACTTTTTTGTCTGTCCTGGGCAGCCTTTAAGTTGGTACGCACCTTTTTCACCATGTCTTCCATTTCCTTGAGCATTTCCGGGCCAAATCTTATTCTATCCTTAGGTCCACCCCAACTTGAGGGTGTGCGGCACTTCCGCCCATATAGGACCTCAAAGGGACTCAGCTGTGTTGATGTGTGATACCCATTATTATACGCGAATTCAACCAGGTGGAGATATTCCTTCCATTGGGTTGGTTTCAGCATTACACATGCTCTCAACATGTCCTCCACCACCTGGTTCACTCGCTCTGTTTGGCCATCGGTCTGGGGATGATAGGTCGTGCTAAAGTTCAGCTGTGTTCCCAGTTCAGCAAACAATGTTCTCACAAAAGTTGATGTGAACTTGACATCACGATCAGATATTATTACCTTCGGAAGTCCATGCAATTTGAACACATTTTGCATGAAAATATGAGCAATTTGCACAGCCTTATACGTGGACTGTACAGGTATGAAGTGTGTTGCCTTACTTAGCTTATCCACCACCACCTTAATAGAATCATTATTTTTCTTTGTTCGAGGCAACCCGGTTATAAAATCCATGGAAATAGTTTCCCATTTCCATTCCGGAATGGGTAAGGGTTGTAGCAGCCCAGCTGGATGCAAATGCTCCGCCTTAATCTGTTGACATTCCAGGCATCGCGCCAGGTATTCAGCTACGTTCTTCTTCATTTTTGGCCAATAGTATTCCTTCCGAAGTGCGGTGACCATCTTTTGGTATCCTGGATGCCCGGTGTAGTGGCTGATATGAAATTCGTCCAAAATCAGTTTCCTAAGACTATCTTCATTAGGTACATACAACCTTTTATTAAAGTACAGCATTCCGGCATCATCTAATTCATATCCCTGTTGTGTTTCCCTACCAGAAAGTTGTTGTACCTGTTGTTTAAGTTGCTGATAAATAGCATCTTGATCAACTACTATTTTTATCCTCTCAAGTAAGGTATTCTGCCATCTACTTATCGAAATTTTGCACAAGCACTGCACCTTTCGACTCAATGCGTCAGCTACCCGGTTCTCTTTTCCCTTTAAGTGTTTAATTTCAAAATCAAACCCACTAAGGAAGTCTGCCCAACGAGCTTGCCTCGTATTTAAGGTGGGTTGGCTGAAATAATTTGTTAGACTATGATGGTATGTCAACAACAGGAATTTTCTTCCCAAGAGGTAATGTCGCCACATCTTTAGTGCATGAATAACGGCTGCCAACTCCAAGTCCTAAGCAGAGTATTTCTGCTCATGTTCCTTTAGTTTCCTTGATTCATATGCAATTACTCTTCCTTCCTGCATCAACACCCCTCCCACACCCTCTTTACTTGCGTCAGTACAAACCACGTAATCCTTATTAGGATCAGCTATACTCAAGATGGGTGCGGTGGTGAGTAAGTGTTTAAGTTGCTCAAAACTCCGCTGACACTCTGAGGTCCATTTGAATACCTTCCCCTTCTTTTGTAAGGAGGTGATAGGGTATGCTACCCTTGAAAAACCTTCCACAAACCTTCTATAATAGCCAGCTAGCCCCATAAAGGACCTAATATCTGCCACGTCCTTTGGTATGGGCCATTCCATTATAGTCCTTATTTTTTCAGGATCTACTGCAATCCCTTCCTTGGTGATTATATGGCCTAAATATTGTATCTCTTCCCGGAAGAAATCACACTTACTAAACTTAGCATATAACTGATGTTCTCGCAGAGTTTGTAACACTATTCTAAGATGTTCCTCATGCTCCTCCCTCGATCGGGAGTAGATCATAATATCGTCAATAAATATCAACACAAATTTATCTAAGAACCGGTGAAACACACTATTAATCAAACACATAAAGGTAGCAGGTGCATTGGTCAGACCGAAAGGTAGCACCACAAACTCGTAGTGCCCATACCGTGTTCTGAAAGCTGTCTTAGCGATATCTTCCTCTTTAATTCTAATTTGATGATAACCAGACCTCAAATCGATCTTATAGAACACCGTTGCCCCCTTCACTTGATCGAAAAGTTCATCAATCTGGGGCAAAGGATATTTATTTTTGATCGTGAGCTTATTCAACTGACAATAGTCAATACACATCCGGAACGTTCCATCTTTCCTTTTGACAAATAACATTGGGGCTCCCCAGGGTGATACATTGGGACGGATGTAATTTTTGTCTAGCAGCTCCTGCAGTTGCATTTTTAGTTCTGTTAACTCTGGTACACTCATTCGGTATGGTGCCTGTGACACGGGTGCTGCCCTCGGGGTCAGTTCGATGGTAAAGTCCACATGTATTTTGGGTGCTAACCCCGGTACTTCCTCTGGAAAAACATCTGCAAATTCTTGCACCACTGGAATGTTGTCCAGCGTAGCAGTTTTGTCCTTCTGATTTGCGTAGCCCACCTGAATAGCATAAATCTGACATTTCTTTTTGATGCATTTAGCTAACTGAGACGCTGTAATGGGTCGGATCCGTACGGGGTGCTTGATCCCTTGCAGTTCTTGCTGCTCACCAAGATCATTCTTATAGTAAATGGTTTTAGTCTTGCAGTTTATTAATGACCAATGTTTCTCCAGCCAATCCATCCCAATCAGGATGTCATATGAACCCAAGGGTAGTACGTTCAGATCCACAACTATTGGCTGTCCTGCTACGGTTAAAGAACAATTATTTATTTTTGCCAAGACCCGCCTCTTGGCTCCCGTAGCTAGTTGGACCAACCACGGGTTTCTGAATTTTTCAGATTGTAATTTACACTGTTCAACTATCTTTGGGCTAATATAACTTAAAGTAGCTCCTGGATCAATAAGAACAGCTATAGAAAGGTTTGAGATTTTACCTTCAAATTCCACCATAGTCGGTTGGTATTCCGCTTGGCGATCCTCCAAGGCTGCGTTAATCCTCGGTACACTACGTGCCACATCCCCAACAGTCAAGAATTTTGGATATCTGCTCTGTACCCTTCCGCTGTGGGCAATTTTTAACATAGTGAGGTCCTCCACAGCCCCAGCATTGAACTGGAGGTCTGGTCATTCGTTCACCTTCTGGACTAACAGGCTGTTCACTTACTCTAGTCTCACTTGTTGGCCTAGCTCGGGGCGCACTTCTTGTCACAGTTCTCTTGTTCAATCCTTTACCAGTTCCCTTACCACCATTACTGCGACCTCCTTTGCTGTTTCCAACAATTCTATTACTCTTTCTTTCGTTCCATCTTTTATTTGAAGCATCACCCTTCTGTTTATTCTACTGGTAACAGATCCTTGCTTTGCGGATAGCCTCATCCATAGTCCTAGGATTGTCAAACTCAATCCTCTCTCTTATATATGAAGGTAAGCTGCTCACAAACCTTTGCACCTTGGCTTTTTCCTCCTTAATATAGGGTACATAACGTAGCAGAGAGGTAAAACGATTAATGAATTCGTCCATAGTCTACTGCCCCAGCCGTAAATCATGGAATTCTCTTGCCTTTTCATCGTAGAAGCGCTCAGTCATATATCTCTCTTTGAAGTATTTTTGAAACTTCTCCCATGTGATGGTCCGTTCACTTACCCCCTTGACAATCTTGATTTCCTCCCACCACAGGGTTGCTTTACCTTGTAACTGGAAAATAGCCAGTCGCGCCTTCAAGTTATGATCATACTCGTATAACTGAAAATATTTGTTCATATTTATTAACCATGCTTCAGCCGCTTCTTCCTGTTCTCCATCAAAATGTGGGGGTTTAATTTTTCGAAATTCTCCCTGTAGCTCCATTCTCTGACGTTTTGAAGTTTGTTGTTCTGGTACATTATCAAAATGATCCTCCTTACCTTCTGAATTTTCAGGTCCAATTTGATAGTCCTGTTCTTCTGTCATCTTCTGCTGTTCTGCGCTGGGGTTGGATAAGGGTGGGTTCTGCCTGTCCGACAAACTCTTCAGAATTCTTTCTTGTTCTACCGTCAAATGCGCGTTGTCCTCTCGTAATCATGCCATCTCATTTTTCAACTCCTGAACAGTTTCCAGTATTGCGAGATTGGTACTTCGTGTTTCCTCACCCAACTGTACCCACAGCTCTGGGTTTTCCTGAGGGGCGTTGCCGGCTCCTTGCATTTCTCTTCTTTTTTCTAGCTTAACTATTAGCTGCTCTATTCTGTATCTCACCCCTAAAATAGATAGAAACAACAGTTAATTGATTTATTAAATTTCTATACGTATGCATGGTGTAACCTTCTGCACAGTGAAACATGTCATTCCTGAGGCCACAGTGTTGAAACTGGGCTCTGATAGCAATTTGTCACACTCTCATATACATGTAATAAAAAAAATTTAATGATAAATATATAAAATATGGTAACTCTATCAACCATTATACTTTTTCCTTACACATTACTGCGCGTACATTCATATTTTATATTAAACTATGTTTATCCCACCATAGTTATATGCTGCGTTGCTTTTAATATGTTGCACGGTGATTTGGGGTTTGGTTGGTCGTATAACGTTGTTAATTCTAAACTTGCCAACCCCTCAGTACTTGACTTGTGATAAATGAGCACGGAGATTTTTGGTCCGGCCGCTGTCTCTGTCGGCGCCGAGTCATCGATTGCTTTTATGGTTTGGGCTCATAATAAGGCAGGTGGAATGGCTTATTTGTTGGGCCATGTGACACCTCAGGCTCCGACTCCTCGACCTTCCCGCTCCAGATTCCCCCACTGCATCGACAGCCGAGATCTATCCTCCAGATCGAAGGGTTGGGGCAATTCCAAGTGTATGAGGTTAATACTTAAACCCAATACGCGACAAGCCGGGTTCATTTGTTTCACAAGGTTGTTTCTACTCCGCTTCTCAGACATCGGTTCGAGTCTTGTTGGCCTTCTGCATGCCGGTATACCCATCAGAACTCGTTCAGGTATCGTAAGTCTCCTACCTGCACATTCATCTGTTACCATTTTGTTTGCTTACATTCAGGATTTCATGCTAATTTGTTTTCCCTTGCTGATAGTGTATGCAGGTGGATCCGCTCGAGCTCTCTTGACGGCGTGGCCTCAACGCCACGGCTTCCTCGGCGTTTTACAGGTAGGGTTACTTCCTATTTATTGTTCCTCCTGGGTACGAGAGCTCTAAGGCTCCTTCGACCCTAACATGTCCATATTTGTGTTTATTGCAGTCTGGTCCTACAATTGCTGGTGTTCTCTTGTTTTTGTGCCGATGAGGTGTTTCCCGAGGGAATCCTCACGGCTCAAGGTTTTTATGTTTTCAGGCTTAAGCCATGCCCGGCTCCGGTGAGGTATGACACACAGTGGAACTTGTGTGCTTGATTTCATTTACTGTAACTTAATTTCGGACATTTCCACCCATTGCGGGTCTTGGGCACTGATACCTCTGTGCTTAATTTAATGGATATTGTATACGAGCCGGCTGTATGCCAAACTCAATGGTTTGCGGAACCAGACTATACATTTCTGTGTTTTCAATTATATATATAAATGTTACATTGCCAGGGTTACATTATCTGAGTTTTTCCCTAATTGCGTTCGAATTTGTCATACTATCAGAGTTCCATTCTGGGTTATTTACACTTTGAACGTTATTAGTATGATTCAATGTTATCTTTGTTTATTAATGGTTATTTGCCTCCGGCTACGATTCAGTTGTCCGTCTCTGTGTCGACAGTATGCTTCAAGTTACTCATATCTTGTTAACTGGTTTGACGTAAATGGAATCATAGCCTCGGTATAATTTTGTCATTGAATGGATCGGTTAAATGATGTTCTTGCTCGTTATATGCAGTAACGCCATATTTATTTCCCTTCCTGCAGAGATTAGATCATATCTCTTGTAAGGGTTTACTGGTTCTCTGTTTTAATATGGGGTATTCCGGAGAATAATGCCTCCCAACCAGACTCATGGCTGCGGTAGCGCATTCTCTGAGTTGATAACATTATTGTAATGCCTTATGTTCATAAATTTGTATGTTTGGATTCTTCTGTTGGCTGTAAACTTCGAACATTACTTAATCGGCATAGGTTGTATCTGGTTTATCGTATAGTCCCATCATTTCATGCGATTGCAGGGTTTATTTCTTTTCCTGTAAGATATGTTATATTTCGACAGTCTCTTGTTACTTAAAGTAGGTTCATCTCTTTTCTGTCCATATTTAAGAAGAGATTTGTTGGCCGGCATTCCTTGCACGGCTCAAATGTTTTCCTGGTGTTTACGCTCGGTACAATAATAACTGGTTACGTTCTACGACATTCTGGCTGCGGGTTCCGTTGTATGCAATTTATTTACTAGAGACCACCTCTGTATCTCTGTTTGTTTATTGATATGTCTATTGAATAATGGTCTGTTCATTAAGTTAAACTACCCTCTGTTTAACTATATTATCTTTAAAATAGTCTGGCATTTAAGTTAAACTACCATCTGTTTAACTGTATTATCTTTATGATAGTCTGGCATTTAAGTTAAACTATCACCTGTTTAACTAGCTTAACCATCATGACAGTAATTAAAGAAATGAAACACACAGTCATTTCCTGACTACTATAAGTCCACTGTGCATTCAACATTCATTATTCATTTAGATTCTCTGCAGTATGAATTCGTACCTGGTTCGCCAGTGTCGTAATTGGGTACTTTAATAAATTCACCTGCTATTCAAGCCTGCTCTTCCACCCGACCATGAGATCCATCTATAAGACTGGATTCTCCCCCCGAGCCATCTTGCAGGCCTTCAGCCCTCAACAAGATATGTGCACCTTGTGCCTGGTTATCTGGTCCTCACCAGACTTAACCCGTTTTCTCTTGTCTTTCCTTTCTTTCTTTTCCTTCTTGGAAAAGATCCCTCTGTCTGTCCCAACAGCACAGAGCTTCCTCCCCATTACCAGGACTTTTCCTGTTTGGGAGGGTAGTTTCAATCAGTTATTACAACTGACTACTTTCTTTTAAATCCTCCTTTTAGAGGCTTCCATCATTTAAAAAAATATTTAAATTTCTCAATAAAGTAGTTTATCAAAGTTTTGTTTTTTTTTTTTAAATATAACAATAACTACCATACTATATTTTACCACAGTAAAATTCCACATTTACATCCTCTAGGGTCATTACACCAAAGGATCAATATTATAAATTTAAGGGATCAATATTATAGACCTAAGGCAATAATATTAAATCAAAATGATTAATATTATAAACTCAAGATATATAAACCTTAAAACAAACATGGTTGACCATGGTTTACCATTGTCAATTTCATATTAGAAGAATCTCTATCACAATGTGATGTTGGACAATGGTTGAAATTAATTATAAAGCCAAGTACCAACATTATAAACCCTATGAATAATATTATACCCCCATGTATGCTCAAATATACCATTTGAACTCTTTGGATAGGCTAAAGTAGAGTTTTGGATGTTATATTTCTTAGACCTTGTCTTACAATAGTAAGGAGAACACTTGGATGATATTGTATTGATGTCTAATTTTTGTTCTCGCATGTTGGACATCATGATCAAGTGGAAATAGAAGGAAATGATGCTAATAATGTGACTACCATGAATGATTGAAAATCCATAGATGCATTATGTGACTCTCACCTTTTGAAGTTCATCAAGACTCAGAATATGAAGGCTCAACTTATACTATGAGAAATTATTTTTCAAGTGTTAATTCCAACCAATTAGCATGTCAAAGTGTTGGATCCAAAATTTACCATAGATATATATTACATATACTTCCTCATAGGGATATTTATGCAAGGTGTTAGTTCCAATATCTACTCAAGAGATTCCAAACCCAAAGCTAAGAAAAACCATAGGAGGTCGAGTCACTTCAATGGAAATTTGGGTTTCTAGGAAAAAATGTTCCTTTGTGTCTGATGACATCAACATGATGTTCTGTGCCACATTATTTCATCTAAGTACCATAATAGGATCCAACATGTCAATGTGATGTAACGAGTAAATTTTTGATCACACAATGATCTAACGACATGGAGCAATTAATGATTGATGGTGAAAATCACACTATATTGTTGGCCTACTTTGACTTTAACAGCTGCAGGAACTGTGACCCATATTTCCTAGGGACATGTGGTGGGCCAGAAATGGCCACACATCCATAGGCTTCGTATACCAAAGCACCTTCCCTAGCATTAAAAAACCACTTTGGGGAGAGGACAACAACATCACACACCACCACATCACATCACCAACCACCATATACACATTGTCCCATAAGCATGCCCCACCTCACCAAATTAGCGTAATGAAATAATCACATTCATATGGACATGTCACCCACCTTCAACCCATGTTGATGATGTAAAAATAATGTAATTTCAGCCAATTGCAAAATGACACATGGCATACCCAAAATGTTAGAAACTAGGAAAATATTTAGAAGAGGGGTGCATTAGTATTGTAGGAATTTTAGAACTTCCTTTTACCTATGCAAGGATGTTAGGACACCATGAAATACTTCGGAAATCAACTCATACGAGAAGAAATTAGAAAATATAGGTAACACAAAAGAACACACAAATTCTTCAAATTTAACCTTAATTCCTTCATAGGGAAAGCTACAACTAGTTGTTACAAAATTCTTTGGCTACAACCTCCACGAAGCTATAACTCCATAAATTATTAGCTACAACTGAAATGAGCACCAACCCATAAATATTGAGTGGCAACAACTTGAAGGAGATACAACCCGTAATTTGCAACCTCCAACTTACTTGACCTCAATGATTCATCTTTCATCCATTTTTAAACTGGAACCATGAATTATGAATCCTTACTTAGACAATTAAATATATCTCTTCAAATTTTCACCAAAACACCTTCATTAATCTATAACTACTCACTAATCCACCATCAACACCAGAAGTATGAATTCAACCTAACTCACACTTTACTACAAAAATCTATATCAATTTGTTTAGTCGATGTTTATAGAGAAATTTTCCTACTCAAATTGGGCTTCTTGCCTTTTAGTTAACTTCTTGTTTTTAATGTTTTCATGAATTTCTTATTTTTAGCTTTCTCCCCCTTCAATTGACTATTATGAATGTAATTTTTAGGTCTTCAAACATTTATTAGTTTTTTAAAACTCAATCTTTGTATTAAATGCTATTTTCAGACAATCTGGCATATTACACAGTTTCTCCAGAATTTTAGCTATAGCTATATCATTTAGTTTCCTTCTAAATATGTATAAAATAACCAAATAATCCTCTTTCTATCCATGACACTAAATTTTCCTTTAATCCCTAGACACTTTTTATATTGGCCCCTTCGACCCATATGACCAAAGGCTATGAACTGTTCCGTAAAACCCTGAGCACATTTTCACCTTAATCCTCAAGGGATTATTTTCTTTGTAAACTCTTATCGAGCACTCTGTATTTTCACCAAGTACAACCACCTCCTAGGACTAAGACTTGCCTCCTAAATTATTTTCCCTCATGATATTTGATTGACACCTTTTAATACCTTTCGAGATCTACCTTGCAAGATTACATGTGATGTAGTGTCACCCTTGAACTTCTCTCATTAGTTTTTGGATGCTCAACTATACACACTATTGCATCGAAGTTCCCATCATCTTGATGATCCTCCCTACGCACTTTAATTTAGCTTTCACAGTTTTGAGATGGGGATGAGCTCTCTTAGTGGGTCCGCCTATTGTACTTCCATCCTAATCATCTACTAGTCGAGCAGATTTATCTCTACCAAATTCCATGTTAGCCTAATGCCCATTAAACACATAAAACCCATAAAACCTCCTCTCTACACTACTTGAGTATTCCAGGATTAAGCCTACGAGATGATACCATGCTTTCGTCATCTCTACTATGTTGTACGATCTGAGTGGTGACATGTGTCACCCACAAATGGTCCACTAGAGTACCTGAAAAGTCCAAAAATTATTTCCATGTGTCACCCTCTCATTTGGATAAATCATCAGTTCTTACATCATCATGGCCACCTATGTATGTCAAGGTTTCTATATTGACTAATCATATTGTGCCACCTACACTATTAGTTTCCACTCGTGGTTTTCACCCCTCTTTGCACACTTTCCGGTATTGAGGAGGCGTGGTGGTGCAACTAATATCCACCATTGATCTATTAATTGACAATATGGTCAAACCACTTTGTGCCACTGCCCTTTTACATTAATGATTGAGGGAAAGGCTTGGCACGATATCACCAAATGGTCAGCTGTACTTGTCTTTTGCCACCTTCACTTCCATATTTGGTTATGAACCAAAATAGACCTGCTCCAAAATTCATCCACTATAATGAGCTCTGAAAATTTTGACTTTACGGTTATCTAGGTCCAATTGGCTATATCTTTTGATGTAGGAGGCAAATTGTTGAATTTCACAAACCACTCAAAATCGCTTTCAGAGCAATTTCCATCTAAGTGAGTTCCATATGCTCTTAAGGGGATCTTCTACACATGAAATTCCTTAAAAACCACTATACATCCTCCATCCATGTTGATATTCATTCTTCTTGTTGTTAGCAATCCTAAACACCTATGTTATCCTTTATCATCATTTTCCATCCTTTTCCATTCCTTGCCATCAATGAAAACATAATTCTAGCATTCTCCCCATTTGGCATTGATGGTAACACACCATGATCAATCAAAACATCAACATTAATACAAAGTGGTCAAAAAAGGAAATGTTCTTGCGCTCTTATCAATTTGTTCTACTTTGGATGTTGCTCCCAATATGACACACTTCTCTTATGTTGTACTTTTATTTTGTAACACTCTTACTTCATCACCAATAAGGTTGAAGACACTTCCTTCTTTTGTTTGGTCACAAATACTTCTCCCCCCTTTACATCAATGGAAAAGATACTAATGGAGGCCGCGTGCAACCTTTCCTCCTTCTATCAGTAACCAACCTTGTCATATTGAGCCTACATACCTGACAAGTTAAGTTTTATATGTTGAATTTATACCAAATTCCTTTCTTCCTCTTGATGGAAGATCTAGTGGAACTACTCCAAATATTTGCCTCAACAACCATCTCTTTTGTAGGAACATACTCTAGATTCACAATCTGATTGGAAACTTTCTCTCTCAAGAAATGGTACTTGATTGGAATATTCATTGTTTTTGAGTGAGAAACAAGATTCTTTAACATCAGCTTGCAACACTTTTATCATCACAAATAATAGTTATAGGTTGATGATAAAACACTTGTACATCTTGCAAATTATACTTCACCCACAATAGTTGAGTGTAACAAGAAGCCACTACAATATAATATGCTTCAAGTGTTTATAAAGATATGGAATATTGCTTCTTGCTTGACCATGAAACTAGACATTCTCCAAGAAATAAAGCACAAACACTAGTTCTATTTCAATCATCTACATCACTTGCCCAATCAACATTAGTACAAATAGTTAGTGTAAAATATTTACCTCTTGGGTTGCACACTCCATGATCCATTGTGGCTTTGATATATCTGTGAATTCTCTTGGTGACTAAAAGTTAGATTTATCTATGCAATCCTTGAAATATTCGAATAATACCAACTTCCTGGATAATGTCGGGTCTTAAAGATTTCAAATATAATATTCTAGAAATAGCATATACAAGTTTTGTCCACTTCTAGTGATTTACCAATCTTTCTAATCTTGTAATGTCTAACCATTGGGTGCTCACCAATAAAAATTCCTCCATGCCACATTTCTGTAATACATCCCTGAGATATTTGCCCTGTGTGATAAAAAACCCTTTGTGATTCTATAAAATCGATGATCCTAGGAAATAATAAATCTCTAAAAGAATAGTCATATCAAATTCAACCTTCATATCAACTGGAAATTAACATGTTAGAGAATCTAAATCACCAGAAAAAATAATACCATCAACTTAAACCACCACCACTATGAGTTTACCATCATTAGATTTAACATATAAATTGGTATCACTTGCACCCCTTTTGAATCTAGACCTGGCTAGGTAGCTTTCTAACTTGGAATATCAAGCCTAAGGAGATTGCTTGAGACCATACAATGCCCTATTTAGATTGCAAAAATAATCTAGTTTATTTGTTAGCTGAAAACCATGTCGTTGTTCTATGTAAACTTCTCCTTGCAACTATCCATCGAGAAAAACATATTTGACATTCATCTAATATAATTTGAACTTCTCAAAACAAGAAAATTCTAAAAACATTCTAATTTCTTCTACTCGAGCAATAAGAGAAAAAGTTTCATCAAAATCTATACCTTCAATTTGAGAATGGCCTTTTCATACCAATCTTGCCTTATTTCTGATCACTTCACCATAGTCATTCAACATATTCTTGATTAATGCCAATGACATTCTTCTTTTCTAGTCTAGGAACAAGTTCCCATGTGAGTTTTTTCTTAATTTTTCCAAATTATTTATGCATATATTTTAAACAATTTTCATATTGAATAGCTTGTGCAATATCCTTTGGTTCCTCCATGGCTAACAAGGTTACATGTGCATGTGTAGGAGGATTTAGAAGCTTCCTTCTTATCTAAATACCTACTTTTAAATCACCAAAAATATGATCAACTAGGTGATAGTTTTGCACATACCTTGAAGGTTCTTTGCTTCAATGACTAGGCAGATCCTGATTGTCTTCTTCTGATAGTGGCTCATGGTCCTCCTCATCATTGTTTAATAGTTCATTAGAGCTAGTATTTATTTGGTTATCATATACAAATTCAATATTCTCATCCACTTTGAAATCAACACAATCAAGAATCCTCTTTGTGTTCTTATTAGAGCCTTTGTTGTTTTGACAATATCCAAGAGAAATACCTTCATCATCCCTTACATATAACTTACCAAGATTGCCATCATTCCTCTTCATGTAAGACTTGCTAAAAAGAAAATTGAAATGCTTGATTGTTTTGGGTTTGCGATACCAAAAATCATAGGGATTATTTTCACTATTTAGCCTAAAATGATGTTTTTTTAGTACCACCATTGCTGTGTGAATGGCTTTAGCCAAACATTTCTACTAAACTTTCCTTTCATCCATCATAATTTTAGCTAACTAGTGTACATATTTGTTTGCTATCTCTACTACACCACTCTGTTGTTGAGTCAGTACTATCACTGCCTTTTTATTCCATTATTTTTGAAAAAATCATCAAACTCCTTTGAAGTAAACTCACCTCAATTATCATATCTTATGCTCTTTATGTTACATTTAATTTCGTTTTCAGCCATAGCTTTGAAATATTTGAACTTCTCAAAATATTTAGATTTCTCTCCAAGAAAAGAAACCCACATCATCCCACTAAAATCATCAATTATAAGCATGAAATGTAATTTACCTATGTGTGACTTTGTTTTTGATTATCCACATAAGTCCATGTGTACTAGATTCAGTGGCTTTGATGATGAGGCCTCTTTAGGGTTTAATAGGACAATTGATAAGTTTTTCAAATCATATTCTTAGGTTTTGATAGCTTGGGTAAATCCTTGAAAACATTCTTCTTGCTCAATTTGACTATTTGATCAACATTTAGATGTCCAAATCTCTTATGCCACAACCAACTCTCATCAATATTTAATACACAACAACTCCATCTTTTCTCTTTCAAGACACAAATATTACTATTTCTTCTCACAGAGCCACTATTTCACCTATTACTGTAGACTTAATTTGAAAATTTTTAGCCATAAAAATCACAACATATCCTTGATCACACATCTAAGACACACTATGTAGATTATGCTTGAACCCATAAATAAATAAAAAATTCTTGTCTTTACCTCTTCCATTGGATAGACTGACAACTCCTTTACCAACAATCTTACCAAGTGAATTGTTGCCAAATGTTACATTACCGTTTCCAAGTGGTTTCAATATCAAGAAGTTTCTTCTATCTCATGACATGTGCCTACAACAACCATTTTCCACATACCAATGGTTTTGTTCATTATGACCATACAAAATGATATCGCATTGTTCTGTGCTCTGCCTTTCTTAGTAGACTTTGGCTCTTATTTATTTTTTCAATAATTGGTTAAACCCTCTTATCCTTAAGTTTACAATCAACTACTTTTTTAAAACATTGAATCAAATTATTCAAGTGTGAAAAAGTAATTGTTGTACATGGATTATTTATTCATCTTTCTGATTAAATGATTTTCTTGTTGATTCCTTGTTCTTACCCTGAGCTACCTGTAGGATAAATTCACTTTTCAATTTGTTTCTTTATGTTAATAATTGGCACAAGTAAAACAATAAACTTCAAACATATTAGCACACCTATAAAAATATCTTCCATAATTGTTTTGGTGGATTTCTGTGTAGTTAAATTTTCCTTTCTAGAACTGTTTTTATTTTTCTGAGGGAAATTATTCTATTTAACATGCTACTGTTGATAATTATTTGAATATTTATTTGGTTGTGTATTATCTTTTGGTTGTTTCACATTCCCTTCTTTTGTTGTAGGTAAAAAATTTATTGACTTTTTACCCTTCAATTTCATTGTTGTGCTAGATTCAACTTCAAATTCAAGGCCATTTTCATCTAGGGAGACTCTTTGTGCTCCTAAGAGCTCATTTAAATTAGTAGTCACCTTTTTTAATTTCTAAGTGAGGCTCATCTAGTTTTTTTTTCCTTTTCTAATTCTTTTCTCGATAAAACAATTTCAACCTCTAGACTTTGACAAGCTTGATTCATCTCACTCAACTCCTAATTTAAAGATTATTGAATCATCTTACCTTCTTCAATTTGTAGGATGAATGTTTCAACAACTTAATATTTTTATTTGATTAGTGACTCCCTCTAAGATTTATTTTTCTTTCTTAACTATTCAATATCTTTAAGTGAACTTGCCAGTGCTCCTTCTAAATCCACTTTAGTATCTTCTTTATCATAATTAATCACTTCAGCTTGTAGATTGTCTATAACCATAAGCATGAATTCCTTTGGACTTTCATCAATGTTTTCCTCGTCTAATGATTTGTTCACTTCACTTTTAGAGGAGATGGATTCACATGTTTAGAAGCTCTTCTTCTTAGTGTGACTCCTATATTTTTGTAATTTCATAGATTTTTCTCTAGCATCGTAGTCCTTCTTCTTCTTTTAAGGACATTTTTAAGCATAATGACCAACTTTTCCACAATTAAATCAATTAAAAGGAAAATTATGTTTATAGTCACCTGAGCCTCTCTTGAGATTCCTCACAAACTTTTATTCTTGTTCATATGATTCACAACATGAATCGTCTTCCTCATTTTTAGGATTCTTATCTTCTTTGAAGGCTATGTCTTTTTCTCTAGGATTTCCATTTGAAATTTGATATTATAAGTATTGAGTATACCAAGTAGTTGATCTAGAGTGAGAGTGTTCACATTATTCATCTCCTTAATGGTCGAAACCTTGAGATGAAATATCTCATGAAAGGATCTCAATAGTTTTTCAACTACGACTAATTCTTCTAATTTCATATCAAGGCCTCTTATAGTGTTCACAACTTCATCAACTCTTAAGAATTACTTTGAAATATCTTCAAAGACTCAAATTTCATTATAAAACCTTGAAGCTTAGGTTTCTTTACATTTTTGTCACCTACAACTATTCATCTTCTCCCATATAGCTTTGGCAGATGTGCAATGCATTAATTTGACAAGTTATGATTTAGGTAGGCCAAAGACAAGGACATTCATTGATTTAACATTGGATGTGAACATCATCTTTTGATATTTGGTAATCACTAGTTGATGCTTTTGATACTCTTCTTCCATATCATCCCATACATCAACTCCAATTTATTGAATGTAGGTTTTAATCCTTACTTGCCAAAACACATAGTTTGTTCCATTGAACATAGGTTCCCTATTAGTAAATGATCCTCCCTAGTTTCCATTGTCCTTGATATTTATTCCAACTATTAGACTGATATGAGTTAACTTTTATTTGATACAAAATGTTAGAAACAATGATAGTACTAAGGGGGGGGTGTCAATCAATACTGTAGGGATGATAAAAATTATTTTTACTTGTGCAAGGATATTAGGACACCATGAAATACTTCAGCAATTAACTCATATGAGTATGAGAAGAAATAATATATGTAACACAAAGGAACACACAAATTCTTCAAATTTAACTTCAATTCCTTCACAAAGCAAGCTAGAATTTGTTGTTACATAATTCTCTTGCTACAACCAGTCAGAAGCTATAACTCCCTAATTTATCATCTACAACTAAAATGAGATCCAACCACTAAATATTTGTGTATAACTATTGGAAGGAGCTACAACATTTAATCTACAAGATACAACTTGATTTACGTCAATGATTCATCTTTCATCTATTTTCAAACTCTAACCTTGAATTCCAAATCCTTGCATTAAAAAATAAATTTGTCTCTTCAAAGACTTATGGAATCATCTTCAAAAATCTATGATTACTGATAAATCCACTATCCACGCTAGTAACACCAATTCAACCTAACTCACAGATTGCTACAAAATTATATATCGACTTGTTCAATAAATTTTGGTTATAAATAAGTTTTCTTGCTCAAATTCTTTCTTTTTAGTTAACTTTTTGGTTTTAGTATTTGCACGAATCTCTTATTTTTAACTTTATCCTACTTCAATTTAATCTTCTGAATGTGATTTGTAGGTCTTCAAACACTTGTATGTTATTTAAAACTCAATCTCTGAATTAAACTACTAATTTCAGACAATCTGACATGTTACAAGATTTAACTAGCGTTTTAGTTGTTGTTCATTCTTTGGATGGTTGTTAAAGATGGAAAAACTACCAACTAAGCCTCATTTTTGTCCATTCCACTGAATTTTCCTTTAATCCATTGGCACTTTCTATATCACCTCCTTCACCCCATATGACCAAAGGCAATGACGCGGTCCTTAAAACCTTGAGCGCTTTTGCACCTTAAGCCCCAAGCACTTATTTTCTTTGCAAATTGTTGCCATGTCTTTGATCATTTCACCGTGTAGCACCATCTCATGGTGCTAAAAATTGTCCCTTGTATTCTTTTCCATGCAGATATTTTACTAAGACCTTTTAATATCTTCATGGATCCATCTTGTAGAATTACATGTCCCTTGGGGATTTTCTTATGATTCTATCATTTCTTATTGGTTGTTCGACTTTACATGCCAACATTTTTCAATGCCCATCATCTCAGCAATCCTCCTTAAATAATTTAATTTACATTCTACGATCTGGAGATCTAGATGAACTATCCCAGTGGGTCTGCTCATTATACCTGTGCATCAATCATCTACTAGCTAGGTTAAGTTATCTTTGAGAACTGTCATGTCACTCCAATGCCTAGTTAGCTCCCAAAACCACCATTTGATTAACCCTATGGGATGATATTATGCTTTCATTATCTATGTCATGTGGTGCCATCAGAGTCATGAGACATGTCACTTGGAAATTGCCCACTAGGCTACTTAGAATGCCTAAAAAATGCTTCCATGAGTTTCCCTCTCATTTGGCCATGTCATCAGTGTTGACATCATCATGGCCACCTATGCATGTTAAGATATCTATACGAGCTAATCACACTATTCTTCTTTCACTATCAATTTTTGTTGGTGGTTTGTACCCACCTCTGTATGATTTGTTATATTCAGGAGGTGGAGTAGTGCAATTAATATCCATCATTGATTTATCAATCAACATTATGGTAAAACAACTTTGCGCCGCCCCCACGAATGTAAATAATCAAATGGCAAGGCTTAGTGAAATATCAACGATTTGTCATTGAGGCCACATGGAAGCAGATCCACCCATATACTTGTCTGGTCTTTAAATGGTCACCTCTATCAGTATTCTGTTAGCTTCATTGCTAGCTTTGGTCGTGTGCCAAAATAAACCTCCTCCAAAGGTCCTCCAACTAATGAAAACTTGACTAACCTAAGAGGGGGGGAAATCAATTTAGCATACTCATGGAAATTAAAATTCTTTTCATTAAACTCATTAATTGAAACATTACATGAGAATATTAAAAACTAATTACCAACATATTGAACATGAGAACAACAAGTAATAAGAAAATCAAAACATCACATGAACACATAATAACAACACATATTGACACTAGATATATGTGGAAACCCATAAAGGGAGAAAACTGCAATTTTATTATTGTTGTGATGCAAAGGCAAGATCCTACTCTTTATTCCATCTTTTTTTCTCTAGGTGCCAACCTACAGGAGGCTGCTGCCTCAATTTTCTGCAAGTTGCAATTGCAAGGAAGCTCCAACTCCCATTTTTTTTATAGGCTACAACCCATAGGAGGCTCCTACCTCAATAGGCTCCAAACTATTTTTTATCAATACACTACCTGAAAGGAGACTACCATCTCCTGATGCAAACAAGAAATAATAATGTGTTGGTTTACCTAGTTATAAATTCTGAATACCTCCACCTTATTCCCTTCAAATCTACTTCACATCAACTTCGTATGTGCCAGGTAACTAATGAATAATAGATCAATCAAGTTTGTCATATTCTCCCATTCTCTAACCTTTTCCATGCCTTCCAAAATCACATCTTCTATAGATATCGTTTGTTGGATGTGTTAGGGTCCTATAATTTATAGGATCACTAGGTGATACATATTTTCCCATTTATTTCAGTATGTAAATAATATTGTATTTTCAAATGATTTCCATATATATATATATATATATATATATATATAATGAAAAGAGGGTATAAAAAATAGAATAAAAAAATGATGATAAAAGAACCCTAAAGAAAAGAAAAAAAGTGAAAGTGATGTGAGTTGAACTGCCACTAATAATACAACAATTGTTTAAGAATAAATTCATAAGGTTATGTGCAACTTTTTCAACATGCCACAATCATTTTTCTTGTTTGAAACATACTGCTTATTCATGTTCAAGTAACTTTCAATTTATGTTAACTAGGTTAGAATGAATAACATAGCCAAACAATGTAATCTTGCCTAAGATTAGGTTAGGTAAGTTAGATGAAGAAATTAATCCAATAGTGTAATATAGATTAATACAATTGTTAGATTAGTTTTACATTGTGGATAGGCATTTTAGTTCTTTAAATAGAAACAATAAATAAGGGTTTTCACTCCTAAATTCACCCTTGTGGTTTTTAGTTAGGCTAGCTTGGGAAAAAAACTGAACTCGTTATAAAAATATGTCAACATATCGTATGATTTGTCCAAAGTTTAAAACCTTATTATAAAAGATTATATGCATGACAAATCATTTTTTCATTGGAATTAAAAGGTGCACAACTCCCTGCTTCCAATCACATTATTTTGTTTATTGGATGGCTTCCACGCTTTTTCAGCCCACCCGCCATGTCTCCCTTTATCGACCGAGGGGGGTACAAAAAAGTTTTTTGCCCACCGAGCCACACTACTACATGTCCCTCCTACATTATTTCACACCCCCACCCTCACTTACTACTTACCACTCCTACCCCCTTCTGAAAACCACTCATCCCTTATGCCCACTCCTATCATAATCTGCACTCACAATTAGATCACCCTCCACTTCCACTCCACCTCCACTCCCCTACTGCCACATATCTCCTCTGAACAACAGTCTTGCACCCTTTTCACCTATCACTCAACTCCACATAGTCAGAGCGTGACAACACTCCCATTGCCACTTCCTCCCATTTTTGGTTCTTAATGTTGCAGATTTATTACCCCTAAGAAACCATTTTGTCTAATGGTCCCCCTCCATGTAAATTTATAAATGTATGCACTTTCCCTCGATCACTTTCTTTCATAATTCTCACCTTCTCTCAGCCATTAATCTAACTTTTACTTTCCCTCATCCATAATCCATTACTGACATAGTAATAACCTACAATTAATTTTTGATGGGAAATTAGCATTATTTTCCTGTGCAATTTACCATGTTATCACAATGCCCTCCAAAACCAAAACTAATTTCACTGTGGTAAATCCTATGCTTTCTCCCTCGATGCATTTATACCATATCCCCTTAGTAGACAAAGGATATAAAATTTTTGAGCTAAGCCTTCTGTGATTAATAATATTATTAACATCATCTTTAAGAAAAAAATCACATAAGATATATTCTTATCGACGTGTTAAGAATATATCTTATGTGATTTTTTCTGAAAGATGTTGTTAATAAGACCATAAAATTCCCAAAACACAGTGTGAATTCAACCTATTTAAATTACATTGTTGTTTTCAAGTCACCTATCTAGACTAGTCAAATGAAATTGGGCTTTGGCAGTCTAGATTACCAACGTTCATTTTTTCGCAATACTATTATTTCCCTAAATTTTTCTTGAAATACCAAGCCTCTTACCTCCCATGTAAAATATCCATAATATCCCCTAATTGTCAAATCCTTTTCACCATTACCCATGAGATTATAAATCGGATGTTGTAGATCCCACACAGTGAATCCCTGACTCCTTTCTCCATTAAATCTCTCAAATATATCTACCTAAATCTTAATTTTTCCCTAAGAGCTAAGATTGTTTAAATATTCCTCCCAGAATATTCTCAATTGCCTAAGATAAACCCCCCTTATCCCTCTTCGATTTTCCCCTATAGGACTAGATAGATTATCTCTATCTTGTCTTGTCTACTTGGATATTTCTCATATGAATGGGTGGACGATCCTACTTTGGGCTTGCTATCCATTTTTTCCACAAAAGAAGGAACTTCAATCATCGTTGACTATGGTAATTTTCTTGAAGATATAATACATGAACAATTCCTTAGTTTTTAACTAAACGAATGTTCAGATTTTCTTTTATCCTCCTGCATATGTTTCTTTTCTTCCAGACAAACATGTTTCCTTTTGTGGTCCATAAACTCAGTTAGCAGGGTGAGCCTCAGTCCATAATATTTTGGACTTCAATTATCATAAAGCATTCATAGGAGTATAGGTTTATGTACATTATTGACCAGTTCATATATCCAACAACTTGTTTATTGAGCAACCAAAAAAATTTGAGGATCATTGAAGACATTCAAAAGGTGTTGCATCTCAGTGAGCAGGTGAAAACAGGTGATTTGTATTTATACCAAAATTATACAGAAATCATGGTCTATGGATCCGAGCTACCACCCTATAAACTACCAATATACCTTCCTATGAGGATATTTTCCTTGGAATACATTAGGAAAATAATCCAACCAGATAACATTCACTTTGTGGAAGGCAAGAAGAAGTCACAATTCAGAATCAAAACATAGATAGGGCCATTTATCTATAACACTAGAGCAATAGGAGAGGAAGCAAACCTCCTTCTAAAATAGATTAATTTTTCCCTCAACTTCACATGGTCTTATGACCCCTTTGGGTTAATTTCTAAGATAAGGGTGGAGCAGAAGACAACCCCTTATGTACATACTTAAAGACCATAAATTGAGAAATATATGAATCAAAAGGATTGGGTAGAGAACACTTTGCATGAGGTCGACGAGAAGCTGTTTTCCAGAACCGCTTCAGAGACTCCTACCCATAGAGAGAAAATTGAGAAAAAGAAAAGAGAATATGATTCTTCTCCAGTAACAAAAATCTCAGCAAAAGAATTCAATATTTACATGAAGAAAATAAAGACAAGCTCCAAGGTAGATTTCAAACTAGGGGAGGAAACACAGGGTACTATTATACTCTCTGTCCTTCATGCCTCACAGTTTGGTAGTAGCACCACTGACTCTCCATCATTTTCAACCACTAAAGACAATCCAACCACAACACCTCATACAATAGGGTCATATACAAAATAGAGGCAGTTGGACATATTTCAAAGGTACATTGAAATCAAACGGAGGAATGAAACTTTCCATGACAATATTTATACTCAATTCAGGAAATAGTCTTTCACAATTGAATACAGGCTCATTTTAGCCTATGATACAGAGAAGGAAAGAATGTAAATGGAATTCTTGCAGGCTCGCATACCTCAACCTAAATCAACCGCTGATTTCAAGCAGACCGCATTCGAATTTGAGGCAAAAGATATCCATCCCATGGACCAGATGGACATGCACAAGAAAATGAGAGAGATGGTATAGTCAACTATTACACAAACTTCCATTACTACTTCCAAGTTGCAGCTATCTTTGAACATTGTTCAATGAGAGCTCAAACTGGAAAAAAATTCCTCTCTAGACAAAGATAATAGAATCAAATGTTTAGAGGAGATGGTAAGTAAAGTAGACTTTGATCCAAGTAATTCAGAAGCTATTGAAGGTGTCATTAAGAAGAAGAAAAATGACATATCATGTCTAAGGAAGCAGTTGAGGTTGCTTAGCATTGAAGGTCCCCATGCAAAGGAATTAGGAGAAACACGGATACAAAAAGAGGAAATGTTAAAGCTATTGGTGGAATAGAGTGCACATATTAAAGAGATGGATAAACTGATCAAGGAAAAGGATCAAAATGCAGCTGAGGTAGCACAACCTTTGGAGGCTATATTCGTCATAGTCTCAGTGTGAGCTACAACATTTTCATCAACTATCCCTACATCTGAAACTACAGATGCATCAGAAAGGATGGTTAGAGCTATGGAAGATATGACAATAAGAGACAAGATTATTGAAATTCTGAGAGCACATTTACGACTTCTACCAAAACAGAAAAGAAAATCATATGATTATCTCATAGCAAAAGTGTAGAAGTCAAATAGGTTGACTACCCAGTTATAGAGATTAGAGCAATCGAATCATATTGGTAAGACTTTGGGTGAAGCCAAATACAAAATATGGAAGCATATTAAACAATTGGTTAATGAAATGTGGCCCACCATCCAGATCATTTTTTAACATCAAGAAAAAATTCAGAAGGCAATCGAAACCATTGCATAGACTAAGGAAGAATTAGGTGATAGACCGAAAGAAGCAAATAAAATTATAAAATTCCTCAATTCAAAGAATAAACATGAGTTGGAAGAATTGAAGATTTAAGAGAGAACATAGACAATTTTGTAAGTTAATAAAGTTTTCGTAAAAAAGAATCTAATGCGGCAACTTGAAGAGAAGTGCCAGGTACTACAAATTTGTGTTCACAAGTTCCTCAATAGATTTAAAGTAGTAGATTAAAAATGAATGCCATGATTGTTGGTTTAAAATGACAAATTGATGACTCTATCATATTATAACCAGAAATTATTAGATAAGGCTAAAGACACTGCGAAATTTGCATCCATGCAGCGAAATATTACACGTAAAGCATTGTTTGAAGCATTAGGACATGATTTGGAGATTCAGCATGAGGTGAAACACCTCTTCCTCACCAAACATACCTTTTTCAAATATACTGAAGTAGATGAGGTTTACAGGAAAATGTTAGAAGTTTCTATCCCATGGGAAGAAAGGTGGGATGAGTTACTCGAGTTACTATGGTAACAAGGTGCTTCATCATACAAATAAACATCAGCAACAAAGCAGGATTCGAAGAGCTAGATGTTTATAATTTCTACAAAGACAATGCAACCACTTCAATCAGTTTCAATTTTTGTTAATTTTTCTAACAGTTAGATAGATTCTGTTTAGGAACTCCTTAAATATATCCTAGTTAGTAATGACTAGATTTTTTTGTGAATATTTTTATAACTACCCTCCATTTCAAATGAGAATGGGTTGGTAATTGTGGATTATTATTGTTTTTCACTCAAAGAAGAAGCAGTTGTAGTTTTTGGAACATTAGTGGACCTATTCACTAATAAAGGAAGCTATTGTTAGATCTTAGGATTTTGTGATCCATAATGTATTAAGCATTTCCACATCAATATTATTTGGTTGAGGTTTAGAACCAGATAATGTGATTCATCCTCAGGAAAAAGGTGAAAAATTCCATACATCCTAAAGAATAGATAGAAAGGATGTATTAGGTATCATAATTAGCCATTAGAAACTAGCCGTAAGGAAATTAGTTATTTGATTAATAAAATTAATATATTTTTATTTTTATGTTATTCATAGGATTCTTGCACTTAGTTGATAGGTGAAGTGCATATATTGTTCTTTGTTTATTTTCTTTGTCTATCACGCTTATGTTTTCTTATTCTTAGTTATTAAACAGACAATATAAGTACATAGTTTTCTTCTAACATTTTGTAATCGATGTTAACAATTCTTAATGTTTCTCAACTGATATTAAGTAAAGAAATTCTTCACTACTCTTTTACTTGATTGAATCTTTTCTTTTCTTCTTTCCATCTCATCTAGATTAAAGGGTCTAGTGGGTGGACTAACTTTCCCTTGAAAAATTCCCTTAAATGTTGTACAGATCCTTGATCTAAAAGATGAATCTGTATCCCAATGGTGATCTTGCCATGTGAAAACTTCCCTTAAATGTTGTACAGATCCTTGATTAAAAAGATGACTCCACATCCCAATGGTGATCTGATCAATTTATCAAACAAACCCTCTTTTAAAAAAACCAAGTAAACACATTAACAACTAGCCTAAAATCCTTAGTCAAAGCAAAGCTAAATTTAACAGAGAGCCCTCTTTAAAGCTAGTAGGGCTAGATCTGAGCTTCCAAAGTTGTTGGTCATTACCTCTATGATTTTGTTTTGCAACCATAGAAATTACAAAGTGATAACATGATGTTTGTATCCCACATAGAAATATGAAGTGAATAGGCTTGAATGGTTGCCTTCAACTTACTCTTTTCCAAACTCTTCATATTTTGAATATTAGAACACAAAATAAATAATCTATCCAATATTAATTTCAGCCACATTTAATTATTAAATGCATGCACCTAATGCAAACATCAAATACCAAATTTTATCATTAATGCATCACAACAATCTCTGCAACATCTTTTCCTTCACCTGGGAGTCTTGCCTTTACATCACAAAAATTTATCTTAACAATAAATTAGAGCCACAACAAATTCTTCATTAAACAATATTTCCAACATTATCCAAGCATCAAGCCATCAACATGAGAATCAATGTTTTATCGAATTATCAGTTTATGTGATGTTCCTTTGCCCTTTCTCATGCATACCTTGCCTTCTTTTGTTGTTTCTTGCTCCTAGCATTCCTACATCCTCACTGCTCCTTTTCAATTACATATTTTCTTCTTTGCTACCTCTTCACTACGCTTTTTCCTTCTTTTCCTTCCTGCTCCTCCTTTCCTTGTTGCTTCTTGATGCTCCTTGGATTGTTTATCCTCACATTGTTGTTGCCCCTAGCCTTGTTTCTTCTCCTTTCCTTGTACCTTCTTTCTTCTCCTTGAGTTTTTGATGCTACTTGCCTTAGTGTTACTCCTTGCCTTTTTGCTTCTTACCTTGCTGCTTCTCCTTGTCTTTTTGTTTCTTGTTGCTCCTTGCTATTAGTCCTTTCTCCTCCTTGCATTCCTTCAATTATTAGTTTCCATCAATGAAAATAATGCCAACAATTCCCCCCTTTGGAATTGATTTAAACACATCATCATCTCCATTTTAGTCATGAAAGATATTTCTCATTGCTCCACATAACCTATGCTTACCTTCCCCTTTGATATCAATGGAAAGGAGATATAATTTTCATCATTGCATTAATTCTATAAAACCGGCAATGTATTGTTCTGTATAAACAATGTTGATACTGTGATTGAATGAATGCCACTACTAAACAAATGTTTCTTAATAAACATTATTCAAAAAACACTGCAGAAACGTTTTGTGAGAACACTCTGTAAAATATTACAAGATCTCACTCAATTGAACATTTGCAGGAATATTTTAAAGAAACATATTAAAGAAGGAATAGGACTCTCCTCTATGATGATTTAAACCAATAATTCATATTTTTCTCTAGATTCTCGAGTACCAATAATAAGGCTTCAATAAAGGCTTCAACACCCCTGAACAATCCTCTTAACAACTTACTTAACTTGAGCGATAGTATAATCATTATGTCCTTTTATTAAAATTGTACATGAGTTGGGGTTCCTAATAATTTCCAAAAAAAAACCTTTACTACCACTAGGGCATGCTCATATACAAGCCCAGCCCATTGAATAACATTAGGATTCATATCATCAACAAAATTGATAGCTGCTGACTATGTTAAAATCAATCTCTCCATATTGTGCCTCTTTCCTCTCCTCAAAGATATACTTCTTTCTTACGCAATAAGAGCAAGTGACATAGGGTGTATTCCCTTCTAAAAAAAGATAGGATCACCCACATTTTCTCTTATTCCTACGCATTCTATCCAATTTCCTCCCCATCAAAAGTATGGTACCCATCTTGGACGAAAGATCAAACCAACAATCAACTTTGCAAGGAATTAAAGTTTTCACAAATTCTAATGCTCATCTTCCAATGTAAATTGTTAAAAAGAAAATAAATGAAGAATATATGGAGCAATGTGGATAGAGACACTAGTCTTCAATCCACCAACACTTCAACCTCCATATTCAAAATGAACATGCCAAGAATCTGGACAAAATATTAAATTGTCAAACCACAATATTTTGAATATACCACTTCCTCCAAAACATGACACACAACTTGTTGTCACTGCTCTTCAAAAATATAAGATATTGTCATATCCAACAACACTTCAACCATATCTTCGAGTGTCACTTTCCAATTTCCATTTGAATCATTAACCTTGAAAATCAATTCAATTTCTTTTTTATTTTTGTTTTGAATACTTTATCTGGAGCTAAAGGATGATAAAAAGACTAAGAAATCTTTTAAGTTCAAACAATCTAACATTCTCAAAAATCGCTAAGAAAGTGGATTCAATATAAACTCTTGGAACATATAAGAATTTATCCACTGAAATTGACCCGTTAGTATTATGATCAAGTGCACAAAAATGCTAATATAGGGAAACAAATTGTTCCCCACAACCTTGGTACTGGTGCAAGGACCATGTCACTTCTTGTACTTGTCATTTTTCAGAACGGAGCGGCGATATATTGGCCCTTTGGGTAGAGGTGCTTTGGGAGTCAAATCGAAGGAATTCTTGTCCTAACAGTGCAACGATACCACTGTGGGTGGGGAGAAGATGTTCTTATGTTCTTTCATGACTGTATCCACCTGTTGCTACCACTACGTGCAGGAACCCTTCCCAGAGGTCATGGATGTGGCTATGATCTTCCCTTTACTTTGAGAGCGAACCAGACATAGAATAAATTTCCTAGTCTGGGAGATGATCTTACTGGCTTTCTTAGTAGAGATTAAAGAGGTGGCAGTAGATGGGGCTACCTCTATATCTTGTATAATTAATTACACAACGAAATAATGACAGCGTGAGGCCTTGACTCATACACAACATGTTGCCTCCACAAGTATGGTTTGCCTAATAATACATCACAAACATCCAAAGGTGCAACATCACACAATACCTCATCTGTGAAGGGTTTGATGCTATATGGAAGGCGGCACTACTGGCGAACTCAGAGATCTCGTCCTTTGTGAAGCCACCCGATACTTTACGACTGCGGGTGTGGTGTAGTCAGTAGGCTCAACCTCTTCATGACCTCTGCTGAAATGAGGTTCTTTTGGCTACCACTATCGACATTAAATTGTAGCGGCGAACCCTTCACCCACATTTGTGAATGGAAAAGAATCTCCCCCACTTCTGGATCTTCGGGCTCATTCTTCTAGATCTTGGTGGTGGGAGTAGTGGCACTGGGCTCTGCGTCAATGATCTACTTCCCTTTTCCATTCCCCTTGTTTGGTTCTGACTCAAGGTCAGAACATGCATCTGATTCTGAAGCCTTCAACTCAGCCACTAGCGACTGCTTCGTCCCACACTCGTGTTGTGAGTTGGGCTCTTATGGAACTCACACCACTTTCATTTGTCCTTCTTCAACTTCATGGTGTTGTTCTTTTCTTGTGGCTTCCACGGGTTGTCTTGGGTTTCCCTGTCTTAGATTTGTCCGTGGTTCTGCGATTTGGGGAAGATTTTCCCTTGCTTCGGATTTGTAGATCCAAAGTCTCGCTTCTTGTTAAACTTTTGCTCGATCTGACAACGTATCGATACACCATGCTGAAAGTGAAGATGTTCAGGAAATCCATCTCATCCCGGATGTATCTGTGTAGGCAGCCACAGTATTTGAGTACCAAATGTAGCTCAGATTCCTTAATACCTAACTGTGTGCGAAGGGTACGAAAATTTTTTGTGAACTCTGGCACATCTTGGCCCCGTCCCTGCTGCAGCATGGTCCACTTTATGTATTTATCCTCATAGCTTTTTACAGTGTAGTACTGCTCCTTGATGGCATCCTGGAATGAATTCCAAGTGGACACGACTGAAAATAGTGGGCCTTTACTTTCATCCTTCTACTCATAGTAGGTTTCCCACCAATCATTGACATGCGGGGCTGCTTTGAGAAGAGCGAAAGTAATATTTTCCTAACTGGAAAAATCATGAAAAGAATACCCTTCTAGTAAATTTAACCATTTATCTACAGCATCTGCATCTATCTAACCCTCAAATATGGGGATTTCCAAATTAACTTGTACCTTAAAGGGTGTGGCATTTCCAGAGTAGCTGTTGGAAGCTGATGCAGCACCTCTGTGTAGCCGTTGAAGGATCTGGGCAAAGTTGTCTATCCTTTGCCACTCGAGGGCCTCTTCAAGCAAGATTTTGATAGGATCTCCTACCCCCTCATCTTTCTTTTCATCTGTCATGGGAGGCCTTTTGGGTTTGTAAGGCTAGTCTTGCAAAGGTTCGCCTAGTTCAAGCCCTAACTCCTTATATCCTGACCTCGCTGTGGACATGCAAAGAAAAACAGAGAAAAAAATAGACTGCTCTGATACCAATGATCCGGATTTATACAGGAATGCAACAAATTATAGAAATAACCATAAACACAAAGATGCAATGGAAATAATGCTTCATTTCATTAATGTAAAATATTGAAATATTCTTACAAACAGAAATGGAAATAAACTAGCTAGGGCGATGGCAGCTTACCTTTGAGAAGATATGTGGTGGCTACATGCCTCTCAACTATGTTACAATGAGGCTCAAAGGCCTATTTATTTTTGAGAAATAATGGAAAACCCTAAACATCCAAAAGCCTAACCCTAGGAGATGAAATGCCAAACTGTGGGCCCCATTTCAGGTAAATTGGTACATCAATTTCCCAGGATCGTAACTTTGGTATACGATCTCTGTTTGTCATGCACAATAGCTCGTTAGAAATATGTATCTAAGGAATAAAACTTTGGAAACAAAAACATGGTTGATGGACCATGATTCTCTGATATTTCCCAAAAATGTCGTTTAGGGCCTCAAAACGGCTCTGGAAGTTCAGGACCCAAAAAACTGCTAAAAATAGTAAATTGTGATACAATTAAGGAAACTGAAAAATTGGAAGAGACAGTTGTGGGGGTCCAAGTGGGATAGGTGGGTGGCCACCAACATCCACCTAGATCATAGGTATCTTTTGAGTGATAGTCGATTATCTATCCATCCCTTCTTTGAAATGTTCCTAATGGATTGTTCGTTTTTATTGGAATTTCAAGGCTTTCCTTTAAATTTGACCTTTGGCACCTGGCTTAATGTTTTTCAAAGAAAAGGATAAGTTTTAAAGAGGACCAATAATCTTTTTCCTAAATTTTCTTTACGTTTCAAGAGAGTCTTTCCTACACTTCTTCCCACTTATATGCGATAGACAATAACTTATCCACTTATGTACCACTAATTACCTAAACATGTGAATTTGTAGAATAGAAATAGATGAAAGTAGGGGAACACCATTCAGTAAATACATACAACATTGAACATCTAAAGTGGCAAAAAACCCCTGGGCAAAATTCACTATTCAACTCTCTCTCTCTCTCTCTCTCTCTCTGTGTGTGTGTGTGTGTGTGTGTGTGTGTGTGTGTGTGTGTGTGTGTGTGTGTGTGTGTGTGTGTCAATGTAATTCTATATAATTGTTAAAATTGGGCTCTTAGCCTCTCCTCAATTATAGAAAACTCATACTAGTTGACTTAATTCCATGGAAACCTAAGTTTATCTCTCTCTATCTCCCATTTATCCATGGACATCACTAAATTTCTCATTTTTTTATTAATCTCAACATCTCCATAATGATTGCAACATTTTATGTTTTAGTTGTTCCAATTGTTCAATTTTCCTCCATGCATAACAATTCTTCCCCTCATTCTTGCATCTTTTTGATGTCTAGTCGAATGGCACATTTCAATTAATAATTGACACACTATCAAGGTGCCCATGTGGAAGGTGGGCTTCTAGTCAATGTCCATCAACATATAATTTACATTAGCTATTTTTTAGAATGCATGCCACAACATTTTATATGGACACCTTTCATTAACAAAATTCATGCACACCAAGTTTTGCCTTGATTTATTGACTATAAATGCATGTGAATGTCAACATGGTACACCATTACATTAAAAGTGTATCCTTTAGAGTTTGCACATCTCTACTCAACCTTCATATTCATCATTCCTCATGTGACCTAGATATTGTCAAATTTAACTTGATTCTTTTGCATCACTTCATATTTCGGAGGGCAGTGTAAATGTGAAGTCATGTATGTGAATATAGCACCCACCTTGAGAGGTGAATGTATGTGTGTGTGTTTGTGTGTGCAACGCCTAATCTTCCTAAAAGTCAAGAAAGTAGAGATATGTGTATTTTCATATTTAGTTTCATAAAAAAAAATATTTACATGTTTGCACACACTTTTGCCCCATACCAATCACATATATATGTACTTCACTCTTTAATGAAACAAGTTATTACATTTCTCTTTGACAATAATTATGCAAATAACCTTTAAACATTCTCATATATTTGTCATTATTAATTAAAAAATGCCAATATTCAAAATTATCCTTCTTGAACATAATTTTACTAGGATACCCATGTCTAGAAGGGGGATACTATATGGAATAGATTTTTCTTAAAGTTTCTATATTGAAATTAAATAATCTCTCCTTCTACCTTTTACCATGGTGAATTAGAAAGAGATAAGGGTGTGGGAATCTACTCCTTGAGACTTATGACAAGGGGCCAAATATGATCCTACTCCTTAGCCTTATGACAAGTATACATCCTTGTGAGATTTGACATCGAGTGAATGGGACAAAACCCTATTGTGTACACAACGAGACTTCAATTTTTTATGATATTATACAAGCTAGGATATTAAAAGGTACTATTTATTATTATTTTTGGGTATAAGTATTTACTATTATACAAAATAAAATTTACTATAATTTAATTATTAATTAATAATAAAAATTATTATAAATTTGCAGTTTAAATATAAATTATCTCAATTATTACAATTTATTTTTTTAAGTTTACTTTTGATAATTCTACTTCTTTTTAAAAGGAAAATTATACATACAAGTTAAATAATGAACTAGATGATCTCAACCATCCCATAAGGAAACTAGGTCCACTGACAATCTAGTGGAGTCATCCCGACCAAAATTTAAAAGTCATAATCAAGTCTAAAATATCTAAAAGCATTGTATTATCATGCAAACCTCTAACATGTTCTAGACAATGCATGAAGGATTTTGACTATAAATAAAAGGGAATAATAATCAAATGATTCAACAGGGGTTGCATCCTTTCTAGTGGATCCTTGTTTGGCCAATGGGGGAATACAAGGTATAGGCACCACAATTCTTGCCAGTGGTCGTATCACTTGATTCAATCCAAACTTCACTTGTTGAATATCCTAACAAAGCATGGCCAACTTTCCCTATGAATGCATTGGTTCCTTTGGTTTTGATTTCATTGCTTTGAACATCAATGTATTCATTCTCAAGATCATGTAGAGTTTTTAAAACCTCATCCCTCAAGCCTGACCCGACAAGGTGTTCATAGCTATAATCTCAGTTGATTGCCTTCTTCATTGACCTTCATTGCACATGACATATCTGCATGTGAAGCCTGACCATGTGCCTCTCATCTCATCTGTGATGGTGATGGATAAAGTTTTTCCTACAACCTCCTAAAAATAATAAGTGATTACCAAGAGTGGCCACCTTCCCATCTCTCAACTCATGGAAAATATGTTTTCCTTGAATTTGTTTACATCTCTTCAACTTTACACATGCACATGCATGTGATAGAGTGGTCAAACCACCCGTGACCTTAATTATCTTAACTCTTGTGAGTATGACAATGTAATACCTATAGTGCAATGTGATTTGACACACACCTCAAACAAAAGAACCCAATTGTTACAATTTAAAAAACATGTCATATATACCTAAATTATTTAAATCTAAATAAAAATTATTCAAAAATAAATAATAATTAAATAAAATAACTTATATGTATATTAATATTTTTTAATAATATTTAATTTCATCTATAAAATTAATAATAATTAAATGAAATAATTTATCTACATTAATAAAAAAAATTATTGCCCACGGGGCTGGATTGACGGTGAATGGTTGCGATATTAAGGCACTCCTTGAGATAGGTCACCGGTTCAAATCCCCCGTGGGTACTTAGGTTAGTCTTAACTCAGAAAAAAGAAGAAAAAAAAAAAAAAAAAATTATTCAAAAAATAATATTTAATTTTATTTATAAAATTAATATTAAATTCCATGTAAATATAATATTTAGTTTTAATAATTGTAGTCTGGAAATCCATAATTGATCACCAAGTATTTATAGTTGGTTTAAATTTATGTTTTCTTAAATATAATATTTTATAAAGACGTTCACAATATTACCGTTTATAACCCAAAAAAAGATGTCAAGGACCACATGGTCGTATATGCTGGTTGAAGTAACATGATGCTTTATGATAGTTTATAATACAAAGACAAAATGGGCCCGATCACATGGTCGTTCATGCTCGTTGAAATAACATGAAGCAAAGAATTTCACCCTTCATTTTTATTCAACTAATATACAAAGTGCATTACAAACTAAATTAAAAATATTTTTTCTAATGTCAGCTATTTGGGTGTTGCCTAATATTAATAAAAGTAAAAATGATTTAAATTTTAAATTTATTTTATATATATATATAGCGCTGGTAGAGTATGAGTTTTAGTTATATCTATTTCTATATAAGAGTGTGGGTGGAGTATCAGTTTTAGTTATATATATATAATAGAGTTAGTGTGGTTAGAGTATGAGTTTTAGTTTGGTTGAGGCTTGTTTTTATGGATTAATACGCTGGTCAAAATTAAATTAAAAAAAGAATAAAAGTAGGTTTTAAAATGTAGTTTTTAAAAGAAGAAAGTTGTCTTTTTATTTAAATTAATTTGAATTTAATTAGTTATAATAAATGGAGTCATTTATGGAATTTTAGCGATTTTGAATCTTTGAAAATAATTTGTATAAGCAGTGTTTAAATCATGTTTTTGAGGGTGGAAATGGATTCAACACTATCAAAAATTTATGGAGCATTTAAAAAAAATTCTTGTATAGCCAATGTTTGAATCATGTTTTTGACAGTGGAAATAAATTCAATACCATCAAAAACATCTAAAACACTTAAAACCTTAAATTTTAACAAATATAACTTAGATTTAGCTTAAATGTAAAATAAACAACAGATTGAATTCTTGTGGAACGTGGCAATCTGATGAGCTGAAAGTTCCAGTTCGGCATCCAAGGAGGGAAGGATAACAGCTACAAAATTGGGCTCATTTCTTGCATTTCAGAGTTTTGTAATGTTTTGGACTTTTCTTTAAGACAGTATATATTTTTGGGTTGATGGTTTAACTTTGATATGTAAATGCTTCAATTTAATTTAATTTATATTAGTTTTTTTTCAAGTTGATATTTTGAGAAAAGTTTGACCCTTTTTATATTGTTTTACATTTAATATGATTTTAAATTTTAGGAATATTTTAATATTGGATATATATGAGTGTAATTAATTGTGTGATTTTCTGTCAGTCACATTTTTAAGATAATTTAGGAATTTACAATTCAGATATATGTGGGTATTTTAACTTAAATTAATTTATATAGTTTCTGTTTTTCTATTTTATGTAGCAGAGTTATCTTAATTACCGTAATAATGTAAATTATTTTAATTACAGCAATAATTGCATGATAAAAATTCTACTCTTTTTATATATATCTATTTACTTGCATTTTTGGATGTGCTTATAGTTTGACTTAATCAATTCCATATACATGATATATTTATTTATTTTAGTAGATTGAATTGATACTAAGTATATTTTAATATTTAATTTAAATTAATTTACAAAAATTAATAATAATAACCATGACAATAATACACTTATTTTTTTACACATTCAAATAAGATTTAAATTTTGCATTGAAATATAAAAGCAAAATTATTACAAGGTCTCTCATGATTATTTACGGATTGTTCATTTATGTTATTGACTTCTAAGATCTAATCAAAGTTTTAATTCTGTTCAATTTACATAATTTTTTTTTTATTAATCTTAATGATTATTGGATAAATCACTTTTTTTTTAACTTACATCTGCTTTTTTATAATTAAAATTGTATATTTGTTCATTTATGTTATTGACTTCTAAGATCTAACAATTCATCTATGTTATTGACTTCGAAAATCTAATCAGAGTTTTAGTTCTGTTCAATTTACATAATTTTTGTTTTTATTAATCTCGATGATTATTGGATAAATCACTTTTTTTTTAACTTACATTTTCTTTTTTATAATTAAGATTGTGTATTAGCTACAGCTCTGTTCAATTTACATAATTTTTGTTTTTAGCGATTTCAATTATTATTGTTATATCATTTTTTTAACTTGCTGTTAGAAAATTATATATTACGGAGCAATGGAACACATAAAATATTGCAGAAATATAAACACAGAAAACGCACAAAACAAGAAAGACACAGATATACGTGGTTCACCCAGTTTGGGCTACGTCCACCCCGAACAGCCAGTCTTTCCTTTCTATTATCCAGCAAAATGAAGAGATACAACCTATAGCAAAACCGCTGTAATATCCTCTGTTTTCTCTCACAGTCTCACCTCTATGTTTCTCGCACACCGAATACACATCTATCTCACAGTCTCAAATACAATGCCCTCATATAAGGAGAGGGGTTGCCTTCTAGGGAAAAAAACCCTAAACTAAACATAAGTTCTACCGTCAGATCATCCGCCTAATGAACGGCCCAGATTGACTAGAAATTACTATACTTTTACAAGACAATTTTACAGCTGTTTTTAGCTTCGGGGGCGCTGCCCTTGAAACCCCCCGCCAGGGGGGGGCTCTCAAAAGTCGTTGCCGCCCCCCCTGGACCCCCCACGGCAGCGATTATTTTACGGGCGGCGTTGCCGCCCCATTTTGAACTGGGGTCCAATATGTCGGTACTATAGAAGATAATCAGGCTCCACACCCAACAATCTCCCACTTGGAGACTGATTGTAGCAACTCCACCGCTGCTCCATTTGCTGGACAATGACTCCTCTTTGGACCTGGTTGTTTCTCATCTTCATCGTCATCCTTGAAGACCAACTGAAACTGAGAATATTCTCAGTTTCTCCCTGGTTACAACTTTTGTTAGCATATCTGCAGGGTTCTGGCTAGTGTATATCTTTTCCAGCTTCAACTCTCCATCTTCCAACACTGATCATATGAAATGGTACTTGAGCTGTATGTGTTTTGTCCTGGAATGAAATGCTGAGTTCTTTGCAAGATGAATGGCACTTTGACTATCACTGTATAACGTGCCCATATCATGCTCCTTACCCAATTCACCCATAAACCTTTGTAACCAAATCATTTCTTTACTAGCCTCTGTAGCAGCAACATACTCTGCTTCTGTTGTTGAGAGTGCAACAACACTTTGGATTTTTGAAACCCAACTGACAGCTGTTCCTCCGACAGTAAATACATATCTTGTAGTGCTCCTCCTATTATCTCTGTCACCTGCCATATCTGCATCAACATATCCTTGTAGGGATATGTTTGAACCACCAAAGCATAATGCCTGATTTGTGGTACCTCTCAAATATCTGAGAATCCATTTCACTGCCATCCAATGTTCCTTTCCTGGATTGTTCATGTACCTGCTTACAACTCCCACTGCATGTGCAATATCAGGCCTTGTGCAGACCATTGCATACATTAAACTTCCAACTGCTGATGCATATGGAACTTTAGACATATAATCCATGTCTTCTTGGGTCTTTGGGTACATTTCTTTGCTAAGTTTGAAATGGCTAGCAAAAGGTGTACTAACTGGTTTTGCATTTTGCATGTTAAATCTTTTCAACACCTTTTGTATGTACTCATTCTGAGACAATGTTAATTTTCTATTTTTCCTGTCTCTAGTTATTCTCATACCAAGGATTTGTTTTGCAGCACCCAAATCCTTCATTGCAAATGAATTTGCCACTTTTCTTTTGAGCACATTTATTTCCTGCATGTTAGATCCTGCAACAAGCATGTCATCTACATACAATAACAATATAATATAGCTTCCATCATTTTGCTTTTTCAGATAAACACAATGATCAGAGTGACATCTAGTATAACCTTGTTTAGACATAAACTTGTCAAATTTTAGATACCACTGCCTTGGAGCCTGTTTTAAACCATACAAGCTCTTCTTCAACCTGCACACAAGTTTCTCCTTCCCTTTCACCTCATATCCTTGTCGCTGCTGCATATATATTTCTTCCTCCAAATCCCCATGGAGAAAGGTTGTCTTTACATCTAACTGCTCAAGATGAAAATCTTCAGCTGCTACAAGACTTAAAATAGTTCTGATCGAAGTCATTTTAACAACAGGAGAAAATATTTCATCAAAATCAATACCTTTCTTCTGTGCAAACCCCTTCACCACAAGTCTAGCTTTGTACCTTTGCTTTCCTCCATCTTCTTCCTTCAGCCTGTAAACCCATTTATTCTTCAATGTAGTTTTTCCTGCAGGCAACCTAACTAAATCCCAAGTCTGGTTATGCATTAAGGAATCCATCTCTTCTTCCATGGCTACCTCCCACTTCTTCTTGCTTTCAACCTGCATTGCTTCTTCATAACATTCAGGTTCACCGGAATCAGTCAACAATAAATAATATAATGAAGGAGTGTATCGTTCAGGAGGTCTACTTGTCCTGGTAGATCTTCTAACACCACTTTCAGGTGTTTGGGGTGCCTGTTGTTGTTGTGATGGTTGCTATTGTTGTGGTTGTTGATTATTATTATTTTCAGGCACCTTTACTTTTTCAGTAATTTCATCAAAAACTGCGTATTCCTTGTTTTCTTTTTCTTGTTTCTTTTCCTGCAACTGATTCTTATACAAGACCTTTTCATTGAATATTACATCTCTGCTCCTAATGATTTTGTGATTTTCATAATCATATAAGTGATAGCCAAAATCATTAACACCATATCCAATAAAGGTACATTTATTTGACTTTGCCTCAAGCTTTGTTCTATTTTCTTTATCAATATGGACAAAGGCCTCACAACCAAAAGGTTTTAAAATAGAGTAGTTTACCTTTTTCCCTATCCATGCTTCCTCTGGAACACCACCATCCAAGGAACTTGAAGGTCCTCTATTTATTAAATAAACAGCAGTATCTACAGCATCTGCCCAAAATTGTAAAGGCAATCCTGCATGCAATCTCATGCACCTTGCATGCTCCATGATTGTTCTGTTCATCCTTTCTGACACACCATTTTCTTGTGGTGTTCTTGGAACTGTCTTCTCTCTGCGAATTCCATGCTCTGAACAGTACCTATCAAACTCTTTGCTGCAATATTCACCTCCATTGTCTGATCTAAGACACTTCAATTTCTTTCCTGTCTCAATCTCAACCAAAGCTTTCCATTTCTTGAAAGTATCAAATACATCAAATTTATTCTTAATACAATAAATCCAAGTTTTTCTAGTTGCATCATCAATAAAAGTAACATAATAACGAGAGCCACCGAGAGATGATACCTGAGCAGGTCCCCATACTTCTGTATGCACAAGATCTAATTTTTCATTCTTCTTTTCTTTCCAAACTCTGAGAAATCTGACTCTCTTCTGTTTTCCATAAATGCAGTTCTCACAGAAATCCAAATCAACATTCTTCAAACCTGGCAACAAATTCCTTGAGTGAAGAATCTTCATCCCTTTTTCACTCATGTGTCCGAGCCTATGATGCCATAATGCTGCATCTGCTCCTCTGGAAGTTAAAGCATTAACATAGTTAGAAATACCATTGCATAAATACAATGTACCAACCTTTTCACCTTTTGTTATTACCAGGGCTCCTTTAATGACCTTCCAAGCTTTATCTGTGAAAGTTGTCACACAACCTTCACTGCCTAACTGCCCTGTTGAAATCAGATTTTTCTTTAGATCTGGAACATGTCTTACCTCCTTTAGTAGCCATTGGTTTCCATTCTGCTGTTTTACAAGAACCTTACCCATTCCAACGATTTTACAGGGTTTATCATCACCTAGACGAACTTGTCCAAAATCTCCTTGAACATAGTCATGAAAGTATTTCTTATCAGGTGTGGCATGGAATGAATCCCCTGAATCTACCACCCAGGAATCAGTAATATTTTCGAAAGAAAGAATCAAAGCATCTTGTAACACCTCACCTGTCACATTTGCTTCATGATTGTTTTCTTGCTGTGCATCTCCTTCTTTTCCCTTCCGAGATCTACAGTCTTTCTTTAGGTGTCCTTTCTTTCCACATTTCCAGCACACTATCCCCGATCTGGACTTGGATCTGCCTATCCTTGATTTACTGCAATATCCTGAGCTCTTTCCTCTTTCCATTTTTCTTCCTCTAGACTCTGCACTCAAAGCATTTCCCGATGTCTCACCGGAGCTTTTCCGTCGCATTTCCTCGCTAAGGATAGCACCGACAACATCATCAAACTTTAAAGTACTAGATCCAGAAACAGAGTTACTGATGGCCATTACCAAACCATTCCAACTTTCTAGTAACGAGCATAAGAATAACAGAGCTCTAATTTCATCATCAAAGTTTACCGCTACAGAACTTAACTGACTTGTAACTGTATTAAAATCATTTAAATGGTCTGCAACAGATCCACCTTCCGACATCTTCATATTAAATAACCGTTTCATAAGAAATACCTTGTTCGAGGCCGAGGGTTTTTCATATAGTTTCGACAACGACTCCATCAAACCTGCTGTCGTGGTTTCCTTCGAAATGTTGAAAGCGACTGACGCAGCAAGGCACAGCCGTATTGTTCCGAGTGTCTTTCTATCAAGAAGGTTCCATTCTTTGTCTTTCATACCCATCGGCATCTTTGTTTTTTCGCCCAATGGTAGATATAGATATTTCTGATACAGATAATCTTCCATCTGCATCTTCCACAGTGAGAAGTTTTGGCCGTTAAATTTCTCAACCCTAAACTTACCATCTTCCGCCATTGCTCCCACTCGAACCAGGAACCCTTCTTTCCTGCGAGTTTATCAGCCAAATAGACCTTCGGCTCTGATACCAGTTGTTAGAAAATTATATATTACGGAGCAATGGAACACATAAAATATTGCAGAAATATAAACACAGAAAACGCACAAAACAAGAAAGACACAGATATATGTGGTTCACCCAGTTTGGGCTACGTCCACCCCGAATAGCCAGTCCTTCCTTTCTATTATCCAGCAAAATGAAGAGATACAACCTACAGCAAAACCGCTGTAATATCCTCTGTTTTCTCTCACAGTCTCACCTCTATGTTTCTCGCACACCGAATACACATCTATCTCACAGCCTCAAATACAATGCCCTCATATAAAGAGAAGGGTTGCCTTCTAGGGCAAAAAACCCTAAACTAAACATAAGTTCTACCGTCAGATCATCTGCCTAATGAACGGCTAGATTGACTAGAAATTACTATACTTTTACAAGGCAATTTTACAGCTGTTTTTAGCTTCGGGGGCGCTGCCCCTGAAACCCCCCGCCAGGGGGGATCCCAAAAGTCGCTGCCGTCCCCCCTGGACCCCCCACGACAGCGATTATTTTACGGGCGATGTTGCCGCCCCATTTTGAACTGGGGTCCAATATGCCAGTACTATAGAAGATAATGAGACTCCACACCAACACGTGCATCTACATTTTTATAATTAAAATTGTGTATTAAGTTCTAAAGTAGTAAAAAAATTGGGTTTAGAAATAAAATGAACTAAACAATTTCAATATGGATTGAAAAAATGATGACACTGAAATTTTGTTTTCCATTATTTCATGAAGAAACTTTTAGGTTTTCTTTTTTTTATAAAAAGGCTTTATATAAAATAGGGAAAAAAAAGAGTAAAAATAAATAACTAAACAGATTCAAGTAGTCCATGGGATTTATTTGGTTAAATATTTTTTTTAACCTTGTTACGGGACAAGATTCTGCCATCTAAATATCTTTAAAATGTAACATTTCAAAAAAACTTTTACCCCTTTAAGATTTAATCCATTTTAATTTTTGAACTCGGAGTAATCATGGCAGAGTATATTAACGGGTTTTGCATCTGGGGTTCTCTGAATTTGAGTTTAATGGGTCATATGCTGTTGCAGCCTCGCGTTCATTATCGAATGTGCCCAGCCAAATATGAGATGCACATTTACAGTTACTCTGGGGAACAAACAACTCTGTAGCGCGACTTAGACCGATGAGAATGACGAGAACCTGACAATTCTGTCGACGGAATAATATTGATATTATCTACAGTTCCTGTCGAAAGCTAGATGTAACTGCCTGAAGTGACATCTCAGTTCAAGCACAGGTTACAATTAGATGTAACTCCGTGAAGTTCAAAAGATCTACCGCCATATACGCTGCCCGCATTGTATAACATCTATTCTTCGCTGGATGGACCCTGTACTTCGGAAAATTTCCTTGAATTGGAAGCAAATATTTAACGACGGGACATCCATTTTGATTAAACTATCCCAAGAAACAAGGTTACACGTTATTCGATTTTATATAATAAATATGTAAATAAATAAATGACGGAAGGAGGTAGTTGTTCAAGTGAAAATGGCTCCTCCTCCATCAAAATAAGCCCATGGAGTTGGGTTCTTTAGAGGTAATAACTAGGGGGCCATTTTTTTTTGTTGGATTGGGAAAATGTGATGTGATAAAAATTCCTTCCTAAGCAATATTCTATTGAAAAATTAACTTGTTGGGGCCAAGTTATATATATCCAAAACTATAGATTTAATTTTCTATTTTTAGTTAGAAAATATAAATTACTTCATTTATTTGTTATTGCTAATTTTTTTTGTTAATTTATTTTATTTTGTTAATTATTTTTCATTTTATAATAAATATATTTTAAATTGCATTAAATTATTATTTTTATACGAGTAAATATTATAATATTTGTAATGAATTATTTAAATTGGAGTATTCAATTTTTTTTAAGATAAAAAATTTAACAAAAACATTGATATTTAAAAATAGTTATATTTTCAAGATTTTCGATCAAGTTTTCTAAAGTCTGTAAGAAAATGTTTATCATAAATAACAAAGTAGAAAACAAAATATAATATAAACAAGGCTAATTTTTAAAGGATGAAAATGGGGGAGAGTTTCCCCTCTAAAAGTGGTGCTTGCTTAATCCTCATTGCCATTCCTCTCCCTATTTTGGCTTATCACATATGACATTGATTAAATTTTCATATTTTAATTAAGTATCATAAAGTTAGTTATTTAAATATTGAAAAGTACTGTAAGATTTATAAAAAAGTATTAAGATAGTATTGTAAAAGTTTATTTTCAAAAGTGGAATTGAAATCCATACTCATGAAGAACTGTGAACTATTTTACTAACAAATCTTTTTATGTTCTTGTGTGTCTCTCTTAGGTTAGTACTATTATTTCCTTCTAGAGACTCACTTTTGTTTTCCCCTCGTGAAAGTCTTCTTTAACACATTACAATTAGTGTTTCACAATGTGAGCTTGATCGTTCAAGAGTTATGTATATAATCTCTTATGAAATCCATTGAAATCGAGGTGAACCTTACAGTTATAGGGGTTGGACCAATACTCTAGATGGGGCTCCTACTCCAAACGATGTGAGAAATAATTAGGACTTCTCATTAGGGAGAATCCTTGTATGTTGGCAGTATCCAACATCATCAATATTCTAGTGCTCGTAGGAGAGTGAGATGATAAGTTGTGCCCATTGAATATGTTTCGAATCTCTTATTTTAAATTGATCTTTCCCAAATCATATTTCTGAAATGTTTTTCTAGGGAGCTTGAGTTTACCATACCTGCGGAAAATCATTCATGACTTGTCTCAATTTAAGTTTGATGACAAGAGTGAACTAACTACCCTTGGACACTTCTTTCAATTTATGCATTTTTGACTCTCTAACGAAATTCATTGTAAGAAGATTGTTCACCCTCTCATTTGAAGGTTAAATTAATAACTAGTTCCAAATGTTACCTACTACCTCTATCCATTCACTCAAGAAACATGTTAAGGAGCTTTCTTAATCCTTTGATATGTATGATTATCACGATGTATGTGTGTTAGGTCCCTATAATACTAGTGATTACCCTATTACTATTGTAGTTGTATCCATTATTAATATTGTTGTGCCCCTATTGCTCCCATATTGTTATTACTGTGCCCCATAGAGTCCCTCTATTGTTATTTTTGTGGCTTTATATTATCATTGATAGGTCAGATGGGTTATATTGTGACTCCTTAGACTCCTATATATAGAAAGGAGGTTTTTTCATTTGAATCATCAAGGAATCATTCATTTGTGTAATGTAAAGGAGGTTGCGCCCTCAAAGAGGCTGAATTCTAAGGCATTGATCTATCTTTTCTATTTTTTTGTGAGCTGGTTTCATAACATCTGGTATCAGAGCTTTGGATTTTATGGTTTCGCTGCTCCAAACAGGTCATCGTGGCATTTTTGACATAACTTTTTTGTTGTGACGTTTCAGAAGCTAAAAGAAAAACCCATTTGAGACGAGATTGCACTGAAGCTTGGATCTGAATTTTAGAGCTTTTCGCACCACAGTTGTGGAGATATGATCTGAGGAAGTTGGTCTTTTTGCAGACTCTTGAATTACATTCCAAATAGGTGACCTGGAGAAAATCATCATAACTTTCTCTCTGGGCATCAGATTGAAAATTCGTAAGAAGGTACAGAAATACGATGGACTGTAGTTTCTTTTATATATTTTTCGGAGCCAAAGATCGAAACGGGGACACGTGGCACGTCATACAAATTCGCTCTACTGAACTAGTCTATAATCAGGTCATTGTGGGAGATTTGGCATAACTCTTCTTTGTAGAATCCAATTGGGATCAGACTAGTGGAATTGGAAAGAGGAAATAGAGGGATACTATAGGTTGCAATTTCAGAACTAGATAATCTGAAATTACAGAGATACATCAGAGGCAGTATCGAGCTCCTACAAAGTGAAAAAAGGTGTATAGATTTTTTTTAAATGTTTTCTTAAGCTTGGATTGAAAAAATATTTTGAAGGAATTGAAAGGGCATAATAGAGCATTATTATCGCTAACTGATGCCCCAAGGAAATAAAATGCAAACACCTAGTAAGCAACATGAAATCTCTGGCATGACTCATGAAGAAGAGGAAGAAATGCTACATGATATATCAAAATTACAAGACCAAGTGCAACGAATTTCACTCTCACAAAAGCTAACAGAATCTAAGATAAATGGCGTGGAAGCTAGATTTCAAGGAAAATTTGACAAATTTTCTACAAGAAATACTTACTAATGGTGAAAGGGTAGTAAAGGAGACTCATGATGCGAAAAAAAAAAATGTTAATCATGATTTCATAGACTCTAATTTTAGATCGAAGACCCACCATATTCCAAAAATCAATATGAGGAATTTTGATGGCAAGGATCCCACGACATGGATATTACAGATGGAGCAATTTTTCAATCTCAATAATGTGCAAAACACACAAAAGTTACGTATTGCAACTTTATATTTGGAACCAAGTCAGTTTGTATGGTATCAATGGCTTTGCTCTCGTAAACAAATTATCACTTGGTCAATTTTTACAGAAGAATTGACACCACATTATGAGGATACAAAAAGCAACAATTTTTTTAGCCAATTGATAAGTCTCAAACAAAAGGGTTCAATAATGGAGCACATTGAGGAGTTCCAAAAATTGAACATCAGGGTAAAAAATATTCCACAGGAGCATAGGATTGATGTGTTCATAGGGTCTTTAAAGGATAATATCCAACATGATGTTCGCCTTTGGGAACCTGATTCATTAGAGAAGGCATTCAGGTTAGCAAGAAAAATGGAAAGTAAAATTATGGCAACCAGGAAGCATACCACTCAGAACTATAAAGACGGAAGTGTTGTTGCCCCTAATCTTCCACAACCTATAAGGTTGACACCACAAAAATTGGAAGAAAACAGAGAAAAAGGGCTTTGTTACAGTTGTGATAGCAAATACACTAAAGGTCATAAGTGTGCTGAGAAGAAATTATTCTACATAGATTGTGAAGAGGAAGAAGAAAAGGAGCAAGAAAGGTCAAAAGAAGAGGATATACTCCAGGAAGAAAGCCTAGATGAAGAACAAATAAATCCGACCATATCTTGTAACGCATTGGTGGGAATTACCACTCCTCAAACCATCAAGATAGAAGGACAAATCAAGAAGAAAAAGGTAATAGTGTTGATTGATTTAGGAAGCACCCACAATTTTATTCATTGTGAGGTAGCAAAAGAATTGAATTGCTTCCTATATCCAGCACCAGAGTGTTAAGTGATGATTGCAAATGGAGGAACAATAAATTGCTCTGGAAAGTGCCATAATATCAAGCTATCCATGGGAGAATATGTATTGAGTAGACCAATGCTTTCCATTCCAATGGGAGGTGCTGGTGTTGTACTAGGAGTCTAATGGCTACAATCCTTGGGTACAATAGATTTTAATTTTCAAGAACTTTTCATGAAATTTTATGTGGAAGGAAAGGAAGTTGAATTAAGGGGTATTGCAGGGAAACCGAGAAAGATAATCAGCTCTAACGGTATGAAAAGGCTTCTAAAAAAGGAACAAAGATGTGTAATTGCACATTTATGTTCGCTAGATGTTTCCACATCGAAATCATATATTTCTCTAGATCTCCAAAAAGTCTTGGACAATCATTCCAAGGTATTTGAGACTACCAAAGGTCTCCCACCTATTCATGATCATGATCATGCTATTCATCTGATTCCAGGAAGTGTTCCTCCAAACATCAGGCCGTACAGATATCCCTATGCCCAAAAGAGTGAAATTGAGCGTATGGTTGCAGAAATGCTAGAGGCTAGTATAATTCAACCTAGTCAAAGTTCTTTCTCTACTCTAGTAGTATTGGTGCACAAGAAGGATGGATCATGGTGCATGTGTCCGAATTATAGGGAGCTCAACAAGCTCACTATTAAAGATAAGTTTCCCATTCCTATCATTGATGAATTACTGGATGATTTGCATGGATCAATTTACTTCACCAAGTTGGATCTTCGTTCAGGATATCATCAAATCAGAATGAAGACTGAAGACATTCCGAAAATAGCATTTAGAACTCATGAGGGTCATTATGAATTTTTGGTCATGCCTTTTGGCCTTACCAATGCAACTTCTACATTTCAAGGTTTGATGAATTCCATTTTCAAACTCTTCCTTAGAAAGTTTGTGTTAGTATTTTTTGATGATATACTAATCTACAACAAGTCATGGAAGGATCATGTTAAACATGTTGACAAGGTACTACAACTATTGGAGGAGAAACAATTATATGCAAAAAGATCCAAATGTTTCTTTGGAGTACAAGAGGTGGAATATCTGGGTCATATTGTATCTCATGAAGGAGTTAAGGTAGACCCTAGCAAAATTAAAGCCATTAAGGAATGGAAAATCCCCACACCCATAAAGCATCTGCAAGGATTTCTCAGGTTGACAGGGTATTATCGCAATTTTGTTAAGAATTATGGGAGAATAGCAGCACCTCTAACAACATTATTGAAGAAATGTGCATTTTCAAGGACTCCAAAAGCAACAAATGCCTTCGAACATCTTAAAGAGGCAATGTGCCAAGCACCAGTCTTAGCTACACCAGACTTCACAAAAACCTTTATTGTGGAATGTGATGCTTCAGGAAATGGAATTGGTGCTATTTTAATGCAAGATGAAAGACCCATTACTTTTGAAAGTCGTCCAATCAAGGGAAAGTTTTTACACAAAGATATTTATGAGAAAGAAGTGTTGGCAATACTACATACACTTAAGAAATGGTGACCCTACCTAATGGGAAGACACTTCAAGGTAAAAACGGATCATGATAGCCTTAAATACTTTTTAGAACAAAGATTATCATCTGAAGAGCAACAAAAGTGGGTCATCATCTACAAAAAAGGGAAGCAAAATGTGGTAGCAGATGGACTCTCAAGAAAGGATGAGGGTGTGGAAGCATTGTTTTGTGCCATTTCTATTATCCAACCAAATTGGAGAAACGAAGCAAGGGAGGAATGGAAGAGTGATGAAGAAGTGTGGGCACTTATTCAAAAGTTACAACAAGATTCCAGTACATCTGATACATTTAGCTGGAAAAATGACTCGTTATGGTACAAATATCGCTTATACCTCTGTAAGAATTCCCAACTCAAACAAAATAATTCTTTTGGAATTGCATACTTCTCCCTTAGGAGGGAACTCAGGATTTTTAAAAACTTACCACAGGGTTAAGAAAGAATTTTTTTGGGATGGCCTTAAATCAAATATTCAAAAGTTTGTGGCAGAATGTTTGGTTTGCCAACAAAATAAAGTTTAAACAATTAATACCCTGAGTCTATTACAAGCTTTATCCATTCCAAGCCAACGTTGGGAGGAGGTTTTGATGGATTTTATCACAAGTTTACCCAAGTCTAAGGGAAAGAGTGTCATCATGGTGGTAGTTGACAAACTTACCAAGTATGCACACTTTTGTACATTATCACATCCATTTAAATCCAATACAATTTCTAGTGCATTTATGGAAACAATTCAAAAGCTACATGGAAACCCAAAGATTATTGTAAGTGACAGAGATCCCATTTTCACTGGAAATTTTTGGACAGAATTATTTTCTTGTCTCGGTACTCACTTATTTCATAGCTCATCTTATCATCCTCAATCTGATGGGCAAACTGTGATAGGAAACAAATGTTTGTAAGGATATCTTCGTTTCTTTGTATCTGACAAACAGACACAATGGGTCAAATGGTTTCCTTTGGCTGAATGGTGGTATAACACTTCCTTCCATACAGCAACAAAATTGACCCCATTTATGGCACTTTATGGATATCAGCCACCATCCATCACATCATATTTAAGAGAAAATTCTAAGGTTCAAGCAATGGAAAATCACATCGAGCATCAACAACAAGTCCTCCAACTCTTAAAGGATAACCTCGTGTTGGCGCAGAATAGACTGAAACAACAGGCAGATCAACATCGCAGTGAAAGAAGTTTTGATGTATGTGATTGGGTATTCCTATGGCTACAACAATATAAACAAATATCCCTCAAGCAAGCTAAGAAGGATAATAAATTATCACCAAAGTATTATGGTCCGTACAAGGTGTTGCAAAAGATTGGTACGATGGCATACAAACTGCAGCTTCCTACAGCTTCTCGATTGCACCCAGATTTCCATGTTTCATGTTTAGAGAAGGTTATAGGCGATAAGCTCCCAGTTCAAACAATATCGCCAGAACTTGACGAGGAAGGAAAAATTATATTGGAACCGGAAGCAGTCACAGAAACAAGAACGCGATAGCTATGAAATCAATCAATTTCGGAGTATCTCATCTAGTGGAAGAACTTATCGGCTGAAGATTCCACATTGGAGGATGAGAATTTTATACAGAAGCATCCAGAACTACTCAAGCATTGAGGACAACACTTTTTTGAAGGAGAGGGGCATGTTAGGTCCCTATAATACTAGTGATTACCCCATTACTATTGTAGTTGTATCCCTTATTAATATTGTTGTGCCCCTATTGCTCCCATATTTTTATTATTGTGCCCCATAGAATCCCTCTATTGTTATTTTTATGGCTTTATGTTATTATTGATAGGTTGTTGGGTTATATTGTGACTCCTTAGACTCCTATATATAGAAAGGAGGTTTTGTCATTTGAATCATTAAGGAATCATTCATTTGTGTAATGTAAAGGAGGTTGCCCCCCGAAGAGGCTGAATTATAAGGCGTTGATCTATCTTTTCTATATTTTTGTGAGTTGGTTTCATAACAATGTGATAGAAATGATTTTCTTAAAATGGAATCTGGTGAAACTGTAGAGGATTTTCTTAATATGGACAAATTGCATTGTAGATTTTCAACTTCTCATGAATTTTTAATCAAAATCACAAGATATAGATCTACACTATTTCTCTGTGGACATTAATTCACAATTTAGAATAAAAATTTCAGACATGCAAGAGGGAATAGAAAACATGCAACACATATTTTTATCTCGAGAAAGAAAACTGCTAAAAACCCAAATGCCTCTTACATTACTCAAATGAAATAGATATGTATTAAAAAAAAATTGCTCAGCTGAGCTCACCCTGTAAGTGCACAACCTATCTCTCTACTCATTGAAAATCTGCGGCCCAGTCTTAGTCAAATTTTCCTTTATCTTGAGCTCCTATATCATTATGTTGTTCCCTAAGAAATTATCCCTTATTATTTGGGAAATTCCCTCAAATAAATTCCACAATTCTTTTAGGTTGATCATCTAACTAAATGTAACACCTATACACTAGAGACTAATCTACAACTAATATTACACAACCTTGGAATCTTCACCTCAACTGGGTAACTCAAATTATCTACATGCACTTGTTATTTTGGGTTGGTTGATAAGTTAAATGGATGATCACTGCATTTGACTAAAGTCCCACTACTTAATTGAGCTTCCACTGGTTCCTCCAAAAGTTGGAACTAGTCTATAATTGAAAACAACTTGGGATAATTAGCCTTGATTGCTACAAATTAGAAATCACACATGAATAACTGAAATATAAGTCCTCTAACTCCAATTTACTGTGTAAACTAGGTGACATAATCCATGTCACAAAAGTTAACATCATCCAAGTTGTCCGGTGATGTGGAAATTCAAATTTTTTTAATTTAATCCATGAAAAATCAAATTGAGAATTTCTTGCTGCATTTTTCAACACTCCATATCAAAAAGAAAGGGATTATCAACCACCCTTGTCCTACACATGTGGAACTCGAACTTCCCTTTTGACAAGGCCTTTGTCAAAATGTCAGCGTCTTGTTCATATGTTAGAATGTTCTCCAACAAAATTATCTGCTTCTGCACACAATCTTATAAATGGTGATACCATATATCTATATGCTTGGATTGATCGTGAAAAAAAGGATTTTCAAAGAGCTTGTTGCAACTCTGATGATCATAGTAGATCACAATTGGATCCATCATCTAACCAAACAATCCAACACCTTTATCATCCATATCTCCTCACATGCTACTTGACTGACAATCATGTATTCTTCTTATGTCGAGCTAAGTGCCATAGATATTTTCTTCCGGTTGTACGAATAAATTGTTGACAACCCAATACTGAAAATTCCACCTGATGTACTCTTTTGGTCTAATGGACTCCCCACCCAATTTGCATATGTGAAGCCACATAGATTCACTTGCTTTGTCTATCTGTACTGCAGTCAAAACTGGGTAGTGCCACTCAGGTATTGTATAACATGGTTAGATTCCATGAAAAATAATTTGGTTTGCCTAACTATATATTGTGTTAGTTGGTTGAATGCATAGCACATATATCGTCATTTGTTCACAAGATACATTAGTGAACCCACCAACTTCCGGTAAAATGTAGCATCCACTTCCTCACGTGAACTGGCATCCTCTTTCCTCTAGTTGGTCACTATATGTGTCTCCATGTGTTTGCAACTGTCCATGCAAAACCTTTGAACTATCTCATTAGCATAATTTCTCTTAGAGAAAAAAAGTTCCCCACCATCTTTCCATACTTCTATTCTAAGGATGTAGTGCATGAGACCCATGTCCTTCATTTAAAACTCTCTTGCAAGGTCCTCCTTGCAAGATTTGATTAGCTTATCATCAAAAATTAAAATCAGGACATCAACATATAAGAAAATAAACAAAAAATACATCTACCTATATATGATAGAGGTTTGCGTCTGCTTTACTTTTGGTTAAGCCCAAACCTGTTAGATAGCTATTGATCCTAATGTACCAAGCACAAGGTGCTTGCTTGTGACCGTACAATGCTCACCTGAGTTTGCACACATGAGACTCCCAATTAGAAGTCTCAAAGCCTTCTGATTCCATGATATACATCTACTCCTTAATAACTACATTGAGGAATGTTATTTTCACATCCATCTGGTCGATCTCCACCCAATCTATGCAGTCAGATAAATAATTGATCTAATGGATGAGTACCTTGCTACAAGATTAAAGGTCTCCTCATAGTCAATCCCCTCAACTTGAGATTACCCCATGGCCACAAATCTATCCTTGTACTTTTCTTTTCTTTTGTTTGTTGCATGATTCAGCTTGAAGTTCCATCTCAAACACACAACTAATTTACTTTTTTGTCTTTGGAATACTTCCCAAACACTATTCTCTATAATGTATTTGTATTCCTTCACCATTGCATCAACCCATATTGGTTTATTTATTGCTTCCACAAAAGAGGATGAGTCAGGTTTTACAAGCTCAGTCATTAGATCGATGTAGCCAGTGGACCGATCTTGTGACTTTCTCTACCTATGCTAATTTGAAGGAGCATCCACATTCTCCCTCACATATTGCACAAGTCCCTCAGCTTCCCTGGTCCTTTTCCTGCCTTCTTTGGATGGTTCTACTTGAGTGGTTGTATCCACACTTTTCCACTACTCTTATGGCTGCTCCGCAACTTCTTGAGGTTCCTCCTTTGGAGCTAAAAGCTCCTCTTCTGGTGGGATCTGAATCTCCCTGTCAAAGAGCATCACATGGCTTCATCTTCTTCAAATTTTACATCCCTTCAAATAACTATCATTCTTAGGGATAACAAGTGCGCATGGTAGTTGTGGGGAGTTTCTATGTGGCCCAAAACTACCCTCAATTCTGTTGTTAGATCTAGCTTCTTCCTTGATTCTTTGGAGACATGGTATTAAATAGAGGATCCAAAACTCTTGAAGTGTGACACATCCAACTTTCTCCCTGAGAAAGGCTCCTACAGTGTAATCATGCCAAGGATTTGATGAGGAAGATGGTTCTTCAAATAGACTAATATGTTGGATTCCTTGACCCACAAAAGCACAGGTAGACCTTGATCATGCAACATCACCCCCGCTACTCCCAAAATGTTATGATTCCTCCTCTAAGCCACCCTATTCTATTGTGGGTTGTGTGGTGTTGTAAACTCTTGTCAGATTCATTCTTCTGCACCTAAAATTTTAAATTCATTCGACACATACTCACCTTCATTGTCGCTCTTGAGATCGTTCACCTTCATGCCCATTTATTTCTCAACGAATTCCTTGAATTACGCAAACTCAGAGAACATCTCATACTTCTTCCACGTGAAGAAGATTCAATGCTTCCATGAGAAGTCATCAATAAAAATGAAAAAATATTGGTGCTTGGTATTGGAGGGTATCGAGAAAGGCCCATAGACATCAGAGTGGATCCTTTCAAGGACCAGATGTGCTTTATTGTCCCAATCATGGAATGTGGATTTTATGTACTTCTACAAAGTACATCCTTTACATACATCTTGGTGTTGAAATGATCCTTTGGGGAGGCATGTGGTTATCTTCTATGTGATTTTCAAAGTGCCATGATGTAAATGGCCAAGTATTATATGAAAAATTTCACACACATCGTGACTCTGCACTCTCTCTGCCTTTGTGCTCAATGTAGCAAAATCCTCCACATATAGTACAGGTTCTTCACAAGAACCCCAATTTTCTCTACCTATCCCATGGCTATGTGTCTCGGGAATACCTTTCCTTTGTTGAAGATCACATCATAACCTTCTTGCAAAATTTCAACATAAATGATATTTTTCCTTAGACCCAAAGCAAACATGATATCCTTGAACCTAGGTGGTGATCCTAACTCCCTCTGAAAGGTGACTGTGCCAATATCAATCGCGATATACCTTCTATCATCCCCCATATCAAAGTGCATATGGAAATGTTTCTCCTCTTGGTCAGTTAAAAAATCTCTGTCTCCCATCATGTGGAATGATGCACCCAATTCCAAGTACCACACACTACACATCACTGTGCTAGCCATGCATGCAATGATGGAAAATTCAAGCTTGAACTGTGAAGCTAAAGCTTCACTTGTTTCTCCTCCCGAGGTCTTCTTTCTTGCCTTATTGTATGGACACTTTGTGGCATAGTCCTCAAATTCATGACAATGGAAGCACTTAATTTTTAACAAATCTTTCTTCCTACGTGCGTCATGGGATTCTTACTTGGATTGAGATTTCTTACCTTTTCCCTTCTTTGCCCTTCCAACCAATGCAAAGTTTTCTTCGTCCTCTCCCTTGAATGAAGTCCTATCTCTGGTATTGTTTCTTATTTTCTCTTGTACCAAGTTGAACCACACGTGCTCCCAACTCAGTAGTTTCTCCCTCGCATTCACTGAATCTTGATAGTTATATCAACTCTTGGGAATGCCTAGAAAGGCTAAGGTTACCAAATCTTCTTTAGGGACATTAATACCGACCCTGCCAAGTTCATCACAACACTATGTAAACTTTCTTATATACTACAAAATTATGTCATTCTTCTGCATCTTGATACTAAAAAGTTTATCCTTGAGTGCCAGCTTCCTATGGTCACTATTATTTTAGAAAAATTTTGTCAGTGCTTTCCAAATAATGAACAAAGTTTATTTTCGATGGATATTTGAGACAACATTAACCCATACTCCCTCCAAGATTATTCTCCTCACTTTGGCTTCTTCTTTTTTCCAATAAGCAAGGTTTTGGGCATCATATTCTGGAGGCTTTGTGACATTTGTCTTGACATATTCTAGCAATCCATTTTCATCCAACAAGGCCTACTATAGCCTTAGTCCGTTTAAGGCCATCTTTTCAGCTCTTAAGAAATCCTGCTACAATGATCTTCAAATTTGAACCTCTCAGAAATAACTTTGAATTTCCTGCTCTAATGTGAATCTAGCTATGATACCATGCAGAAATTAGGTTGTATATTTTCAACTTCTCAAGAGGTTTTAATGAAAAATCACAAGACACAGATCTACACTACTCCTCTGCGGACATTAATTCACAATTAAAAAAAAAATAGACATGTAAGAAGGAATAACACACATGCAACAAGTATTTTTATCTGGGAAAAGAAATCCACTGAAAACCCCAATGACTCTTGCATTAATAAAATGAAATAGAGATGTATTACAATTTCTTTTATCAACTAATCTCACCCTGCAAGTGCATAACCTATCTCTCTTCTCACTAAAGGCCTCACACACAGAGTTAGTCAATTTTTCCTCTAGACTAAGCTCCTAATTCCTTGAATTTTTCCTTGAGGAATTAACCCCTATTATTTAGGAAATTCCCTCAATTAAATTGTGAAATTCCTTTAGGTTGATCATCTAAGTCCATGCAACACTTGTTCACTCAAGACTAGTCTACAATTGATGTTACGTTGCCTTGGAGTCTCCACCTGAACTGGGTAATTCGAATTCTCTACATGCACTAGCTATCTTGGGTTGATTGATTAGTCAGTTGGATGATCAATGTGTTTGACTCAAGTCCCACTACTTAAATAACCTTCCGCTTGTCATAAATTAATTAACGGAGCACTAAAATACACAAAATATTGTGGTACACAAATTTAAAAATGCATTGAACAAGAGAGACACATATATATGTGACTCACGAAATTTGTGTTGTGTCCACAGATAAATATCCAGTCCTTCCTTTTATATTATCCAGTAAAATGAAGAGATACAACCTACAACAGATCTACTGTAATTTCCTCTTTTGTTTTATGCAATCTCCTCTCTCTCTCTCTCTCTAGCTCAAAATAATAATACACAACCGCAATACAATTCCCTCATACAAATTGAGGGTTTCCTTCTAGGGAAAAAACCCTAAATTAACATAAAATCTGCTGTCAGATCATCTTCCTAATGAATGACCCATATTGATTATGAAACAACAATATTTTACATGGAAAATTTTCATCTATTTTTAGCTTTCGAGGCGCTGCCCCTGAACCCCCACAAGGGGGGGCTCATAAAAGTTATCGTTGCCCCTCGCCCCCAAGATCCCCCTAACTAAATAAGAATTTTTATCACCACATTATGAATAGGGATCTAACACAGATGAAACAAAAAACCTCTAAACAATTTGGAAGATAATTAGGCTCCACACCTACCAATCTTCCACTTGGACACGTATTATATAAACTACATTGTTGCTTCAATTGCTTGATAACGACTCTTCTTGGACTTGGTTATTTCTCATCTTCACTAGTATACTTGAAGACCAATTGAAACTAAGAAAAATATCAATTTATCCATGATTACAACTATTTTTAACATATTTGTAGGATTATGTTCTTGCTTATCATTTCCAGCTTCAACATTCCATGTTCCAACACTAACCGTATGAAATGGTACTTTATTTGTATATGTTTAGTGTTAGAATGAAAGGTTGAATTCTTTGAAATATGAATGGAACTATGGCCATCACTATATAACCTTCTCATCTCGTGCTTCCTTCCCAACTAATCCTTAGACCTTTTTAGCCAAAATATTTCTTTACTGCATCTATAGCAGTAACATAATATGCTTTTGTTGTTGAAAGTGCAACAATGTTTTGCATTTTGAAAACCCAACTTATAGTTGTTCCACCTATATTAAACACATACCCTTTGGTGCTCCTCCTATGATCTCTATCACCCTCCATATCTGCATCAACATGTCCCTCTAGAGAAATTTTTGAATCACCAAAGCATAATTCTTGATTTATGGTACCTCTCAAATACATGAGAATCTAGTTCACTTCCATCCAATGCTCTTTTCGTAGATTATTCATATACCTACTTACAACTCACACTACATGTTCAATATTAGGCCTTATGTAGACCATTTGATACATTAAGCTTCCAACTGGTGATGCATATGGAACTTTACACATATAATCCATCGTGTCCTGAGTCTTGGGACACATATACATACTTATTTTGAAATGGATAGAAAAAGGTGCACTAATTGGTTTTTCATTTTGCATATTAATTATTTCCAACACCTTTTCTATGTACTCACTCTGAGACAATGTTAATTTGCAAATTTTCTTGTCTCTAGTTATTTTCGTTCCAAGTATTTGTCTTGGAGCACTTACCTCCTTCATTGCAAATGAATTTGCAAATTTTCCTTTGAACACATTTATTTCTTGCACGTTATAATCTACAACAAGCATGTCATCTACATACAGTAGCAATATAATACATCTGCCATAATTTTTCTTTTTAAGATAAACACAATGGTCAGAGTGACATCTAGTATAATCTTGTTTAGACATAAACTTGTCAAATTTTAGATATCACTACCTTGGAGCATGTTTTAAGTCATACAAGCTCTTCAATTTTCACACTAATTTCCTATTTGCTTTGACCTCACACCCTTGTGGCTACTGCATATATATATATTTATTCCTCCAAATCCACATGGAGAATGGTTTTCTTTACATGTAACTGCTCAAGATGTAAATATTTTGCTTCCACTATACTTGAATAGCTCTGATTGAAGTCATTTTAACAACAGGAGAAAAAATTTCATCGTATATACCTTTCTTTTGTGCAAATCCCTTCACCACAATTCCAGCCTTATACCTCTATTTACCTCCATCTTCTTCCTTCAACCTGTAAACCCATTTATTCTGCAATGTTGTTTCACCACAAGAATCTCGACTAAGTCCCAAGTCTGGTTATACATCAAGATTCCATCTCTTCTTCCATGTTTTTCTCCCACTCCTTCCTCGTTTCTACTTGGATTTATTCTTCATATCTTTGCATTTCAACCGAATCAATCAAAAATACATAACATAATAAAGGATAATATTGTTTAGGGGGTCTACTTATCCTCATAGATATTTTAACACCACTTTCAGGTGTTTGAGGTGTCTATTGGTGTTGTAGTTGTTTTTGTTGTAGTAGTTGTTGATCATTATGATTTCAAACGACCTTTACTTTTTCTGTGATCTCATCAAGCACTACATTTTTTTCCCCGTTTCTTTCTATTGACGACGCTAGACCTGTCAACATTCTGGGATCACCCCAGTATGAAGTGTCAACTAGACCTCACACCATTTGGTTTGGGAGTCCCATCCGGTATGATGGCCCGATTGCCATTGTCTTAAAGATTTGCCTCAACTCTTTCTTGTCAGTGGAGGAGAGTGGTTCACTTTGTCTTCGAGAAGTGAGGTTTGCATGCCTGGTGAGTGTAAGTGTCACTTTTGTCAATGGTTCTTTCACTATTGATGGAGAGGGTGAGAGTGAGTTCCAGGTCGATTGGAGAAGTCCTAACACTGCTAGGAACACACAACACAACAGGGCATGCACAGCTTCCAGCAGAGCAGTCCACACGGATGCGACTATCACAACATACGAGGTGAGGTAACACGTACAAAACTCACGGAGTAGTCTGAATGAGTGCCATTTTTGTTACAACAAGATTGATGTGAAAGGTCTATCTGATGTCTAGGAGAGCAGTCTACATAGGCGAGACAATGAACATATACAACACATTTCCATTAATAGATTATGTTTTACAAAAAACGAAGTAGTTCAGATTTAGAACACAAGTTAAAGCAACATGTATTACAAGTGTTAAAGAGTAGTCTTACAACAAACGTCATGAGACAGTTTGGTCCATATCGTGTGCGGGCGGTAGATCATTGAGAGGACATTTCCCTAGTACGAGAGGACATGGAAGGACACATCTCTAGTGTACTAGTTATCATGCCCACGGTAGGCACTGGGTAGCCACAATACATGTGTGAAAATGTGTTGGCATGTTAGTAGGCTTCTGAATTAAGTGAAAGATCCAAGACACATCGTTAAACCATGCATCACTAAGCCCAAGTGCAGCGTGTTGGAACTACTACTTACTCCTCAAAGAAAATATTACAGAATCTCTTGGCTATGTGGAAGGATCTGAGGTGAAAAGTCCTTTCATGTAGAAATGAGGGTGTATTTATATCCAAGAGTGAAACTGACCCTTGTGGCTATTCGACTACCCTCATGATTGTTTAAGTTCCATGATTTTTTGACTTACATGACTCTTTGTTCAACAAGTGAGTCTCTCGGACTTCCATGTTACATCAAATTGATTGATAGGAAGCCCATAATGGAGATGAGGACGACATGACTCATGACGTGACTTGACATGACTTTACATGACAATGTTGGTACATTCGTGGTGTTATTGGAGTGCATGTTGAGTTATAGTGCTACTAGGTGATGGATGTCTTCATGGTGTATCATAGCTTCACATCCGCATGACGAACTCCACGAAGTCTTCAATGGTCCTTGGTTCGCTTGATGAAGATTTTTCATGTTGTTCCTTGCTTGCATGCTAGAAGGCTTGACAGGTTCGTCTATTCATGAAGGTGCATGTTCGTCGCATTCATCTGCTTCGCATGCTTCATTCATTCCTTGGTTGGTGAACCTATCCTTCTGCATGTGCTCCCTTTCTCCATGCCATTCGTTGTCTTGTCATGTTTGTTGGTGTACATGTATCTGCAGTCACTCATGACGACATGACATCAAATCCAAAACCTCCTAGTCTACCATTACACATTACCATTTCGGATCCAGGTGACTGGGAGAGGCAGTAAGGTTGTGATGCCGGATGATGGCTCTGGGAAACTACTGATGAAAACTGTGCAAGAGTCACTGAGAGAGGGATGGGAATCTAAGTCGACAGTGACTATTAGCAAGGTCTGGCTCAGCTGGGAGGCCAAATAGCACAAATTTTAGGAGGAACAGTCTGTGCTGTTGGAAGGAAAGGCAGGCATGATCCTTGCATTTTGCAGAATGAATGGGTAGCGAGGCTGGACAACTAGATTTGCGCAATTTTCAAGAGGAATGAGTCGGGCAGCATGAAGGGTCAACAGGCAACGGTTGCATAATTTTTCTATGGAATTTCCCCGAAGACTGGCAACCAAAACTATGTAATTCCCAGAGGGAATGACCAGTTGGTTGTTGGGTCACTGGTAGTGAAACCTGCGCAATTCCAAGAGGGAACTTCTAGTTGGATGCTCGGGAGAATACCAATAGAAACTACGCAATTCCCTGAGGGAATTGGCAGTCTACTACTAGGGGTTGTTGGAAAGGAAAACTGCACTGAGACCAAGTGGCCAGCCTGCTGATCATCTCTACGTAATTTCTGAGCTGAGTAATTGATGGGAAATGGAAGGCCTTCCCATGAAAATTGTGCAATTTCTAAGATGAACAGTTCATTGACTGCAGAGATGACTGACTGAGAGAACTACACAATGTTCTGAGGGAGACAAGGATGGGCACCTGGTGTCTATCCGGCTTATCTGCACAATTTCCTCAGTCAATTGAGTGGGTGAGGTTAGTGGCCACTGGGAAAATTTTTAGGGGATTCAGTCCTAGGGTGACTATTGGGTCTTACTTCCTAGGTTGCCAGTATGAGAGTTGATTGGATTTCTTGTGGGAAGAGCAGATTGAAAAGACTATCTTAGTGCTTCTACATTGTTCTGGTTGACAGTTGATCGAGTCAATGGTAGGGTGATGGTCTGGCTGTCATAGGGGAGTCTGGTCATCAAAACTTTCATCAAAATGGCTAAGTGTGTGAACAAGCGAAAGATGCATAGGTCATCATATGGACACACACTCGCATGACTTGGAGAAGAAATGACCAAACCATCCATACATACATGTTCAACATGACTGACCAATGGTGTAAGTGATAAGCACAACACTTGTGATTGATCGGTCATTGATCAAGACAACGCTTGCACGACCATGACTGTGACTCTGTGTGTGAGTGTGATAGATTCTTTCATAGCGAACACAACAAGCACATACGAAGCAAATACTTTCGAGCATAACCAGAACATGGTCACAAGCATGACATAGACATCAGCATGCAAAGACTTGAATGCAATGAACAAGAAAGGCAAATGTAAATACTCACACGAGCTCATGGAGTGAACCCAAGCATGTGCAGTCCTCGAGTGAAACTCTTCAAGAGAGGCTTCGAAATTTGTGTAGGACAAAATTTTGGAGGGTGCTTGTAGCCGCTACAACACTTTCCCAAAATTTGATCCTATACATGACCTTTTATTTAAATATTACATCTTTGATCCTAATGATTTTGTGCTTTTCATAATCATATAAGCGATAAACAAAATCATGTACACCATATCCAATAAAGGTACATTTCCTTGATTTTTCCTCAAGATTTGCTCTATTTTTTTATTGATGTGGACAAAGGCTTCCCAACCAAAAGTCTTTAAATTATTAGTTTACCTTTTTACCTGTCCATGCCTCCTATGGAATACCACCATGCAAGGAACTTAAAGGTCCTTTGTTTATTAGATAAACATCAATATCTATGGAATCTGCCCAAAATTGTAAGGGAAATCACGCATGCAATGTCAAGCACCTCGCACGCTCCATGATTGTCCTATTCATCATTTCCTGATAGACCATTTTCCTGTGTTGTTCCTAGAACTGTTTCCTTTCTACGAATTCCATGCTTTTAACAATAGTTATCAAAATCTTTGCAGCAACATTCTCCATTTTATAATTTGAGATACTCCAACTTCTTTCCTGTTTCATTCTCAACCAAATATTTCCATTTTTGGAAGTATCAAATACATTAGATTTATTTCGAATACAATAAATCATTGTTTTCCTAGTTTCGTTATCAATAAAAGTAACATAATAATGAAAGCCACCGAGAGATGATACCTGAGAAGGTCCCCATACATATGTATACACAAGCTATAATTTTTCACTCTTCTTTTCCCTCGCAAATTTGGTAAATTTGACTCTCTTCTATTTCCATAAACACAATTTTCATAGAAATCCATTTCAACATGCTTCAAACCTAACAACAAATTTTTTGAGTGAAGAATTTGCATCCTCTGTTCGCTCATGTGCCCGAGCCTATGATACCGAAGTGTTGTATCTTCTACTGTGGAGGTTAAAGTGTTAACTTAACTAGAAATACTATTGCATAAATAAAATTTACCAACCTTTTGTCTCTTTGCTATTACCCAAGCTCCTTTAGTGACCTTCCAGGTTTTGTATGTAAAACTAGTTGCACAACCTTCACCTCCCAACTACCCTATTGAAATTATATTTTTATTGATATCTCGAACATACCTTATCTCATTCAATTGCCATTTTTTTCCATTGTATTTCTTTATAAAAACCTTGTCAATTCCAACGATTTTATAGTGTTTATCATCACCCAGACGAACCTGTCCAAAATTTCATTAAACATAGTAATGAAAATATTCCTATAAAGTGTGGGATGGAATGAGGCCCCTAAATCTACCACCTACTCATCAATAATATTATCTAACAAAAGAATCAAAGCATATTGCAACACATCACCTCTCACATTTTCTTCATGTTGTTTTCTTGTTATCCAGATTTCCTTTCTTCCAACATTTCCAGCACACTACCCCTAATCTAGATTTGGATCTACCTTTTCTTGACTTACTATGATTTCATGGGTTCCATCATCATTTTATTTTTCTTCCCCTAGTCTCTGCAATGAAACCATTGCCTAATGTCTCACTGGAGATTTTCCATTGCATTTCCTTACTAAGGATGGCACCAACAACATCATCAAACTCTAAAGTACTAGATACAAAGGCAGATTTATTGATAGCCATTATTAATCAATTACAACTTTCTGTCAATGAGCACATAAATAATAGAGATCTAACTTAATCATAAAATCTACCCCTATAGAATTTAACTGAGCAGTAACTGTATTAAACTTATTTAAATGATCAACAATAGATCCACCTTCTAACAAATTCATATTAAAAAAAGACTTCGTAAGAGATACCTTATTTGAGGTCGAGGGTTTTTCATATAGTTTGGGTCATCAAACCTTTTGTTTTTGTTTCCTTTGAAATGTTAAATGCCATCGACATTGTTGGACATAGAAATATTGTTCCTAGTGCCTTTCTATCGAGAATCATGCATTCTGCATTTGTCATACTCATTAACTTCATTGATTTTCCACTCAATGTTAGGTACATATATCTCTGATATAAATAATTTTCCATCTGCATCTTCTACAACATGTACTTTTGGTTGTTAAATTTCTTGATCGTAAACCTACCATCTTCCACCATTGCTCCCACTTGAACCAAATACCCTTCCCTCCTATGATTTTATCAGCCAAATAGGCCTTCGACTATGATACCAGTTGTTAGAAACTAATTAACAGAGCTACGAAAAACATAAAATATTGTTGAAACACAAATACAAAAATGCATAGAACAAGAGAGACATAGATATATGTGATTCACCCAATTTGGGTTATGTCCATGGAGAAACAACGAGTCATTTCTTTTATATTATCCAACGAAATGAAGAGATACAAACTACAGAAGATCTGTTGTAATTTCCTCTTAACGCTCACACAACATCATCTCTCTCTCACTCAGAATAATAATACATAGTCTCAATACAATTCCCTCATATAAATTGAGGGTTTTCTTATAGGGAAAGAAACCTTCAATTAACATAATTTCTATTGTCATATCATCTTCCTAATGAATGGCCCAATTTGACTATGAAATTTCAATATTTTACAAGGAAATGTTTGATCTATTTTTAGCTTTGGGGGTGTTGTCCTTCAATCCCTTCCAGGGAAAACTCATAAAAGTCATTGTTGCCCCTTGGCTCCCTAACGATAATTAAAATCACGTCATTTCCATACCGTTAGGAAAAGGGATCCAATAGGGCCGTAAGAAAAAACCTCCAAACAATCAGGAAGATAATTAGGCTTCACAGCCAACACCACTAGTTCCTGCAAAAGTTGGAACTAGTTTAATTGAAAACAACTTCAAATAACTTACCTTGATTAGTACAAATTAGAAATCACACATGAAAAACTGAACTCTAACTCCTCCAACTCGAATTTACTAAGTAAACTAGGTGACACAAGCCCTGTCACATAAGTTAACATCATCCAAGTCGTCTGCTAATGTGGAAATTCAAATTTTCTCAATTTAATCAAGGAAAAATCAAATTGAGAATTTATTGCTACATTTTTCAATATAATAAATTTATTCACCTTTTATTATATTTTCCTGATGGAGTTATTTATTCAAATTTCATCATGGAATGTTTTTTGAATTTGATTCTACTCTCTTTGAGATATTTTGAATTTGAACCCCTAGATGATTCTCTATCCCCAAATTTTGCAAACCATGGAATACATCAATCTTTCGAGCAGGAATCTACTATTCCTTTTTCTCCTCATCCTCCTCCTTTTCTAGTACAAATTTGGGTGTCCCCTACTAATGATTTTAAAGTTCGAAAATTTGAAACCCAAATTGTAGATTTGTCCACTCAACCTCCATCAAATTCTCTTGATCGACATCATAGTGAAGAAACCTTGGAATGGTCCAGTAATTTCATGGAGCCTAAAATGAAAAATAATTCCTCTGTTTTTCAATATCACATCAATGTGCATAATTCAAGTCTTAAATTTGATTTAATTTCCAATACCCTTCACCTTCCATCCTCCATATTTCATGTTTCCTCTTTTCATGACCTGCTTGTCTCACCTACTTCAACTCACAATGATGTTCAACCCATTGTTTCTACTGGTAATCAAGAATGAGGTAGTTGTATTTAACATGTAGAGGAGAAAAGTGTTGAGATTATGTATTATCTTTCCTCCCTCTTTCAAGATGACAATATTTCCTTTCCAATTGATCTCATATCTTCTAACCTTGATAACATGTCAAAAGACTTTGAACCTCACATCTAATTTTAGACTCTGGATAACCATCACTGTCACATATATTTTTCCATTAACACATATGATGATGAAAATTCAATTATATCAAATGATATCTTCTCTTATTCTGAGGGATTGGATTTGCAAGGTATTGATTCAGAATCTATTTCTCACAGTTTACAATCTTCATTTGTAAATTGGGATACTCTTTTAACTCAAAATGATCCTAGATATTCTTTAATTCATACATCCTTCGATGAAAAATATGAAGTATTAAGTTGTCAAGAACCTGAATGGTTGGAATATCTTGGTCAATCTGAGTGTCATATTGGTATGCCTATCTTTAACCATTATACTGATGATGACCTAGTTGTCAACTAAACTAGTGCTGGCAGGAAAAAATCCCTAAAGTAATGGTTGACAACCTCAACATGGGAGAATAAGATAATCAACAAAGAGCAGTCAGGCAAGCATTCCAAACATAAGAACTACCAAATGTGGACTTAGACACATACCCAAAGGTCGTACGTTTGATGATGTTCTTGTAAGGTCGAAACCCTCTGCTTCCTTCAGAATGAGAAGGCCTATAAGTCAATTCACAGAAGCATGTACATGAGAGATAATACAATATGTGTACATGAAATATATGTTATATCATCACATATAAGAACACAAATTATTATTCATGAGAAAATAACATATAAGGAAAATGACATGAGATTCTTTATTGATTAATGACAATCGTTACAAGAAAGGTACAACCTGATCCAAACTAAAACAATAACGAAGCCTTCCTCTGGATTCAGCCAACTTGAGCCATAAATACCACCTCTCTAACAAATGCAAGGAGATTTTGTAAAGATGAAGAACATCTCTGCATAGGAAACCACGATTTCCATATGGACTAGTAGTGCAGGAGGCACATGAAAATGAGACTTGATGTGGGAGAAAAATGGGTATAATTTCAATAGCCCTTATCTTATGTATTTAAGGCCTACCTAAGGGGTTTATATATACCACCTGAAATTAGTTAATTCAATTCTGCTATGAGCTCTTGTAAGTGGGCTCTTCATAAAACCCATGAATCTTGCCCAAAAAATACCATATTATTTTATTTTTTCATATTCTAAAAGGTATACATAGGTATAGATTTATCGGACCCACATATGTACAAGTTTTAGTGTGGGAAGAGTCACATATTGAATTTGAAATATTGATTTTTAGTATAAGATCAAGTTAGCATGCGAAAAACATGCCCAGAGCCATATAAGAAAATCAAGTCTACAAGAGTGATAAATGATAATATAAGAAATGCCCCTTAGTATATGAGGTCAGAATGGGTACATGATGGCCGAAAAATATTAAGTATAGGGAGAGGATTCATCCTAAAACCTGGGAGGAGATCACTAGATTCCAGCTCATCGAATACCTTCGGAAGGAATCAAAGGCAAGCATACCCATGCTCAAAAGTAATAAGGCATGTTTGTTGATCAAGTGTAAAGTGAATCTAGAATGTATACCTAAGTGAACATAAGGATTTGTAAAATACCTAATGGATGATTAGATCATAGCCTTAAAGGAACACAACAGAGCTATGTCTCAATATCACATGTGGAATAATATGTGACCAATGATGTAAGACGATTTTCTGATCAATGATGTTACATAACTGATCCTCATAAAAGTACCAATTCATATAGGTGGAATAGTGGTACTACATAAAATCACATGCCAACATATAATATGGTGTTGCAAAGGACTGCAACATATAAAGGTGGGAGGTGTCGTTGGTAAAAAGATGAAGGAGCTATCAGGTGGACCAAGATGCTGACACAACTCGATGTCTTCACCGATGTAGATGATACATTTATACACTATGTGGAAAATGATCTAGACTCGGCCATGTGAAAAATCGTTTGATTACTAATCATTGATGTGTGCCATTAACAAACGCGAGAAAACTCACCAATAATGATAATGAGTTTCAAGGTACCCTAGTATAATCTAACAAGTGCGAATAAATGTGTTGAAGTTGATCACTTGAAAGAATGTACCAATCAACAAAACATTGATGTATTCTAACTTTTGATAGCAAACAAGTTTGCCATTGATGACTGCAAACCTTAAGGTATTGAGAAAAGGACTCTAAATCTTATAGCCAGAACAATGAGTCAAAGTCGATGGGAAAAGATCTACTTGAAGAAAGGCATTAAGGTATCCCAGATCAACTAGTACGAGGGTAATCACAGGCCAATAATTTTGTAATAAATTGAATAAAGAGAGATGAAGTAACCATTTTGAAGTACATTTCTGACATACAAAAGATGTGGCTAGTGCATGACAAAAATCCTCTGGACCAGCCAATAGTGAAATCTGACATAAAGGTGAGGAAACCACCAATAGGGTCAAATGGAAACCAGGTACTGCATGAATCCCCATGTGTGATAAAGTAAGTTGACATCAAGCACAAGAGACATCACTCGGTGAAAGACCCATGATATTGATCAATGCTAAGCACAAGGTCATCTATACATGATGTAAATACGACTAGGGTGTGACTCTAGGTCTACTCTTAGAGAAATTTGTTGGATTCAATAAGCGCATACCCACAAGTAAGAAGTGAATGGGGACCTCCTTAACTATCATGAGTGAAGGACCAAATCGTTGATGTGATACTAAAAATAACTTGACAGACTAGGCATTGCCAACAAAAATGAGTCAAGGGACACCACAAAAAGGCCAAAAATAGGTTTACCTCACTTGAACATAATCACAACTCGATGTGTCTTTATGGAAGCATAAAATAACTTTGTATAAGTTTACAATGCAGGAGGAATTAACAAACTCTTCGTATGATTGGAAGATATAACAAACCGGAGGAGGAAAAAATAACTAACAAGGTCATGGCTTCCCTAAAGCTAGACTAAGTCCCATCCCAATGGATGAAGGACTCATTTTAAGTGGTTTGCTCAAGGGCGACACAACTAACTTGTGTTGCCATAAAATCATGAAGAAATTGTCTCACTCCTGCTAGTTTTTGGAATATCTAATTTTTTTATCTTTTTCATATTTTAAAGCTCGAAAAAGAATAAAAAATGCCTATAGTATAGTGGAGAGAATGAATGGAAAGAAAATTTTACTAGTTCGTGGGACTGGAAAAATCTTGTTCTTAATGCAAGATGGTGAATGTTGGTCATTGATACTCGAGGATGTTCTCTCCACAAAAAATAGGTTTCAATTCACAAACGATAATGAATGCATGGATTTAACTTGTGAAAGGTCATGATCAAAAGTGGCTTATACACGAGTCCAAATGACACTGACTTGAGGCCAAAACAGGTACAAGTAGTCAAAATGTAATGCAGTAGTAAAACTTAACACATGGGAGCCTTTAGGCTATAAGGCCATAAAACAATGAAGAAGAATGAGATTTCAACATAAATTCATGGTAGGACTAAAGAGGACTCTTGAGCCTACACAATACTTGCAGAATGCGTGACATCTATCAGCAAGCATCTAACTAGAAATCCCATAGAAGGAAAGGCTCTACCACTATGCTACGATTTTACAAGAGCGTGAGTGAAAGTGGTCAACCTTATTGAAAAATATCACAGTATGAGGTAAAATATGCATAATGAAACAAAAAATTGATATGTCTTAACCTATATGTTATCTAGAAAATGATACCTTCCACAATAGGTTAGCAATTGTGGAGTCGAAGCGGTGGAAAAACATCACTAGTCTTCATTACCCTGAAAAATAATCTCTCTCGGCACTTCAAGCAAAAGTCAAAAGTTCATAAAATTATAAAAAATAAAAATATTGAACTTTAGAAAAGTGGGTTTTTTAAAATTTGGTTATAAAAGAGCTTTTTGAACTCACCCCAATTCATTTTAACCATATAAGTCTGAAGAAGAGGGCTCCTGGAGAAAATTTCGGCAAACCGGTTCGATCAAATCCACTGGCGAATTCATCACACACGGTCTCCAGGTAATTCTTATCCTTAAACTCATCCATTTGATCCAATATTTCATGATTTTAGATAGGAATTTTTTTTTTTCAAATAATGCTTTGCATGTACGCAGGTTAACAACTTGAAATATGTGAGTTTTCAAAGGAAAAGTCACATGTATATGCAACTGTTCTTTATAAAAGTCACGTATATGCAGAGTAGAATGAAAACTAAATTTATAATGGATGAAATCCTTCAATTTTGTAGGATTTCGATCATTGAGAGAGAGAGATATAGCATAATAGTGTTGATAATGAAGTGTTACAGGATCAAGAATCATTGGATGGATTAAAAAATTGTGGATTGCTCAAATTCTTCATGATGCCCAAGATGAAAACACAAACTTGATTGTTTGAGATGTTTGTTCATTTTTGGGACCTAGAGAAGGGACTATTTATTAATTATCATATTCCATTAGAGATAGAATTTGAGGATATATACTTCATAACAAGGCCTTCTCAAATGGGAGAAGTGATTGACTTGAAAGGAAAGGTTCGTGGAGGCATTAACATTGCTGATTATATTGCAGTACATTGTGCACTAGACATTAACAAGATTGAATCACAAGTTCTGGTCAAAGCAATCATAAAATGGATAATTAAAATAATCCTCTTTACCATTACCAGGATAGGAGGTTAAACCTCACTTGATCAGGCTTCATGGTCCACTATGTTATTGGCACTAGACTTCCTAAGACTAGTAGTCTATCGTTGGTGTACATTGCTCTTGATCATCATGAAGAAACAATTGAAATTAGTTAGACATGGAAAAAGAAAGAAATTTAGCTATGGTACCATCCTTTTCTCATTTTAATTTGAGCAAATTCTAGTGCTACGACCCAGAGTAGCCACTAACATCGGTAGTCATTAAGATCCTAGGATGGTTAGATGGGTATATTTAATGAAGTGACTTGGAAAAGGTGGAGTCACTCGGTTGGCCTTCGATGATGAGTTCTTCCACTCATAGGAGAAAAAATTGGTGACCATATATGATTACCCCTATGCAAGTGTAGACTTATGAGAGGATGCAAATCTAGTACTTCCAAGATGAGCTGCATGGGGTGACATTGGTAAAATTTTGATTTTTAACTTTTTTATTTTTTTTATTTTTTTTTAATATAATCTCAAGAAATTGAAAATATGTTTTTATGGAACAAAAATATTACAAGATTAAATGATCATGATACACATATTAGACCAGTGAGACATGAGGGTGTACGAAGGCATGGGTGTCATGGGAGAGATGCAAAGAGAGCAACAACTAAGTCTAAGAGAGTTCTTCATGTTATTTAGAGGAACTTGGAGATTTTGACTTTCCAAGTTCATGTGGCAATGACAAATGATCTCCTCAAGGGCATACAAAGACGAATGGTTGGAGTACCACAAGAGTGGGTGTGGCTCTTACAACAAGTGGCAAATGCCATCGTATTCTTCTGAGATGCTCATCGAGGGCAAGGCCTATAACCTTAGATTTTTATATCAATGAATTTTTTTTATATATGGACATCATGGTGCTTAAGCCCTAATTTTGCAGGACATTTGTCCACATTTTGTATTATTTTGACATACTCTATATATTTATATACATATATTTCGTGATGATTCGATCATATATAGAAACGATTTTATGATATTTTTTATTTAATGTGATGAATGATTAATGTGCCAATCAAATACTTGGTTAGCTATAAAATCGGAAAATGCATTATCTAATTGTGGAATATGAATGAAAGTAATAAAAGTCAATTATCTTTGCAATAATATCACTCTGAAAAATTTGCGATGTAATAAAGGATCCCTCACAGAATAAATGTTATTTAATTGAGACATAACCAGTTATGAATCCAAATAAACCACTATTGATTCAATACCATAAGATATTACTTTGGAGTTTAAATTAATAACGACATTGTATTCAACCATATTATTATAAGCATGACTAATACATATGCCTCTTGAGACTAACAAATGACCAAATGGATAATATATTACCTATGCCGTGGAAGCTAAATTCCGAGTATGTCTACTAGCACCATATCCGAATCCTAATTACAAAATATCACCCATCGAAAATTGCCAAGCAAGATAAAAAAATATCATCATCACCATGAGACCCATAGTTAGAAACAAAATGCTATGTATAATGTTTACAAACCAAAGAAAATTCTAGGCAAGAGCCTAGGCATAATACTTCTTGATATAGAGCCCATTTCCAATTCATATGCACCTTCTACAAGAAGCTTTTAATGATATAAGGACTATATGACATGGGTTTAAATTTTCCATCCCACAAGGTGTCTTTTCTTAGATGTAGACCAAATCAAGCTCACCTTTAGAGAAAACCCTAGGTCGTACAACCTTATGATATTGGGCTTTCACTCTTTTCTTATGAGCTTCAATGAATGTGGCCACATGCTGATGTTTCTCATCAAGATGCTCCAAATGAATGAAGCATTCTTCAAGACTTGAGGTGTCTAGAAGAAGTTGGACTACCAATTTGAGAGATTGAATTTCACATTCTAGAGGAAAGATTGTTCTAACCCATAAACTAGCAGAAAAGGAGTACACAAGTAGATGTCTTCATAGACATTCGGTATTCCCAAAGTGCGAGATATATCATGACGTGTCAGTTGAACTTAGCCTGATTGATCGTCCTTTGTAGGATGGTATTAAGGTATTTATTAACAATTTCTACTTGTCGATTTGTGTGAGAATAATAAGGATATGAATTCTCCTCCTAAAATCCCAAATTGAAATCCAACTCAAGACATCATCTTATTATAAAAAGTGACTGACATGATCAGTGAAAATTTCTTTAGGAATACCAATGAATGAAATGATTTTATTGAATAGAAAAAGAGCTACTGTCTCACCATCATTATTGAAAGTAGGCATAGGATCGACCCACTTAATGAAGTTGTCTACTGCTATGATAATATACTTGTGGCCCTTAGCTAAAGCAGGATTACAAGTATTAAAATCAAATCCCCACTTAGTAAATGGACCAACAGTGATAACCAGAAAATGTGGAGCTCTATGTGTGTGCATTTTTCGAGTAAAACCTTGACAAGGATGGCATTTCTTAACCACTTCAATATAATATTTGAAAATCAAGGGCCAAAAATAATCTGCGTGCAAGAGTTTTTTGGTTGTAGCAAGCCTAGATAGATGACCTCCACAAGCTCCACTGTGATAGTCATTCAAAATTGACTCAGCTTCTACTAAGGTTAAACAACGTCAAAGGATTGAGACAATCCCCCAATGATATACAGTATCACTAATGACAAGATAATTTTTAGCCAAGTGACACAATTTTTTACATTCATCCTTAGGAAAATACTGAGGGAACTTCAAAGTCTAGAGATATATAATGATATCTCCATACCAAGAACCATGTGAGGAGATGAGAAAAATATGCTCATTTGGAAATGATTCTTCATAGAAAACATCTCCTTCACAAGGAAAATCTGAAATCAACTATGCAAAAACCAAATATTTCTTTGACTTAGCTAACATAAACTAGAGATAAAACTCTTTCGAAATGAAAATCCACTTATGGTATTTTCCCCCAACCACTCGCATACTAAGAACAAATTGAAATGGGTTGATGTCAGCCAATGTAAAGGTTCCTCTAAGTAGAATGTAATGACGGAGTCGCTATGCAACATGAACAGTTACCAAAGCTAATTCCTCGACATGAGAATACCTAAGTTCACGACCAACTAAGCCACAACTTAGATAATATATCACATGCTCCCTAAGGGCATTGTCATTTTGAACCAAAACCATATCAATGATTGAGTGTGCTGCTGCAAGATACAAGAGGAAATATCTACCATAATCAGGTGGATTTAGAAGAGGATCAAAGGTCGATTCATTTTTCAAAGCATCGAATGAGCATTTAGTGATGTCATCACAAATAATTGAAACTCCTTTATTGAGTAAACACATAAATCCTTTTCTGATCACAACATAATTTACGATAAATCTCCTTAAAAAAGTAGCTTTTCCTTAGAGACTTTGAAGTTGACGGATACTCAACGGGGCAGGAAATTGAAGTACTCCTTAAATATTGAAGTGGTCTACATGAATTCCTTCATTAGACATGATGAATCCTAATAACAGACCAAATGTAACCATGAAAATGCACTTATTAGGGTTTAGCCATATTTTGTAGTAACAACATCTCTCAAAGACTAAAGGAAGGTGTTATGGATGTTCCGCTCTCTTTCAAGAGTGAATAGTTAAATCAACCAAATATGCTTCATTTATATGCTTGATGTCATGAAAAGCATAGGACATAGCCTGCTAAAAGGTAGCCCCAACATTTTTAAGGTCAAGAGGCATTTTCCTGTATGCAAAAGTACCCCTGGGGAAAATAAATGTTGCCTTATGTTAGTCCCCAGGATGAATTGTTATTCTATTATATCCCGAAATTCTATCCATGGAGGAAAATATTTCATTTCATGCACACTCATCGATAATATGATCAAGAAACAAAGTGGGGAAATTGTATTTAGGACAAGATTTATTAAAATCCTTAAAATCGATGCAGATGTGGATTGTTCCTTGATTTTTATCAACATGGACTGGATTTGAAACCCAGTTAGTCAAAGGAACAAAGTAGATGGCACCCGTGCTAAGAAGCTTCTCTACCTTGGCAAGAATAGTCACAATCATACACAAGCCACTCACGTCCACCTATATACATGCATATCCAACACACCTACAACCTAAACAACTAGGTTGACATCAGTTCCAACCAACTAACACATCTACAACACTTCAACACAAATTAATTCCAACATCTCTCTCTCTCTCTCTCTCTCTCTCTCTCTCTCTCTCTCTCTCTCTCTATTAATGTAACTTTGAATAATTGTTAAAATTGGGCTCTTAGCTTCTCCTTAGTTATAGAAAACTCATGCTAGTTAACTTAAGGTCATGACAACCTATCTTTATCTCTCTCTATCTCTCATTTATCCATTGTAATCACTAAAAATCTCATTTTTTGTATTTATCTCAACATTTCCATAAGGATTTAAACATTTCAAGTTTTAGTTGTTCCAATTGTTCAATTTTCTTCCATGCATAATAATTATTCTCCTCATTCTTGCATATGTTTGATGTCTAGTTGTATGGCACATTTAAATAAATACTTGACACATTATCAAGGTGGCCATGTGGAAGGTGGGCTTCTAGTCAATGTCGATGAACATATAATGTACATTAGCTATTTTTTAGAATTCATGCAACAACATTGGATGTGGACAACATTCATTAAAAAAATTCATCCACACCAAGTTTGAAGTTGATTTATTGACAATAAATTCATGCAAATATCAAAAAGGTAAACCATTACATTAAAAATGTATTCTTTGCAGTTTGTACGTCTCTACTCAACCTTCATATTTCCATTCCTCATGTGACCTAGATATTGTCCAACTTAAATTGATTCTCTTGCATCGCTTTATGTTTGGAAAGGTACTGTAAATGTGAAGGTGGGCATGTGTGTATACCACCCACCTTGAGAGGTGAATGAGTGTGTGCATTTTTGTGTGTACTGCCCAATCTTCCTAAAAGTCAGGAAAGTAGACATATGGATGTTTTCATTTGTACTTTCATACAAAATGGTTGTGGCATGTATGTGTACGTGTCCCACTCATCCTGACCTAAAATTATTGAAACACACATTTACATGTTCACTCAGACTTTCACCCATTACAATTGACATATATATGTACGTCACTCTTTTGACAAGAATTATGCAAATAATCTTTAAACGTTGCAATGTATTTCTCATTATTAATTAAAAATTACCAATATTCAAAATTATCCTTCTTGAACATAGTTTTACCAAGATGTCCATGACTATAAGGTAGATAACTATATAGAAATATTCTATGTTGTGGAATATATTTTTCTCAAATTTTCTATATTGAAATTGAATAAGCTTTCTTTTTACATTTTACCATGGTAAATTAGTAAGAGTTGACAGCGTGTTAGTCTACTCCTTGATAATAACCACAAGGGGACAAAGATGAACCTACTCCTTGAGCCTTATCATAAGTATCCATCCTTTTGAGACTTGAAATAGAGTGGATGGGAGAACACCCTATCGTCTACACAAGGGGAGTTCAATTTTTTATCATCTTATACAAGTTAGAATAATCAAAGGTACTAGTTATTATTAGTTTTAGGTATAAGTATTTACTATTAAATAAAATAAAACTTATTATAATTTAATTATTAATTAATATTTATTATTAATTGGTATTTTAGATATAAATTATCTCAATTATTACAATTTGTTTTTGTAAGATGGATTTTGATCATTATATTTCTTTTTCAAAAATAAAATTATACATATAACTTAAAAACTGAAATAAATGATCTCAACCTTCCAAGAGGGAAAGCGAGTCAGTTAACAATTTGGTGGAGTCATATCTTAACCAACTGACCAAAATTTGAAATCCATAATCAAGTATAAAATAGCTAAACACATTGCACTCTCATGGAAACCTCTAACCCTAACTAGAAAATGCCTAAAGTCTGTTGACTTTAAATAAAAGGGACTAACAATGAGATGATTAAATAGGGGTTCCTTTCTAGTGGATCCTTGTTCAGCCAATGGGGAATACAATGTATGTGCACCACAATTATTTCCAATAACCCTATCACTTGATTCAAGATAAAATTCACTAGTTCAATCTCTTGACAGAGCATGGCCAACTCTCCCTATGACAACCCTATTTCCTCTAGTTCTATTGTCATGCTTTGACCAACAATGTCTTCATTCTCTAGTATAAGAGTGTGGTCTACATACACATATTTTTCTTCCTCTGGTTTGTCCTAAGTCTATTATAATGTTGGCCTAATCACTAACTACCTCTACCCTACTCATATCGAGCAGCAAATTTAGTTGGTCCTCTGATTCTTCTAATCTAATGTGTGTTGTGGATGAGGATGAGGCTCTTTAAAGAGTTGTAGGCTCTACCTCAGTTTGGGACCCACCTCTGTGGTCCCTACCTTTGTCAGCTTGGTGTTTCCCTCTACCTCGATTACCACTGTTTGGCTCACAACCTCCGCCACTATGTGGTTGACGGCCACAACATGGTGGGGTAGAAGCTTGATGTCTTAAGACCACTCGAGCCATATTCTCTTGAATTATGTAATACATGTAATACCTTGAGTTTGAGCTTAAGTCCTGATTTTGAAGGTTCCTGATATTTTCTACTCTAAGTGTTGTTTGTGTAGCCAACATGTTAGTAGGGTGACACAAAACAATTTCAATTAGCTTTAAAACCTATATGATGCGAGATCACATGATGCAAACATAACCTGTAAGTTTCTCCATGAATATTAAATATTCCAACATGCATGTCAACGATTTGATGATTACTAACGTTATTGATGGTAAGTATCTCCATATATAACCTACAACTACTCGAAGGAAGTTGAATAAATGTGTCCTCCCACTCCAGTTCTTGGATCTTTGATGGTCTTCAAAACCCTTCTCTCTAACATGATAGTCCAGCATTGCTATATGATTCTTAGGATCAGACATAGAGTTATTAAAACCACCTCGCCTCTATGAAAGAGATCCTAATAGCAACCCATCCGGTGGGGAATGGTATTGACATTTTGATTACATGTCTTCGAGTGGACACAATAAGTCATCCCAACCTAGGAGCAATTAAAATCGATAGAGTAGAAATAATTGTTGTTATAATCCCACTTCTAAACATTCAACAAAGACGATTGCTAATTCCCAAACCAGGAAATCCACCATTCCCAATATTCGCACACCTCGAGACAAGACATAAGAATCAAAGGGGTGGCGGGGGTAGAAAGGAACATGTCTTACCCGCATTTGTTCTTTCGTTCAGGCCTAACCTTAGGTGTTCGATTATAGGTTGGCTACTCATCCTTCCCTAGTCTTGGTGAGCCACCATCTCGTCTTCTCTCTATGATGGATAGAGTTATGCCTAGACCTCCTAGAAATAATAATTCATAAACAAGAGTTACCACCTTCCTATCTCTACACTTTTGGAAATCTATTTTCCTTGAATATGTGTACGCATCTTGAGATTTACACATGTAGGCGCATGTGATGGAGTGGTTGAGTCACCCCTGGCCTTAATTACCTTGAGGCTTGAACCATGACCGTGTATATTACTGTTATGAATAACGTTTGACATGCAAATGGTGCAATATAGTCTCTGTCATTTGTAACAGTAAATGATGATCATTATGAGGAGGAGGAACAGGATGGCCAATCAGTTCAAGCAGTCAGGAACATCATGTTCAATGAGTCGAGCTTCCAGGTGAAATCCACAACGAATTGACCTCTTCTATACCAATCCGATTAACTGAAAGCTCGGCATCCGAGGGAAGGATAGCACCTCGAAAATGCGTCTGAGAGTTTTGTAATGTTTTGGATTTTTGTTAAATGTTTCAGGTTAATTTAGTCTATACAAGTCCTTTTCAAAGTTGATATTTGAAGAGATGTTTGAAATATTTCTTTTATTATAATATTGTTTTATATTTGATATAATTTAAAATTTTTGGAATATTTTAACATTGGATAGATAGAGATGTAATTAATTATTTGATTAAAGTTAATTGTTTGATTCTGTGTTTTAGATTTTAGAATATTTTTGTAAGTTACAATTCAGATATATGTGGGTGTTTTAATTCAAACTAATCCATATAACAGAGTTATATTAATTACAACAATAATTGTATGGTAAAGATTCTATTTTCTTTTTATATATCTATTTATCTGGATTTTTGGATGTGCTGATTGTTTGACTAAATCAATTCTATATGCAAGATTTATTTGTTTATTTCAGTATACTGAATTGATGCTAGGTGTATTTGAATATTTTAATTTAAATTAATAAAAAAGTTAGACTGTTACTTAATGCATATAAGATTTTTAAATATTTTAATTATATATATATAAAGGTTATAGAAACTACATGTGTTATCATTTATTTTTTCACACTCAAATAAGATTTAGGTTTTTCATTCAAATATAGAAGCAAAGTGATTATAGGTATTTAATTGTTTATAGATCTTACGCATAACTGTGTTACTGACTATTATTGATGTCATCATTTTTGTTATTGACTTTTCAAATCTAATCAAAATTTTAACTGTTCAATTTACATAATTGTTATTTTTATTGATCTTAATCATCATTAGACAAACCACTTTTTTTTTAACCTGTATTTTCTCCATAATTAAATCAGTATGTATTAGCTAATAAAGTAGTAAAAAAATTGTGTTTAGAAAAATAAAAATAATTGAACAATTTCAATAAAGATTGACAAGTGATGAGACTGAATGTTTGTTTTCCATTACTTCAGAAAGAATTTTTTTAGGGTTTTTTGTTTTCTTAAGAAGATATTAGTGTTTAGACGGAAAAAATAATAAGAGTAAATAACTAAACAGATTAAGTAATCGAAGAGATTTTTTGGTTGTTATTTATTTTTTCCACTTGTTACACGACAGGATTCTGGAATCTAAATATTTTTAGAATGTAACATTTAAAAAAAAAAATTATACCTTTGAGGTTTAATATATTGTAGTCTTTAATAAATTTATGGTTAACACAGATTCGTCTCTCTTTCTGTGTCTACATTCCAAAAAAAAGTTTACATTTCTAAGATTTAATATATTTTAGTCTTTGATAAGTCTATGGTTAAGAAAGATTTGTCTCTCTTTTTCAGTATCTCCTCGCTGTTGTACATGTCCTGGAATTTGATTTACTCGCTGTAATCATGGCTAAGCATATTAATGGATCTTGCATCTGGTTTTTCTGAGCTTGGTATTGCGCCTTGCGTTCACTATCAAATGTGCCCAACCAAATATCAACTGCCGATTTAGAGTTACTCTGAGGAACAACTCGGTCGAACCGTTCTACCCTCCATCATAAGAAAATCCCTTTAACGCATCTTCTTGCTGCAGATCAATTCTTGCACAGCTTAAATTTCTTTTTATAATATAAGTATTTGATACCAATACCTTTACTTCAGTTTTAAAAACATCTTTTAATACATATAATCAATCTATTTTTGAGTATATATAATGAATTTAGTTTTTAGGTAAATTTACATATATTATAGTTAAAAAAAAAATATTATTAATAATAAATTTATATTTCTGAAATATTTCGAATATTTATATTAAATATAATATTTTTTATTAGTGATGTATAAGATATAATCATTATTAAAGAAAATATTTTTATTTTATATATATATATATGGAAAAAAAACTTAATTTTATATATTATTGATTAAATAATTCGAAAATTACATTATGTAGAAACATACCAAGCATGTTTTCAGAAAGTTCAATGAAAATGAAAATCAGTACTATATGATAATTAAAAATTTTATGTATGAAAATTTGTTTTAAAGTTTACAAATTATAGCTAATATTACTAGTTCTTAAATTGCAAATGATAAAATGTTTTTGATATTTTTGTAAAAACATGAAAATTTATATATATAGTCTTTATAAAATTATGGAAAATATTAAGTTAGAAGAGTTTTAAATTATAAAAATTTTCCGAATCATTTTTAGAAAAAATTGAAATTAACAAATTTTTTAAACTATGGAAAATTAGCCCACTTCAGCATATCAATCCTTAAAATTTTCCATGCATATGATTTTTTTGTCTTTTCAAACCAATATCCTCTCATCTTTACACTCCATTGAATAATTATACTATGTTTTCAAGAAGTATGCAAGTAATCAAGTCCAAATACTTTTATCCAAAATTAGTCAAATAAAAGTTTCAATTATGAATATAGAACAAGTAATCTAGCTGATCTATATATTGATGATGTAAAACTCATATACTTTAGGTCCCTATGTTTTGTGTTATATCTTCAAAAGACTTTTAGAAAGAGTATTTTCATATCAAGCCACCATATTAGAAATAATATTTGCATCTGCATTCCTCTTCCTCTCAATATAGAGGGGAAATAAGAGCTCATAATACCATGACAATCCTGAACAATAAGAAATGAAACTTTGAATCCCTTTATTTTTTAATATGTACACTACCCTTTCATTTCATTTGCAAAGTAAAGAAGAGCTCTAATGAGCCCCCAATCCCTATACGGATGTCAAAGAAATGTGTGAAATTAAGGTGTAAACTGATTCCTAGGAAAATGTGATATGATAGAAATTCATCCCCTTGCTAAGTCTTCTCTTGAAAAGTCAACTTGTTGTGCCCAAGCTATATATATCCAAAAATATAAATTTATGTCGATATGTAGTTATATTTCCAATTTTAATTAAAAAATACAAGTTACTTAATTTCTTTATTATTGTTATTTTTTTTGTTAATTTAATTATTTTACCTTTTTTAATAATTATATTTCAAATTCCATTAAATTTGTTTTTTAATATTTATAAATATTATAATATTTATAATAATTATTTAAAATGAAATATTGAAATAATTATTTTTTTAATAAAATATCACAAAACATTGATATTTAAAATAAACTATATCTGCAATATTTTACAAAAGTTCTCTTAGGTTTGTAAAAGAATACATGTTATAAATAACAAAGTAAAAGGCAAAACACATTAACATAGTGTGCAAAAGTTAATTTTTAAAGGTGGAGTTGAAATCCGTATTGATGAAGGTGGAGAGAGTTTCCCCTCTTTGAGTGGTGCTCGCTTAATCCGCATTGTAATTCCTCTCTATTTTGGCTTACCACCTTCAAACATAGAACTCCATATGACATTAATTAATTTTTCATATTCTAATTAAATATCATAATGTTAGCTTTTTTAATATTGAAAAATATTGTAAGATTTATAATAAATTAATCTAAAGATATTATTGTCTTTTTTTGCTTTCATTTAAAATTTTGACACAAAAATAATATGCCCACACACGCACACATATATAAAGTTCTATACAAAACTTTTGAAGTTTATAAGATAATGACTATCATAAGAAAGTAAAAAATAAAAACACATTAGCATAGTATTGAAAAATATCGTTTTCAAAAGTGGAATTGAAATCTATATTGATGAAGAAATAGAGAGTTTCTCCTCTCCAGGTATCCCTTGATTGTTCCTCAATGTGGTTTCTCCTCAGCTTTTAGGCTTCTCACCTCCAAACATAGACCTCCATATGAAATTAATGAAATTTTCATATTTCTATGTTGGAAACCTTTGAGCACTATTGAGAGGGTAGGGTATACTAGTAGTGGGTTTCTCCTTAGCTTTTAGGCTTCTCACCTCCAAACTTAGACCTCCATATGAAATTAATGAAATTTTCATATTTCTATGTTGGAAACCTTTGAGCACTATTGAGAGGGTAGGGTAAACTAGTAGTGTGATCTATCGTCTCTCATGAAGTCACTTACCATCTACCACTATGTAGAACTCCTTTCATGTATTGTCAAACTAGATCCCAGGAAACTATTCTCAATGAAAAATCGTCTTTGCATACGTGATCTCAGTGGCAAGATCTCATCATCAAATAGAAGATAAAATAGTAAAAATGTGGCCACATAAAAATTGAATACAATCAGATCCTCACAATAATAAAATGTTGGATAATACAAATCAAATCATAAGACACATGGCTATTTCTTACATGCATCAACATCTCCAACAAAACAATTGTGAGAGGATCATGTTGGCAATATTGGCATTGGTGTCTCCCGGATGTGGGTGTGCAGTAAAGATAAGGGTACGAAGGCAGCTGGATGGGCTAGCGCGTGGTTCTCACCCAACGCCATCTGGCCTCACTCGCTGCCAGCCTTCATTCTCCTGGTACGCTCACTTAATGTTGCGTTAATGCAACCCGACACCCCAAATTGGCATTTCTGCTATTATGTCATGGTGCTCCTCCAGTTCTTCATTGTTCCTCCTCGGTGAATGTTTGGTATCCTTGTTATCACAGCGCTCTACTCTCGGGTTAGTCCAGGGTATCGCTGCGCTCTGAAATGTGGGGTTGATTCTCAGTGGGATCTTTTGGCTTTCCAAAGACCTTCCTGTAGCTTTATTTGCTACCTATCCTCCACCATTATCAGTGCTTCTTTGAGTGAGGTTTCTCTCCCCATTCCCATCTCTCCTGGCTTGCAAAGATTTGCGGCTCGTTCTGTTCCCTCAGCTCTGTTCAACATGCCTATTTTGTGCCAAAGAATGGGTTGTAGAAGGGGAGGCTCCTGGGGGTGACCCATTCGCCAGCCCTCTTCCTCTTCCACGGACTCCTCCTCTTGCTCATCAGGATTCAACTCTGATTACCATCCAACCACCAGGAGAGGTCGTGGACGTGGCCGGGGGCAATATGCATTACAGTCGAGCTCTCACAATATTCATGCTCATACCGCCCATTTCCAAATTCCCTGTACTCTCAGTAATCACTCTTTCATTGCTTCTCAGGGAAAATTTTAAGAACCCCCCTTAAATTTATAAATATAATAAACGGGCGAATCTCCATGGTATATAGGAAAAATAGAAAGCGATTTTATCAACAATATAATATGTATATATATTTTTTTGGCGAATCTCTCACCAGGCATGGCGAATATTTTACTCAATTATAAAATCTTCTAAGATCTTGGCGATTCTTTCACTAAATAATAAAACTTTGTAAAGTCCTACTGAATCTTAGCATAGGCTACATGCTGGTTTAATTCCCCCATTTAAATAGGCTACATTCCAGGTGAATACCATGGGTGAATACCATGTGCCATTTTGGTGAATACCATGGGTCAATACCATGTGCCATTTTTATTTTTATTAATTCTAATATTAAGGTTAATAATGGTTTTTTGCATGGTATTAATAACAATCTAGTCCATGGTATTTGTCCCATAGTATTTTGGCCATAGGTTTCACCTAAATATAACCCATTTTTTGAGTGTTCGTAAATATAAGGTGGCTTATGGAGTAAATATAAAAAAATGTTTTATTTGTTTACCATACCTCTCGTTTATTTATATTTTTATTAATTTACCATACCTCTTTTACAAATATGGTATTTGGCCCATAGGGTTCACTTAAATAAAACCTCTTTCTTGAGCCTTCATAAATAGAACGAGGGTTATGGACTAAATATAAAAAGAGGCTTTATTTATTTACGATACGTCTAGTTTATTTATATTTTTATTTATTTACCATACCGTTTGAGTAAGTATAAAAAGACGTTTTATTTATTTACCATACCTCCACTTTACTTATATTTTTATTTGTTTACACCGTTACATGTATATAAGGTGACTTATGGAGTAAATATAAAAAAATGTTTTATTTATTTACCATACCTCTCATTTATTTATATTTTTATTAATTTACCACACTTCTTTTATAAATATGGTATTTGGCCCATAGCATTCACTTAAATAAAACCTATTCTTGAAAATGGGCGAATGGAAGGTTGTAAGTCCTAATTTCAAGGGCTAAATTTACCTTTTTTACCCTCTCCCTTAAAATAAGGTGGGCTATTTGAGGTGATTTGTAAAAATGTACTATCATACAAAATATTCGCCCACTAAAAATTTAAAACCCCTTAATTTCGCCAAAGGGCGAACATTCGCCCCTAAAATTATCCTTGTTGCTTCTGTTACTATTCAGTTGAGCGAAGGCACGGTTGGTTCGACATCGGCAACTCCAGATGCGACTACAGAGACGAGGGAGAAAGAGTCTCCATGCACCTCTCAAGTTCATAGCCAGCACAACAAGGCTCCAGGTAGTTCGGCCTCCCAGGTTATGTCAACTCGGGAGAGTCCGAGTGTTCCGATTGAAGGCGGTTCTCCAAGAGAAAAGGGCCATCCCTAAAATGATGATTATTCCTCCAGTTTTGGTTGTCGTATCATGGAAGAAGCACCTTCCACTGATCAAGATGCATAATAAGGTTTTCGTTCCCTGGTTGTAGTTTCCCTATTTGTTTAAAGCTAAGGGTTTTGCTGCTTTTTGACTTAGATTACAATTCTGACCTGGGCAGCGCTCCTATGATCATATGTAAAAGCTCAAACAAGTTGTTTCGGTATTCTGGTCAATCTACAGTTTTTGACAATGTTGTTTTCTGTCTCAATGTACGAGTCATGGTCCAAGTTCTAGTCAGTCATCAGCTAATCTTCTTGGGTCAATTTTCAAAAATGTAATGTGAGTAAGCCACCTTTCTGGGCTAGACCTCTCGAGGCCGAGGCCTCTCTGTAAAAATATTTTGTATCAATATAGGAGTAGACTTATTCAGAAAAATAAAATAAAATAAAATAAAATAAATAAATAAATAGAATAAAATAAAATAATAAAATAAAATAAAAATAAAAATAAAAATAAAAATAAAAATAAAAATAAAAATAAAAAAATAAAAAATAAAATAAAAATAAAAATAAAATAAAATAAATAAATAAATAAATAAAATATTGGCATTGGTGTCAAGTTAGGTTGATTGATTAATGTTGGTAAATGTTGTTGATGTCAATAAGCACATAAGTGATAATCTATATTGAATGGAAAGTGAACATAAATGTTGAATGATGAATATAAACGTTGAAAGTGATGTCAAGTGTAAAGGCTATGCTAACCAATGAGAAAGTTAAACATTAACACAAAAGCTAGAATATATATAATTGTTTGATTAGAAAATTTAGATAATCCAAATTTGATTTGTCTCTTGTAATTATTTCTGAATTATTTGTTAATTCAGCTCTACTTTTTTTACAAACAATTTTCTGAACTAAAAATGAAAGCAAAATCTTGTGAGGAGTTTTGGAAGTCCAAGATACAATGTTTCATTTCATATTCCTCAAAATAATATAAACAGGCAAGAGGGATTGCTTATAAAATAGATAATGTGGAATGAAGCAATGGTTCCTTTTTTTTTGGATGGAAATGGTCTGCATTAGAAAAAGGATGAGCAATAGAAAAAGAGAAGAAGAGTGAATAGAAGGAGCAGTTCAACAGAAAACTTGACAGCATAATTGGATATGAGGTAACCAACACTTGTGACTTGCGAAATTTTTGTTCTTTCCTATGTTGTAGCTTGAAAAAGAACATGTTGTAGCATCCTGAGGTAGGAGCCTCATGTGGGTTGTAGCTTGCAAAAAACTAGTGGGAGTTGAAGCTTACCTTGAGGTAGGAGCCTCTTGTAGGTTGTAGCCTACAAAAATTCTAATGTGAAAAGGAGGAGCAGCTTCCCTTAACATCACTTTCAGCCTAAATTTTATGGTTTTGTCCCTTAAGGGTTTCCACTTATATCTGGTGTCTTCATGTGTTTGATTATTTCATGTTGTATGAATGCATTGAAGTCTTAATAAACATATCAGCAATCCGTTGTCCTTGAAATCTGCAAAAGAAATACAATAATTACTAAGCACAAACATAAATCATTAATTGCATAAGAAGAAGATTAAGTTGAGTAGAAATAAGGAATCAAATTATTGATTCAACACCCCCCCTCTCAGTAATTTCCCATCTTAAATATCCATGAGATTTTATAAAGATGATGTACATCTCTGCAAAGGAAACAAGGGTTTCCATAGAAAGTGGGAGTGCAGGAGGCATGGGAAAATCAGACCTAATGTGGGAGAAAATTGGATATAATTTCAATAGCCGCTATCTTATGTATTTTAGGCCTAGCTAAGGGGTTTATATATACCACATGAGATTAGTTAATTCAGTTCTGCTATGGGATCCTGCAAGTGGGCTCTTTTTAAAACCCATGAATCTCACCCAAAAAATGGTATATTTTTTTTTCCATATTCTAAAAGGTACACATAGGTATAGAGTTATAGGACCCCCATATATACAAGTTTTATTCTAGGAAGAGTTACATATGGAATTTGAAATATTGATTATTAAAATAAGATCAAGTCAGCATGGGAAAAGCATGGTCAGGGCCATATAAGAGAATCAAGTCTACAAGAGTGCTAAATGATGATATAACAAATGCCCCCTAATATTATGAAGTCATAATGGGTACATGATGGCTGAAATATATTAAGTATAGGGAGAGGATTCATCTGAAAACCTAGGAGGAAATCACCAGATTCCAGCTTATCGAATAACTATGGAAGGAGTCAGAAAGAAAAATCATGTCTAAGGCAAGCATAGCCATGTGAAAATTTAATAAGGCATGTCCATTGATCAAGTATAAATTGAATCCAGAATGTATACATAAGTGAACATAAGGATTTGTAGAATGCATAATGGATGATCATATCATATTCGCAAAGGAACACAACAGAGCTATGTATCAATATCAAATATAGAAGAATATCTAATCAATGATGCAAGAAGACTATCTGGTCAATGATGTTACATAATTGATCCTCATAAGAGTACCAAGTCATATAGGTGGAGTGGTGGTACTGCATGAACTCAGGTGCCAACATATAATATGTTGTTGTTAAGGATAACAACATATAAAGGTGGGAGGTGTCACTAGTAAAAAGTTGATGGATCTATCAAGTGGACCAAGATGTTGACACAACCCGACGTCTTCACCAACTGTAGATGATACATTTCTACACTATGTGAAAAAATGAGCTAGAGTCGACCATGTGAGAAATTGTTTGATTACTGGTCAGTCATGTATACCATTAACAAACACGAGAAAACTCACCAGTAATGATAATGAATATCAAGGTACCCTATTATAATCTAACAAGTGTGAATAAATATGTTGAAGTTGATCACTTGAAAGAATGTACTAATCAAGAAACATTAATGCATTCTCACTGTCGACAGCGAACGGGTATGCCACTGATGACTGTAAACCCAAATGTATTTAAAAAAGAACTCTAAAGCTTATACCTTGAGAAATGAGTCAGAGTTGATGGGAAAATATCCTCATGAAGAAAGGAATTAAGATATCCCAGATCAACCAGTGTGAGTGCAACCCGCAGGCCAATAATTTTGGAAGAAATTGGATGAAGAGATATGAAGTAACCATTTTGATGTACATTTCCAATGTACACAAGATGTGGTTAGTGCACAACAAAATTCCTTTGAACCAACCAATAGTGAAAGCTGACCTAGAGGTGAGGAATCCACCAATAGGGTCAAATGGAAATCAAGATACTACATGAATAGAAGAAAAACCGCTTAGTGAAAGACTGATGATATTGATCGATGCTTAGCACAAGGTCACCTATCAATGATCTAAATATAGCTAGGGTGTGACTCTAGGTCTACTCTTAGATAAATTTATTGGATTCAATAAGAGATGACTTGCTAGTAAGAAGTGAATGGGGACCTCCTTAACTAGCACGAGTGAAGGACCAAATAACTGATGTGATACTAAAAATAACTTGACATACCAGGTATTGCCAACAAAAATGAGTCAAGAGACACCACAAAATTGTTGAAAATAGGTTTAGTTCCCTTGAACAAAATCATAACTTGATGTGTCTTTATGGAAGCATAAAATAAATTTGTATAAGTTTTCAATGCAGGAGGCATTGACAAACTCTCCATATGATTGTAAGAGATAACGAACCGAAGGAGTACTAAATCACTAATAAGGTTATGGATTCCATAAAGCTATACTAAGTCCCATCCCAATGGAGGAAAGGCTCATTTTAAGTGGTTTATTCGAGGTCAACACAACTGACTCATGTTTCCATAAAATGATGTAGAAATTGTCTCATTCCTGCTAGTTTTTGGAATATATGATTTTTTTGTCTTCTTCATATTTTAAAGCTCGAAAAAGAATAAAAGAATGACTATAGCATAGTGGAGAGAATGAATAGAAAGTAAATATCACTAATTCGTGGGACCGAAAAAATCTTGTTCTTAATGCAAGATGGAAAATGTTGGTCATCAATACTCACGAATGTTCTCTCCACGGAAAAATAGGTGTCAAGTCGCAAATGATAATGAATGCATGGATTTAACTTGTGAAAGGTAATGGTCTTATACACGAGTGAAAATGAAGCTAACATAAGGCCAAAAGAGGTATGAGTAGTAAAGATGTAATGCAGTAGTACAACTTAACACATTAGAGCCTTTAGGCTATAAGGCCATAAAACAATGAAGAAGAAGAAGAAGAATGAGGCTTTAACATAAAGTCATGATGGGACTCAAGAGGACTCTTGAGCCTACACAATACTGGCAACATGGGTGACATATGTCAGCAAGGATCTAACTAGGAATCCCATAGAAGGAAAAGCTCTACCACTATGCTACGATTTTACAAGAGCACAACTGAAAGTGGTCAACCTTATTGAAAAATATCACAGAGTGAGATAAAGATGCATAATGAAACAAAAAATTGATATGTATTAACCTATATGCTATCTAGAAAATGATACCTTCCATGATAGGTTAGCGGTCATCGATTCGAAGCGGCCAAAAAACATCACTAGTATTCATCACCCTAAAAAATAATCTCTCCCAACACTTCAAGCAAAATGTCAAAAGTTCATAAAATTATAAAAATTAAAACTACTGAACTTTGGAAAAGTGGGTTTTTTAAAATTTGGTTATAAAAGAGCTTTTTGAACTCACCCCAATTCCTATCCTTAAACTCATCCATTTGATCCAGGATTTCATGATTTTAAATTGATTTTCGATAGGAATTTTGTTTTTTCAAATGATGCTCAGCATGTATGTGGGTTAACAACTTGAAATACACGAGTTTTTAAAGGAAAAGTCATGTGTGTACACTATTGTTCTTTATAAAAGTCGTGTATATTCAGAGTAGAATGAAAAACATAATTTATAATGTATGAAATACTTCAATTTTGTAGGATTTCTATCATTGGGAGAGAGAGATAGCATAATAGTGTTGATAATGAAGTGTTATAGGATCAAGAATCATGGGATGGATTAAAAAATTGTAGATTGCTCAAATTCTTCATGATGTACAAGATGAAAACACAAACTTGATTGTTGGAGATCTTAGTTCATTACTGGGACACAGAGCAGGGGCTATTTATTATATATCATATTCCTTTAGAGATATAAGTTGAGGATATCTACTTCATCACAGGGCTTTCTCGAATGGGAGAAGTGATTAACCTAGAAAGAAAGGCTCAAAGGCCTATTTATTAGTAGAAGGCCTACCAACAAAGTTTTAATATTCAAATAGTGGAACTATCTTATAATGAGGCTCGAAGGCCTATTTAATTTTGAGAAACAATAGAAAACCATAAACATCCAAAACCCTAACCCTAGGAGATGAAGCGGCAAACTATGGGCCCCGTTTTGGGTAAAGTGGTACATCAACTTCCCAGGGTTGTAACTTTGGCATACGATCTCCATTGGACACGCACAATACCTTGTTAGAAATATCTATCTGAGGACTACAAATTTGGGATGACAAACATCAGGCCATGGACCCATGTTGCTCCTAGTTTTCCCAATAAACATCGTTTACGGCCTCAAATTGGCTTCGGAAGTTCAGGACCCAAAAAATGCCAAAAATAATAAATTCTGCTACAAATAAGGAAACTGAAAAACTAAAAGAAACAATGGTGGGGGTCCAAGAGGAATTGGTGTGTGGCCACCAATATCCACCCTTAGGAAGCAATGGCCCCCATTGCGTTGAGTTCCTCCATGAGATGAGGAAACTTCTGTTGAACTTGGCCCCTAGTGGGCCACTTGCCCTGTTGAAGGAGTTGGTCTGCTTTGACAACTCAATACAGTTGGATCTTCTACTGGCAAGTGTGCTTGATTTGTGTGTCCCTGATCAGATCAGTTGTAGCTTGTTCCATGCAATCTGGACTTAAATCTGTTGGTGTGAGTAGTTCTGCAATGTCAAATGTGTCTAGTAATGGTGGAAAGTATGGTCAAAGGTAGTCCACATTGAACACTAGGTGCAAGCCTATGGGGCAATGCTGAGCTCAAATGAATTGTCTCCCACATCCTTGGTAATGGTGTAAGGACCATATCGGAGTGGTTTGAGTTTTCTATAGGCTCCGGCAAGGCATGCCTTTTGCAAATGCAACTAGACTTTGTCACCCACCTGAAACTTGTGTAGCACGTCATGTTGATCATGTCGCTTCTTATACTTGGCATTTGATTTCTCCATAATGTCCTGGACCTACTAGTGGGTATGTTGGATGTGCTCAATGGAGTTGTTTCCCTTATCTATTTTGGACTAGACATGAGTCGAATCTACCTGAGTAGTTGCAAATGGCATGGCCACATCAATGGGACATAATGGGTGGAATCCCAAGCCCACCTGAAAAGGGTTGTGGCTAGTCGAGCTATGGAGAGCCTGGTTATAGCTATGTTGAACATAGGGGAGGCTCTTATCCCATGTGCATGGATGCTTTGAGTTGTACATGCACAGAATGTGTACGATCATCATGTTGACAACCTTTGTCTGACCATCAGTTTGGGGATGGAACGTTGTGGACTTAGTGAGTTTGGTGTCCAACATCAACCAGAGACTAGACCAAAATGTACTAGTGAACTTGTTGTCCTGAACTGAGATTGTAGACTGTGGGATCCTAAAGTGTATGCACACTTGTTCAAAGAAGAGTTTAGCAGTGGCTTCTGTTGTGATATTGTTCTTGCAAGCCACCATAATGGCCATCTTTGAGAACCTGTTGACGGCCACAAAAACACAGTCATTTCAATGCATAGTAGAAGGAAGGCCTGACATGTAATCCATGGAGATGGATTCCCAAGGTTGACTACGGGTAGGCAGCAGAGTATAAAGGCCTTGCCTCTGGATGGTCAGTTTGGCAATGGCGTAGGTAGTTCAGGATCTAATGTACTTTCCGACATCCTGCAAAAGATTCAGAAAATAGAAATAATTTTGTAGTACTTCCACCATTTCTCGGCCGAAAAAATAATGAACATAAAAATACCCTTCTAACATATTTAACCATTTATCTACAATGTCCACATCTATCTGACCCTCAAATATGGGAATTTCAAAGTTAACTTGTACCTTAAAGGGTGTGGCGCTTCCAGAGTAGCTATTGGAAGTATATGTGTCACCCCTAGGTAGCCGCTGAAAGCTCTGGGCAAAGTTTTCCATCATCACGTTCCTTTGTCACTCGAGGGTCTCTTCGAGCAAGATTTTGATAGGATCTCCTACCCCCTCATCTTTCTTTTCATCCACCATGGGAGGCTGTCGGGATTTGTGAGGTTGGTCTTACAAAGGTTTGACCAGTTCAAGCCCTAATTCCTTATATCCCGATCTCATTGGGGGTATGCAAAGAAAACAGAAAAATAGTAGACCACTCTAATACCATTGATCTAGATCTAAACATGAACACAAAAAATTAAAGAGATAACCATAAATACAAAGATACAATAGAAATAATACTTCACTTTATTAATGTAAAATACTGAAATATGCTTACAAATAGAAATAAGCGCCAAACAATGGGCCTCGTTTTCCCAAAAAACGTTGTTTAGGGCCTCAAAACGGCTTTGGAAGTTGAGTACCTGAAAAATTGCCAAGTATAGTAAATTGTGCTACAAATAAGGAAACTGAAAAACAAAAAGAAACAATGGTGGGGGTCCAAGTAACATTGGCAGGTGTCCACCAATATCCACCTGGATCACCTTCCCTAGTCTTAGTGAGCCACCATTGCCACTTCTCTCTATGATGGATAGAGTTATGCCTAGACCTCCTAGAAATAATAACTGGTAAACAAGAGTTAGCACCTTCGTATCTCTAGACTTTTAGAAAATCTATTTCCCTTGAATATTTGTAAATATCTTGAAGTTTACACATGGAAATGCATGTGATGGAGTGTTTGAATGACCCCTTGACCTCAATTACCTTGAGACTTAAACCATGACTATGTAATACCTATAGTCCCACCTCATTTGACACAACTCGAATAAAAGAATTCAACTATTACAATTTAAAAAAAATATGTCATATATATATATAGATATATATATATATAATAATTAAATGAAATAATATATATATATATATATATATATTAATATTATTTAATTTTTAAAATAATATTTAATTACATCTATAAAATTAATACTAAATTCGATTTGAATGTAATATTTAGTTTTAATAATTATAGTAGGGAAATCCATAATTTATCTACAAATATTTATAGTTGGTTTAAGATTCTCTTTTCCAGAATATAAAATTTTATAGAGACCTCATACTATTACAGTTTATAACCCAAAGAAAAAACGGCCTCGACAACAGCATTGTCGATGTCGTAATAGTTTATAACCGAAACACAAAATGGGCCTCATCACATGGTCGTTCATGCTCATTAAAGTAACATGAAACTTTCTTACACAACCCGTCCTTCTCTTGCACTTTGGAATGATTCATTATTTAAAACAAAATTAAAGTATCTTTTTATTTCAAATATGAATTATCTGTGAGTTATTTATTCAGTATTGATTAAAATTAACAAAATTAAAAATGATTTAACTTTAAATTATATATATATATATATATATATATATGTTACTATAACATATTTTGAATATTTATATTAAATATATAAAAAATATTATATTATAATATCTACGGAAATCATTCACGATTTGTCTCAATTTAAGCTTGATGTTTGATAATGAGAGTTAACTACGTTCGAACACTTTTTTCAATTTATGTATTTTTCTCTTTCTAAGGGAATTCATTTTACAGATCTTACGAGAAGGTTTTTCTGCCTCACATTTGAATTTTCAATTAATAACTGGTGTAATATATTATTTGCTGCTTCTATCCATTCATTCATTCGAGCAACATGTTAAGGAGCTTAGTGAACCATAATTATCATGATTTATGTGACAGGATTAATTTGGTTAAAATGGAATCTGAGGATTTTCTTAATCAACTTCTTTACTTTTGCTATGAATTTCTCAAGAGAGTTATTTATGAATTAGAATTTAATTCTATTCTCTTTCATATCTTTTGAATCGGAATTTTCTTATGATTCTTTCCCTAACTTCTACAAACTATGGGATACCTTGGAAGAATCCTATGATTCTTTCCTCAACTTTTACAAACTATGGGATACCTCAATCTTCACACGAGTAACTTACTATTCCATTTGTTCTTTGACCTCTCTTTGTCCTCTTCCTTTTTTCGTACAAATATGGGTGCCTGGTTGTGATGTTAAAGTTGGGAAAATTGAATATGAAATTCTTCGTATATCTATTTGACTTTCATCAAAATTCTATCGATCCATATGTATGTTACTGAAGAAAACTTGGAATGATTCAGTAATTGCATGGAACCTAAAATGAAAAATCTTTCCTCCTGTTTTCTAGATCACACCAATATGCATAATTCAAGTCTTGAATTTGATTTAATTTTTTATACCCTTCAACCCCTATTATCCATGTTTTATGATTCATGACCCCCTTGTTTCAACTACTTCAACTCACAATGATACCCTTCAACCTTCATCATCCATGTTTTATGATTCAAGACCCCCTTGTTTATTTCAGTTATTTCAACTCACAATGATGTTCAACCAGTTAGGTAATCAAGAACGAGATAGTTGTATGTCACATGTAGAGGAACAAAGTTTTGAAAATAGGTCTTATATTTCCTCCCTCTTTGAAGATGATAATCTTAACTTTAATTTCCAATTTTCTAACCTTGATACCCTGTCAAATAACTCTGAACCTCAAATCCAAGTTGCCACATTGGATAACAATCATTGTGATATATTTGTTTCCATTAACACATATGGTGATGACAATTCAAGTATATAAGATGATATCTTCTCTTCCCCTGAGGACTTGGATTTGCAAGGTATCAATTCCCAATATGTTGCTCGCAATTTACAATCTCCATTTGTGAATTGGGATGCTCTTTTAATTCAGAATGATCCCGAATTTTCTTTTATTCATACATCTTTGGATGAAAAATCTGAAGTAGTAAATTTTCTTTAATTCATAGATTTTTGGATGAAAAATCTGAAGTAGTAAGTTGTAAGGTTCTTGAATCTTTCGAAGATCATGGACAATCTTAGTGAAATATTGGTATGTTTATCTTCGACCATTATACTTATGACAATGATATTGATCCTGTGTTTTTTGAAGTTCAATCTGATTTAAGTACAACCACAACTCCTCCTCCTCCTAAGTGTTTCAAACATTCTTCACCTCTCGCAGACTGTTAATTGTACCTAGATATATTTGATAAGTTTGTCACACCAACAACCTCCATAAATCCTTTCTATCGTGATCAAACTTGTCACGGTAGTATCCTTTCAATCTTTATTGAACTTATCATGGTAGTTATAATGTACAAGATAGTGTGATACTACAATCAAAAGATGAAAAGTTTAAATCTATTAATCGTGATCTATGCAATTGTAGATATTTAGTAAGGAGGAAAATGATCCAACCTTGAAGGATCAATCAAACTTATCATGGTAGTATCCTTTCAATCTTTATCAAACTTATCATGATAGTTATAATGTACAAGATAGTGTGATACTACAATCGTAAGATGAAAATTTTGAATCTATTAATCATGATCTATGCAATTGTAGATACTTAGTAAGGAAGAAAATGTTTGAACCCTGAATGATCAATTGATCAACTGATTGATGTATTTTAATTTTCTATCATCCTTGATGTGTTTAATATTAAATCTAACCTAACCAATGGCACTAGTAGTGTTTTCAATGATACATCTGTTGATAGTGATGCATGTCTACTAGTTCATATTTCCCAGCCACCCAAATTTGACAATCCACCATCCTAAAGTCGAGAGACATGTTAGGAAGTTTAGGCACTTCCCCAATGCTAATGGGAGATGGACAGATCTCCAAATTAAGTTGGATTCAGATCTTCACTCATAATTTTCTATTCAAACATATCATATATATATAAATAGATATATAATTTTGATTTTTTTAGATGTAAATGAAAATATTAAAAAAAAATTATTTAAAAAAATAATAATTAAATGAAATTATATATATATATATATATATTATTTTATTTTAAAAATAATATCTAATTTTTCCTAGAAAACTAAATTCCATTTGAATTTAATATTTAGTTTTCATAATTATAATACTGAAATCCATAAGTAACCTAATTATGTAGGAGCATCTGGTTAACAGGGCGGAGTTAGAAAGAAGGATGACATGGTTTCTGAGAAGGACAGGAGACATAGCTCGCAGAACGGACAACAAGTCTGTTTCGTTTCTACTTTTCAGTTAGTTTTATTATTATTTGTTGTTTTTTTGGTTTCTGTTCAAAATGCCTAAAATTTTGTAACAAGTTCTAATTAGGAATAGTAATAGTAGTTAGAGTCATTAGTCACAGAGCAGTAATTTACTATTGGAAAAAAACAGACAAAGGGAAACAAGCTAGCCATAAAGAAATATCAAATATGTAATAACTGTTGTAACTGATAATTGAACAACTACCAGCAGTTATCCAATTGCCTGGAAACAATGTACAAGAACGAGGAAAAGCAAGCCCACAGGGGTTCGGCAGGAAGAAGAGTAATAGAAATAAAATACATTTTTCATTTCAGTTCACAGGAGAAAAACAACTCTTACGTGCGTCCTCAGAAAAATAGAGACTGTACATTTCCATGCAGTGTCAATAATTCTTTTTTATTTCATGTACGAAATCCATTACAATTCTTGACAAACTACAAACTAGCAGAATAAGAAACAAACACACGAGAGGTGACACCGACCAGCACCAGCTACGAGTTCGTCGCCCAGACAAACACAGTTACCAGGTATGCAAACGAAACTGAAGGTGAACAAGTTTTCTTTCCGCACATATATATAACATTTCATCTCAGCATAGATACCCATAGAACAGTCCATCTCAGCATACAAAACAACGTTAACGCAGTTTTCAAACCCTATCTAGTTTATGAGCCAAGGGTTTGACAAAAGTCAGGAACCCAAGCCCCGACTAGGACTATACACCACAGTAGCTAGCAACCGGAACCCATGACCAATACAAGAACCTAATGCAGACGAGGAATAAGAACAAGTCTACCTGGAAGGTGACCAGAACAGTCGGACGCCATTGCCATCGACCCAGTGAGCGGCTTCACCTGTAAAGAAACGAAGGGTGGGGAGGTTAGTTTTCCAACCCTTGAAGGAAAGCCGGAACCGGAGCTACTGAGAAGAAAAAAAAAACATAGAACAAGAGAAGGTAACCATACCTGAAGGTGAGCCACGACTGCAAGCGAAAACCTCGAACAAACAAGCCCTACTCACAGAGAGGCCGAGCCATTAGAATCTGCATAAACTGTGGTAAAGAAATCCAGCAGAGAACGAGAACATACCTGCTAAAATAGCCAAGAACCGAACAGGGAAGGCCACGGAATCCATCAACTTGGAGGCTGTCGAACCGAAAGTGAACCAGAGTGCCATTAACCCATAACGTTCAAACGACCATGGACTTTTGAGGAAAACAATGACCAGACAATACTAAGACAAACGACAAACCAGTGGAAGGCGCCAACGGCAAAGAGAGACAAGCATATAAACGAACAGAGACAAACTTACCGGGGAGGTACCAGACCGTCGGGCAAACAAACCGGACCAGGAGCAACAGAACGCAGTCAAGCCCTTGCTATACAGCAACAAAACAGGCCGGGACCGCATAGGGTCTCACCACAGGCCAAACATCAAACAGCAAATACCAAAATCGCAGAGACTGTAGAGCCAACCGAGCCAACCACCGGAAGACAATAATAACCCAAAGGCGCGAACAGGGTGAAAACCCCGAGCGGAGATTTACCAGGATCCCGAGGAGGACAGATGTCCACTGAATAGACCGTTCCGGTACATGCAAGTTGATTATAAATCAAACCAAAATTAATTCCAATCAAACGTATACTGTCCAGTTCGTAGAGTAGATTACACATCAGCTAAGGTGAGGCGGGACCACGTGGGTTGGCCCCATCACCTAAAAATATTTATAGTTCGTTTGGAATTATGTTGGTTGAAGTAACATGAAGGTCTGTGATAGTTTATAACCCAGACACAAAATGGGCGGATCACATGGTGGTTCATGCTCCTTGAAAGTAACATGAAGCTTTCTTACACAACCCGTCCTAGTGCATTTTGAAATTGTTCATTTTAATTTTAACAATTAATATTATTATTTTATGTTAGATTTCAAGCTTCTGTGGTTGTTTTTCAGAGTAGTGTGATTCGGATTATCTACAGTATCATGTTTATTCTCTCTACATTGTTTCAAACCCTAAAGGTGGTCCATCATCAGAACTAATTTTTAGAATATGATTGATAGTTCCTTGGGAGAAGAATCTTGTGACCAGAATATAAATAAATAAATAAACGTAAATCCTCGTATATTTCATATTAAACCTTACATATAAATATTATAATAATTTAAATTTAATTATTTAAATTTTGATTTTAATATGTAGATTATTAATCATATCTATTTCCTTGGATTATTTTAATTAAAAAAATCATTATTTTTTTCAAGTTTTAAATTAAATTAAAAACTTTTTTTTTAAATGTAAGCTATTTATTCTCTATTGACTAATATTAAAAAAATAAAAATGATTTAAATGTTTAATTTATGTTATGTTAGGTTAAATTTAAATGTTTTGTTATGTTAGTGATTACTCTCCAGCACGGGAATGAAATCCATGAAATCCGTTTGACGAACCCTATAAATGAGAGGCAGTGGGCGGCTATGATGAGTAATCATTACCTTCTGACAATTGGATGAAAGCGACGCTGCACGACCTGCCTTTCGGTGGTTGCAGAGACAGAAACAGAGGGTCGTGTGCAGATCGTTGATGGCTGCGTGGTGTAGAGTTTGATTTTTTTATTTATTATAATATTGTTTTATATTCGATAATATTTTAAATTTCTGGAATATTTTAACATTGGTTAGATAGGAATGTATTTAATTATTTGATTAAAGTTAATTGTTTGATTCTGTGTTTTAGATTTTATAATATTTTTTTTAAGTTACAATTTAGATATATGTGAGTGTTTTAATTGAAACTGATTCATGTAACAGGGTTATCTTAATTACCGCAATAATTGTATGGTAAAGGTTCTATTTTCTTTTTATAGATCTATTTATCTGGATCTTTGGATGTGTTGATTGTTTGATTAAACCAATTCTATATACAAGATTTATTTCCTTATTTCAATATATTAAATTAATGCTAAATGTATTTGAATATTTTAATTTAAATTAATTTAAAAAAAAAAGTTAGATGGTTAGTTATGCATATAAGATTTTTGAATGTTATATATATATATATATATATATCTATATATATATATCAAGTTTATAGAAACTACATGTGTTATTACTTATTTTTTCACACATTGAAATAAGATTTAAGTTTTGCATTGAAATATAGGAGCAAAGTGATTATAGGTATTTAATTGTTTATAAATTTTACACATGATTTTTTCACTCATTATTATTAATGTCACCATTTCTGTTATTGACTTCTAGGATCTAATAAAAGTTTTAACTCTATTCAATGTATATAACTTTTGTTTTTATTGATCTTATTTTTGGCTAAAGCAAGAGGCGTTCCTTCTATTTCATTAATCCAAAAATTATGTTACATAATATATAAAGAACTATCCATCTTCATGGACTCAGGAAAAAAGGGTATCCTACCGAAGACAAGACCCCAGGGCTACACCAATTGTCACCAAGCCCTCAAATCACACACTATGTTGGGCAAAATGATCCCCCAACCACAAGGAATCACACACTATGTTGGGCAAAATGATCCCCCAACCACAAGGAAAACACCAGAAACTCCCACTCACCCACTTCCCGGAAAAGCTACAGTTACCACCGTCCTAGCTTTTCTCGCAAACAAACGGTGGTAGGAAAAAGCGCCCCAACCAGCATAGAAAATTTTAGGGGTGAATGTTCGCCCTTTGGGGGAATTAAGGGGTTTTAAATTTTTAGTGGGCGAATATTTTGTATTATAGTACATTTTTACAAATCACCTCAAATAGCCCACCTTATTTTAAGGGAGAAAGTAAAAAAGGTAAATTTAGCCCTTGAAATTAGGAGTTCCATTTGCCCATTTTCAAGAATAGGTTTTATTTAAGTGAATCCATTCACCCATTTTCAAGAATAGGTTTTATTTAAGTGAATCCTATGGGCCAAAGGCCCAAATACCATATTTATAAAAGAGGTATGGTAAATTAATAAAAATTTAAATAAATGAGAGGTATGGTAAATAAATAAAACATTTTTTATATTTACTTCATAACTCACCATATATACATGCAAGGGTGTAAACAAATAAAAATAGAAGTAAAGTGGAGGAATGCTAAATAAATAAAACGTCTTTTTATACTTACTCAAAAGGTATGGTAAATAAATAAAAATATAAATAAGGTATGGTAAATAAATAAAAATATAAATAAACTAGACGCATGGTAAATAAATAAAACCTCTTTTTATATTTAGTCCATAACCCTCGTTTTATTTATGAAGGCTCAAGAAAGAGGTTCTATTTAAGTGAATCATATGGGCCAAATACCATATTTGTAAAAGAGGTATGGTAAATTAATAAAATTATAAATAAACTAGAGGCATGGTAAACAAATCAAACATTTTTTTATATTTACTGCATAAGTCACCTTATATTTACGAACACTCAAAAAATGCTTTATATTTAGGTGAAACCTATGGCAAAATACTATGGGACAAATACCATGGGCTAGATTGTTATTAATACCATGCAAAAAAACATTATTAACCCTAATATTAGTATTAATAAAAATAAGAATGGCACATGGTATTGACCCATGGTATTCACCAAAACGTACATGGTATTGACCCATGGTATTCACGTGGAATGTAGCCTATTTAAATGGGGGAATTAAACCAACATAGATCCATCTTTACTCTGGATCTAATAACCCCCGAGAGGTATCAAATATCGTGATATGCAAACTAGCATAGAGTGAAAAAATATTTGATCTGATCAAGAGTAAAAATGGATGTTGTAATTTAATGTATGTTAAACATTTTAGGTTGGTTAAGATAAAAAATAAAATAAAAATCAACTATTAATTTTATTAATTTTTATAAATTACTAATAGTAATTTTTAAGCTCTAGGTTTATGATAACCTATGGTATTGACCCATGGTAATACCATGGTATTCATGTGAGCATAGACTATTTAAAGGGGAAATTATATCATCTTAGATCCATCTTAATTCTGGTTCTACCAAGCGCTCAGAGGGATAAATATATTTCATCCCCCTAAGAGTGGTAGATGTGGAGTTAAGATGGATATAGGTTGGTTTTTATGATAATAAAGATATTAAATAGACTTAGGAAATTATATTGTAAAAACATCTTAAGGTGAATGGTTAAATCATAGACATTGGACAAGTATATTTGTATACTTCTGTTTTAAACTAAAACAAATCCAGGGCTAAAAGGAATGGATTGATTGCACTAGTCATCGTTCTATAACTTTCCAACATATGCTAGAGTAAACAGATTGTAATTTGGGTAATTTTTCTAATTACAAACAGGAACATACTTGTGTATTGGCAGGGTGGTTACTAGGTCTCTGAAAGTGATGAATTTGAATTTTTCTTGGTTTTATATATAGTATTAGGTTTTTTCTCATGCTTTCTGTGAATGGCATGGGTGAATTTTATCCTACACCCACTAGGTTATCGATATGTAATTTAGGTAATTTTGATTTCAAAAGATATTTTAAAGAAATGCAATAATTTCATTTGTGTATTCAATAAACACAAGATTTTATAATTGAGTAAAATATTCGCCATGCCTAGTGAGAGATTCGCGAAAAAATTATATATACATATCATATTATTGATAAAATCGCATTCCATTTTCCTATATACAATGGAGATTCGCCCATTTATTATACATGTAAATTTAGGGGGGGTTCTTTAAATTTTCCTTGCCAACCAGACTAATGGAGAAAAATGACCTAGCCCCACAAAACAGCCCGGTCATTCCTGACCATAGATCTAGGTGGCGGGATCCAACGGCCAGGAGCAATATCGCACAACCTAAGATGACCGAACATTAGTGTGCGATAGAGGGTGGTATTCGATTCCACCTCCTTGCCATGTGTTGGAAGCTGAATGGAATTGCTTCCAAATCCCCAAAACCATTTTCCGCTCAAGAGCCATGCGATCGCCTGAAAACCATTTTGGGCGCGGTTTTCCTTCCTGAAAGTGGAATGTGGGGATAATACTGCTGTCGGTAAAACAAACCTCCCTTCCTACGCATTCTTTCTTCGGAACCGGAACCAGATACTGTGGTTTACTGTGATTCGACCCACCATGTTACCATCCCAAAACTGAGGAAGTCGGTCAACTTACACCGGGGTGTTTTATTGCCTATCTTTGTTGGCCCTCTTCCAAAGTACATAGTGAAAGACTATAGTCGATCTTGCTGAGAAAAATTCATTTCGTGCCTGTCACCCTGGCACGGTTTTGAAATACTTCTCTGTCCTCAACCGCTTGCTCGTCGCAGAGAACTTTTAATCTGCTTTGAGGCATCTCCTACCACTTCATTGCAATCCTGCATTCCGAATTGTTCACACCTTGGTTGCCCAGGATATCTGCCAGTTTGTTGGCTTTTCGTCGAACATGGTTGAAACTAATAGTTCGAAGTCCCTGGAGATGTCTTTGAATTCTTTGGTAGACCTAGATTAGTCTCCGGTGATTTAAGACTTTCTCTGGCTCAATTCTACAACTAATTCTTTTCACAGAGTTTATGGTTATCTCTGAGTCCACTTCTATAATGACATTTGAGCCATGGTCTTGCTTCAAAAACTTTAGGCATTGCCCCAAAGCCATTAATTCAGCCATATTGTTGGTGGCTCTTCCTAAATGGCAGTGGAAGATAAAGATAATGCCTTCTTCTTCATCTCTTAACACCCTTCCAAAACCGGCAATTCTCGGGTTGCTTTTTGAAGCACCATCAATGTTGTATTTCAGATAGCCTTTCGGTGGAGGATGCCAGAAATCCTTCTCTGTTTCCATTGTGATTTCCTTCCTATTTAAGCCTTGGGGAATAATCCCTTGCATTCCGAGTTGCATGAGAGTTCTCAACTCAGACTCTGAGGGGGGATTCTTGGGGTGATTATGAACTGTGGTGCTGACTGTCTCCTTAAGCTATTTTAAGATTGGTTCAAACAGGCGATGAGGGATAGTCTTTTTATCCTTGAAAATTCTTTTGTTCCTTTCTTTCCAAACATTCCAAATAATGAAGCTTAGTGTAAAGGTCCAAGCCAAATTAAGGAACTCATGCTCCGTAAAGTTTGTTCTCCACTTGTTTAAGGTATTAATGATACTTCCTCTGTCCTAGTCTATCTGTTGAAAAATGGTAGCAAAAGAATCCCACAACCAGGAGGTGTAAGTGCAGCTGTTGAGAATATGCTCCATTGTCTCCTCTTGAGCTTCACATAGCTGGCATCTAGAAGGCCCCATGACACCCCTCTTCCTAATATTGTCCCGTGATGTACCAACCACATGAAAAAATTGATCTTCATCCACCCTTGGTGCCTCCAAAGGTGCTGCCAGGTCTTATCCGGAACACAGGAATCTAGCTCAAGGAGAATACCTTTTGCTTCCTTAATATTAAAGGTGCCTTCTTTATTGTTTCCCCATCTTAGCTAGTCATGCCCCTCTATTACCAAGATCATCCTTTGTTTTAACATGCTCATAAGTGCCTCTACTTTTACTTTTATGGGGATGTCATCTCTGCAATTAATGTTTCTCCAGCGTCTCCACTTTCCCGACTTATGAGAAAGATCCCAGAAATCTTTTACTTTGTTTAATCCTTGGGAATCTGTTTCCTGCTTGAGGCTCAAAAAGTCATCTCTTAACAACGTTGGTTCTTGTTTCCATTTTCTCTCCCAGAAGAATGCTAGATCTCTTGCTCTGATTTCTCAGAAACTACCTTTTTGTACTAGGCTTCTGTTTTCCTAGGCTTTATTCTAGATGTATGAGCCCTTTATGTTTCCATACATTCTTATGAGATCACTAGTGTGCTAGGAGCTAGCATATTTTTCTTTCCAGATACTTTCCCATTGAGCTTCTGGCTCTTGAACCCATCGCTACCAAATCTTGGCTCCTAAAATCTTACTAAGAATCTCCTAATCATCTAAGCCTAGATCTACGTGGCTCATGGGTTTACAGATTTTATCCCAAGAAACAAGGGCCCATTTCTTCCTTGTTTCCTCCTTACCCTAAAGGAAGTTTATTTCGATATTCCTAAATTGTTGTAAGACTCCTTTGGGAGTTGGTAGGGCTGGTAACATGAAAACAGGGATTGATTGAAGATCATCCTTTGTCAGAACCAACCTGCCAGCTAGGTTCAAAGATCTGATGGTCCATTTTTTTATTTTGTCCTGCATCTTATTGAGCACGGGTTCCCATATACCTATTTGCATTGGTCTAGCCGTGAGAGGAACTCTAAAATACTTTGAAGGGAGGGAATCCCTTTCATAGCCTAGAAATCTGGAGATATTTCTTTGAATAGAAATGTTAGTATTTAAGAAGAATATTTTTGAATTAGAGAGATTAACTTCCATACCTATAGCCATAGAAAAGTCATTCAGGATTTGTTTGTAGGCTGATGCTTCTTTGACTATGGGGATTCCCTGTAACATGATATCATTTACAAATTTTTGGTGAGCCAGTGCCTGACCATTCTCAGTTAATTAAAGGCCCTTAATCTTGCATGTGACCTTGGCATGCTTAATGGACCAACCAAGTCCTTCCATCATAAGGATGAAGATGAAGGGAGAGAGCAAGTCTCCTTGCCTAAGGCCTCCAGAAAGAATAAAGATCTCTGAGGGAGAGCCATTCACCAAAATTGAAAAGTTGGAAGAAGTCACCAGAGCCATAACCCATCTGACCCAGATGTGATTGAAACCAAAACCAGTAAGAACCTTCTTTATGTAAATCCAATTCACCTTGTCATACACTTTGGCAATATCCAATTGCATGATCATTCCATCCTGACTCTTGCTAGTTAGCATGTGAACCACCTCGTGGGCTTGAATAATGTTATTTAGGATTTGTCTGCCTTCCACATACCCGGATTGTTCCCCTGAAACTAAAGAAGGAAGTAGAGGTTTCAGTATGTTAGCCACTACCTTGGATATTATCTTGTATACCACATTGCATAAAGCTATTGTAGGTTTTAACCCTGTACAGAAATTACTTGCATACGAATTCTTAAACAAAGAAAATAAACAATGTGAGAGCATAACCCATAAAACACATATGCATAGAGATTTTTTCCCTGGATCCCAAAACTGGGACTACCAGCTTTATTTTTCATTATGTTCCTTTCAATGTTACAATAAATATTTATACATGCCGAAGCATCCAATACCATGGACCGAAAACCATCGTGTCCAATACCATGGACCGAAAACCATCGCGTCCAAAAAACATGTGCGAAAATCATGCACAAAACCATAGGTGGGTCCTCCCAACCTAACATATGGTCCAAAACCAAAATTTTCCGGGGCGCTGCCCCAGACCCCATAAAGTGGGGTTACAGGTGCCCTTCAAACCCCCTATTAACTACGTGGAAAGAATATAACACAACCCAACAATCTCTCACTTGTTGTTTTCTTTCCACAGGGGGCCACAGGAGAGCTTAGTCATTTTTCAGCCCTGATTCCCATTGCTTCTCTACACCAAGAGAACTTCTCAGAGCTCACAGATTTTGTCAATGCATCTACAGTATTCTTCAAAGTGTCCACCTTTACCAGCAACACCTTTCTGTCTTCTATCATATCCCTCACAAAGTGATACTGAACATCAATGTGCTTTGTCTTTGAATGATATGCAGGGTTCTTTGCCAAGAAAATTGCACTTTGGCTGTCACAGTCTATTCTTATAGCTCCCTGTATTAACCCCATACTTGAACACAATCTCTGCAACCAAACTGCTTCCTTTCTTGCATGAGTGGCTGCCATGTATTCTGTCTCTGTAGTTGATAGTGCCACTACAGATTGTTTCTTACTCATCCAACTAACTGCACCTCCAAATAGGTTAAACACATACCCACTTGTAGATCTTCTCTGATCCAGATCTCCACCCCAGTCTGCATCAACAAAGCCATGAATATCCAACACTCTGTCCAATCCTGGTCTTCCTTGGTAGCACAAACTATAATCACTAGTGCCACGCAAATACCTGAAAACCCGCTTCACTGTTGTCCAGTGCTCCTTCCCAGGTTTTGACATAAACCTGCTCAATACTCCCATTGCATGTGCAATGTCTGGTCTAGTACAGACCATTGCATACATCAGGCTACTCACTGCACTTTCATATGGAACACGGGACATGTCCTCTTCCTCTTCTTGTGTCTTGGGACACTGTTCAGCAGATAACCTCACACCTATAGGAATAGGAACTGTTACACAGTAATTTGTCACCATCCCTGTTACTCCTCTTGTCGTACCTTGGAGGACTCATTCCGAGAGTTATAAGAAGTGACAAAGTCTAAAAACACTTGCATTATGTCCCCCTGAGTATGTACTCCATGTTCCCTAAAGACACCTTCTACAGATCATCCCTAAAAAATGCTCTTTTTCCATTGGCGCAAGTCCACAATATCCTACCCGCGCCAATGATGGAGATCCTCAAAAGAGGGTGCGACCATTGGCGCTCTGTCTTAGAGCAACAGTTGTGCCAACCAAATTTAGTCGTGCTTTTTGCCTTAATGCACGTTTGACTGTTGTTTCCTTCATTACATGGAGCTTTTCTGAGGATAAAAAATTAGTCTTTTGTCGAGCTTTATCCATCTTTATGGCTTTTGCTAATCCGCGAAAGGTGTCCCAGTTCATCGCATCCTCCTCCCTTCTCCATCTATATAAGCTTGTCATTATGCATTGGACAAGCTAGTGTTGGTGTTAGTGTTAGTGCTAGTGATTTGGTGATTGAGTGATAGTAGTGATGATTATTGGTCATGGAGTGTTAGATGTTGAGTTCTTGGAGGAATGCTAGTGAGTGCTAGAGAGGTTATGCTGCCGGAGAGGAGATGCATGTCAAGACACATATAGTTATTCGCCCAGCCAAGAGAAGGGTCGACGTCAGAACAATGGTTGTAACTTTTCCTGTTTATTAATTGATGAGCGACTGCTATTATAGTTCCAATCTCATTATCTATAATGGTGATATGTTGATTTATTTCCTTTCTGACTGAAATATAGTTGTGCCTTGGTAGTTTTTATGTTGGTATCTGTCTCTTCCTTTGCATGTGCAGGTGTTCATTTATGATCTGTTGGAGCAAGGGAGTGAGGATATCAACTCTGCTTCAATCATAGCGTTGGACTCCAGGTTAGTCTTCTTGATTTACCTTTGATGCATAACTAGGAACTTGCGTAGCAGTGTGGTTTTTTTGTGGCTAGTTCTGTGATAGGCTAGTGGGATCGCCTCTGTCCGCAGAGGGGATTTACCTTACCAACAAATTGGCGACTCCGCTGGTGAGTAACTCTTTGATTTCTGTCTTGCATGTTAATTTTCTTCTGCTTGCTTGAGTGCATGAGCTTCCTGAGTCAGTTTTGAGTTGATTCTTTACTGTTTGACCCATCTGAGCACTGTCAACCCGACCTGAGGTCGTATCATTTATCTTTTTAGTTGGCAAGCTTAATTGGCGCGGTTATTTCTCTGACAGTCGCGCCAGTTGGCGCACGTTGCTCAAAAGCAACTCGCGCCAATTCTGTGGTAGCGCAAGTTGCAGGCTGACAGTCGCGCCAGCTCTGTAAATTTTGCCTGTGTGTGGGTGGAAAGCTCATTCAGTCTCTTTATATATCTCTTTCAGCCTCTGGAACTGTGTTGAACCTCTTCTTGACTGGTCTTAGCCTGTATCCCTCAGCTGTTTGCTTATTTCTAGTGACTTTGCATGTCTAGCCTTCTGTGGGAAGTTTCGGTCTCTTGATTATCCAGTCAGCTTGTTGATTGTGTTCTGCACTTATCCAGTGATTTGTTAAATCTTGACCTTCTATACTCTAAATACTTCACTTCTAGCTTCTTTGGATTTCACTAGTCTTTGTGTTTTTCCTTGCTTGCATGGTTCATTTTGTGTTTTAGGATTGGTTCTATTTCATTGACTGAACTTGGATTGTGCATATCTCTTAGAATTTGTTTACATGCATCATGCCATCTTAAAGGAAAGAAAAACAAAAAATCTCTTGCATCATAGTAGTTAGCATTTATTGTTATTTGTTGCTATTAAAAAGAAAAAGACAAAATTTCGTTTCTTGTTATTAGCTGCATTAGGATCTTTGTTGTTTGTTGAAGTGATCGTTTCGTTTGTGAAAAAGATCTCAACCCTCCTGTAGATAGAATTCATCAAATCAAATGATTTAATTTCGGCATATAGTTTGCATGTAAGAAGTTTTCGAGATATCACATACGGTAGGACCAAAAAACTGAAACATAATCAAAGATAAACTTTAAAATGAACCTAATGAACATAACAACGCATTGGAACGTAACGCAAACACTCTAGAGGTCTAGGTTAGAGACGTGTTCCGGCGTCGTTAAACCTGGTAGTTTATCGTCGAGTGGTTGGGCGATTCCTCCACGGTGAAACGGTAGCTGCCAATACGGACTATGCTCCCACGTACCGTCGAGTATATATTGGGAGACCCCTCTAGGAATAAAGCCTTTATCCATAGGAAGCCGTGTCAACCGCCCTACGATTCGCAATGCAGTGAACACAGCATTCACAAAGATCGACCACCCGTACCCTAAAAAGTATTCTGTGGTTTTGCGAAAAGTTTGGCACACCCTCTACCTAGAATTCCAGAGCAGTCACTTTTGATCCTTTTTGGACTCCCTAAACGAAAAGGTGCATGTGAGCGTCTTCTCACTTCGTGCTCATTAAATATTCGAAGGAGACTAGAGTCATCTTTTACCCTTTTCTCGACTCTTAAAAAATGAAAAGGTTAAGTTCAGTGTCTTAAAAAATTATTGGCCACGATAACATTACCCAATTAGATTTTGTTTGCGTTAGCTTGAGTAGGGTTATTTCTCGTTCAATGGCAGCCTTTCCGGTGCCCACCGGCCAAGGTGTTCCTCCTGATGGGAACCCTCGCCCATTTCCTTCTGTCGGAAATGTTGGCGTTCAGTATATCGCAACATTGTCTTTGCCTCGGTTGACCGTGGGTTTACCCGTATGGTTGTTTTCAAACTCGGTGGTCTCAAGTGTGATGACTCCTGTCCCACCACCACCTCCTCCACCCGGACAACACCATGTTGATTCTAAGGTGGACCCCTTCCCTTCTTCGCCTATTGCTGCGTCCTCATCTTCTACTTCGCTTGGTGAAACCTTGGATTTCACTAACCAGGTGACTAAGAAGAAGAAGAAGAAGACCAACAAGAAGAAGTCTTCTAAGGGGAAAGTTGTATCTACCACGAAACTATCAGAAATGGAACCACTTTCTGCTCCTCCGCGGAAGCTTCGGTCTCCTTGTCGATTATGCAAAGGGGACCATTTTCTTTCTGATTGTCCTGGCATTCCCAGGATCCTAGATATATGGTCCCGTGACCCGACTCGCCCCTTGCTGTCGTAAATCGACGATACCTTACTAGTTGGTAACAGAAAAGGGAAGGTTCGTTTCCCTTGTCGACTTTGTGAAGGTAATCATCTCCTTCGCCTTTGTCCACTTATGGATGAAGCTTCCCGTCTTTTGGCAAATCTGTCAGATCCCTTACCCCAACTACCCACTGGATATCAACGTCTTTTTACACCTGCAGAGCGTCTCTCCACTAACCAAGTGATCAAACATGATTCCTCTTTGGTCCAGCTTTCTCTTCCTGAACCTACCTGTGCTCCGCCTGCTCCAGACCAGTCCCTGGTCGGAACAAGTGATTTATGTTCATCATCTACGCACCACTTGATCATCAAAGATGAACCCCCTGAGTCCAAACCAACCGAAAGTCCACAGTTCCAGCTTACAAGTGACCCGGTCTTTCAAAAGGTCCAGCTTACAAGTGACCCGGTTTTGCCTACAGAAGTTCCATCTTTAGCTGCTCTTACATCTGAATCCAAACCAGACAAAAGTCAAAAGGTCCGGCTTACAAGTGACCCGGTTTTGCTTTCAGAACTTCCACCCCTAGATGATCCTACATCTGAATCCAAACCAGACAACAGTCGAACGGTCCGGATTACAAGTGACCTGGTTTCGCCTTCAGACGTTACCTCCTCAGATGGTGTTATCACTGCCAAGAATGACGAACCCACCGTCCAAATTCTATTCATTGACATAGACGTTAATGATCAAGTGAGCATCCCTCTCATTTCTTCACACAAGGAAGAAAGTCCATTAGAGGCATATCTGGCTGTCTATCCAATCCCACCTCCGAGCAACCTAGTTATTTCCTTTAATTGGGATCAACTAGTCAATCCTCGGCTACCAGCCTCCATACCATTTCGAATTATAGTTCAAGTCTTTCGCATGGTTATGGCTGGTACAATTATTGATGAAGGATCTCCTGTGAGTATCCTTTCTTCAACAGCTTGGGAAGCACTTGGTTCCCCACTGCTTCTGCCTGAGATGAGAAACCTTATAGGTTTCCATCGAGAAATCACTCGACCTTTAGGAATTCTTCCCAATGTACCTATCACGTTAGAAGGGAAGACTATCCAAATGGGTCTCATGGTAGTCCAAGGTCCGTTAGATTACAATTTACTCCTTGGACGAGACTATATTTATCGCATACGTGCTATTGTGTCCTCACTCTTCAGAGTGATGTATTTTCCGCATGAAGGGAGAACGATCAAAGTCGTAGACCAACTTTCATTCCCCGGTTCACACTTCACATATAGCCATCTGCCATTCCTAAATGGTCTTATCTCCACAGGAAATGCCCCAGCACCCACCCCGTCATTTTGATGACGGCAGCTCACCCGGGCGCGTGACTGAAGCCCGGGGGGCATGCATCCTCTAATCGAGTCTTTCCAAGTAAACCTTCATTCCATCCACTCCGTGAACGCCATGAAGCTTGGGGGGAATGTACCTCGATTGGTATAGTCATGCTGGGGGCATGCAACAAATTTTTTTTTTAACAAGCAAAGTTCTCCATGGTTCAAGCTTGTGTAAAAATGAACCCATTTACATCCCGTGATTGCCTTTTATCCGCTAAAATTCTGCTAGATGAGCCTTGGTTGTTTCATTCCATCGCCACCATCTTTTTGGCCGATCATATGCTTTCACTTGGTTGTTTCTCCTTTCCTGAAGAACCACAGCGATGAGTGGTCTTATTAGCCAGCCTCTTAACCTTTACGTGTTTCAAGTAAGTTCCACCATTATCGGAACCAGTTGTTATCCCCTATACCACTCGTTCCTTCGGGACGAGTCGCCTTTACGCTCTTTTTTGACTCGTAAAATATGAAAATATTTCCGAGTATTTTTCCCTTTTTGACTCGTTAAAGAAAATAAAAATGGAGGTCCACTTTCAGCTCTTTTCTGACCATTTAAAGAGGAAAAGATTGCCGAGTCCCTCCTCTTGACTCGTTAAATGGTGATAAGGGGCGGTCGTTTTAAGTTCTTTTTGTCGACCGTTAAAACATAAAAAAATTACCGGGTTTTTGTCGTTTCAAACTCGTTAGTGGTTACGAAACGACGTGGTTTTGACCGCTCTTTTACTTTTTCAGGTCAAAGTCACTAATCATGAAAAGTACTCCTCGATCGTAATGATCGGGCAGTTCTTTCGGGTATTATTTTATACTTTTTCGGGCTCGAGAGACACAACTTCACGAAAAAGGACATCCCTAGAGTTTCCTTTTCTGCTGTCTTTTCAAACTCTCTAAACATGAAAAGACGCCGAGTTCTTCCTTTGTCAGACTCGTTAAAACTTAATGACATCGGATTTTGTCACAACACAAGCATATGCTATCCCCATCAAGCTTGTTGAAAATAACTGGGGTACTCGCCAGAAATGGCGGGGGGAAAAGAAAATTTTTGAACCATAATTATTACCGTAACGGCAGTATGTCGCTCTTGAACATGGCACTTTTTCTTTCGTGTCCGGGGTGGGGATATTTCATCTCATATCTTTCACTTGCTTCGATGGACTTGGGTACCCTATTTGACCTCTGATTCACTCATTGCCTCGTCAGCATGACCTTTGATACATTGATGTCAAATACTGCCAATTCCGTTAATGTGCCGCCGGTATGTTCAAGAGAAGTTGACCTCTGCAAAACAACCTCCCTCTGATAGTTCGCGCAATCTTAATTCACAACATTATCTCTCTGTCTCCTGTCGATGATGTGGGAAACATTATGGCCCACCTTCGATCAAGGTCACTCCCTATCGACTTCAGCTCATTATCCAGGAAGTTGACCTAGAGACTCCCTTCCGGTGCCTTGGAGCCTGCATGCCTCAATGGCAGGTTCTTCGTGTTCGACGTGAGGTTTTCATCATTGGCCTCCGATCGAATGATTCTACGGGTGTTCGACTTCAGACCATTGATTCACACACCGTAGATTGTACCTATAGTACCTTGAAGGCGATTGTCATTATTGGTGGTACCTCTCGCGTCTGTTAACAGTTTCCACTATTGACTGGTAATCAGACGATGTTCATGCATGTTAGACTTCAGCTCATATATTCGCATGCTTGGACTTGTACTCTTGTTCGGGTCGAGATAGGAGCGCAAGACCCTGGATTATGTCTGTTGTAATCCAGGCGTGATACTTGACTCATTCACTGGATGGCTGCGACCATACCCGAGTCAGTTCATTGATCCTAACCAAATGGCTGCGTCCATGATATGGATCTAGATTATTTATGTACTCTCTTATGGATGGCTGCGACCATACCACGTACATCATGTAATTGAAATATCAGTCATGTCTCTTAATACAGCTCCTCGGCGGCAATAACTATATGTGCTCTTATATGTGCTCTTATGTGTGTTCTTGTAAAGCATTTCACCCCTCTCCACCTCTCGGACTTCATGCTTTAGGGGGCATCTGTTACACAGTAATTTGTCACCATCCCTGTTACTCCTCTTGTCGTACCTTGGAGGACTCATTCCGGGAGTTATAAGAAGTGACAAAGTCTAAAAACACTTGCATTATGTCCCCCTGAGTATGTACTCCATGTTCCCTAAAGACACCTTCTGCAGATCATCCCTAAAAAGTGCTCTTTTTCCATTGGCGCAAGTCCACAATATCCTACCCACGCCAATGATGGAGATCCTCAAAAGAGGGTGCGACCATTGGTGCTCTGTCTTAGAGCAACAGTCGCGCCAACCAAATTTAGTCGTGCTTTTTGCCTTAATGCACGTCCGACTGTTGTTTCCTTCATTACATGGAGCTTTTCTGAGGATAAAAAATCAGTCTTTTGTCGAGCTTTATCCATCTTTATGGCTTTTTCTAATCCGCGAAAGGTGTCTCGGTTCATCGTATCCTCCTCCCTTCTCCATCTATATAAGCTTGTCATTATGCATTGGACAAGCTAGTGTTGGTGTTAGTGTTAGTGCTAGTGATTTGGTGATTGAGTGATAGTAGTGATGATTATTGGTCATGGAGTGTTAGATGTTGAGTTCTTGGAGGAATGCTAGTGAGTGCTAGAGAGGTTATGCTGTCAGAGAGGAGATGCATGTCAAGACACATATAGTTATTCGCCCAGCCAGGAGAAGGGTCGACGTTAGAACAATGGTTGTAACTTTTCCTGTTTATTAATTGATGAGCGACTGCTATTATAGTTCCAATCTCATTATCTATCATGGTGATATGTTGATTTATTTCCTTTCTGACTGAAATATAGTTGTGCCTTGGTAGTTTTTATGTTGGTATCTGTCTCTTCCTTTGCATGTGCAGGTGTTCGTTTATGATCTGTTGGAGCAAGGGAGCGAGGATATCAACTCTGCTTCAATCATAGCGTTGGACTCCAGGTTAGTCTTCTTGATTCACCTATGATGCATAACTAGGAACTTGCGTAGCAGCGTGGTTGGTTTGTGGCTAATTCTGTGATAGGCTAGTGGGATCGCCTCTGTCCGCAGAGGGGATTTACCTTACCAACAGGAACCTTCACTGGTTTACTATCCTGCATATTAAACCTCTGGAGTATTGTCTCGACATACTTCCCCTGGTTTAACCAGAGCTTCCTCTTTGACCGATCTCTTTTAATTTCCATGCCAAAAATACAGTTTGCAGCCCCAAGATCTTTCATGTCAAATTTCGAGGAAAATTGGGTCTTCAAATTCTGGATAATTTCTTTGTCATTTCCAACCAGCAACATATCATCCACATACAAGACCAGATAAATAATACGGTCACCAATTAATTTAAAATACACACAATGATCTGCTTTTCTTCTGGTGAAGCCAAGTCCCCGTATAAATGTATCAAATTTCTGATACCACATCCTTGGTGACTATTTTAACCCATACAGAGACTTCTTTAACTTGCATACCAGTTCTTTCTTACCCTTCACCACAAAGCCTTCAGGTTGCTTCATGTAGATTTCCTCTTCCAAATCCCCGTGAAGAAATGTTGTCTTCACATCCATCTGTTCTACCTCAAAATCAAAAGCAGCAACAACAGATAAAATTAATCTAATAGAAGTTACCTTGGCAACACGAGAAAAAATATCACCAAAATCAATTCCCGACACTTGGGAATAACCTTTTGCTACCAACCGAGCTCTGTATTTCTCCACCTTTCCTTCTGCATTTGTCTTCTTCTTGAACACCCATATGCTGCCAATGGGTTTCCTTCCAGCCAGCAACTCCACCAGATCCAAAGCCTCATTTTTGTGAAAAGATGCCATTTCATCAACCATGGCATCTTTCCAGAGTTTTCCATCCTCTGAATCCACTACTTCCTTCACAGTTCTAGGATCATTATCAGTAATAGACAAAGCAAAATCTGAACTGAAAGCAGATGGACTATACCTTTCTGGCTGCCTTCTTTCTCGAACTGATCTTCTCACAGCCGGAGTTTGTGGCTCTTCATCTTCTGATTCCTCCTCTGATGCAGAGTCTGATTCTTCCTCCTTTGGCTCAAACTCTATCTTCTCAGGTTCCTTTGGTTGGACTTCATGTTGAATAACATATTTTACCTCTCTGAACAACACATCTCGGCTGTACAAAACCTTCCGTGTGACTGGGTTCTGTTGAGGCCTCGAAAATCGCTGCAACAACATAGGGGAAACCACCCGGTCCGGACCTTAGTACAGCTCCTTTTCCGTTTGGAATAGTGGCTCCGACTGGGGATAATGGGACCAGTTTCCCAAAAATGGATAAAAATGGGATGGATGAGCGACTTATAGATTATGCTAGTGATAAGCGAATAACTACAACTATCGGCAGGAATATAATAACTATAATCTACCCCGGGGTTTTATCGATCTCTAAAGTGTAGCGTTTGATGATCTAGGCTTTTAGACAGGCATATAGATGACTCTGTCTTCAAACATAGATGTTAAATTACTCAAGATTGTTGTGCATAAATAGTTACACAAAGCGATAACAGCGAAATTACTACACTATCATTTATATCATTGTTACATACATGATTAAAAGAAATGCAAATCACAAAACATCCAATAGTGGGCTGAGATAGAGATTTGTTGTTATAGCGCATGCATGTATTCAATAATAGCAAGAAGTAATAACACAGCAATTTATATAAGAGGAATGAATACAGATGCAGATAAAAGTACCATGTAAGCTGCTTAACACTCCCATATATTAATCGCTATGTCGCAGTCCTTCCTTCAACTCAGAAAGCATTCCAAACAACAGACAATAGTGCGCAATTGCATAAAACAACTTTCCCATTAAATTAAGAACCATTGGTCGAGTTTCACAAAAGAATATAGGCTGAAGCACAGTACTGCAAACTTCAGCCTTTAAGTCTGTTACAAAATTTTACGACCCTTTCCAAAACAATGAAAGGGTCTATAAATACATAATCTAATTTAAATATCTACTTAAACAGAAATCCTACTAAACTGGTATCAATAACTTTTGATCCTGTTTTGGCTGGCGATCTGGCAAGCGGGAGGGTGACTCATTGACTCGGCTGCTTTCCTTTGAATCCGAGTTGATTAATTGCAAGCATTGGCTCAACTTCCGGAGGTTTGTTGAGGCGCGAACTGAGCTGTGCAGCGTAGGTGGCATCTTGGATATCGGGAATTATACACCCGATTGCGTCTGTAAGGCACTTTAGGGCAGATCTCTGTGTATGTGGCTTGATCAAAAAGAGCCAATATGCATCTAAGGATAAGGTTTTAACTCCAGCGATTAATCTTCCTTTTTCTTCTAATTCAGGGTAGCATGTTAGCTCTAATGCATTTGGAGTTGTCATCTTTCCCGGTGTACATTGAGAAATCATATTGGCCAGGTAAAGAGTGTTATTGACTAGATCCACTAGATTGCTGGCGGTTGTTTTATATCTTGAAGCCGCCCTTTCTGCCTTCATCACTTGAGTGTGCCATTCTGTGAAAAGAATGTCTTTCTGTGTTTCATTAATCCTGGGAAATTTTGCTGCTTTTCCCAAATCAGTATCTTGCCAGTCAAGATGTGCAGTAATGGCCTCATCCGCTTGATCTAGTTCAGTTCGGGCCTTTTCTACCTATTGATTTATCGTTGTAGTCAGCTCACATAGGGACTCAGCTTGATCCATTTGTTGACATAAGAGTCTGACCTGAGCTATCAACGCATTGTTTATCAATAATGCCTCTGTTTTAAACTCTTTTACCTGCGATGCACCTTTCGTCTTCTCCAGCTGCGATGACATTTGAGCAATCGGCTCGTCTTTGGTCTTCATCATTTGCTCATTCGCCACTCTCAAATTCTCCAACGCCTCCGACAATTCTTTTTGTTTCTGGATCGCACCCTGATCGATCCTTTGCCTTTCCGCTTGCAATTGCTGAGTCAACTGATTGTTCTCTTGCTGTTGCGCCAGCAACTGTTCTTCAGCTTGTGCTGCTTTTTGCCTTGTTTCAATCAATTCTGCCTGTAACGCAAGGATTTCTTGGTCCTTATTCTTCAAGAGAAGGCTCACCTCCGATGCTTTGTCAATTGTTGCCGCCGAATAAGCGCCTGCATACTGTGATAGCTTCGTTAAGTCATCGGAGGGATCCAATTCCTCCTTCCATACTACATTACCCGTGACCGTTTGTTCGGGGAAGATAGAAGGTTGATCAATCCTTCGTCTCTTCCTTGACCGCTTTACAACTGCCCTGTGTCTCGGGCTGTAGAAGACATCCAATGGCGGAATATCTTCTATCTGTAGAATAATCTGGTCAGAGGGGTCTTTCGGAATAACTTCAAATTCTTTTGAACTTGGTGGGCCGCTGGTTCCACTTAGAACCTGAGGAGAGGTAACATCCTGAGTATCACTTGTCTTAGAGGTATCCCCATTTTTTGAACATTCCAATCCACTGATGATGGAGTGAAATTGCTGCTATTCTTGTAATAAATTGGGGTCTATAGTAGTGTCTACATTGGTTGTTTGCTTCTGCTGCTCTTTCTCCTGCTCTTCCCTCTACTACTCTTCTTTTTCTCTCCTCTGTTTTTCTTCCTGTTCCTTCTTTTGCTGTTCTTCTTGCTCCCTTTTCGGCCTATCTGCCAGTTCTTTCTTCTTGTTCCATTTGTGTTCTATGCTGTTTCTCGGCTTGTTCTTTCTCTAGCCTTTCTGCTTGTTCTTTTCTCTGCTGCTCCTCCTGTTGCTTTTTCTGTTGCTCCTCCTGTTCTTGAACAGGTCGGCTTGATGATGTTGCTGGGGATGTTGCCAGTAAATGCAGAGGTAGAGTTTGCAACCTCTGTTCTCTGAGTTTATTGAACTCAGTTAATCCCACATCATTATATCGCATCCTAGCGAGTTCTTTAACATGACCAATTGTCTCAACGGCAATGAACAAGTCATCAAACATATCCTTCTGATGTTCAAACCTTGTTAATTTAGCCTGCTCTAATGCATTATAAGCAGTCTTTTTTGGGTCGTATGGTCTGTTCGGGATCGTGGCCAGCGTTAAAGACTGGAGCTTCGTGGCTTCCTTTTCTGCATGTTTAAGATCATGTAGAGTATAAACGCCACATCTGAAGGGAAATGATGGCCATCCTCTCTTCTTTTCTATTTTGAGAGTCTGTGTAGTACTCTCAACCATGATCTGATATGCGATCTCCCTTGCTAGCAGCTTATCTGGAACATAAAGAGGAAGAACATGTGGGTCGGCTTTGCTGCCGAAAACTCTGATGTAGGTGAAATTTTCTTCTCCAAACCAACTTGCTACTGCTGGTAAATCGAAGGAAGCTTGATAGGAAATTTTTGAAATGGGTTTATCAAAAATGGAATAGTAAATGGGCACCATGAAACCATTACAAATTTGATACAGGTGGTCTTTATAAGAAGACTTCCACAATTTTTTATGATATATATGAATGGGTGAAGGGTCCTGTGGAGTACACCTCCACCCAAGAACAGGAAATTCTGAATTGAAACAAAGAGTGTCTAGGATATATGCACTATAGTAGAACGAGGGCATTTTCCTTTCTGTAACAACAGACTGAGACCTAAAATCACGAACAGCTACTGCTAATTTATCCGAAAGGATAGTAGCCCAATCCATAATCCAACTGTTTACTGCCGCCTCCATTAAAGGAACCATTTCAATGGTAAAATTGGCAGAATATTGCAATCCCCATAGCCTACACATCATAATCCCCGCATAACAATAAGGAGAAGCTAAAGAATCGGCAGAGTACCTACCAGAGGATTCGTGCTTGTGTTTGTTGGGATTTTGCCTCCACTCCTTGATAGGTTCAGATTCGATCTCGTTCTCGCTTGCAAACTTCTCCAAGAAGTCTTTGTTATATATTTTCTCGGGTTCAGGCAAATGATACATTTGCCTTAGGTCTTCTGGCTTGAATGACCCGAAAATCCTCCCATCTCTTGTATTAAAAGTTCTGTCCAAAATGGGGATTTCTTCAATCGCCCATCGCACAACATCAGTATAAGGAAGAACTTGATCTCTGGCCGCTATCCTGTGAAGGAAAGAGTCGGCCAAATCTTTGAGAGTTGCATCAGACTTCTTGAGTAAGTCCAAACTAGCTTGCGACACTATCTTTTCTGGTTGCTCAACTTCAATTAGGTTATAAGTGCCCTGCCAAGTCACTCTGGTGAGCCCCGTGCATGTGGTATCGGATATTAGTCCCTTCTTCTTGTTTGCGGCCGCTTGTCCCGCAGATGGTGTTGCGGAAGCACCTGCAGTCTTCTTGGAGTTCTTTCCCATCTTTGCTGTTCTAGCTTCTGTGAATGAATTCTGCACAAGGAGGCAATTGTGCGTAATACACAGAGATGGCGATGAAAAATTCTTAAGTGATACAACACATATGAATAGATGCGTAGCTAAAAGATTTAGCTTTTAAAATGGGCGCGTATACAATCCGTGAAAAGATTTTAAGACATGATCTTATTAATTAGCCGTTTTCAATCCGTCATTTCTTAAATGCCCATTATATCGTTATTCGGGTGAAATATTCACTTAAGCATGCAATGGACGTTTTGGTGGTTGAGCGTAGATGAAGGATTGCGTGAGAGATCAAGCCTTTATTACAAATGAATTGCGCCATCCCATCACTTAACGGCTCTTCGTTGAAAATCGCGCTTTATCGGATCGCAATCAGGGATGTAATTAGTGTGCTTTAATGGCGTGTATTGGATATCACCGATCACCGAATACGATATCGCATCGTCGAAAAGATTTGAGCGCAATAAGGATTTGGGTGATATTGCCGCGATACCCGATTCCCGATTGCGCATCACATTGGGACAAGTCTTTAGGAACATTACGACTGTGGTAGCGTGTCGCCGATCACCGAATTCGCCGAATGTGTATCGCGTCGGGACTATTGGCATGGAGCATTATAACATGTACTTGGAGTATCGCCGATCGCCGATCGCCGAATGCGCCGAATGCGCATCGGCGAAAAACTTTGGGGTGCTTAATTATAATTCATGTGTCATTGCGATATGCGATCTTGCGATCGCTTTATCGCAATGACAAATCATTACATGATTTCTTTTAAGGGTTTGCCCAGAAAGTTTTATAAAGTGCATTTATTCATTTTTTTGGACTTGTTTGGATTATAATAGCATTGATACCAAATCAAATTTTAAAGGGACCCATTTCATACGTTAATGTTTATAAGTAAAAATGATATGAAATGGGGGGTTGTTGTAGAGCACAACAATTGGCGATTCGCTGGAAGAACCAGTTATCTCTTTCAAAAATAGAAACACTTAAGCTTTTTTAAAAAATAGAGTTTCAATCAATGGGGAAATTCCTAATATAACTAGATTTCAATATATTCTGAGAAAATGAAACTATTTTGTTGACTCCCTCTTTTATATGAAAATAAAAACATTCTAAGCTTTGAAATAGGTCTTTATTGGTTTGTAATGATAAAATAGAATATCTTTCCAAATCATCCTTTTATAATAAACTCATCTGTCATAGGTAGAGCCTCTGCTGCCAGCAAACATCTATAGTTTCGACAGGGATACCTTTTAACCATGTGATTGTCCATTGTCCCATCCAATTAAGAGTGTGATTAACAGAATGAATTCAAAATATTTTTTACATATTTTGTATTTCATTTCTTTTTCTTCTTTGTCATAAGATAAAAAGCCATTGTCCTGGTTTGATGGCCAGCTGTTTGACAATGCCACTCATTGATAGTAGTTTAACTGAACAAGTTGGCTCGTGATGAGACCCCTTGTCTTGAAATTTCAAGCCATTACCCTGTTTTGGTTTGCAGTATTGGTAATGTCAGATAAACTGTTTCTCGATGATCGTGGTAAGCAGGCTTGTAATAAGACCTCTTATCTTAAATATCTTATATTTTAGAATTACACTCTGAAAAATCATAAACTTTAGTGAATGGGGTGAACAATCTTCTTCTTAAGAGTAATGGATGACAGAGTAAGAGTTGAAGATGCTGAGATTGGATTGATTCCTATTTTAGTATGGATAACCTTTAGAGACCAAATTGAAAACTAAAAATGGTTTACAATATTCCTATGATTTGAGGGGAGTTGAAAAAAATTTGAATTGTGATTTCAGAATACAAGGACATCTAATTTCCTAGAAATTATCCTTTTTGGTTAAAAAAATCTATCATTTTAAAAGCAAATGTTCATATTTATTCTATGGGACAACTTTTTTAAATACAGCAAAAGGTCAATGGGAGACATCTCACAACCTTATTTCCTAAAATCCTACAAACTATTAAAATCCTACTGAAATGAAAGGAGAAGGGGTTACCTCCTCAGTGAAAGAATTTCTTCAAGACAAGGCCATTAACAAGTAGAGAATCTCTCAAACCTGCTAAATCTTGCAATATAAAGGTTGAATGGCCTATCTTCTCACAGATCTGAAATGGTCCAAGCCACAACTTCTGGAACTTAGAGTGCTTACCCTTTTCTTCATGGGCTTTGTCCCATTTCAGAACTAAATCACCGACTTGGAACTGCTTTGAACCGGATGAGGCTGAATCAAAAGCTGCTTTGATGACTTGCTGGTGTTTGGCATGAGTAACCTTGGCTTTTTCTCTTTCCTCTTCTAATTTTAGGATCTGGTCATGTCTGAACTGAATAGAAGAGGAAGGAGTTTCCTCAATGAACTGCACTAGGGCTAAAGAAGGAAGAATAATATTTGTGGGTAAGATTGCTTCTTTTCCATAAACAAGATTAAATGGAGAAGTTCCAATAGAAGCTTTATGTGTTATCCTATCAGCCCATAATGCGAACACTAAGGATTTGTGCCAATTCCTCTGATTTTGTTCGATAGTTCGCTTAATAATTTTAATCAGATTCTTATTAGTAGATTCTGCTAAACCATTTCCTTGGGGATAATAATTAGTAGAATATTTTAACTTAAATCCTCTTTTAATAGTGAAATCAAACATAGCATTGCCTGAAAAGTAAGATGCATTATAAAAAACTAGAGCATTTGGGACACCAAACCTGGTAATGATGAATTGATCTATGAATTCAATGATTGCTTCGGAGTTTGCTGTCTTTAAAGGGATTGCCTCAACCCATTTTGTAAAGTAATCGGTAGTAGTAAGGATATACTTATGCTATTTGGAAGATGCTGGAGTAATCTCCCCAATAATATCCAATCCCCATTGTTCAAATGGTTGTTCAATGTTGATTGGTTGCAAGGGGAAAGCTGATTTACGTTGTCTTCCGCTAGCAGTTTGAAAATTTAGACATTTCCTTACGTACTCGTGAGCATCTTTGAACAAAGTAGGCCAATAGTAACCAACGCGAATAATTTTGTGAGCTGTTGTGTCAGCTCCGAAATGTCCTCCTGCTGGTCCGTCATGTAACTCCTGCAAAACCTTTTGGGCTTCAGGTTTTTCAAGGCATCTTAACAAGATAGAATCTTAATTCTGTCTAAAAAGCACGTCATCAATGATTGTAAAATTCTTTGCTTTTAATCTAATGGCCCTTTTGTTTTTGTAAGACAAATTAGGAGGTGCATAACCATTCTTTAGATAAAAGATTAAATCGGCATATTGAGATCCAGAATCAATAACACTTATCTGATTAATTTCTTGAGCTTGATCTGCATCGCTTGATTCTGGAATGTTGGATGCTTCTGCCAATATCCTGCAAAAACCTTGGCCCCTAACAATCTTTGTTGGCTTAATATCTAGGTCATATTCTTGAAGCGCTGTGACCCAATTTGCCCTTTTTTCACCCAGTTCTTTCTGGATTAATAGTTGCCTAACTGCCGGGAAAGGAACTATTATTTTTGTATGGGTTTTTAAAAGAAAGGGTCTATAATGTTTGACCGCTTTAAATACATCAAAGGCTTGTTTTTCTACATCGGAATAATTTAATTCGGCACCCTAAAGATTTGAACTGAAGAATGATATTGGTGCCTCTAAATTGTGAGCATTTGGCTGCGTGAGAACTGCAACATGAGATACATCGGACGCAACGGTATACAATGTAAAATGATTAGAAAAAATTGGAGTATTCAAGGCTAGGGCATTGATTATTGATTGCTTGATAACATCAAAAGCTTGCTTTTCTTCTGATCCCCACTTGAAGACTGAATTCTTCTTGATCATTGTTTGAAGTGGTAATACAATTTGAGAAAAATCTGGAACAAATCGTTTAACAAAATTGATCTGGCCCAAAAATGACTGCATCGATTTTTTATTGTGTGGGAAAGGGATTTCAGAAATTTCCTTGATCCGATCAGGATCAATATAAATGCCATCTTTGGATACTATAAAGCCTAAGAGTTTTCCTTGATCAAGAGCAAAGAAAGACTTCTTTGGGTTCAGAGAAATACCATATCTTTTGCATCGCTGAAAGATTTGATTTAAGTCATGCAAATGATTATATCTCTTCTTAGAATATACAGTAATATCGTCTAGATAGATGACTACTGATCGATTAATCAACCCTTTAAAGGCTATATCCATGGCTCTCTTGAATGTCGCTCCTGCATTTATGAGTCCAAAAGGCATTTTCTAATATGCGTATGTTCCCCATTTTGTTCTGAATGTGGTTTTAAGTTGGTCATCAGGATGAACCAAAACTTGGTTATATCCTGAGAATCCATCAAGAAAGGACATCAATTCAGAGCCTGCTACTGATTGGAGGATTTGCTCCATAGTAGGTAATGGGAAATTATCTTTCAAGCTCGCTTTATTCAGGTTCCTGAAATCAATACAGATTCGAATGTCGCCATTTTTCTTTCTGACTAGCACCATATTAGAGACCCAGTTTGAATGTCAGACCGAAAAAATAATCTTGGCTTTCAAGAGCTTGTTAAGCTCCGACTTAATCTGGCTCTCCAAATTTGGATGTATTTTTCTTAACTTTTGATGAATCGGTTTCTGATCAGGAAGCATAGGAATGGTATGCTGGATAATAGATGTATCATACGTCTTTAAATCATCATACTTCCAAGCAAAGACCTATTTGTTTTTTCTTAATAATTTAATAAATGCTTCCTTTTCTTCCTGGGAAAGTCCTAATCCTAAGTTGATGTTTTGAGGAGCATCGTCAGTGCCTAGATTTATCAATTCAAACCTAAGGATAGAACTTTGAAGTTTTGCATTAATTACAGGTTTAAACCTATCTTTGATATCATAAAGGTCTTCAAGCTTCACTACTGGTTTAGGAATTGAATTTTCTTGAGGCGTTTCCTTCATCTGTAAATCATGATCATCTTCCTCAATAACTTGATTGTTATAGGACTTTTCGGAAGTTAGAAACTGCAAGATATCTTCGTCATGGTTAAATACTCTCCAATTAGTGATATTGTCAGGAATTGAAGGCCTAAAAAGTAATTCTACAGAAAATCTATCAAGGCTGAAGTCTTCAGAAGGTAGAAGCTTAGAAGCTACATTGGCTAGTAGGTCAGCTGCCGAATTTTGTGACCTAGGAATGGAAGAAATGTTGAATGCTGAAAAGTGTGAGGTAAGATCCTGTACTAGCGATTGATAATGCTTGAGGTGACTTGAAAGACAATGAATTGCATTCCTCACATGTTTGACAATGATTTCCGAATCGCCGAATACTTTTAGATATTGCACTTCAAGGCCGATTGCTTTATATAATCCCTGGACTAAAGCTTCATATTCGGCTGTGTTATTAGTGCACTCAAATTCTAACCTACAAGACAGCATTGTCTTTTCTCCTTGCGGACTAACCAAAATGCAACCTGCTCCTGAGCCTTCGCTGGACTTAGAGCCATCAAAATATAAGGACCAAAATAAAGGAGTATTAACAAAAATATTTACATTTTTCTCAGCATCATTAAAACATCTGGACTTATCAATTTGTGAAAAAATTTCAATCTGAGATGTAAAATGATTGACCGAAAAAGGAGATGGTTGGGCAACAAAGTTGCCAACGAATGATTCTGACGAATAGTTCCCCAAAATGTTGTTGTTGAATGCCACAGGTTGGTTTTCTTGCTCAAATTCAGTAACTGTGTGGGTCATATGCTTCTCTCGATCGATCCTTATTTGATTTGGCTTTCCCTTATAGGGAAGCCACATATGTGACCAATCTATGGAAATGTACCCGTGCAGTTTTTCGAACCAATCTGTGCTCAAAATTAAACCATAGAACTCAGGTATATCAGCAATTAGGATGTCTATCTTCTGTACAATCCTGGGATCGGCAGACAACCTGATGGTTACAGAATTAATTTCTCCCACAACCTGCACTTTAGTCCTGTCCAACTGTACAATATGAATCGCGGACTTCTGGGGTTCAATATTTAGTTTAGAGCAAACTGAAGCTGGCATTATATTAGATGATGCCCCTGAATCGATTAAACAGTTATGCAGGTTTCTGTTATAAATCTCATAAGTCAACAGGAAGGGTGGAGTGTGAGAATTCAATTTATCTCCAATTAGAACTGAATCGGTAGCTTCAACCATACCTGCAGGAGGCTGGCCTGAATCGTTGGCAGCTCTTGCACTGGGAAGGGGAGTAGAGGGAACAACATTTAATTCTTTAAGAAGTAATTTTTGTTGATGCTTTAATTTACTAAGCTCGAACATGGTTATATTTGCCTTAGTTTTCTTCATGTCATCAACAATGTTATATTCCATTGAATCAGATATCACTAATGTCTTGGGTGTTGAAGGAGAATTAGAAGTTGAAGGCTGGTTTTGGGGAACTACTACAGGCGACTTCTTTGGGGGGATTTTTTCCTTTGCTGTAGCAGCACCTGCACTCCTCTTCTTTGAAGTTGCCTGGGCAGGTTTAGAAGTACTTTTACTTCTTGTAGTAACCGGAAAGGCTTCTTCTTCATTCTCGGTATCAGAGTTTGGGAGTATAAAATCCCACATTCCGTGGCATTCAGCTACTTCTTCTTCATCATCGGTTTGTGAGGTTGTTTCCTCTTCCTCTTCTTCTTGCTCTGAATCTGCGTTAGATATAACATTGGGCGGCTTTGATTCAGTTTTCTTATAAGTTCTAAATGGTATTTTGTTTGAGGTTTCGGCCACCTGCTTCTTTATCTCGACCATTTCGTTAGACAACGTTTTAAGGACCTTTTGTAAACCTTCCATGTCATACGGGTCCTTTGGGGTTTTCTTCTTGGAATCCTCTTTAAATGAGACTTTTTTAGCTTTTCTATATTCCAAAGCAGCTTTCTTTTCTAGAGCATTGATGCACTTTTCAACAGCAAGTGCTTCTCTCATGTTTTCAGCTAAGGTAGGTTTCCCAGCCCTATCTACAAAAATAGCTATGTTGGCAGGTAGGGCAGTAATATACCATTCGCTTCGGATTTGTTCACTTGGTTTAGAAGCGGTAGGGATTTTATTCATGATTTATTAAATCTGGCATTAAACTCCTTTATTGGTTCCCTGTGCTCTATTCTCAGATTGGAGAGGTCGTTTATTAAAGTAGCTAAGGACCTATCATCTCCATATTTGGTAAGAAACTGCTCTTGGCATGTGTTCCAACTAGTAATTGAACCAGAAGGTAAGGAAAAATACCAGGATCCTGCTGATCCTTGTAAGGTGTAGGGGAAGAGTCTTACAACAACATCTTGCTCTGTCACTCCTTTTAAGTTAACTGCTAACATAAAATTGTTAATGTGTTCTTCAGCCTGGGTCCCGTCATCTGGATTAAATTTAGGCAGCCATTTTTCGGGAGCATCTGGTAGATCATGCAATGGTGCAGGCATGTTGACTGCACCTGGCCTAGTCCATGGGTCTGCCATTATGATAGCGACAGTGGTTGACACTACTGTTGGGATTCCAGATGTATGGGAAGGGATCAAAGATGAGGAGTGAATAGGTTGGGATATTGAGGCTTCTGATCCTTGATGAACGACAATTTGTAATGGGGGAGTGGATGGTTGACCTCGCAGAGGGGAAAATGCAATGGAGGACGTGGATGAGAGCTCTTCACTATCAGATCCTTCAGTAATTTTCTTCGCCCTTTTCCTTTTAGGTAAAGGAAACTCAGTGGGTTCAATACCGAGTTTTTCGCTCTGAAGTCTGGTGAGAGGGTGAGTGAGATTGAACTGCGAAGTCGCACTGCTTTCTGATACCTCAGATTTCTGTGGTGAAATCGAGAAGCTCTGAAGTTTATGGATTAGAGACTGGACTTCAGGTGATTCAAGACTTAATTGTTCTGTGGTATGATGGGTTTGAGCAGTGGTAGTTGATTCCCCTTCTCCTTGTTTGGATACCGGCGAACCAGTATGCAAATGGGAAGGTCGAGGGGATTCGGAGGGGGAAATACTCTTGGAATGGCTTATAGGTTTGGACTTATGTGCCATTCACAGTTGAGGCCCTCCTTCTAGCGCCAATTATGTTGAGGCCTCGAAAATCGCTGCAACAACATAGGGGAAACCACCCGGTCCGGACCTTAGTACAACTCCTTTTCCATTTGGAATAGTGGCTCCGACTGGGGATAATGGGACCAGTTTCCCAAAAATGGATAAAAATGGGATGGATGAGCGACTTATAGATTATGCTAGTGATAAGCGAATAACTACAACTATCGGCAGGAATATAATAACTATAATCTACCCCGGGGTTTTATCGATCTCTAAAGTGTAGCGTTTGATGATCTAGGCTTTTAGACAGGCATATAGATGACTCTGTCTTCAAACATAGATGTTAAATTACTCAAGATTGCTGTGCATAAATAGTTACACAAAGCGATAACAGTGAAATTACTACACTATCATTTATATCATTGTTACATACATGATTAAAAGAAATGCAAATCACAAAACATCCAATAGTGGGCTGAGATAGAGATTTGCTGTTATAGTGCATGCATGTATTCAATAATAGCAAGAAGTAATAACACAGCAATTTATATAAGAGGGATGAATACAGATGCAGATAAAAGTACCATGTAAGCTGCTTAACACTCCCATATATTAATCGCTATGTCACAGTCCTTCCTTCAACTCAGAAAGCATTCCAAACAACAGACAATAGTGCGCAATTGCATAAAACAGCTTTCCCATTAAATTAAGAACCATTGGTCGAGTTTCACAAAAGAATATAGGCTGAAGCACAGTAGTGCAAACTTCAGCCTTTAAGTCTGTTACAAAATTTTACGACCCTTTCCAAAACAATGAAAGGGTCTATAAATACATAATCTAATTTAAATATCTACTTAAATAGAAATCCTACTAAACTGGTATCAATAACTTTTGATCCTGTTTTGGCTGGCGATCTGGCAAGCGGGAGGGTGACTCATTGAGTCGGCTGCTTTCCTTTGAATCTGAGTTGATTAATTGCAAGCATTGGCTCAACTTCCGGAGGTTTGTTGAGGCGCGAACTGAGCTGTGCAGCGTAGGTGGCATCTTGGATATCGGGAATTATACACCCGATTGCGTCTGTAAGGCACTTTAGGGCAGATCTCTGTGTATGTGGCTTGATCAAAAAGAGCCAATATGCATCTAAGGATAAGGTTTTAACTCCAGCGATTAATCTTCCTTTTTCTTCTAATTCAGGGTAGCATGTTAGCTCTAATGCATTTGGAGTTGTCATCTTTCCCGGTGTACATTGAGAAATCATATTGGCCAGGTAAAGAGTGTTATTGACTAGATCCACTAGATTGCTGGTGGTTGTTTTACATCTTGAAGCCGCCCTTTCTGCCTTCATCACTTGAGTGTGCCATTCTGTGAAAAGAATGTCTTTCTGTGTTTCATTAATCCTGGGCAATTTTGCTGATTTTCCCAAATCAGTATCTTGCCAGTCAAGATGTGCAGTAATGGCCTCATCCGCTTGATCTAGTTCAGTTCGGGCCTTTTCTACCTGTTGATTTATCGCTGTAGTCAGCTCACATAGGGACTCAACTTGATCCATCTGTTGACATAAGAGTCTGATCTGAGTTATCAACGCATTGTTTATCAATAATGCCTCTGTTTTAAACTCTTTTACCTGCGATGCACCTTTCGTCTTCTCTAGTTGCGATGACATTTGAGCAATCTGCTCGCCTTTGGTCTTCATCATTTGCTCATTCGCCACTCTCAAATTCTCCAACGCCTCCAACAATTCTTTTTGTTTCTAGATCGCACCCTGATCGATCCTTTGCCTTTCCCCTTGCAATTGCTCAGTCAACTGATTGTTCTCTTACTGTTGCGCCAGCAGCTGTTCTTCAGCTTGTGCTGCTTTTTGCCTTGTTTCAATCAATTCTGCCTGTAACGCAAGGATTTCTTAGTCCTTATTCTTCAACAGAAGGCTCACCTCCGATGCTTTGTCAATTGTTGCCGCCGAATAAGCGCCTGCATACTGTGATAGCTTCGTTAAGTCATCGGAGGGATCCAATTCCTCCTTCCATACTACATTACCCGTGACCGTTTGTTCGGGGAAGATAGAAGGTTGATCAATCCTTCGTCTCTTCCTTGACCGCTTTACAACTGCCCTGTGTCTCGGGCTGTAGAAGACATCCAATGGCGGAATATCTTCTATCTGTAGAATAATCTGGTCAGAGGGGTCTTTCGGAATAACTTCAACTTCTTTTGAACTTGGTGGGCCGCTGGTTCCACTTAGAACTTGAGGAGAGGTAACATCCTGAGTATCACTTGTCTTAGAGGTATCCCCATTTTTTGAACATTCCAATCCACTGATGATGGAGTGAAATTGCTGCCATTCTTGTAATAAATTGGGGTCTATAGTAGTGTCTACATTGGTGGTTTGCTTCTGCTGCTCTTTCTCCTGCTCTTCCCTCTGCTGCTCTTCTTTTTCTCTCCTCTGTTTTTCTTCCTGTTCCTTCTTTTGTTGTTCTTCTTGCTCCCTTTTCTGCCTATCTGCCAGTTCTTTCTTCCTTCTTTCTTCTTGTTCCATTTGTGTTCTATGCTGTTTCTCGGCTTGTTCTTTCTCTAGCCTTTCTGCTTGTTCTTTTCTCTGCTGCTCCTCCTGTTGCTTTTTCTGTTGCTCCTCCTGTTCTTGAACAGGTCGGCTTGATGATGTTGCTGGGGATGTTGCCAGTAAATGCAGAGGCAGAGTTTGCAACCTCTGTTCTCTGAGTTTATTGAACTCAGTTAATCCCACATCATTATATCGCATCCTAGCGAGTTCTTTAACATGACCAATTGTCTCAGCGACAATGAACAAGTCATCAAACATATCCTTCTGATGTTCAAACCTTGTTAATTTAGCCTGCTCTAATGCATTATAAGCAGTCTTTTTTGGGTCGTATGGTCTGTTCGGGATCGTGGCCAGCGTTAAAGACTGGAGCTTCGTGGCTTCCTTTTCTGCATGTTTAAGATCATGTAGAGTATAAACGCGACATCTGAAGGGAAATGATGGCCATCCTCTCTTCTTTTCTATTTTGAGAGTCTGTGTAGTACTCTCAGCCATGATCTGATATGCGATCTCCCTTGCTAGCAGCTTATCTGGAACATAAAGAGGAAGAACATGTGGGTCGGCTTTGCTGCCGAAAACTCTGATGTAGGTGAAATTTTCTTCTCCAAACCAACTTGCTACTGCTGGTAAATCGAAGGAAGCTTGATAGGAAATTTTTGAAATGGGTTTATCAAAAATGGAATAGTAAATGGGCACCATGAAACCATTACAAATTTGATACAGGTGGTCTTTATAAGAAGACTTCCACAATTTTTGATGATATATATGAATGGGTGAAGGGTCCTGTGGAGTCCACCTCCACCCAAGAACAGGAAATTCTGAATTGAAACAAAGAGTGTCTAGGATATATGCACTATAGTAGAACGGGGGCATTTTCCTTTCTGAAACAACAGACTGAGACCTAAAATCACGAACAGCTACTGCTAATTTATCCGAAAGGATAGTAGCCCAATCCATAATCCAACTGTTTACTGCCGCCTCCATTAAAGGAACCATTTCAATGGTAAAATTGGCAGAATCATGCAATCCCCATAGCCTACACATCATAATCCCCGCATAACAATAAGGAGAAACTAAAGAATCGACAGAGTACCTACCGGAGGATTCGTGCTTTTGTTTGTTGGGATTTTGCCTCCAATCCTTGATAGGTTCAGATTCGATCTCATTCTCGCTTGCGAACTTCTCCAAGAAGTCTTTGTTATATATTTTCTCGGGTTCAGGCAAATGATACATTTGCCTTAGGTCTTTTGGCTTGAATGACCCGAAAATCCTCCCATCTCTTGTATTAAAAGTTCTGTCCAAAATGGGGATTTCTTCAATCGCCCATTGCACAACGTCAGTATAAGGAAGAATTTGATCTTTGGCCGCTATCCTGTGAAGGAAAGAGTCGGCCAAATCTTTGAGAGTTGCATCAAACTTCTTGAGTAAGTCCACACTAGCTTGCGACACTATCTTTTCTGGTTGCTCAGCTTCAATTAGGTTATAAGTGCCCTGCCAAGTCACTCTGGTGAGCCCCGTGCATGTGGTATCGGATATTAGTCCCTTCTTCTTGTTTGCGGCCGCTTGTCCCGCAGATGGTGTTGCGGAAGCACCTGCAGTCTTCTTGGACTTCTTTCCCATCTTTTCTGGTCTAGCTTCTGTGAATGAATTCTGCACAAGGAGGCAATTGGGCGTAATACACAGAGATGGCGATGAAAAATTCTTAAGTGATACAGCACATATGAATAGATGCGTAACTAAAAGATTTAGCTTTTAAAATGGGCGCGTATACAATCCGTGAAAAGATTTTAAGACATGATCTTATTAATTAGCCGTTTTCAATCCGTCATTTCTTAAATGCCCATTATATCGTTATTCGGGTGAACGATTCACTTAAGCATGCAATGGACGTTTTGGCGGTTGAGCGTAGATGAAGGATTGCGTGAGAGATCAAGCCTTTATTACAAATGAATTGCGCCATCCCATCACTTAACGGCTCTTCGTTGAAAACCGCGCTTTATCGGATCTCAATTGGGGATGTAGTTAGTGTGCTTTAATGGCGTGTATTGGATATCACCGATCACCGAATGCGATATCGCATCGACGAAAATCTTTGAGCGCAATAAGGATTTGGGTGATATTGCCGCGATACCTGATTCCCGATTGCGCATCACATCGAGACAAGTCTTTAGGAACATTACGACTATGGTAGGGTGTCGCTGATCGCCGAATTCGCCGAATGTGTATCGCGTCGGGACTATTGGCATGGAGCATTATAACATGTACTTGGAGTATCGCCGATCGCTGAATGCGCCGAATGCGCATTGGCGAAAAACTTTAGGGTGCTTAATTATAATTCATGTGTCATTGGGATATGCGATCTTGCGATCGCTTTATCGCAATGACAAATCATTTCATGATTTCTTTTAAGTGTTTGCCCAAAAAGTTTTATAAAGTGCATTTATTCATTTTTTTGGACTTGTTTGGATTATAATAGCATTGATACCAAATCAAATTTTAAAGGGACCCATTTCATACGTTAATGTTTATAAGTAAAAATGATCTGAAATGGGGGGTTGTTGTAGAGCACAACAGGTTCCAAAGCTTATAACCCTTTAATCCATCCTTATATCCAATAAATATGCACTTTTCAGAGTTACTATCCAACTTGGTTCGTTTCTCCTTTGGAACATGTACATATGCATCACATCCAAATACCCTTAGATGTGAAAGAGAGGGTTTCTTACGAGTCCATACTTCTTGTGGAGTCATATCCTCCAACGCTGATGAAGGTGATCTTTTGATCAGGTAACATTTAGTATCCACCTCCTCTGCCCAGAATTCCTGTCCTAACCGGGCACCACTGAGCATGCTTCTTGCCCTTTCCATCAACGTCTTGTTCATTCTTTCTGCGACTACATTTTGCTGAGGTGTATATGGAGTAGTCTTCTGCCGTGCTATACCACACTTCTTACAAAATTCTTCAAATTCCTTGCTGCAAAATTCTCCACCATTATCTGTCCTCAGCACCTTTATCTTCTTCTCTGTCTGATTTTCCACCAGAGCCTTAAATTCTTTAAACCTATCAAAGACTTCAGATTTCTTCTTAAGAAAATATATCCATGTATTCCTTGAGAAGTCATCTATGAATGATACATAGTACACAGACTTACCCAGTGATGGAACCTTCACAGGTCCAAACACATCACTGTGCACAAGCTCTAATATATGTTTCGTCCTCTTACCACCAGAGGGGAAACTCACCTGATTCTGCTTCCCATATACACAATTTTCACAGAAATCAAAATCCAGAGAGCTATTATTCATACCTTCTACCATACCTTTACCATGAAGTATTCGAAGGCCCTTCTCTCCAATATGTCCAAGCCTTTGATGCCACAACATGGTCTTCTCTCCAGAGACCACTAGATTCTCTACTCCATTTTCAGGAACCATAGAACTATTGCACCCATCAACAACAGTGCTACCTTGCAGCTTGTACAGAGTTCCAATCCGAACTCCCTGCATTAATATCAGTGCTCCTCGAACCATCTTGCAAGTATCTTTCACGAACACCGTCTTTACACCTGCATCATCCAACTTGCTTACATAAATCATATTTCTGGCCAATGCAGGAATATGTAGAACACCCGGAAGTGTTCTAACCCTTCCACCTTGCAACTTCAACTTTACTTTTCCCCGACCAATGATTCTAGCCTTCCTATCATCTCCTAAGAAGACATTACCAGCATCGTATTTCTCATACTCACAGAACCACTCTCTATGGGGAGTGAAGTGAAAGGATGCACCTGATTCAATCAACCATGCCTCATGATCTACATGTGTACTTGAAGAAGTCAAGTACACATCCCCACCTTCATCTGAGGTGGTTTTCGCCTCTGCAAAAGGAGCATCATCGGATCCCTTTCCTTTATCAGGAGCTTTAGATTTACAATCCCTTCTGAAGTGCCCTTCCTTTCCGCATTTCCAGCACACCACCTTTGTAGGTTTTCCTGGAGATTTATATCTCCCTCTAGATTTAGATCTCCCACTCGATGACTTATTTTTGTTTCTGTTCTGGGACCTTCCTCGTACAGACAAGGCATCACCATTCTGGTTGTTCATATTTTTCCGTCTCATCTCCTCCGTCAGCAAGGCTGAGACTATTTCATCAAACTGCAAAGCAGTTTCATTGCTACCTATTGCAATAACCAGACTATCCCACGAATCTAGTAGAGAACACAACAGACTGATGCACTTATCTTCATCTGAAATTTTAATATCAACAGATAATAACTGACTTACCACAGTATTAAACGCATTCAGATGCTCTGTCACCGAGTCTCCATCTTTCATCCTAAGGTTATACAGCTTTTTCCGCAGGAACAGTTTATTCACCAGAGACTTAGATTGGTACAAAGTCCCTAACTTGACCCACAAAACCTTTTCCGTAGCTTCCCCTGATACATTCAACAATACTGAATCCGAGACACACAATCGTATTGTGCTCTTTGCCTTCCGATCCAACTTCTTCCATTCTTCATCGGTCACTCCCGATGGTTTAGTACCCGGATCTACCATGATCCACTGATCTTTATCCACCAACAGATCCTCCATCTTGAGTTTCCACAACTCAAAATTCTGACCATTGAACTTCTCAATCTCTATCTTTCCACTACTCGCCATCTTCTTTCACCACCAGAATCGATCTCGCAGATCTCCCACTAAACAGGGTCTGCCACAGGCCCGAGCGAAACCCCTCAGCAACAAAGGCGTCCCCTTGAAGCCAAAACAGCTCTGATACCAAATGTAGGTTTTAACCCTATACAGAAATTACCTGCATACGAATTCTTAAAACACATATGCACAGAGATTTTTTCCCTGGATCCCAAAACCGGGACTACCAGCTTGATTTTTCATTATGTTCCTTTCAATGTTACAATACATATCTATACATGCCGAAGCATCCAATACCATGGACCGAAAACCATCGCGTCCAAAAAACATGTGCGAAAATCATGCACAAAACCATAGGTGGGTCCGCCCAACCTAACATATGGTCCATAACCAAAATTTTCTGGGGCGCTGCCCCGGACCCCATAAAGTGGGGTTACAGGTGCCCTTCAAACCCCCTATTAACTACGTGGAAAGAATATAACACAACCCAACAGCTATGGGGCTATACTTATCCGCAGTTTGAGCTGAGTCTTGTTTGGGGATCAGAGAAATGAAGGAGGTATTGAGGGCTTTCAGAACAATTTTGTTTCTCCTGGAATCCTCCACTACATTCAAAATGTCCTATTTGACAATATTCCAATAGGCTTTAAAAAAATCTCCATTGAAACCATCTAAACCTGGTGCTTTTCCATTCTGCATATCTTTGAGAACCTCACTAACCTCCTCTTCAGTGACTGGTCTATTTAGGTTAAAATTGTCCTCTCTAGACACGAGCTTCGGGATATGTCTTGCAACTTCCTTGATGCATTTCTGTCTGTCTGTATTGTTTTCCCGAGTGATGCCTTAGAAATGCTCGACAAACACAGCTTCGATATCCTTATGAGAGATCAGAAGCTCCCCATTATCATCCTTTATCAAAGAGATTTTGTTGTGTGCTCTATTAGCCATGGTGGATCTATGGAGAAATCTAGTATTACATTCTTCTTCTTTGAGCCATTGAACTCTAGACTTTTGTCTCCAAAATATTTCCTCTTGTTTGCATAAATTCTCCCATTCTTGATGGTGTTTATCATGTTGATCACTTTTGACTTTGTCATAGCCATCTATGATCAGTGCTTGATTGAGTTCCTGAATTTTGATTTCCACCAATTCTTTTTCCTCAAAAATGTTAAAAAAATCATTCTTGTTCCATTCTTTGAGCCTGAGCTTAATGTGCTTTAGTTTTTTATGGAGGAGGAACATTTTTGTTCCTTGGATCTGCAAATCTTCTGACCACCATTTTTCAATATTGCTGATGAAATCTGGGTGGGAGAGCCAGATATTCTCAAATCTGAAGGGTCTATTCCTGGGAGAATCTATACCCTTCATCTCTAGTTGAATCATCCAGTGATATGAGCCTCCAAAGGGGAGAACTCTTGCTGTTATTTCTTTATCTATAAGCATAAGCTCCTCTGAGATCATAAATCTGTCTAACTTGGAGGCTACTAGTGCCTCACCTCCTCTTTTTTGTTCCAAGTAAAAAGGCCATTGTTTGTTTCTGAGTCAACCAGTTTGATATTATCTGCGAAGGTTTGGAACATTAAGGAGTCTTTACCTAGTGCTCTAGTACCTCCTCTTTTTTCTGAAAGATATTTAATCATGTTAAAATCCCTTCCCATGACCCAAGGTATTCTTGCATGTCTGTTCCTGAGATCCACAAGGGATTTTAGAAATCTGAGTTTATTATCTATTCTTTGAGGGCCATAAACATTTGTGACCAGGAAGGTATCCAAAACCCCCACTGGTTGAATAACTACTGATAAATAATTCCCTCATGCCTCCGCATCTATTATGCTAACTTTTGGGGGGTTCCAAAGTTTGAGTATGGCCCCCGCTGTGTTCTCTGATTTAACTTCTAGAAACTCAAACCTACTGAGCCATTTGCTATGGATTTGTTTTAATTTCTGAGTGGAGCATTTTGTTTCCTGGATGAAGATTATATCCGACGTTTCTTGTTTCATTCTATTACTATGCATTCTTTGTTTTCTTTTACTACCTAGACCTCTGATATTCCAAGATGTGAACTTCATTATTAAAGACTTGTAAAGGAGTAACTGGTTAGGTCTTTCATTTTACCCGAATCTATCATTAGCTTTCCACACTCCATCAAGAGCTCATTCTGCTTTTTCCTGCCCCTCTTCTTTCCTGGATTTCTATTAGTTAATCCTAGAGTTAATTTCATTGTTTTCACACCTCTGTACTCCTACTTGTCAATGTTTTTTTTCCTTTATCCAACCTCCTTTCCTGATTTTTCCATAAAAAAAATGTTGTATTCTATTGCATTTTTCTTAAGGCAATGAATCTATCCCTACCTTGGTTCTCTGCATTAAGAACCCTTCCAGATCTAGGTGTTCTTTATCAATAATTTCGTGTAGCTCATGGTCCTCGAGATCTATCTCACTCTGGGTCATTTCCTGATCCATCTCTAGTTCTACTTCACTCATCATAGTCTCTTTCTGATTACCAATATCTTGTGTTTGGTTGTTGTCTTTTTCTTTCTCCTTTTCATTAGGACCTTCCTCCATAGATTGGTCTTCTTTTGTAATTTCTTCATTCTCTTCCAATACTTGAAACTTGTTATGACTGACCTTTTGTCCATCATTATGATGTAGCTTTGGACCTTTTTAAACTCCTTTTCCTCTACTTGCCACTTTATGAAATCTTTCTTTGTCCTTCGTAGTATTAGCTTTTCTCTTGTTGTCTTCTTTACTAAGAGGGAAATCTCTAAATAAGTGTTCAGGTTCATGGCATTTACGGCATCTGAACGATATATGCTCATATTCCACTGTTTTCACCCGTTCTTCATCAAAAACCTCCAATATAACTTCATCCGGAAGAGCTCCTGATAGATCTATTTCCACACAAATCCTTGCAAAGGAAGTATATTTTTCCATTCTTGTGGCTTCAGAAGCTTTGACAAAACGACCTAGTTTATTGCCTATGGCAGCTAGCGATTTAGTTTGCTAGTAATCAAGAGGTAGAGAATAGAGCCTTACCCAAACTAGTACTGAAGTGAAAGTCTCCTGCTCTGGGACAAAGTTCATCATCCAAGGTCGCATATAGAGACCTACTACTGCATAAAAGTAGGGTCCTCCTTCGGATACTCTATCTTTATCTTCGATGTTTGTGAACACCACAATGAAGAATCCGTTTGACCCAAGATGTAGGTCGATACTCCCTTTGGGTTTCCAGTGGGCCATAATCCCATGAATTTACAGATGATAGCGTAAGTCCCCATGTGTTCCCTATGCGCCTGCAGAGCAGGGTCATTTAACACTGCTTTGGGAGTGATCTCTACTTTGGGTCTGCAAGGTCCCTTTTGTTTTTTTTCTATTATTCCCTTACTTTTGTCTTTTTCCTCCTTATCCTTTGTGCTATTGTTTTCCTTGGTCTTGGTCCCATTTGTCTCCTTTTCATTCTTCCTTTTCCCTTCCTCTGCAGATCCTCTGGCATTTACCAGTGGTGCCTTACCTCTGCTGGCTACGACATCCTTATAGAAGGGAATGGAGCTCCCTCATCTGCGACCCTCCATTAGGATCAACCTCTGCTACTTTCTGAAACCCTTGCTGCTCGCCCTCCGTTCTCAGTCGTGATCCCCTCTCCTTCTATATTGGTTTTATTATCTTAATCACCATTGGATAAACCACATTTTTTTTATCCTACATTTACCAGTGTGTATTAGCTAATAAAATAGTTAAAAAAATTGTGTTTAGAAAAATAAAAATAATTCAACAATTTCAATAAAGATTGACAAGTGATGAGGTTGAATTTTTGTTTTCCATTACTCTAGAAAGAACTTTTAAGGTTTTATTGTTTTCTTAAAAAAATATTAGTGTTTAGATGGAAAAAATAATAAGAATAAATAACTAAACAGATTAAGTAATCGAAGAGATTTTTTTGGTTGTTATTTATTTTTTCCACTTCTTACACGACAGGATTCTGGAGTCTAAATATTTTTAGAATCTAACCTTTCAAAAAAAATTATACTTTTAAAGTTTAATCTATTTGAGTCTTTAATAAATTTATGGTTAACAAAGATTTGTCTATCTTTCCTTATCTGTATGGTATGTGCAATTACATTTAAAAAAAAGTTATATTTCGAAGATTTAATATATTTTAGTCTTTGATAAATCTATGGTCAAGAAAGATTCGTCTCTCTTTCTGTGCAATTTTTCAGTATCTCCTCGCTGTTGTACATGTCCTGGAATTTGATTTACTCGCTGTAATCATGGCTAAGTCTATTAATCGGTCTTGCATCTGGGTTTTTCTGAGCTTGGTATTGCGCCTCGCATTCACTATCAAATGCGCCCAGCCAAATATGAACTGCCCATTTAGAGTTACTCTGAGGAACAACTCTTCTGTAATGCGACTTAGACCGTTGATGATGAGTGCCCTACAATTCTGTTGGCGGTGTAATATTGATATTATCGACACTTCCGGTCGAACCTTTCAACCTTCCATCATAAAAAAATCCCTTTAGCGCATCTTCTTGCTGCAGATTAATTCTTGCACAGCTTAAATTTCTTTTTATAATATAAGTATTTGATACCAATACCTTAATTTCAGTTTTAGAAACATCTTTTAATACATATAATCAATCTATTTTTGAATATATATAACTAATTTAGCTTTTAGGTAAGTTTACATATATTATATTTTAAAAAAATATGGTTAATAATAAGTTTATATTACTAAAATATTTTTAATATTTATATTAAATATAATATTTTTTATTACTTTTTATTTTATTTGAGATATATATATTTTTTGGGAAAAAATCTAATTTTACATATTACTCACTAAATGATTCCAAAATTACACTATGTAGAAACATACCCAGTATTCAAAAAGTTCAATGAGAATCTGTAATATATGATTATGAGAATCTGTAATATATGATTATGAAAAATTTTAAAGATGAAAAATTATTTTAAAGTTTAGAAATTATAGCTAATCTTACTAGTCCCTAAATTGCAAATTATAAAATGTTTGTTGATATCTTTGTAAAAACATGAAAATTTATAATAGTTTTATATATAGTCTTTATTCAATTTTGGCAAATCTTAAGTCAAAAGAATTTTATACTATATAATTTTGGTGAATCATTTTTAGAAAAAATTGAAATTGGCGAATTTTTTAAACTATGAAAAATTAGCCTACTTCCGCATATTAGCCCCTCAAAATTTCCATGCATATGATTTTTATATCTTTTCAAACCAATATCCTCTTAGCTATTAGCCCTAAAAATTTCCATGCATATGATTTTTGTATCTTTTCAAAACAATATCCTCTTAGCTATTACAGTCCAGTGAATAATTACACTATGTTTTCAAGAAATATGCAAGTAATCAAGTCCAAATATTTCTATCCAAAAGTAGTCAAATAAAAGTTTCAATTATAACTAATATAGTTGATCTATATATTGATGATGGTAGAACTCATATACTTCAGGTCCCTATGTTGTGTGTTGTATCTTCCAGAGCTCATTATCTAGTTCCAAACGACTTTTAGAATGAGTATTTTCATATCCCCAAGCCACCATATTTGAAAAAATATTTGCATCTGCATTCCCCTCCCCATAGATATGTTGACACAAATGGGAGAAATAAGAGCTCATAATACTATGACAATCTTGAACAATAAGAACAAAATCTAGTTAATGACAAACTTTGAATCCCCATATTTTTTAATATATATGCGACCCTTTCATTTTCGTTTGCAAAGTAAAGAAGAGCTTTAATGAGCCCCCAATCCCAATATGGATATGGATGTGAAAGGAATGTGTGAAATTAAGGTGTAAAATGATTTCTAGGAAAATGTGATATGATAGAAATTCCTCCCCTTGCTACCCTGACAGAGTTAGCAATCTTCTCTTGAAAAGTCAATTTGTTGGGGCAAGCTATATATATTCAAAATTATAAATTTATGTACTTGTATTTCCAATTTTAATTAAAAAAATACAAGTTATTTAATTTATTTATTATTGTTAATAATTATGTTTTTTTGTTAATTTAATTATTTTTCATTTTTTTATAATTATACTTCAAATTTCATTAAATTTGTTTTTTAATATTGAGAAATATTATAATATTTATAATAAATTATTTAATATGGAATAATGAAATAATTATTTTTCTTTTTTTAATAGAATATTACAAAACGTTGATATTTAAAAAATAATTATATCTACAATATTCTAGAAAAGTTTTCTTAGGTTTGTAAGAGAGATACATATCATAAATAACAAAGTGAAAAATAAAACACATTAACATAGTGTACAAAGGCTAATTTTCAAAGGTGGTGTTGAAATCCATATTCATGAAGGTGTAGAGAATTTCCCCTCTTTGAGTGTTGCTTGCTTAATCCTCATTGTAATTCCCCTCTCTATTTTGGCTTATCACCTTCAAACATGGAACTTCATATGACATTGATTGATTTTTCATATTTTAATTAAATATCATAAAGTTAGCTTTCTTAATATTGAAAAATATTGTAAGATTTATAATGAATTAACGTAAAGATATTATTGTTTTCTTTTTTTTTCATTTAAAATTTTGACACAAAAATAATATGTATACACACACACACATATATATATATATATATATATATATATAAAGTTCTATACAAAACTTCTGAAGCTTATAAGATAATGGCTATCATAAGAAAGTAAAAAATAAAAACACATTAGCATAGTATTGAAAAAGATAATTTTCAAAAGTGGAATTGAAATCTATATTGATGAAGAAATAGGGAGTGTTTCCTCTCGAGGTATCCCTTGATTGATCCTTAATGTGGTTTCTCCTCCGTTTTTAGGCTTCTCACCTCCAAACTTAGACCTCCATATGAAATTAACGAAATTTTCATATTTCTATGTTGGAAACCTTTGAGAACTACTGAGAGGGTAGGGTAAATTAGTAGTGTGATCTAACCTCTCTCATGAAGTCACTTACCATCTACCACTATGCAGACCTCCTTTCATGTATTGTCAAACTGGATCCCAAGAATCTATTCTCAATGAAAAATCAACTTTGCATACATGATCTCAGCGGAAAGATCTCATCGTCAAATAGAAGATAAAATTGTAAAATCGTGGCCACATAAAAATTGAATACAATCAGATCCTAACAACAATAAAATGTTGGATAATACAAATAAAATCATAAGACACATGGTGATTTGTTACATGCATCAGCATCTCTTGTAAAACAAGTATGAGACGATCATGTTGGAAATATTGGTATTGATGTCAAGTTAGGTTGATTGATTAATGTTGATAAATGTTGTTGATGTCACTAAGAACATTAATGATAATTTATGTTGAATGGAAAGTGTACATAAATGTTGAATGATGAATATAAAATGCTAAACATGATGTGAAGTGCAAAGGCTATGCTAACCAATGAGAAAGTTAAATATTAACAAAAACGCTGGAATACATATAATTGTTTGATCAGAAAATGTGGATAATCCAAATCTGATTTGTCTCTTGTAATTATATCCAAATGAGTTGTTAATTTAGCTCTACTTCTTTTTACAAACAATTTTCTGAACTGAAAATGAAAGGACAAGCTTATGAGAAGTTTTGGAAGTCCAAGATACAATGTTTCATTTCATATTCCTCAAAAGAATACAAACAGGCAAGAGGGATTGCTTATCAAATAGATAATGTGGAATGAAGGAAGGGTTCATTTTTTTTCGATGGAAGTGGTTTGCATTTAAGAAAGGATGAGCTATAGCAAAAGAGAAGAAGAGTGAATAGAAGGAGCAGTTCAACAAAAAACTTGACAGCATAATTGGATATGAGGTAAGCAACACTTGTGACTTGAGAAATTTCTGTTCTTTCCTATGTTGTAGCTTGAAAAATAACATTTTGCGGCATGTTGAGGTAGAAGCCTCCTATGGGTTGTAGTATATAGAAAACTAGTGGGAGTTGAAGCTTCTGTTGAGGTAGGATCCTCTTGTAGGTTGTAGCCTACAAAAATTCTAATGTAAAAAGGAGTACCAGCTTCGCTTAACATCACTTTCAGCCTTAAGTTCATGGTTTTGTCCCTGAAGGGTTTCCACTTATATCTAGTGTCTTCATGTGTTTGATTCTTGCTTGTTGTATGAATGCATTGAAGTCTTGATAAACATATCAGCGAACTATTGTCCTTGAAATCTACAAAAGAAATAGAAAATCTATTGAGCACAAACATAAATCATTAACTGCATAAGAATAAGATTAAGTTGAGTAGAAATAAAGAATCAAATTACTGATTCACCCCCCTGCCCAAGTAATTTCCCGTCTTAAATATCAATTGGTATCAGAGTTAAGCTTCTTTAGTAGTAATCTAACAACTGGAAGGAGGTCCTAAGTAAGTAAAATGGCTAGCCAAGAAAAATGTTCAAAAAACAAGGCCCCTCTATTTACTAGTACAAACTATGCATTCTAGAAAGTAAGAATGAAGACATATTTAATGTCTCTAGGAATAGAAGTTTGGTCTCTTGTGTTGATGGGGTATGAAGAACCAAAGGAAAGCAATAGTGATAAATATTCTGAACTGAACTTTATAGCTAATGAAAAAGTTATGAATGCACTTCTGAGTGGTCTATGTGAGTTTGAATTTATCAAATAATGCATTGTGAGACAGCTAGAGGCATTTAGGATAAATTAGAAAATATTCATGAAGTAGATAAAAAGGTGAAGATGGCCAAATTACAAGTGTATAGAACTCAGTTTGAAACATTAAAAATGAATGAAGATGAAGATATAGCTAAATTATTTTTAAGAGTTGATGAAGTTGTGAATATCATGGTGGGTCTAGGTGAAACAGTCAATGAAAGTGTAATAGTTCAGAAAACTTTTACGTCATTACCCTCTAAATTCAATCCTAAGGTTTCAAGTATAGAAGAAACATGAAAATTTGATATCTTGAATAGATATCAACTACGTGGCACTTTGACATCATACGATATGAGAATTTTGGAAGGAAAGGAAACCAATAGAGAGGCAACTTTCAAGGCTGACAAACCAAAAAAAGAAAAGGAGTGGTCATGCTCAGGTTCTGGTGAAGAAGAAGCAAAATTAGTCAGAAGATTGAAGAAAGGCACGGGTAAGTATAAAGGAAAACTTCCATTTCAGTGTTTTAATTGTGGAAGAGTGGGACACTATGCATCAAAATGCCCTTTGAAGAAAGAGGAAAATCATTTTAAAGGGAAAGAGAACAACAATTCTAACAAAATGCAGAAAGAGAGACAAAGGTCTAAAACATAACTTGTTGAGTGTAAGTCAGATGTGTGACAAAGGCTGTGATGTTCTTTTTGGAGCTCAAGGTTGTAAAATCAAGTCAACATCTATAGGGAAGGCTTTGGCTAAAGGATTTTGAACTGAGAATAATGTATATATCTTGAAAGAAGAGAATGAGTAATGCTAGATCAGCAAACATGATGAATCCTGCCTATGGCATAGGAGATTGGGGCATCTTAACTTTGATCATAACATCAAACTCAACAAGAAGAAAGCAATGAGAGATCTACCAACAATAAAAACGCCCCAAAACTCTATCTGCAAGTCCTGTCAAATGGGAAAACAAACACGAACATCATTCAAAGCCAAATATAAACTATCAAGCAGTAAGCCCTTGTAGCTAGTTCATATGGATCTATGCGGGCCTTCCAGAACAGAAGTTTCAGGAGGAGAAAAATATTTCATGCTAGTAATAGATGCCTATTCAAGATTAGCATGGATGGCATTTCTCATATATAAGTCAGAAGCATTTGAGAAATTCAAAACATTTAAGGCGTTGGTAGAAAATCAAACACAGTGCAAGATAAAGTGCATATGGTTACACAAAGGAGGTGAATTTACATTAGATGAGTTTGCAGACATATGTAAGGAATTTGGGACAAAGCAACAATATACTATTGCAGACACACCACAACAAAATGGAGTCACAAAGAGACAAAATAGGTATGTTTAGCAAATATCAAGAACCATGATGCAGAAAAGAAACATTGCTCAAACCTATTGGGCAAAAGCAGTGCATAAAGAAGCACATATTCTCAATAAGGCACATCTTAGATCAAATTGTGATAAGACACCTTATGAATTGTGGCACAGGAAACAAGCATCAATAAAACATTTTAAAGTGTTCGAAAGAATATGTTATATGAAAAATAATGATGAAAATCTCGGAAAGGTTGATGCTCAATCTAATGAAGGAATATTCTTGGGATATTCTTCAAAACATAAGGGATACAGGTGTTACAATAAAATACTACATAACATTGTGGAATTCATAGATGTAAAGGTTGATGAAGAGTTACCCAATAAGAAAAGGAACATGAGTTTTATCAATCCTCTAAATCATCATCATCATATCAGTAAGGAGAATCAAATACAAGATGATGAATTAGAAGATACTGAGACTCATCCAAAAGGACCTTCAAGAGACACTCAAAAGAATCACCCTGAAAATGAAATTATTGGAGATAAAAGTGAGGGAGTACAAACAAGGAGGAAAGTAGCAGAAAATTTTGAGCAACGTAATATAGCAATGTTGTCATAGATAGAGCCAAAGAGCATTGAGGAGGAAAGTAAAAACAAAAGTTTGATATAAGCTATGAATGAGGAATTAGACCAAATTGAGAAAAATGAGACATGGGAACTAACATTAAGACCTCTCGAAAAGAATATCATTGGCACAAAATGGATTCAAAAATAAAATGAATGAAAGGGGTCAATTTGTTAGAAAAAAAGCCAGACTTGTGTGTAAAGGGTACTCACAAATAGAAGGACTTGATTATGAATAAACCTTTGCACAAGTCACAATATTGGAGGCAATAAGGATGCTTTTGGCCTTTGCATGCTACAATGATTTCAAGGTGTTTCAAATGGACATGAAATCTACTTTCCTAAATGGTGATCTTGAGGAAGAAGTCTATATGGAACAACTTGAAGTATTTTCATTGACAGATAAGCCTAATTATGTATGCAGGTTAAAGAAATCACTATATGATATTAAACAAGCACCACGAGCTGTAGAAATCGAATAAAAACATATTCAAAGAATTATCCTGATAATGTACTATCGGAAAATAAAAAGACAATCGCAAAGGATGAATTTTAAAAATAGTGGAAAACACTATTGGGACTGAAAAACATGAAGAAACAGTGAAAATTAGAGCTATGGGGAGCTTAAACAACTTTTCACAAGAGTCGTCAGATCTGGCCGATCAACGGTCCAGATCCGATCGACATATCGCAATCGGTGGTGGCAAGCAAAGGTTATCGGAGGCAGCCATATGACAGTTACGATAACGATCAACGCGAGTCAACGAGGACCATCGATCAAGTGTGTAGATCGACGGCCTAGGTTAACTCATGATATCACATCGGCGAAATACAAAGGAGCGCTTACAAATGACCCAGGGACTATGCGATATGTGATTGCGATATATTGCATCACATTATCGCATCAGAGTAATACAAAGGAGTGGGGCCGATATACTTGTGACATGCGATAGCCGAACTCGACGGGGTTATGGATAAAATTTAATATGATTTGAGATCTAGAAAAAGGGCTTTTTCTATGTAAAGTCGCATTCTCGTTAAATAAATGAAAAACAAAAGAAATATGAATTGGCAATAAAACGGACCAAAAAGGGTTTTTATATGCAGCAGTATGTGTTTTGAGTTCTAAAACGAGTGGGTATTTCGGGCGGGCAGTAAGTGGTAATTTTATCAATTCCTTGAGTTTATAATAATTAATATAAATTCTCAATAATAATAATAATAATAATATAATAGTTTTTTTTTAGTATTATTTCTATTATGATATATTTATCAATAACAAATACAATACCATATTTCACAAATCATTTTTTTAATAAATTAAAAATTTGATCACACTGAGAAACTGAAAAACCATTAACAAACTTTTCATATAACAAAAAATATTGATTTGGCCAGTCTCTCAACCATTCATTTTAATTCCAATATAAACTTCTCTCATGACATAATTATTATTTGTAAACATATGTATCGATTTGAAATAATATGTATTTTTTTAAAATATCATGAAATTTATTAAAATTTAATTATTAAATAATAATAATAATTATTATTATTAACTAATATTGGTTTGGCCAGTCTCAACCATTCATTTTAATTCCAATATAAACTTCTCTCATGAAATAATTATTATTGTAAACATATGTATCCATTTGAAATAATATGTATTTTCTAAAAATATCATGAAATTTATTAAATAATAATAAAAAAAAAATATTATTAACTGATATTAGTAAATATAGATAGACTGAATTATAGTTATTAAAAATACACTATAACATATATATTATTTTATTTTATTTTTTATATTAATTTAAAAATAAAATAAAACTTCTAATTAAAAAACAATTTTTCTTCATCCAAAAAAAATATATTATTAATATATATCAAAATTGAGTAATAATTAAACATTATGTTCATGAGGCATCTCAATTTATCACATGAAGGATTGTATAACTATAAGATTCAAATTTAAATTTTCATAATCAAATACAAAAAAAAATTATATTAAAATATTTTATATATATTAAATTTTTCTAACCTTGAAATTAATATTTATTTTAATATATAAAATCAATACTAAATATTTTTTAATATAATTATGGCATGGAAATCCAAGAGTAAGATCTAACTTCTAGATTTAACAATTATGGCCTCCAATTCCAGGACGAAGAGCTGCGAGTCTTTGCAATTGGTTTGGAGTACGCTATTCTTAAATATAAAACAACTCTTAAACATAACCACGACGACTTTGATACCGCAACATAGTTTTAATAAAAATCTAAAGCAATTCCCTCACCACGTGTTCATTATTCTCGTTGAAGCCATTCAGTTGTTTATTCCCTTTTTCCCTTTTAACCTGAAGTTTTCTTACAGAGTAATCCTCTTGATAGTTCAAATTGTTAGTTTTTTTAAGAAAGTGTTTATTTTTTTAAGATTGTAATGAAATTTTTTTGAAGAATTTATAATGTTAGATATTGATTTTTTATTATTAATTAAAATATAACTATTTTCTAAATGCTATAAATAAGCTAATTATAATATATTTTTAAAAACTTTAAATTTACAAATAAATGGTTTAACAAATCAACTGAACTAAAATCTTTTAATATTTTTACGTGTGTATTCATAAAAATAAAATTTATAAAATATAAAAACCGTTGAAACTCTTAAAACAAATAAAATAAGAGTAATATACACGCTCAAAAAAGAATTAGAAACTTCGTGATTACCTGTCTTCTCTATTCAAATATTGTAAAAATGAGTGACATTAGCATGCTCTTTAGTTAATATAAAGATTAATTCAAAATAGAAAAGATGTGAAGTAGTTTAAATTTAAACATTTATACAAAAGTTAAAAAATATTAAAATATATGGCAATCTCATGCACTGAAATTAATTAATTGATTTTTTTTATAAAATAATGTATATGGAATTGATAATATCAGCATCTAAGTAAACAAATATATTAAAAGAGACCCTAATTTTATATAATTGTTGTTGTCACTAAAACAGCTGAACCAATAAAATAAAAATTATATAAATTAGTTAAAGTTAAAACATAGACATGTTTATGTCAAAAAATTTATCTCCATTAAACATTTATAAAATCATTCTAATTTTTCAGATTCTAAGAAAATTTACAATCAAATTAAATTTAACAGAAAGAAAAATATTTATCTATCTAAACTAATTGAACCAAACCAAAAAACCAATTAATCTAAAATTATATATCAATATAAAACAACCCGAGCAATTTCTTTCTTTATTTTAAAATTATATACGATTACCTTAAACAATCCGAACCATAAATACATTTTTCCAGAAAGAACTATGTAAACGTATATAAAAGAAGGCGGTTTTTTTATTGAAAAAACAGAATACATTTTCCATAACGATCAACCAAAAAGAAAAAGGTTGCAGGTATGGTATCTTAAACCAAAGTGCCAATCACAACCAACCCTCAAACTCATAAAACAAGCCCATTTTGCCCGCTTTCTCCTTCCCTTCATGCATTTGGATCAACTTCTTTACCAAATAGCATAGTAGTAGTTGTTGCTTTCAACTTGAGGCTGGCCTGATTGGACATGACTGGTTTCACCTTGAGGCTGCACTGATTGGACATCAATGGTCCAGCCTTGAGGCTGGACTGATCGGCCATGACATTCCTCCTCACCACGAATAACGGTGAGTAAATTCCATGAGTGCAATCTCTCAAAGAGAAGAAGATCACCTACCTTCAAATTTTTCTGGCGCATATAGTGTTTCCATCCCTTGCTCAGCACATATCTCTGGTTCTGGTTCGTAATGCAAGTGTAACGGAAGTACCACGACTCTCCCTTCTCGTCCAGGAATACCAACTTCTTTTCTCTATTCTGCTGCTCATCCAGAGGAAAATAACGAGTTGCGTAATCTGCCGGAATGACCAATTGCTGGCTTAAATCTGTGTGGGTCACCTCCTTACTGAACAGAATTTCTGTGTGCCTCTTTATATCACCACCATGGCCACCACCATTAAACCTCCATAACTTCTCGTCGTAGGAATGATCTTTGATCATTTCCACTATCTTCTCTTTGGTGTAGATGGCCTGGAATTTGATTTCCTCCTCGACTTTCTCTTTGCTGAGAATGCTCATGCGGCCTCGCTTATGGGGTTTTCTGTATTTGACGATGGCCCTCTCATATGCTCTTGCAGCCTCCTCTTCACTATCAAATGTGCCCAACTCAATTTCTTCTTTGCCTGCGCGAATCTGAGCTCCCCATTTACCGCTACTCTGAGGAACAACTCCTCTCCAGGATTATTAATATTAATATCATCGACAGCTCCAGACGATCCTTCCATCATCGGAAGATCCCTTTAACGACTCTTTTTTCTGCAACTCAATTCAAGCACAACTTACAATTAGATGCAATTCCCTAAAATTCTTATTCCTCGTAGCATGGACTCTGTGTGTGGGAGAAATTCATGATGAATGGGAAGCAAACTTAACCACGGGACTTGCCCTTTGCAGAAGGCGTCGCAAGAAAACCAAGAAACAAGAAACGAGGCGAGACGTTGTTCGAGTTGAGATTATATATACATAGATATATATTTTATAGTAATTATATTACTATTATTAAAATATTTATTTCTAGATTTATTTAGGAAATGTGCATTTTTTTTTGGAACAAAATAAAATACATTCACTCAATTATTACTCTAACATTTATCATTTATTTTTATATCTCAAATTTTCTTTCCTAAAAATATGTGTTTGACACTCCTTTAATTTTAGTTGTTAACATGTTTTTTAATATGTATAATTATTTTATTTTTAAATAAAATTATTTTATATGGCATTTTAAAAGATATTAATAATAATAAAATTATTTTACTAAAATATTTATATTTTTCCATAAAAGACTTCTCAAGCTCGGTAAAAGTGTTAAACACGTACTTTATATATACTTCAGTTATGAGGCTCGGTGAAAGAGCTACATCTACTTTATATATACACCTCCTTGCATTCTTCCCATATATTCTTTGGTGAAAGAGTTGTCGGACTCGCTGGAAGAGTTAAACATGTACTTCATTTATACACTTCGTCACATTCTTCGCATATATTCTTTGGTGAAAGAGTTCTGAGGCTCGGTGAAAGAGTTAAACATGTACTTTATATATCCACTTCCTCGCATTCTTCGCATATTTCTTCAGTGAAGGAGTTTTGAGGCTCGGTGAAAGAGTTAAACACGTACTTTATATGTACACCTCCTCACATTCTTCGGATATATTCTTCAATGAAAGAGTTTTGAGGCTTGGTGAAAGAGTTAAACACGTACTTTATATATACACTTCCTTGCATTCTTCGCATATATTCTTCGGTGAAAGAGTTCTGAGGCTCAGTGAAAGAGTTAAACACGTACTTTATATATCCACTTCCTCGCATTCTTCGCATATTTCTCCTGTGAAGGAGTTCTGTAGCTCGGTGAAAGAGTTAAACACGTACTTTATATATACACTTCCTCGCATTCTTCGCATATATTCTTCGGTGAAAGAGTTAAACACATACTTTATATAAAACTTCCTCGCATTCTTCGCATATATTCTTCAGTGAAAGAGTTCTGAGGCTCAGTGAAAGAGTTAAACATGTACTTTTTATATACGCTTCCTCTACGATATAAGACCATAAGTGTAAGGACCTGCGGTCCTTGGCACGACCCTCCGAAGTACTACCATGGGGTGAGCGCGCGGTTGGGCATGCGAGCTGCGGTTATGCGACGAGTTATGCAACGATATGCGGCGATAATAAAGAGAGATGGCATATATATAATGCCTGGAGCGTGGGACAAAACACATGGAGCCGACCCTTGCTTGGATGAAAGGTCGACGGTGCATTCATGGTGAAGTAGGGGCTCGTTTGGCATGGAGGACGAGTCGGCTGGGCAAGCCAACACGCCCTGCCATGGGTATAAGTTGCAGATGCGTTAAGGCATTTGGATCAATCATTCGATCACTCATACATCTTCGCTAAAGGGAGTTGAGCATAGATCTAAGTGCGCAGATTCAAGGAGGAAAGGCACAGTTTACACATGCACCCATTCTTGGGCTAGTCGCACGGAAGAAGGCACTGAACTTGGTTGTGGTGTGGGTGAAGGTGTGCTGGGTGGTTGGGTGAGGCATGCACGGTGGATGTGTGGCACCTGATTTGTGCGAAGGCTTGGAATGGGTGTCTTGGCAACTCGGGTGAGCGCCCACCCATCGTGCAAGTGTGCACGAAGACTTGTTGGTGTGTTGAGATTGTGAACGGAGGTGTGTCTCGGGTAGAGGCGCCCATGTGTGGCGACTTGGAGGCGCGCTCGAGTTGGGCAAACAACAAGATCATGCGACGA